>CM051521.1:109234613-110484613 GCA_028015205.1 Mytilisepta virgata
ACTGTCACTATTTGAATAAAAACGTGTATTTTTTTTTAAAACTATTCTAAGAACTTAATATATCTATAAACAGAATGAACACATTGAATTGACTTAATGAATTCCGTGTTCACTCGCGTTTTTGTATTTTTTCCAGTATTTCATGCGCTTGATTGTTATGTACATAAAATCCATAGCTCTTTGTGTTGTGGTATAATGTGTATGTGTACTTTGATTCAACCAAAGAGAGATGTAAGGCAAAACGATTCAATTCTTGCAACTTCATTTAAAGTACAATGTATGTTCAGAAAAATCAAATTCACCAGATGAAAATACATATTAGTTCGCTTGTAGATTGGTATAAGACTAGGGAAAATCCCAAGGCGATTTTTATTTTGCCATGTGAATGAAATTTATATAATTACAGATATTATCGAGAAAACTAATACGTGATAGTAGTTTCTTTCATCAAAGAAAGATCCTAAACGTTATTTTTAAACATACCCGATATGATTAAATGTAATTCCACTAGAGAGGTCATTTAGACCTCCGATCTTCATATATCAAACGTCAAAAATCGGAAATAACCTCTTCCATCTCCTAAAATAATGGTTTGTCTTTCGTTGCTATAAATTGTACGGCAAACAGAAAAACGAACAAAACAGGAAATATTACATTATGAAGGAACGGAACGGCAAAGCAGCGACCAGTGTAATTAATTTCTTTATTTTGTGGATAAAATACATAGGTCGTTGACATTTTCATGTAGTTTTTCATATTATCAAGACTTATTTAAGAAAAGTAAAAGAACATGCAATAAACGTATGCAACAATAAGACAACACCCGAATATATTGTGTAGTTTAAGGAAAGATGACAATGCATGATCGAAGTGAAAGGGTGTGTGGTACATGTGTGCTGAAATATACTTTTATTGGGAAAAATCAATGTGTGATCGAATGTAAAACGTCCAAATAGATGTTTTCTGTTTTTTTATCGAAAAATGTCGATCGCTTTACGTTATATAATTTCCAAAACTAAGTTGCTTAAGTATCAACACAATTTTCGTGTCCGAAAAGGTCAACAATGACATACTAAATATAAACCAATACAACATTTTATAAAAAAAAAACATAGTTACGAAGACAACTGAATTCGATGAAAAAAGCATCGACTAAAGGTAGATTTTCCAAGATAGAATAGCCAGTTGTCTCATCCGTCTCTTAAATTTAAAAAAAAAAGTTCACTCGTACACTGTCAGTGATATGAGTACATGTATCTATTTTGATGTACTAGATAGTATATTGATATATAATGTTGTCAAGATGAAAGAGTAAAGTAGGCCGAAAAAATAAAACCAAGAAAACCGTAAGCAGTCTTTGGCTATTGTTAATACTCAAATAAACAAATTATATGCATGTATTGCAATGCTTCATGTTATGATCTACAGATATGTAAACAGATGTCATTTTTTTTCTACAAGACATCTGATTCCCATTAATGTTTTTTTTTAATCGGTGATGCTTCGGTTAAATCTTTATTTCTCCCAAACCAATAAAACAAAGGTTACAGGTGTTCATATAAAACATAAACTAGTCCATAAGTATATATAAATGCTATGAACAATATAAAATGTATTTTGATAATAAATATAAATAAGTATAATTTGAAGCATATACATGCATGTTTATCATACATTAGATATGGCTATGTAAACAGACACAGAGAGTTATCAAGGAGAATCTATATTCTTATTAATTATTCCAATAAATTTACATAGTTTACGTATTGTTTCTAGTTTACGAATATTAAACAACATGCGAAATTTTAATATATTTGGGCTGTGACAAAACGACTATGTGAAAGACATTTTATTTCATTATTGAAAGCCGGCCACTTAAAAATGTAATAGGTACAAACTGAGTTAAAAAAAAGAATACCTACAACAACACTTGTCATGTAGTGAAACCTATTTGCATATAGAAATCTACCAAGTTCAAAGATGATCAAGAGAATTTGAAACAATTGATTTATCTCATGACTACTTCGGTCATTTAATAATACAATCCCAACAGTAAGACTGATACCGAGAAACTGCTGTAAAAACTACAAATTAATGCTCTATAACAAGCTAAATTATACAATAAAACAAAACACACATACTTAGTTGCTTCAAAGAAAACATTCAAGGATCATATTTTTTTAAAGAAAGAAGAGCAGCCCAAATATTGAAGTCTACGATAACAATAATTAAATAATTTATAAGAGTCAGACCAAACAGTGTCCAAATTATAACACAATGGTGTATTGACTGAAACCCTGTATACATCAAAAAGAAGTATCGATCTATTTATACGTGTAATATCCTTGCTTTTCCATATAAGAAAGACTCTAAAATTTCAAAACTATAATTTATTTAAAAAAATACATTGAGTGTACTCTATGGTCACATCTAATTTATGGGCAGGAATAAGCTCAAATAACAGACGCTGAAAACAATTATATCTTAAACGGCATATTAATTCTGAAAGAATTGGGATGGATTATTAAAATAATATTAAACGAATCATAAGTAATGCTATATCTGTAGTAGCTTCGAACAAAATTGTAATACATGTACAATGTATCATGTCAGAGGACTAGTTAATAATCTTATACTGACATCGTGAAATCAAATATTGCAACTCCTTATACTATAAAACAAATGGAATGTTGTACTATAAGTGAATGTATGGCGTGATATATACGAAGTTAATTTAGTAAAGGGCACATAGGATGCTATCTTACAGTATAATATTTAATTACAGGAAAGCAGTCATTAAAGCTTTCTGAAATTCCATGTCAATCAATAAGAAAAATACATAATGCCTTACACTAACGATAACAGATTATTCTGTTGCTGTATTTAGTAAGCGATAGAATTTTCTGGCACGACAATAAAAGGATGATATATCAACAAACACATGGATACAAGTAAAAACAATAGTCAACTCAAGAGAAACTCAAGAAAAATCTTCCTGAAATTGTTTATGATTTGATATGGTTTGGTCATGGTATAAAATGCCTACCCATATACACTATATATTAATTTATCGTTTGATGGTGGAATGATCAATTTTTTTTCAATATTCAACAACACAAAATTAAGAAATTTAGTTTCATTAAATAGAAATTGAGTTGCCTGTGAAAATATGAAGAAATCAAATCTTTTGAAATATAACACAAAGTAAACAAGGCAAATGACGGAAATAAACAAAAAAGCAAAACAAAAATCCTTTAATTGCTTTTTGGTACACTAGCGTACATGTACGTCTCATAGTAAGATAACGGCTCTGGAGTTTTTTTTACTATTTATTTCCTTTACTATATCTATTACATTTTTGTATCACCACTTGTTAACATATAAATATAATGCCGTATAATATAGACAAAAAAGGAAGTCTATATACTAAATAATAATCTGGCTAAAGTTTAACGACAGTTGGCAAACAGACGTTAAATTGAAATATCTTTTTGAATCATGACAGCTATGGTAGAATTAAAGCGTGTCTGTTAAAAGAACGTTATATGACAGAAATATTTTCGCTAGCAAACAATCCTAGCCAGTTACCACTGAAGAATAAGTGTTTGATCACTCTATAAAAAGAGTATAGTAACAATTCAAGTATAAACATACAATTAAAAAAGAAAAGAAGAACGTATAAAAAGGAAGATAAAAAAAATGTGTGGTAGTTGTTCGTGGTAGAAAATATACATGTATGTATATGCTCAAATAGTTCAACAAAGGATTAGGAAGATTTTTCCTCGTTTTTCGTTTTACTCCTTTTTGTGAAATTTAATTTTTTTTAATTATTTACCAATTTCTAAAGTAAACGACGGTATATAATGTATTTGACTATTAACAAAATAATTCAATGTTTGATCATTAATACGTTGAGTTGTCTACCAGTAAAAGAAGTGAAAACAGGAGATTTTGGTCATTTTTCAACCATTTTATATAATCTGATGTCATGAAGAACACTTGAAACCTAAAAACGTTTTACAGTCGCATGAAAGGGGATACATGTACTCTCAATAAAAAATGGTTTCGGTTCTGAGTGGTCGTCGTGATGAACAACTTCCTTTTAGACCTTAGCACATCTTAATTGGACATATGTTAGGATTTCTCCTTATAGATTTTGAGAGGATTTTTCGTTGAAATTATTATGTTTTCTTTCTGGCGCAAAATTATTTCTTTTATTTCATCACTACAAACCAATATTCACTAGATTTTCCAACCTGTCATGTTGAAAAGACAGCCCAAACTTTACATACGTATTTCATTTTCTCTCAACTTTCATTTCTGTGACTTGATCATCAGGGCATATAATATTTCCATAGTTATAGGAATAATCACTAAGGTCGGAATTCTGGATTTTCTGACTACAATTATTTTTTTTCTAATTTCATTCCTATAATTACTAGTAGTAAATATCTACCATGTGACTGTACAAAGATTTACAAAATATTTTGAAAAACATAAAATGCAGAAATGTGTCAAGTACAATAAATTGATCGATCTAACTTACTTCAAAATATCGAAGAAAATCCGAATTTAATTGTATGGCTAATATGATGTTGGTGTGGCCAATGATGCAAGCGCAGCAATACCAATAGCCCTTCCAGAAACTCATTTCCGGTATCACGATTCTGACTCTAAAATTATAATTTGAAGCAAGTTTTTTCGCTTACTTTACTTACTTCCGTTTCCGGCGATATTCGCTTTAACAAATAATTTCACTTCGGATTGCATAATGGCTGCCCCCATTAAACAAAGACTTTTCTGAATAACCGATATGCTCCTACATGTATAGCACTCGCTATAACTTTTCATTATTTAATGCTTTTATAACTTTCACTGATCAGATGATAGCTAATTAGACTTCAACAAAATCTATGAATGTTCAACGTGTTAAAAGCTCTCCTGGCTCTCGAGACAGATAGCAAAATGACAAAATAGGCTGTCCTTTTACAGCTTGCTTGGCAAACAACTTTGGTCAGACCAAAACGGTATTTAAAATAACAATCCAAAGATACTAATATTATATATAGTAAATTTATACTATGCTGTATACGAAGCATTTCAAGGGGTTACCTCTCATCAGCAGCATTAAAACCGACACATTTGGAGGACCGAAACGAAGGCGTTTTAAAACAAAAAATGAATATTCTTTAATATTTAATAGTCAAATTTTCGAATATCCTAATTTTTTATACATTGACTTCATTTATCTATTATTTTTTGTTTTGTTTTATTTTTTTACTGATTTATTTATCTATTTTTTCACATCAACCCTTTTCGCAATATTTAAACATTTGTTTAATATAAGTACAAGGAATATTACTATTCTTACAGAAAAACAATAATCGCTGACAACGAGATCAACAACAAACAAACAAACAAACAAACAAAAAAGTAAAACTACACGTCTTCCAGTTTCAAGATAATGCAGGTCTACTATTATTTACCAGATCAAATCCTAATCTACTGGTACTTACTTAAAAATAATAAAGAAATGTTACTGCTATATAAAATTGGTACATTTTCAGGGACTCCTGAGAATCTCCCCGAAGAACAGTTCTGTCCTTACCTATTATTATGAAATTTAGTATCTGATTTTTTTTAAAGACTATTTTGAATTCTATTAATTTGTTCATTTCTTTACCAATGTTTAGGTTCATCTTTCCTTGTAGCGGAATACACTTACATATGCATGCAATTAATCCACTTAAAAAGTCTATAATTACAGTATGTAATATTGACTGTAAACATTAAAAAAGGAATCAACGTGACTGTAAAAAATAATACTTACATAAGAAATCATTGGAAGATTGACAGCCGCTGCCACTCTAGCCTCCACACTACAGCTATCCTCTAACCCAAAGAATGCCACAGCTTCCTGTCTCCATTGGTCCAACAGTAATTTGGTTCCGTTTATAGTGTCTCCGTTTGTATCGCCCCATATTAAGTTGATATGGTAATCGGGTAATAAATTTGTATCGTTATTGATGAGATCAACTGCATATGATATAGCTCCCGAAATTAACCTACCCTGCGTATGTCTCTGCCATGTCACTCGTTTATCCACAGTCAAGTACCCAATTGTAATATTCTTAACGTCTTGTCCTAGTGTTGCATTAAGAATGAAACACGTGGAAAAAATTAAAATCACTTTCAGATATGTAGAGATCATAATTAAGTTCTTCCTCTGCGTGCAGTGATATGTACCATTGTGATAATTTTCCAATCATATTCCCATGTTATGCACACATCTTAATGAAGCAGAACAAGCAGAAAGGTGCTGTTAAAAGCTTTATAGCTGTCCTATTGGACATTTGGTATAGCTGTCAGTTAATTATCTCTGCATGGTTTACCTGGAAAGATAAAATCTGTATCGTTACAATATTAATATAGGAACATGGAAGCAAACACGTGTTGGTCAAAGAGACATCATGTCAATGCGATAATCGACTCCAAATGACGTTCAGGCTAATGAAATATCGACAGCTGAGCATATAGGAAATTTATTTCAGACTTATGGTGCTAAAGGAACAGCTCTGATCTAATCGTATTAACTTAGAGAGAAGTATTGATAAGAGATTACTCTGACATTTATACAATGTCATAGATTACTACGTTGTTTAATGAATTTTAAATCGCTGCTGTAATTAATTATAAGATTCGAAAGCCGTAAAAAGAGTTAAATCGTTATTCGTATTTATGGAAAATATCTGTGTTATTGAATGAGTTTTCCGATTTAAAGTTAATTGTGTTTTTTTTTCATTTTATTCAACTGCTTAATCATTTTGTATATGAATTTCTGTAGTTAATGTACTACAGCGAAGGTTGAACATACCATTATTTTGAGAGTACAATTGATTTCCAATTAAAATTCGTTTATTTGAGAACAAATGGTTCTTTAATTGGTTTGTCAGGGTTACCTTAAACTGAAGAATAAATTTGTCATTAAATTTACCATAAAGTGTGCCACCTACTCTATTACAAAGTTTCAATAATCTAAAATGAAGTTTTTTTCTTTTATATCATGATTTTTTACTTGTGTTTTGCAACAGTCGGAATCCGAGTTTCTTTAACTATATTGTATCACTAAAGTTCAAAACAATGTACAATGTACAGCAATCCACTGCTGTTTCCAAAATTATATACTCAGTAGTGTGTTAAAATTTTCAGCTTATAAATTTTCAGTTCGTAAGCTCTAACTAACTTCGACAAAGTTCACCTTCCATGGATCTTGATTAGCCTTTTTAGATTTTGTTATGGCCATCGGCGTACCCGATAAGGATATATTCTGATTACAAATTTGATATTTGTGGTTCACGCAAGTATTGCATATAAATGAAAACGATTAGACCTTCTACAATTTGACTAAATATCCAACATACATCGTATATATAGAAAAATGGGAAGACTTGGATATTTAGCTCTCTTTTTGCTTTCATTATTGTCTACTAATGTATAAATTGATATATTCTTGTCGAATAAAATATTACTGATTGTTTTGTTTAGTTTACAGTTGTAAACTGATTATAAAAATATCTGAACAGATAGACGTAGGATATTCCCAGATATATTTATCTGCGTATCAAATATTTATTAAGATGTGATCATCCTTTATTAGCGTAAAGCAAAATATTTATTAATAGTAAGAATAATAAAGAACGGGGTGGAACGAGTTCGTTGCTCTGGTCAGCACAAATAATCAGTATAAAATCATGACATTATCTTAAACTGCGAACCTAGTTATATCAAAAACTGTTAGGTTTCAAATGCGGTCAGACTACAATTAAAAAGAAACATGTTTAATTCACATGCGTTTTAATTGCCCTTTAATGATGCATTCTCCACAATACAAACGGCATGAAATTTCAAAAACAACAAAACAAAACGCCATCAAAGTCATCTGGATAAAGAGTATCCATCTGATACGTATCTCTGTCTTCGGATACTTTTGGTTATAACTTTTGTTTTTCCATACTTTCGACTGATTAGATAAACAATATCAGGTACATCAAAATTGTGCTTCGGAAGGTTAAGCATGTCATGCTCCGCCAACGCCACCCGTCACATTGCCAGTGCAGTGTCAAGTCTGGTGAGGTGTCAAGTTCGATGGGGTGTCAATTCCAGATGGACGTGAAATCTAACTGAAGATATCAAGTCTCAAACGCGATATAGAAACTTCGTATCGGCCAATAAATTCGTAATGACGACCGTAAAACTTTTGGGGTGATGAAATAAACAAAGACTGAACAGAACCCTATCTCAGAAGTTTATGTGACAGCAATCTAGCCCTGCCGAGAAAGTCACGGTATAAATCACATGCGTGACAGTAACGAATCAACTGTGAAATGTACACACAATAACTGGGAGACCCTGTTATGTTAATGCTAAGAAAGGGGAAGTTCACAATCGGAAAATTAAAATCATCACGTTTGTCCTAAAGTTTTGATTTCAACCGCCCATTATTATATATGTACATGTACAAGTACAAATCTAGATATGACGCAGAAGTTGGTGTATCTGTGTTCTCTTTAATTTCAACTTCACTGGGGTAGATGAGATGTAGGATAAAGTAAGGATTATTAATTTACAAAACATCATCTATGTAGAGGAAACTAAAATTAAAGGACTTGGCTAGTTACTTTTCTTTCAAATCATTAACCCTTGTAAAAATTTAGCTTCAAACGAAAACAAAAACAGGTCGGCCAAAAGAGGCGCACATATTGTCCCCATTGGGATGACGATCGTTTGCTGAAAACATGTCGATGAAAACATCCAGCATTTTAACAAACATCAGTCTCAGGGTGCGTCTTGTTTGATAAAGTAAGCACTGTCCTTACCTAATACCAGATAGGCATATCCTTTTCGTGTTGTTCATTGTTTTTTAGTTTTCAGTATTTATTTGTTGTGCTTGCGGTTGTTCGTTTATCTATTTTGTCACTTGATTCTGCTCTACATTTTGGTGATATTTTCGGATTTCAAAATTTTCGGCTTTGTGTACCATTATTGAGTAAGAAATTGAAGAGTTGTGTGGTTAAAATTATTGCATAGTATACTTTATCCGGAGTTTTGTCGGTTGGGTTACTTTGATTGATGGGTATGACATTGTTAACGTTTCCTGTTATTCATTTCGTTGTTTATCTACGTAGTAACAATTTAAATAAAATAAAATAATATATTTTTTCAAAGACAATGTTATCCATTTTGTTGTTTAATTATATTAAATGTTATAAAAAGTTAAATTTTGTGAAAACTAAGGTGCATCACATTCGTGCATAGCTTAGTCCTTACATGGTTTTGGCTTTACCCTTTTATCATTTTTGGCATTTTCAAATTTTTGGATTATTGTTTCGATTTTCACCATTTGAGTTCTTGAGGACAACTAATGAGTTGTAAATCGACGAAATGTGCAAATCGATGCATCAAAATTGGAATCAAAGAATTTTTATGATGCCACAAACCGATATATATATTTAATCCTAATAAGCTGTAACTTTTATTTTTCTGGGCCCAGTTGTTCAAAAAGTTAATCACTTTTTTCACTTTCCATTATTTTGATTGTTAAGTAATATATCTGTACAAAAGACACATAGTCAAAGTATTAACACATAGACACACAAAGTCAAAGGACTAACCTATCAGCAATTTTTCAGTCCTTAGGCATAACTAAAGAAGCGAAAATTTGAAACTGGAAATTGTAGTAAACTTTTGAACAACTGGGACCTGGTAATTTCGTGTCGAGGAATATATAATTAGAGCTATTAATTCTGTATCACTATATACAGAACATTAGAAATGAGATTTATACGACTGTCCAACTTCCTGAATGTCTGACATTTTATTTTTCTTACAAATGATATACATGTAACCAACTTGTCTCACAACAACATCTTTAAGGATTCAGACAAATATTGTGAAATTTTTCATGTTTAAAAAGTTAGTTTTTACTCTATATTTAACCGTACATAGAAAATTCTTCACATTCGTTAAGAAAATATTTTATGCTAATTTATTCAGACTTAACCTAGCTGTGACCCAAACATACTGAAACCTTACAAATATTAATTTAACTTTGTTATTGGCAGTTTACAGTTATCACCCACAATGGAATAAACATAATACAATGGTAAATAAATAATCAATGTCAGATGGAGTGAAGATGAAACATATGAATCGATTGCATGTTAATATTAATTATGCTGTTTTTATTTTAAATATAATTAAATCTATTTCCAATCAATGATACATACTTCGCTAAAACTGAACTATCATACCGCTTTCACACACATAAGAAATGTGCACAATTATAATATTATGGTCAGTGATATATATTCTACGGTACCGATTTTGCAAATATGCGTCATTTATACTCACTACCGAAAGTGTTGAAAACCGAAACAATAACGCATCAAAACTGAAAAATAAAAGGCAGTGGCAGATTTTCAAAAAATGAATGCCGTTTTGATATTACTATGAGAGTTTAGATCCTTGAGGTGTAAACGAATGCATTTAATTTTTATTTATTCAATAGTGTTTTTTTTTTACAATAATCTATATTATTTAACCCGTTTAATGTATCTTTTATATGAAGCAAAATTGATGAAAAGATAAATGTATATAAAGAAGCATATAACTAATTACTTTTTATTTATTAACTTCTTACAAATTACTCCTAAACGGTGCATGGCAGATATAAAGTATATCAATAAATTCTTTACAAATATCATTCTATTGACTTTTTCGTTCTTGTATTGTCAGATAAAAACATATTTTATTAATTTACATTGACTTTGAAGAGATTTTAAGTCTTCCTACGCTTTTCTATAAATCTTCTAAAACAAGAGGTCAGTTATGGTTGCAATGAGCAATACATTTACAAGTGTACAAGAGTCCCATATGTTTGCAATTGATATTAGTTGTCGTATTATCTGGTTATTGTTTTTATTAAGCCTGGAAATGCTGTGAAAACTGACCAATAACCTCAACTTAATCATAATCGTTCGATTAAACATGTTTTTAAGCCATGGGTACAACGTCTGAATGAACTGTATTTTACCCTTCTTATGTAGGCGGTTACATGGATACCAATTACAATACACCAATGACCCGGCCGTGCAAAAACTCTGTATTGTATTTTCGTGTTGTTATTCGGACAATTGGTGTGATAATTTTCATTGGATGACGTGTCATTGTTAATCTTTTTTATCTTCCCTTTTTACTATCTTGAAAAAAAAATATATTTCCTCCAAATATTCGAATACCGGTAATTTTACATTGTAGCGATGCCTAGGGTTAATTTCTACTTCAAAATATCACATATTCAATATACGAAACTCTTGCAAACGGAGTCATACAGTGTAGTGTGCAATACCGAATGAATCCATACGCAATTTTTGTTTTTATACTAAAAGTATATGAAATTAAATTCGTAACGAGAATAACGTAGTAGTTTGACGTGACTTCTTGTGTCACGTGATTTAGGACTATAACTTTCTTTCATTCGGAGAGACTTATGATAAGGGAATTCTAGCCTGGTTCCCTGTAATTACCCCAATTATTCCAGATTACTATTCTTGTGTCAAGAATCCATGAATAATAATGTTATCACAGAGACTTTTCGAATAAGTTTATACAGAGAATAATACATGGCAAAATCCGTATCACATAACGTATCATTCCCTTATAATCACCGGCAAACGCTTGTAATGACACCGGCAAAGCTTATCTTCAACCTCTTGTTGGTTGTGTAATAATAAGGTATGGGTATTGGGCCCATGTTTCAACATGGACGACTTTCTGCCCAAGAAGTTCCGTACGAAAAAATCCAAGACGTTGGGGTGCGATACAGGTTTAGCCATGCGATAAAGAGGGTGCGATGCAGATTAAGCCATGCGATAAAGGTATGTTATAAAGATTGATCGAGAATGTGTGTAATATGAATGGAAATCTGGCGAGTCATCATGTATGAAAAATGACTGTATTTAGTACTAAATACACGATAAAACGTCTTACTATATATGGCGTATGTAAACCCATATAATGGAATATGACTGTAAAGAAAGATGAAATTCAAAATGGGAATTGAAAAGTCATCTCTTAGTCATAAATGCTGGATGATACTAACTTTCACGTAATTTATGTCCATAATTCTTTAATTTCTGACTAATCAAGACACCCAAGGCTGAATATTTGGAAAACCGAAAAGACGACCAAAATGTAGAGCAGAATCAAATGCCAAATGACCAAAGAGGTATAGTCATCTAATTACTAAAATTCTTTAGAAAATATTAATCAGTATCAATGTTTAATATCGTGGTCGAAACAAATTTCTGTCAACATTCCTGCCTTGAAGCAATAAGCTACTTATGTGACATAATTTACTGAAATATACAAATCCATCAATATTCTGGGATTGCAGAGTGCTTACTGATAGTGGACCTCTACCAAGCAAATTCATATGCAAGCAAGATCATAAGACAAAAATTTGAAATCTATACAGCAGTGCTGTTAAAAGAAAGAATTAACGTACCTACCAGCTTCAGGGTTGTACAATTTATATATGTCCAAGAAATCAGCATGTGAGAGTGTATTTGATGTTCGAATATTATAACATATTTAGTATTAACGATTGAAATACATTGTAGCTATACATATAACAACACATTTTCAGCATCAGTCGTTCTCCTCACAAAACCTTCTCACCCAATGCAAAGGTTCGATAGATTTGGCCATACATCAATGTATTTATCCTTAAAATCTTCACAACAAAAAAAATCATATCTGTTCATTTAAATTGTCTCCCTCTATTCTATGTGGGTCTAAATATAGCATATTAATCGTAAACCATGACATGACCCCACTCTGTCAAATATCCAAACTATTGTTCAAAAGCCATACAGAACATTTAACCATTTATAACATTTCAAACACAGTCTTTTTAAACTATTGTGAATTAATTTAAAAATTAGATTTATACAAATGATATCGATAGCAGATTTGTCAACCACACTAACATACCAAAGTCATAATATTTTATCATCAAAACCATTATACATATAATTTGTAACATGACTAAAATTTATTTCAAATGCGATTAAAGTTAATCAAAATGCTTCCTGTTTAACTTTCGTATTTAAATGTATAATAGGTTGAACATTTAAAATACTTTTATGTGATTTTTGAAATGAGAAAATTCAGTAAATATCCTTATAACTACTCAAGAAAAATTAAAAAATCTTTCCATTAATTCCTATCAAGAGGTAAAACTAACTAAAATTGTGTTGTAGGATCGATGTATGGAAGTCCTTGGAGGCCAAAAGTGCAATTTTGGGCATTAATGCACTGTTTATGGTGCTCAAAAGTTAAAAAAAATATTTAAAAATATTTCACATATAATGAGGTATTGAATGACCCTTGCTGTTCCTGTACAGCTCATAAGTAAAAATTTTCCCACACCACAATATTCCATTTGGGGCCCAAAAGGCAGCCCACCCCCTCCCTCTTAATTCACCCTTTGTGACAAATGATGGCACCAAGGCTATTCTGCATGGTACTATTAATTCATACATGTGAATTTGGGTCCCAAATGGTACTGCTTCTGTAGCTATAATGTTTGTCTTGCAATCAAGACTAAAAAAGTGTATTCAGATATTAGTGGAGAGGATTAGGGTCATTACAGACCGAAAAAAATCAACTTAAATAGATGGGGAAGTGAGAATTGCCACCATGCGACGGAAAAAATCATCCTACAAAAGGAAGGATTCTAGAGAAAAACAAACATGATAATTGGGAAAGAACATACGCAATTTTGTTTTATAATAAAAGTATAAAAGTTGAAATTAAATTCTAACTAGAAAAACGCAGTAGATTTCTATTTATAAGCAATTTATATTTGGAATGTTTTGTCTAAACCGGGAAAATTGATGTTTTCCTTGCGTTTTGACATTATGACGTCAACGAAATGTACTGTGACGTGACCTCTTGTGTAACGTGATGTAGGACTATAAGGAGAGATCTAGGATATGAGAATTCTAGCCTGGTTCCCTGTAATGCCATATGATATTTTTATATGACGTAGCTCATACTGAATATTACGGCGGGACCAACCTAGGGGAATTCTACCCGAGGCATCACATTTTACTGTCGGACACCAGGCTTGTCGAGTGTCTGGCAATAAAATATGTGATCCCGATGGTGGATTCCCTTAAGGTGGTACCTAACACTACAGGGAGATAACTCTGTAAAATCAGCTTAACCTTTTTAATAACGTTGTGTTGTTAAGGGAATATTAAGCTTTTCAATGATCAATGTTAGTGTTTGTCAAACTGCTATACAATCAGTGTAATTTTTCTGATGAATTGGTTGGTTCAAATGTTTTGAAATTTTAAAATTTTTGTCTATGGGTCAAAGTAAATACTTTGTCAAAATTTTATGAAAATTAAACGAGCCAAATTAATTTTAGTGAAAGTGTTGGGTACCACCTTAAAATCACCGGCAAACGCTTATAATGACACCGGCAAATCTTGTCTTCAACCTCTTGTAATAACGGAAATACAAGTCATGTAAATGATTGACAACAAGATGCATAAACAAAAGGTGCATTCAGACCTTTTAAGTTTTTAAGAATATAATAATTTTACAATGATTTATTGCTTTATGTTTGCTACATTTTACATACATATCCAGGACGAGAACCAATTCAACAATACATCAAGGTAACTCAGATATGGAGATTTACGAGACATAAAGGGCAAAGAATTTAACATATCAACGAAAAACTATGGACAGTTTGGTAGAGACCTGCAATTTTGCCTTCTCTAGCACCCAATGGCGTACGCTTTTTAGAAATCTACAAAAGGGGTTTACTTTTCAAGGGGTATGGCATTCTTTAGTGTGAATTTTGTAGACAACACAATCAGATTATTACTTCTAGGTTAATTCATTCTGCTAATGTGAAATCTGATTAAATTGTTTATATCTCAGTTGACACATTAATGAATGAAAATAAATATTCTTATCAAAATATATCTTAATTATCTGTTATTTTCTGGATTAGTATATTATAAACGTATTATAGTATATTGGTCATTCCAGTCTTGTACTAAGCTGAAGACCTCAATGTGACTTAAATATAAAATAGTTGAGATTTTTTCCTCTGTTTAGATTCTTGTCCAAATTAAACCATGCTTTCTTACTGGCTGAAAATATTAATTTGGTTGCAATAATCATTCTGATACATGTTCAGCGCATCGTCTGTGAAAAGGGAACGATCGATCGACACGGGTTGATATTAATGACACAATATCCGACACACGGGAAAAAATGGTAACATTTAGGCGTAATCATATGGTCGGCTGTAACATTGAGCAAAATCCCAAATTACAGGACAATTAAAAATAATACCGGAAACGAAAGTGTCAAAATTTAAAAAAAATAACCAGAAGCTATTTAATGCATAAAGAACACTAAAATTAATAGAAAAAAACTTTTTATTTATGTTAATTCTGTTCTTTATTCTCAGATTTGCTGCTTGACCTTTAACGATGAACGAAACGCTGATTGCCGTATTACATACACACATGTACATGTATGTATCATTTGTTCCATTATGTATTTCCTTTTTTAAAACTTGCAGGAGGAAAACGTAAAAAATTATAGCATATATTTCATATGACAAATACATACAAAGTATCTAGTATGTTAAGCTTCAGACATGAATGATGCTTTTGAATTATTTTTAGAAATAAGGCAAAATATAAATATTTTAAACCTGTACTGATGTGAAATACACGGCCATAATATTCAATAGTCCCAAACTTAGTCAATATTTTTTATATTCAATACGTTCAATGATACCATTTTTTTTTATTAAATATAGATTTCAATTTAAAATAACAAAACGTAATATAAAGAATAAGGGATGAGCGATAGTGTTACAAAATCCCGCATACACGGTGAAAGGATTGCTTACATTTTGCAGTAGTTGCGCATTAATGCTTATAAAAGAGGACAAATATACATAAAGAGCATCAGACAGATAAACCCGGGAAGACAAATGAACAACCACAAGGAAAACAAATAAAAACTGAAAACTAAAAAACAATGAACAACACGAACTCCTATAAATACCAGGAGTGTACTCAGGTGCTACGGAAGGGTAAGCAGTTCCTGCTCCGTATACGACACCCGTCGTGAACGTCAACAAAGTCAATCCGGCGGTAGTCACAAATCGATGGAGGTACATGAAATGTTACGACAGTGAGAACAGGTCCAACATCATCTTAGATATTGGAACAATGTACATTGTAAAAGTAAATCATTCGTGATGACAACCGTAACATTTCCGAAGTGATGACATCAACTTCCCTTTGATAAAACCCTGGTTAAAAAGTTTTAGTGACAGCAGTAATTCTCTTTGTCGAGAGTCATGGTACATGTAACTCACGCATGACCTTGAGTATCGGATCAGCTGAGAAAAGTAGTCGCCATATGCAGGCGATGCTGGTATATTGCTACTCAAGAAGGGAAAGTTAACAATAAGGAAGTTGAAGTCATCACGTTTGCCATAATGTTTTGTCTTCAAATGTCCTTCATTGTCTATTTCAAAAAAAATATCCAAATATGAAGCGGACTTCGATGTATCTGTGGTATCCTTAATTTCAAGCTCGCTGAGATAGATGAGATTTAGAAAGTCTGGGAATTTGTCTTTATTTAACGACAACACGTCATCTATATAACAAAAGGTGAAATTAAATTATTGGGCTAGTTTCCTTTTGTTTTCACGTAGTAGTTCTTGAATGAAGTCTGCGAATAAATAAACAGATCTGCGAGGAGAGGAGCACAGTTTGTTGCCATTGGAATAATCATTCTGATACATGTTCAGCGCATCGTCTGTGAAAAGGGAACGATCGATCGACACGGGTTGATATTAAAGACACAATATCCGACACACGGGAAAAAATGATAACATTTAGGCATAATCATATGGTCGGCTGTAACATTGAGCAAAATCCCAAATTATAGGACAATTAAAAATAATACCGGAAACGAAAGTGTCAAAATTTAAAAAAAATAACCAGAACTTATTTAATGCATAAAGAACACTAAAAATAATAGAAAAAAAACTTTTTATTTATGTTAATTCTGTTCTGGTATGATATTAGTGTAGAGAAGTCAATTTTTTATGCTGTTGCATGTAGCCAAAGATTTTGATTTTAGATCTTGTAGTAATTTTTTGAGTTTTTAAGAATCCAAAATGATTGGCGCCACTGGTGGAATATGATGTTTCACAATAATTCTGCAGGCGCTCTTTAATACATGTCAATATGAATGTTAAAATCTTTGAAAGAGGTTTTGTAGAACAATTAGCTGACCCAGCAATGTACCTTTGCTTAAACGGATTCTTATGTAGTTTAGGAATCCAATAAAGAGCAGGGTGGTCCATTTCTTCACCCTTTGTAGAAATGTCAAAGGAATGAAGAACGATATTGTGGTAATCAAGGACTGTGGTCGCTGTATAAGTTGGTTTATCCGCAGTATTATCTATTCCCAACTCGTTTCTAAGACACTCAAAATAATATTTTTTGCAGACAAAAACGATATTATTGTTTCTAGAAATTCTAGAAAAATAAAGATCTATATATGTCAATAAACACAAGGACTTTCAATGTAGGATGAGAAAAGTTATAGGCAATCAAAAAGCAAAAAGTTATTATAATTGTAGCCGTTTATTCACAGGAATCACCCCTTGGCCTTTCCTAGTAGCAACAAATCAACGTCTTTATCTTATGACGTTTACATGTAACAGTTGATTCGTTAGTGTTGTGCATGTGGTTTGTACGTTGACTTGCTTGACAGACCGAAATCTTCTAAGACAAAGATTTGTTCAGATTCTGTTAATATCATCACTCCAGAAATTGTACGTTCGTCATCAGGATTGGATTTACCGATAGTAGTTTCTATCTCACAAATGAGAATATATATATTATCACGCCTTACTTGAATAGACTGTTCACTGGACTTTACACATTACCGACAGTATACCGGATTTTCCCAGGAAAGTGACTGGTACCGTTAACATAAAAGAACATGTTCGTTAGTTAACGTTGTGTTTTTCCTCCTTTGGTTATTTCTTTCTGACCTGTTATAGCTTTGTTAGTTTCTCACCAATTGTACGCTGTCTGATTTCTTTAGTATTTATTTTTAAAATGTTCTGAATAGTTATTGGCATCAAAGTCCCTCTGATAGAAAAAGGAGCACTCGTAATAATCACTGATTTGAATTTGCTCTTCAACATTTTGGATTGTAGTTTTGTTTTTCATTTTAGGCCAAGAGAACACTGGTGAGTAGTTAACTGATCAGATCTTGTGCAATAGAAAATTTATTATAACTATTGAGTAGATACCGCTGCTCGAAGTTTCTGAGTGTATCACTAGCTCAGTTGCTAGTATTTCGACTCTAAAGCGAAATTGATACTTTAAATTTTCTGTTTCAAATATTAATTTTGTTAAAACTAAGGAGTATCTCAGTCAGGCATAGCTCTGTTTTTAGATGCTTTTGACTTTACCCTTTCGGTCATTTTGATTGTTGTTTTGGTTTTCAACATTTTAAGCCTTGAGCACAATGGATGTGTGGTATCAAAGAAAGTTTTATTTCATGACATTTCCTTTATATGCCTTGGTGCATGTGAAAGAAATTGTTCTGCCAAACTGCAATATTTTGGCAAAAAAATCTATACGTTTGGGTCAAGAAACAATATAAGATTTGGCCAAATTAAAATCGTACATTTGGGGTAAACAAAATCAATAATGTAAAAATGTTTGGAAAATCTTAGAATCTGTCACCTGCTTAATTGTAGCTTTGGAATTGTCGCATAACGGTTTTGTTTTGGGATAAATTCATACCATAAACCGGACAGTAATACATTTTTTCTTTGTAAAAAAAACTATCTGCTTTTGTAGTTGTTATTTCCAATCCCTGTCTAATGATCACATGAAAACAAAATATATCACAGGGCTAAAACGTTTTATTTTTATTTTTTATCAGATAAACGATAATAAGGGGGGGGGGGTCGAAAACGCACAATTTTGCCTTTCTTTACTTATAAGAGAGCTCAGATAAAAAATACATGTATGTTTGGCCCATTAAACGTAATTTTTTTAATTGGCCCAAACGTACACTTAGTTACCGTTATGATTTTGCTATGTATAATGAACCCCTTGGTATCAACTAACCTGAGAATTCAGTATCAAGCCAGATTGCGAAGTCCGATTACAGCAGGAGGCCAATAACTTGTTATGGGACCAGGGTTAATAATGGACTAACACTTCCGGCTATTATTGTAGTTACATGTACATGTACATGTATATACATAAAAAACGCCGTTAGGATTATAAAATAAATAAGAATGTTAAGTATGAATTCTTTATAAAACATCCCGGCTTTAGAACGTATTAATTACGAAACGATTCTATTCTACACTACCTCTCAAAGAAAAAAAAAATAAATAAGACACTGACTATTAATACCATTTGTAAATTCTATTCAAATCTCATCAATTAAATTTATATCGGCATGTTTGGAAGTGTCTCAATTTAAACTGTTTGTTGTAAACGTCTTGTTAGAACAAAAATTTCTTTTGAAAAACCAAGACATAGCAAAGTCATGGTCGCAGTGATATTGAAAAATACAATGTCCTCTTACCATGGTCTAGATTTATATAGACTATTTTACAAGTATGAAACGCAATTAAACCAAAAATCAATCAACACTTTTTGAATGATAATACAATTTTGAATACCGCTATACAATTATTAGTTCTCTATTCAAATTGAACCCAATCTGTTTAAAAGTAATCACTGCAAATATCTCTAAGGGTAAAACATTACTAAAATTACAAAATATGATTAAACGGTTTGTGACCGAGGTTTATAATTTTAAAAGGTACATTAAGAAGTCTTTAGGCCATGTCAAGACACGAATTAATGAAATCTGTGTTAATCTATATTAGTTTAAAGATGCAAACTGCAGATAACAATAAAGCTAAAGATGTAATAAGTACTTAATTTCTTTTTCCTCCTATTCTTAACGTGTTTAATTGGTGGGATAAAAATATAATATTTTAAATTTCTACGTGGGATAACGATAAATTAGAGATATGACTTTTATTTTTATATATATGTAAACAAACTACATAGCAACGACAGTTTTTGTCGAAAATCATAGGAAAAACAGCTTCTCCTTCAATTTACTCATGAGTAATGGATTTTTTTCACCCTCAATAGTTAAATTTTAGATTGTAACACGTGAGCTAAAGGTCGCGTGTTGAAAATCGAAAATTTAACTATCTCGGATGGAAAAATTCAATAACTCACTCGTACCTGAAGGAGAATCCATCTGTACGATTCTGTTACTTTGTTGTTATTGTTATATATGTCGGTTTTAAAAGCTCTCTAGAGCTTATGTTGATTGTATGATATTACATTTTACTTGACTTGACTTGACTTGACACACTTTTCTACTGAAGTTATGTTATTCTTAATTGTGACATTTTCAAAACTTCAAATGAAAACTTCAAGAAGGAGACAAATGTATTTTTATTTCGGCTGTCTATATTTTTTTATCACTGCAGAAGAGACATTTGTTAAAATATGCATATACAATACATCAACACTGAATCATGAAATGTTTATCAACAATACTTTTCAGTGCCATGGATCCGTATTTAAAGAACATTAGTTTCCATTTGAGGATCAACTTTCCAATGTTAAAATTGTCAATAACTGTTATAATTTTCTTCTACAACCAAGGCCATTTTGAATCATTTTGTTCCTTCCAAAGGAAATATCAGAACTGAATTTAATGACCTACTAAACTGAACAGCCTTGGTATTTTTTTTTACAATAGCATTGATTTTATTTCTGTTTGAATACAAGATATTTAGGGAGAAATTTAATTAAAGAATCAAACCACAGCCAATCATGGATATTAAAATTATAAGAGAGCGACCATTTTATTTGTGTGGTTGTTCCCAAAGTCAAAGAAAATATCCCTAACATAGCATCACCATAATCATATATAAAACACGTCTGAACATTTACATAAAAATGTGTGTGTATATATGTAATGACGTGTTAGTTCCTATATTGAAGAAGAATTGTTTATATAATTGGCCTTCCATTTAAATAAAACTTTATCTTTTTTTAATGTCATATATTTAATTTATTTACATCATTAATTTGAACATTCATAATTGTTTGATTGGGTATCTCCTTCAGACCAATTAAGTCTTGCGCTTGAAGTCTGCAGCTTATAATGTTCTTTTCCATGCGATATTATTCAATCCAATTCGGAAACGGAATAAAAAATGACGTAAAACGGTTGTTAAACCCTCGTAAATTTAAAATCGAATTGAAAATCGGATCTGAAAGTCGTATTTGTTGTTTAGAATTTCAACATTTACCGAAGCACACATTATGAGTCATACTTACATATTTAATCTATAGAAATTGGTAAAAAATGTATAAATATAAATGTAAACATACTTGTTCCACTATATAATGTATTTAATAGTTATACGGTTTTGTATCTGAACAAAATAAAAGTCTTAATAAAACGTATCACACAAATACCGAAATAAATTTGATGCACTATATGACCATTTCGTTGACTGACAACTCATCAGCAGTGCTTGAGATCAAAATATTGGAAAACCGGTTAAAGATATAATGATGAATTAATAAGCACAACCATCAAAAATCAAAACAATGAAAACAAACAGGTATCCAAACTAAGGGTTACCTCTGCATTGATTACATTGACTCCAAACTCATAAAAATGAACATTACAGTGACCGGTTGGTACATTTAAACTGATATAATAAATACAAAGTTCAATAAGGCTTTTCTGTCTAGAAGTGATTGAAAATTACTTAACGATTTTTCAACTTAAATGTTCGTTACATTTCCTCTTTTTGTGTATTTACAATTTAATCTAATTATAATGATACTACAGATAATCTTAATACCTGATGCAAAAAGTAACCAGCAACATACAACTATGTACATCTGTACTTTGAATATAAATTAGAAATATTTTGTAATATAGATTGTTCACTTGCTTACGGCAAAGAGTCAAAAGAAAATATTTATAGTTGTATAAGAGTATTTGATACGACGAGATGCCAATAATAATTAATACCAGACAAACTGATTGTGTGAAAATTTATTGAATGCGTAAAATTAGGTTTCAGAATCCATAGTTTTCTGACATTAATGTACATTATATATTTCATCTGAAGGACTATATTAAAGAACAGAAATAAACACTTTATTACTTTTATTTCTTCCCATTTCTTTAGAACCGCGTTGTCATGTATTCAGCCTTGACCATAAACCAAATATAAACACTCCGTGACAACAATTTTGGTGACCTCAACAATTTATGTCTCATATAAAGTGCTCAAGGACTAAAGTGTGAAAGTCAAAAAAAAAAAAAAAAATCAAAATCAAAATCAAAAAACGTTTTAGAGCAGACACTCGAAAAGTGTTAACCATCTAAGGACAAGGCTTTGAATTGCGGAGAAACATTTTAAAAACGGTAATATTTATAGACACTACCGAGATAGTAAACACCCTCGAGAGACCGGAGTCATAAGCATATTTTATACTAATTTTGACACAGCGTATGTGTACATTTCCACAATCTATATCTGATCAAAAATGATTTAAGATGTAAGTAAAGTCAAGAAATACCAAAGGGATATTCGAAGGACAGAAAAATCGTAGCAACTGACAAACTCCGGACAACAACGAAGACCAAAACAATACATGCACTACAATTCAAACCTAAAAACATATGAACAACATGGACCCCAACAAAAAACCGGGGGTAGACTCAGGTGCTCCGGAAGAGTAACCAGTCTCTGCTTCGTGCAGGACACCCGCCATGTTGCCCATGTCAATTCCGGTATGAGGAAGGGATAATATCAATGGAACATGTCCATTTTCATTTGGGAAATAGTTTTTCATACCTGTCAACCAATGACGGCCATAAAACTTTAATAAGGTTGACGTCAGCTTAGGAGCAACATGCCCCTGTCTGAGCAACTTTTCTGTCAGGAGCCGGCCTCTGTCCAGGAAGTCAATGTATATGTCACAAGCTCTGGAATAGCGTATGAGTTGTGAAATATATACTCCATACGCCGGAGCTTCTGGAATATTGCCGCTCAAAAATGGGAAGTTGACGATTAGAAAGTCAAAGTCACCCCGTTTGTCGTAAAGTTTTGTATTCAACCTTCCTCTGGTGTCAATTTCAAGGTGAAGGTCAAGATAAGATGTAGACTTGGCAGTGTCTGTGGTATCCTTAATTTCGAGCTCATTGGGAAAGATGAGATATAAGAAATTTCAAAATCGTGAATTGTTGAGTGATAAAAGATCACCTATGTAGCGAAAGCTTAAATTAAATGTACGGGCTAACTTCTTCTGTTTTCCCTTAAGAAGCCCGTCAAGGAAGTCTGCCTCATATGAGTAAAGGAACAAGTCGGCCAAAAGTGGCGCACAATTAGTACCCATAGGAAAGCTAATTGTCTGCTGGAAAACACGTCCACCAAATTGAATAAATATGTTGTCGATCAAAAATTCAATCGTTAGGACAATTTCGTCCTCTGTATATTTTTTGTTAGATTTAGAGTGGTTTTTAACAAAGTATGATTTATCTCTACCAATGACAAAGTGTGTGTATCTGTTGTTGCCATTTTTATTTTGAAAGCATCGATGGATTTGATCTTTCAACTTCTTCAGTTGTGAATGAGGAATGGTGGTATAGAGGGTAGAGAAATCAATGTGTTTATGCTGTTACAGACTGAAATGGACCGAGATCGTAAAATACCCTTTACGTCTTTGGAGTTCTTTAGTATCCACATTTGATTGATACCACTTCTTGAATAGCTTGTCTCACAATAACTTTGGAGGCCCGTTTTGGCAGCTGTTAAAATAGAAGTTAGAATATAAATATAGAAATCCAAACCAAAATTGACAGCAGATTAAAAATGCCAAAAATGAACGAAAAATGTAAACCATCTTAGAGCAGAGCATGCCATGACGGAAATAATTCTAATTTTGAAAAATTTCTTTGTTTTATTACAATCAAATTTTGAGCATATAATTCATGCCTAGCACTGGAATAATAGCAACTTCCCTGGTGGTCACCTTGGAGATATGCGTCTCGCAGCAATCAGTGGTAAAATAATCATTCTGTAATACCATGATGCCATACTTTAAGTAAATAAACTTGTTTGTCTTAAACGTAAAAGGAAAACTCAGTGACAGTCCAGATAATTGGTACAGTTGTACTAAATTAGTCTTGACAACAAGTATATTCAGCCTTGAAAATATAGCTCTATATTTACATCAAACTATCTTCCACCTACACAACAACGTCTTATTTGTGTGTGTTAAACACATACAAGTCCGAGATCTCATGAAGTCAAACATCCAGTTTTAGAATTGGCTTAGTCTTTAGACGACAGAGTGCACTCAATATACAAAACCTTGAAATATCGCGATAATTTATCAAAGTTTTCGAATTTCGAATTAATTTTTGGCCATGAAAACATTGTATGTTTCAAAAAAAAATTTCGAAATCTTTCGATTGCCATTTTTGACCAGGCAATATGAAAGTTAAAGTCACAGATTCGTCATATATAACAAACAGCTGTTAATAACTTAATAATAATTAGGGAACATTGTTTGAAAAAGAGACCAATGGCTGTAGAAGTGAAGCATATAGTGATTGCTTTGTAGAAATTAAATCTTTTAGTTGTAAAACACTGACAAATAACCACTCTTATAGTAGATATTGCCCAGTTTTTACGAAATGACCATACAGTGCATCAAATTTATTTCGGTATTTTACGAAATGGCCATACATCGCATCAAATTTATTTCGGTAATTTACGAAATGGCCATACACGGCATCAAATTTATTTCGGTATTTTACGAAATGGTCATACAGTGCATCAAATTTATTTCGGTATTTTACGAAATGGCCATACAGTGCGTCAAATTTAATTCGCTATCTTGTGATACGTTTTATTTTTATATATGGAGTGCGCTCTGAAGTCCAATGACCGCAGCAAATTCTTTAACAGGCCGATTGACGTCAAAGGAATATCGGACTTATCCTGTATGCTTTCAATTTCAATATTTGCATGGTTTATTTCTATGTTATTATTGAGCAAACCGGTTAGATAAGTTCTAATCTTTAACAAAAGCTGTCATTGAATTTCAGATGAGCTTCTCTATAAGCATTGATACATGTACACAGGTATAATACTTTAGAAGATGTCCTCCAACAGAAGTGTAACAGCCCTAATCTAGAACAACAATGAGCATTGCCACTCTAAAACAACTACTAAAAATCTCCTATGGAAAAGTTTCTAACAGCACTATCCTATAGTGCGAGTCCTATTAAAATCAGTATTGTAAATGTATACTATATTTAGTTATATTTAGAATGTCATCACCTTGATCCGATATGTACGATATTAAAATGAACTTGGATAGTTAAACTGATTGGATAAACAGTTATTATCTGAAAAAGCGTAGATTAACCTGTTTTAGAAAATAAGGTTCTGTCGAACCGGTTATGGCAACAATAGGAATTTTGGAATTTTGTTAAAGGATTTAGGAAAATTCGATCCTATATGAAATTATATTGCTTTCCAATTTATTTCAGCTTTGTGATTTTCAATGTTTTGTTCGCGAGCGTACATGTGTAGGTACATATAGTTCAAGTAATTTTCTGAGTTAATTTGATTAGATTAAAGCAACTGAAAACAATTAGTTTTAATTAATGTATCATTTAATGTATTTATTTAGTAAACTTATTGTTTCCTGTCGAAGAACTATACCTTGGGTTAATGTCTTGTTCGGTTATAGGCTATAGGTAATACTAAACTTCCTCGAATCCATTCCGGAATATTAATCAAAATTCGATCTTTAGATTTTTAAGACGTTATTTTTATTAAGCTACAATTAATACAAATGAACTTTCTAACAGACACTGTCTACAACCGATAATATTTGGATTGCGCAGGTTGATTGGTTTGTCAATACTTCTGGAATATGAATAAATTATGTTTTTTTTTTAAATATCTAAGGTTTTAACAATTGAAAATCGACTTGGACATTTGAGGTAAAGTCCAAAATTCTAATATCTATCCCAGCCATGTTTGTTATTAATAACTTAAAGACTGAACTTAAACTTATTTCCTTGTTAAACGTTTATGAAATCAAAGCATGTGCCTACTTTTGTATACGATGACCAATGTGATATGATTTGTATTGATACATATAACCGCTACACAGTACACTGATACATGTATGATATTTATTTTCAACACTTCGTCATTAAAATAATTACCCTGTAACTTTATCACATTAGACAGTCAATAACTTTTTATATTTAGCACTGACTTTAGACTTTAGACGTTCACACTTAATAAGGTATCAAATAAGGAACTTTAAAAGCCTCCCTACCCATGTTAATTACTTTCCGCATGCAATTTACACCTACACAATGAACAATTTCACAATGAAATCATTATCAGCGACCATTAAAAATCATGCAACTGAAAAACAAATGTAAACCTCTGAAATTTATGGGAATCTGTTTAGAGTTTAGCAAAAGATGGTCTGATTTTACAAGCCTGTGTTTACTCGATTTACTTACTTTTAAGATTAAATGTATTTGAAACTAAATTAAGGTCACTTGGGGAGAATTTCTGCTAAATTTTTGTTGTACCGAAAGTACGCATATCTTTTTTTTATCACATTTACCTACATGTTTTGTATTTTTCCGATAATGAGATTTAAAGAATTAACGGTTCTAATCCTGTCTGAAAACTTTAAAATTTTAAGTTGATAAACGTTGTATAAAACAACGGAAATACATTTAATGGTATAGCAGACGTCATTTATGTACATCTTCTGCCATTAAACTTACGTGCAGAAAGTCAGACAAATTATATAAACATCTTCATTTGCATTATATTGATGTGTACGTCATTTATATCTTTAGGTATATTTAAATCAAAACGGAAACAACAACCGGTAACAACAAAATTTCCACAGCACATGGTCTGATACATGTATGGCGCGTTACAATATTGTTATCTCGAATTATCTTTTGATTATGGCGGTCTTTAAACCAATCGACGACCTAATTAGAAAACAATAGTTCTTTTGCAACAGCCTTTTCAGGACCTCAACTTTGACATTAAATATTATACATTTATTTCCCTTGCATCTGTGAAATATGAAGATTTGTTCACCCGAGGAAAGTCATGTTTCCCGAGGGATTGCCCGAGGGAAACATGGCTTTTCGAGGGTGAACAAATCTTCAAATTTCACTAATGCAAGGGAAATTAATGATTTATTCCACTAATTCGAGTTAAATCCTAAGCATTTCGAATAACTGGGATATGATGATGAAACAAGAATCTGAGAGGGAAACACGATGTTTTTTTCAATATCACGTGGGAGAGTCTCAGCCAATAAAATACGTACATAGCTAAGAATTAAGTATATAGTGGAATAATATATTCTGATAGGACGTTCTAGTACTATAAATGGCCCTTGATATGAATTTCAAATGCTTGTAGTATACAAATATTTCAGCTTTACTATCGAATGTACGTAGTTTCAAGTACATTGAAAATAAAATTAGTTAATAAATCAACCCTGATCACAATAACATGCAAATGAAATGAGATTTAAAAACACTGCTGGTCATATAATGGAATGATATTGCACCAACAGTATGCCCGGAATTCCGATGAAGGAGAATTACTCGGAACAACTATAAAAGTCAAAGTCATTAAGATGAAAAAGACCTTCGGAAAGGTGCTAAAGGGTAACGTCAACGTTTTAGATTGTCCTCGTGGAAGTTTGGTTTATTACAGGTTTAAAATGTTGCAACTGTGGTTTCTGTTTTGATTTTAAGAATATAAACATTTAGATGCAAAATAAGATACATGAACATGTTGTATTAATCCAGTGATATGTGTTAAAACTCGTCCCATTGATAAGCACAGAAAAAACTATACGAAACATTTCACTGGGACCAATTTTTGTTGTTTGAAATGTGTAAAAGCATACACAGCATTCATGATGTGCACGCCTTTCTACAGACATGGAGGTTTGTTCATGAGAATATTAATTATTGACACTATCCTTCTAACATTTCTGCCTTTCCTTAATGTGAACATGATTGTAATTACATAAATAAAACGCAAAGATAACCGAAGTCTAAAAACCAAAATTCAAAAAATTGTAATTGCTTGACATCACCGTCAGACAACAACCCAAAAACGAATTAAAAAAAAGGGTACATTACACACAAGAACTAATACTTATAGGTAAATTATATACAAGAAATAAAGTTCCAAATTGCCTGTTCATCCCGTATTTAGCAAAATTCAAAAATAATAGAAATACTAAGGGTTCATTCCTTGTATTGCACATGGTAGATCTCCTTAGCTGAAATTTGGCTTCCTATTTCGATATTTTTGGTTATTAGTACTTCTTGTTTAATATAAGTTTGGTTTTTGGTCTTCCAAATGTATCGGTTTTAATGCTGCTGATGAGAGGTAACTCCTTGAAATGCGTCATATACAGCATAGTATAAATTTACTATTTCTAATAATAGTATCTTTGGATTGTTATTTTGACTTTTTGCATTCTAAGAGAACTGGCTAGTATTTTTTTCAAAGCAACATATTTCCATCGATTCATCTATCATTGACAAGAAAAAGAATAGGTATAGAAAAGAAGATATACTACAATATCCATGATTAAGAAAGCTTTATAATGTAACGTGATGCTCTTCTGATCACATATAAATCTTATGTACAGACAGAGGCTTTGACATACATTGATCAAAAGGTCATTAAAGAAAATTAATTATTATTATAATTAAAAAGGCTAGATCTGAACGCATTCTTTGACTATATCAGATATAGAGATGTGTAGTACACACGGTTATTTTATTGAACAATGGATGAAATAAACTCATATACCAAATTCCATGCGTACAAAGCACATTTCTTGATTAACCTTCAACAGTTTCGCTTATGACCAAAACATTGTCAGTAATGCAACCAAACAGGCCTAAAAAATTTAGCCAAAATGAAGGTATGGATTACGTTTCAACAGGGAGTGGAACCTTTACTATTTATAGAATTTCAAATTTTATCAACTGCAAATTTTAGCACAGGTTTTATTTTGAAATAATGTCAAAGCCGAAGCAATGACTGCTGAGGGGGTTGAAATCTTTTATGACTTACAGCCAACCAGCAGCAGTATCGTAGTAGAATTCCTGCGCACCATACGAATTTTTGGATTAACCTTCAAGTTTGCCTGAGGAAAATGAGGGTTATAAAGTCTTGCTTTTTGTCCACGGTTTATGATTACAAAAAATAAGAGTTTCTATGCTTATATCAATAGGGGGTAGCCCAATATGCCCAATATGCAATAAAATAAAATAAATCTATATCATTTTTTATTAAATTACAATACTCTATCAAAGTGAAAATGTAAAAGATTGATTTAAATAAAAAAGACTAATTCACGACAGAAAATTTTCATGAAAAACTGGGGATGCAATTTTCCCCAAAATTCCTGGGTTCAACTATTAGAACTTCAAATTCACTTATTTTTAAACTTCAGTCTGAAGAAGTTTTATCTAAATATATATAGATTATAAGAGGAGCTCGTGTATAATCCTATGATCCCATATTGGCCCGAGACACATATCGGGTCTTGTATGGGTCGCGGGATTATACAAGAGCTGATATCATATACTTCCAGAAAAAACATAATCATCAGTTTAAGTGCTAGCCTGCAGGAGATGGCTTTATAATGATACTAATACTAATTACGGTGGGACGCTTCCAAAAGTAACGAAATATCGGTTATTTTCCAGGCAAGCTTTCCTCTTCTAATATTTTGATAATTGCCATTATCGATAGCGTTAAACCTCTTTCGGGAGTTCATCAATAGATCTTAAAAGTAAAGTCTTCATTTTTGCTCTGTATTCCTTTGCCGATACGTTTAACATTTCTGTTTTTGCAATTTCCCTTTTCGAATATAACAACTGGAAGATGTTAAGGGGTATTTTGTTTAAAAGTATATTATTATAAGACAAGAACAAAGGATAGGATTCATGAGAAAATATTTCCTATAACGTTTAAAAATGAAAAATCTTTTTTAGTTACATGGAAATTGTTTTAAGATAATATCCTATTATATAGATTTTATTTTATAAATAATGGTAGCTATTTTAATAATGTACAAATGTATATTAAGGTATTGATTAAATATCATACTGACGAAAGGGACTGTTATAATGAATGCAGAAGGATTATGTACAATAAATTAAAACAGCATAGTTTGTGGCTAAAATAGGAGATATTAAAAATGGGCATATATTATTCTATTGATCAGCTTATCAAAAGCTATATCAAAATTCAGTTCTCACATAAAAGTACTGATGTAACTATATAAAGGTTCAAATGAAGAATTTTTTTTGTTGTTGTTAATTAAGCTTTTGCTGTCAACATCGTTTATATATCAGATCTCTGTAAAATGTTCTCACATGTCTTTGAAAAATTACATAGAGAATAATACATGGCAAAATCCGTATCACATGCCATATCACCCTGAGATTTCAATATCAGCACGGGGGTCTCTGGTCCAAGGGATGATATTGATCGAGGGGTGATACGGCATTTGATACGGATTTTGACATGTTTTATACGCTTTATCATATCTTTCAACAGTTTCTGGTCACGTGACCAATATCATTTTATGATAAAGAGGTGATGATATCGATATCATCACGGTAGAGAATACAGCTGACATTGTTCTTTTAGTGTCGTATATGAAATTTTCCTTTATTTAGTAGTAAGTATATGCTGAATTATTTTATTTTATTTGAATTGTTACTACGTATATAAACAACAAAATGGATAACAGGAAAGGTCAACAATGACATACCAAATTCAAATGCACGTCACCCAACAGACAGAACCCCGGACAAAAAATATCATACTCGAGCACAAACATAAACATAAACACAACTGAGAGTCCGCATACTCTGACTTGGTACAGACACTTAACAATTGTGGGGTTAAACCGGTTCTATGTGTATCCAAACTTCCCTCTTATCAGCATAATTCTGCAATATTAATACCGGTTAGATAACAGTAGACCGAGCGGAGAGACGTGTGCGATATATCCTTCTCTAATTCTGTGCTCTTTTATACGTCTCTTGACCCGTTTAATAAATTTAGATATCATCACATGTTTGATGAATACGGCTCGTGAAATATCCCGCAAAAAACGTTCGGAAGACCTCTCGGAGTTTTACTTTGTCATAAGAATTAAGTATGTCCAACAGTCTTCTTTTAAAATGTTGTAAGTCCAGATATGACGTTTACTTTTGTTGTCGTTAAATTCAAATTCCCTTTTGTCATTATTCAACAATAAAATGTCATCTGTATAACGTAAAATGAAATTTAAATTATCAGGCTTGGTTTCTTTATTTTCCCTTGGTGGTACTTAAACATGCCAATTTTGATGTACTGTATATACATGTGTTAACTCATCAGTAGTGATCATGCCAAAAAATTGTAGTATTATTGATGTATTCTTTTCACCATACATAACTATATTGGGATAATCTTTTAAGGGTTAAGTTCAATCATAATTTATTCTTACGTTGAAATGTTGATAAAGGATTTTATTCTTACGTTGAAATGTTGATAAAGGATTTCCTGTTTCACTGAACAACAAATTGCAGTTGTGTTTTCATTAGAGAGTGTGACATTTCGGACGGCAAAACAGTAAAAACAACGGTTTGTTAAACTATTAATTGTTAAGTAACAGGAAAAACCCTAAAATTTAGGAAAAGACATGTTGCGACAAAGAACGCTATATGACGCTATGAATTAAGAAGATCTGTTCTAATCTCCTATCATGTCTGACCTTTCGTCCGATATCCGGATGGCTAGTGCTTATAACGAATACTAGTGTATCAGTCGATCAACTTGCAAAGAGAAATGGTATCATGAGATAAACGAACTCTATAAAAAGCTAATGCCATAGAAAGTAAGTTACCATAATTACAGTGAAATTATAGCCTTAAATTTTAAAATACCTTTCGAAAAGGTTGGGTCCTAAACCTTTGTGGAAATGCTCTATATTAACCATGACAAGCTCGAACATCGATTTTAAAATTCACTTCCTTGAAAATAAAATAAGTTTGCCAATACCTTTTTATGCACACGTCTTTCTTCTTATTGTGTTACTTGTTATCTGTATTTACACATGGAATATTAGTTCTAATTCATTCTGTGTAGAGTATTTGGTAACTCCAATATAGAGTTGGTGTAGGCAAATAGACATATTTTCTTCCTTGAAAGTACACTCCTTTCATTCACACACTTTTTAAATCATGGATTTACACATGGACATATTTTATCAAGGGAATGTGATGTAAAGCCTAAACATCGTCAAAATTAATCACTTCCTTGTAATAATTTTTTCAATAAAAATTTACCCAACAATATAAATTGTTTAAATTGGCGAATATAACACAAAACATTTCAGTCTTAAATTGAAATATTATTAACTTACTGTAGTTAACTCTGAATTTACTTGATTTAATTTTGACTGCAAAATCAATTCGTCATTACTTTATCGGATTGAAGGACAATCGCCGGAAATAAATGACACCAGGAACAAAGTATTATTTTCCAATTCAAAACGAAATGTATTATTTCAAAAAGGTTTAATGAAAGTTACATCTTGATATTTTCGACATTCTTCAGTACTCGATATCAAATAATATGACCGAGGCAGGCGTTACCTGATGAGCTACCGAAGTTTTTTTTTAAGCAGGATATATCAGGAAATCTTCCGTTTCTGTTCCGTTTTTTTTCATGTTCCGTCCTGTCCCGTTCCGTCTTTTAATAATAGCGTCTTTGCGCAAGACCGGAAAATAGGCTCAACTTCTGATTGAAGAAAATAATCTTGTCGGTACAGTAACACAAATTGACCCTTCTACCATAATAGCTCCCATCGGGAGCTTATTAAATTGGTTTATCTTACAACGATAATTTTTTCATTTAATAATTGCATGCACATGATAAAAACTAAAACGACTATGTAGTGTTACCAAAAAATTTTCTTATTTACTATTTCACAAACGTTGAAATGAAATACAAGAAAAGTTAATATGGAGTAGGCTTTAGCCTAAAATCGGGCGAAGCCCATATCATAATATTGTTTAGTCCGTCGTCATGTAAACATGGCCATATTGGAAGCCGTTGTTATGGTGTCATATTTGTAGGTCATTAAAGAAATTTTCGAATAAAGTTCCCAATGCGCACAAAAACTCGAAAAAAAGTCGGTGGAAAATTATATCGTATAGAAATTATGTTTTGGCTATCGCCAAAACATAATTTCTTTTTAAGTTTGTGCAAGTGCGAAAATATTTTAACCGGAAGTCGCGCTTTATTTTTGAGGGTTTCTGGGATAGATTTACAAATGCTACTTCCGGTTTGAAACTACAGTCTACTTGATATCTGGATTTGAGACCCATATTCTACACTTAGTCGGGCTTCGCCCGATATTAAAGTTATTCTGAAATCCAAGATTATAGATTTTGCGGACATGATGCACTGGAGTCAATAAAGCGCAATGCTGATCAAATATTAGTAAATCATATCACCACTGCATTTTTGTAATAAAAAAATTGTGTTTGTAGTCTTTCATAGTATATAAAAAAGAGAATTAAAAAGATTTGCTATATATCTTTTGTATAAAACTAGTTGCAGTTTCATGCAAACTGTAAATTTCAGAACATCTATTTGACTACAATCCTTCATAATTTGCCCCCTGACTTTTAAGGATGATTATGTTTACGATGTTGAAGTGCTTCATGTGACCTTCGAATATAAGTAACTGTTAATTCTTCAAATATGGAAACATATCTAACACAATACCTTGTTACCTTTTTTAAAATTAAGTCAATAAGTCAATTTATGTAATGACTAATTCTTATGTGAATCTTGGATGAATGGATGGATTATTGTGTAACGTCCAGTGGCAACTATTATATATATCTGAGCTAGATTATATCGTCGGTCGATTTACCTCTGAGTAATAAAAAATATATAACTAAAATGGTTAGATGACATACCAATCAATAAAAAATCTCAAAATTACAGAACCCTGATGAAAGTAACAAAAAATAACACAAAATACTAACTAAAACTATCAGAAAATCAGGATAGTCTGTGTTGGGGGGGGGAGGGGGGTGCACTAGTAAAATGAGTAGTCAAAAATGATTCTTTTTTAAATTGAAACCAGAAGTATAAGTATAAAGGACGGTTGCGATAAGGGCCATTTTCGGATTTAACGTCATTTATTTTTTCCATTTAATGTGTCACAACAGTTACATGTAGTATATAGCTTTCGCTAGTAAAATATGCTAAAAGAAAATGTCCATATAGCTTCCGGTCACATGACTGACCCAGTGAAGATGGTTACCTTTGTCTTTACCCTGTAAGTCTGAAAGAACTGTTAATGATAAATTAACATCAAAACTATCAATAAAGGCTTACTTATTATTCCGATATTTTCAATATAATGTACGACATTGATGCAAAACTTGTAAAACATAAAAAGTAACTTAAAAATTGTAATATCTTATAATAAAAATGTGTGAACTAAAATTCTCTATAGTACAGATATTTTGACAGTTTTTCTTAGTACAATTAGTTATTTAAATAAAAATTCAAAAGCTAAATATATGTGATTACATATAAAAATTTACTAAGATAGCATTTTAGTGGGGAAAAACAATACCTAGTGCTATACATGCAAGTGTAGTGTAATATAATGCGGCTTATCAAAACTAATAACACATTTTTAGATTGTATGCTTAATATAAAATTATATTTATCCATTTTGGTAAAATCTTCATACGTATTGAAATATCAAAAACAAGTGAGAACGGTTTCTGCTTGGTAATTACCCGGAAGGGTCATCATCAGAATTCCAGTTGTCATCAGCGTGTAGATGTAACGCGTGTTCAAATTATGAGAACTCGTTGGGGAGGTAGACGCAGCTTCAAAAAGCTGAAAGCACATACGGTCACTTTTCATTTCAGAATAGCATGATCGTCGAAACTCACTACATAGCACAGAACTTTCATCAACTGGCATGTCACCTAACTTTTCACTGCAAAAAAACGAAAGTTTTCATTTTTCTCTGACAAGATATTGCTACAACCTGACAAGGCTCTTTTCCTCTTATATGAACAGAACACACACAACATGAAATGTTTTAGATTTAGACTGAAGTTTTTTTTTAGATAAATTTTGAATTTTGCTCTTATTCAGGTCTGGATTGTGTTCTAAGTATAACTGCGGCTATTGAAGCTAGGATATCAAATCCCTCCCGCTTCTAAGGAGTCAATAGACACCCACATGGCTTTCAAACAGATCCTTTCAACCACAATATATGTCCGTTATCTTCATCCATGCGATAATTCCTAGACCTAACTATATGGAAGAGACCTCTGCCATTTGGGTTGATAATCTAGAACCGCACTTCGCATGGCGTCTTTTGCCATCAAAACAGCATGTTGCCTCCTATAACCAACAGTCTATACTATTATTCAGATCAACAACCAGTGGACAGACACTTTCCCTGTCCCTGTTTCATCCATATGGAGAGAATATTGACGTCTCTATGGCGGGTTGGAGCGAGAAAAACAACACTTTTGCCTTAGCCGTTTGCTATATAGCATTTATACATTTGATGTTATTTTTTTAACTCTACATCTACGTGCATATTATTAAAATACAAATATAGATTAAGATAGTAAAGAAAAAACTTTGCAAGGATAACGTCAAATGCAATCAGCAAACCAGATAAGCATGTTCAAACAATGAAACCCAAAGTTTTTTTTTTATTGCGCTGTTGTTATTTAACGTTAAAATGATGTTAGATTACATCAGAAAAAGTCGAAGAGACGAGCTTTTAGACGTGTTCCGTTCTCCAGAGGGGGAGGGGGGTAACTTGACCATGTTATAACGGGGGGGGGGGATGCGTCGGTGAACTGATAACCAATACCCGATATTATCCACGTTATATCGAATTTGTGACCCGAAAATATCCAGAAATTTAAAATTACAAACCCAAATTATCCAAAATAATGGAAGGCAGTTATCATGATGAGACATACTTATACATTTAACATTGTGAAAAGTCAACCTGAATATTCTCCTCAGTGCTTTATAAAAATCTGCAGAAATATTTAATATTCTGACCGGAATTCTCAAGAGTGTCATAAAATCCCGATCCGAAATCTCCGCCCGCTTTGTAAAATCTTGACCCGAATTTGCCGCAAGTCCTGTATCTAAATATCATTGGGTTACCGCTGCCACCTCTAACCAAAACGATTTTTCAATATGTACGACTCGTGTAAGCGAATTATCTCCAAGGAATATAATGAAGAACTAACAAAATGGCTTATTTTTTGTCATTTTGTTGTAGGCCAATATTGGGTTCATCGGAACCCGTCCTTTACCCGCAGTTATTCTTAAAAACCACATTTTAATTTATGATGTTGCTGACACGGCAACAAGAGGAACACAATTTGTAATCATGGTAATATGAATAACATGTCGATACTCAGCATTGCCAAAATCACCAAGATTAGTGTCCAACAAAAGGTGCAAGGCGGTAATAATGTCATTTCTAGTCCAAAAAACTATAAGTTATGCTTTGATAGAACTACAGCAAATCCAATTTTATACTACAAGATTCGAATAACGAATTGATCGGTACACTCAACATTTCCTTAACAAAACGAGAATATATCATAAACAGTGATAGATGTTGGATTCGTCAACCACTGCATCGAGGTATACTCTTTGGAAGAAAAAGCCATTCTAACAAAAGTTGAAGATGCAAAAATGAATTATAGATATTTGTGTGGATTTTTGGTTATAATTTAGGTAACCGTTACATTGTAAAGACATTTTAGTAATGGGATGAACAATATAGTTTGGAGAAACACTGTGCCCTTTAATCTTTATCATCACTGGCAGTAACAAGAAGAGTGGTGCCATTAACCAATTCGTCTTTCTATACATACATAGATGATTACAATGTCATTACCGTCCTGGCCTCCTGGTACAAATTACAATTTTTACACCTCTTGTATAAAATTGTAATTCTAGGTAGAGAAAATTCCTTAAGTGTTTATGTACAGTACACTTGGTGCAACACTTTTCTTCAAAGTCACCAACATTTTACCTGCAATTTGTTCAAAGATCAAACCATGTTGACATTATCGAATCGATTTTCCACAATGAATTCAAAGACAATTCGTAATTAGGTTATCGGTGTTCATTCCTGATCACTCTTGTTTAGATTAATTATACAGATATAGACATCAGTCGATACGCGGACATCAATACTACAAGTCTGGAGTGCTGTGACATTGTATAAAACCGAACAAAAATTGTTTATTGTAGTTTAAACTCAAATAAGATTAAAAAATAATAAGAAGATTTAATTTGAAAAACTTTACTGAACATATTTTACCATGGAAATGACTATGTCAATACCTCACGTTAGATAATTTGTTGTTACCATCATATTTTACATGTTGAACAAAACAATAAGGGTATCAATCTATTGATATCATATAAAGCGGATTTATATATTATACTTTACTGGAATGACTTTACATTACTACAATGAAGGTTCAACTCAATAAAATATTTAAAAGTTGGTAAATGTCTTTGTATACTACATCTTTCATACTGGGTGTCTTAGGCTTGTAAATTATGGCTGTAAATACTAACGGGGAATTTAAATGAAGAAATGGCTTTTTATCGTCCCTTAAATTTATTCTTGGGTGTTTGTCTTAACATCACTAACATCAAATAATCGATATAAATAATCGGTATTGGTCATTATTGGTTATTTCTGTACCCGATACACAGATCAGTGTTAATTAAAAAGTGAATTTTGCGTAATAAACTTGATATCCGAGTTTTTGTTACAGAAGTTAAATATTTTAAGACGATAACTACTCTCGACGAAATAGATTCCAAGTAAGCAGATAATTTTGCGTGTTTCAAAATCAAAGGTTCCAATGACTTTCAAGCATAATTAGTTGGATCACATCTAATACAAATCTTCGTGTATATTCAATTCTTTGGTGCTTAAAACTTGAATGTATGTAACTAAATAACGGTCGAAATAATTTCATTATTATTTAAACAAGAGAGGACACACTAAAAGTTTCGCAAGATCACGCACGTGGAGAGAGAATAAAGATAATCCGATGCCCAACATTGTAACTCAAAAGGAATGCATTAAAAGAAATAGTTATGGTCATGTGACATTTGTCTGAAAAAATTCTGACGCAAGTCACTTAAGCCTGAAATTGTGTTCAAGGTCTCAGGCTGGTATATATCCACCTAAAAGTATTTATAGACAAAAGTTACTGGATCTACGTATTGAAATTGCTGAGAAATAGACGTATTGATGAAAATGTGATGGGGGCCAGTCGAGCGTGAAATTGAGGTCAAGGTCTGATGGTTGAACCCAGACTGACATGTACATTTACTTGCCAAGAAGTATCCACAGACCTTACATGGTGTATATAAGTATTACACATACAGAGAAATTGACTTAAGCTTGAAAATATGACACAAGTAACTCAAGTGTGAGACTGTGGTTATGTACCCATAGCTATCAATAGACTAAATATGGTGGGTGTAGGTATTACAGTTATAGATAAATGGACTTAATTGCAAAAATGCGACACCCCACTCAAGCGTAAAATTGATGTCATGGTTCAATGGCAGGCGACAGGCATGTATCCACCAAGAAATATCTATAGACCAAATATGTTGGGCCTAGGTATTACAGTTGCTGAGAAATGAACTTAATCACGGAAATATGACGCAGCAAAGATTATATCATAATGTATCTTAATAAGTGTTTGTATTATCTATACAAAGTTATTAAGGTTTTCAGAAATACGCCGCTACCGGAAAGTAATACATATATCTCGCCTTTCGGATCAGTCAGCAAGACAAAAACGAAACTATACAGTTTAATGTAATTTGAATTCTATTCCCGAAAAAATAGACAAAAGTCAAATATCGAGTTAAAAATTGTCCTGATTTTACTGCCAGTACTTGACATTAGAATAGACATGGGGTTTGAATGACTAGACATTGCTTTAGGTAAGAAGATAGTTTGTGAACAAGGTTTATAATCCAACCAGCTGCTATGATTTTCTGAATAAAGGTTTACATTAAATCCGAGCAAAATTTGACCTTTCTATTTAAATTTACCACCTTCTTTCTTTTGTTATAAGCTTTGGTCACCTAACATGTCGGGTATAAGGTATTTGATTGTAGGCGATCATAATACATGTATGTAGATGAGGAGGGTTAAGTCAGGCTAGAGGGTTCTTGATATTTTTATTTTGCCCTCTTTCTGAGTTATAGTTTGGACATATTTATTGGTTTCTTTATTGGTCTGGTATCACCAACTCTTAGTACTAGGTAAAATATCCCGTACTTCTCGAAATGAGCTCTTATATAGTGTTGGAAGGAGAAAGAATCTCTTAACTCCCATTGGAAAATTTAAACAGGACAGCTAAAGATGCATTCACGACAGACCGAGTATAAAGAATTTTAGAACATCTGTTTCGAAAATTTCATCAATATTTCAGGTATACCTCAAATTAGCTGAAGAAGTTGACTATTCTTCCAACTGGGATCAATTTTTTTTTTATCTCAGTTAAAGAAAAAAAATCAGCTTCATACCAACCTTTCATTTACTTCTCTCATAAAACTTTCTTCAGCTTCTTTTTGATGAGGAGTGAATGATTATGAAAATGCCCTTGGTTTCAGGCACATGTGTTGCAAGAGTGTGTGCATGTCATATCATGCCTTACTTTACAGCTGACATTTGTATGACCGAACTTATATCCAACTCACCACCCCACTGTTGTCAAAAAAGGAATAAGGTAGTTGGCGAATGGGTTAAAAGTATCACAATATCTTAGTAATGCTGGCAGTTGAAACAAGAAATTATAGTGTTTCTGAGGAATAAAGAAATAAGAATCCTTAAGCATCGGCTTAGGATTCGTATGCTTTTACAAATAAAAAACTTCCAAACAAATTGTTGAAGAAAAGTGTTTGGTGGAAAATGTTAGGAGTAACCAACTCAACATGTTTTTTTAATAAAAAAAAATATGTTTAAATAGAAATGCATGTTTTTCTATTATAGAAATGCGTCGTATACAGCATAGTGTAAATTTACTATATCTAATATTAGTATCTTTGGATTGTTATTTTGAAACTCCTGGGACGATGCCTCTGCATGGTGTAGCCTAGGTCCCCGAGGGTATTCGACAACCCAGTCGTCAGACTTGTATGACATGATTATTCTTTGATTTGTTACAGAAATTACCAGTATTTAGCAAAATTCAAAAATAATAGAAATACTAAGGGTCCATTCCTTGTATTGCACATGGTAGACCTCCTTAGCTGAAATTTGGCTTCCTATTTCGGTATTTTTGGTTATGAGTACTTCTTGTTTAAAATAAGTTTGGTTTTTGGTCTTCCAAATGTTTTGGTTTTAATGTTGCTGATGAGAGGTAACTCCTTGCGTCCTATACAGCATAGTGTAAATTTACTATATCTAATATAAGTATCTTTGGATTCTTATTTTTTATACACCCCCACCCCTTCCTTTCCGCAATCAATTTATGCTGAATTTTAGAGTACATGTATATATAAATTGTGTTTCTTGTCCTAATTTGTCAGTGGTTTAACTTAACATTGTATTCAAATAAATTCGTGTTAAACAAAAGACAGCATTATTAAAACATACTAACTCGTATTGTAATCCAGAGGTTATATCACAGTCAATCAAATGTAATACTACAATTATCATTCTAAATATAAAACAATCTTTCTACTGGAAAGTAAATCAGAAATGAAACCAGATTTCCTGGTGATTGACACAAAATAATGAAAATATATCCTACCTTAGAAATGGTCTATATATCCTCTATTGTATTCTGTGTCACCACGGATAAATGAACTGATTTGTGATATCTTATTATGGCGATGTTTGATCATTGCCTACAAATATTGAATGACATTGGTGGAGATGTTTAAAGAGATATATTCTTCTTGATCATAAAGGCAGTCGATCTATACAATGTCTTTAACAATTTATACATTCAACATTCTACACAACAGCTTGCACTATGTTGGCTAATTTTGCTAATTTACAAGGAAATACTTTAAAATAAAACCTAGAGCACTTAAAATTGATAAGTTTTACTATATATCTATTCATTCAACATTTATTTTTGTGAGAACGTGATTAAAAAATTCAAAGTCATCTCTGACAAGGACGTCCATAGTTGTATTTTATGCTCGGAAGTTTAAATATTGTCTGTTTTGTTAATAGAAAAAGATACCCTTTGTAATATTCCCCGTATTCGAAGGACCTATTCTTCAAGACTAACAGCGATTGTATTTCACATATCACAAAGGTAATTTAATCCATTCTTAGTTCAAAGAATTTTTTTTATTTGAAGGGGAGAAACCCGTTTGCACAATATTTAGATTTTCGTTTTTATATGACCTATTTTTTATAACTATAATTAATTTCAAATAAGACTTAAAATTCATGCATATAAAATAAAATGATATAATTATTCAACTTACTTCATCTCACAATTTCAAAAAAAAAAAAAAAAGAATCAATGAGATGCTGGAACATTTTGAAATGCATAGTTTTATCTTGAAGTGAAAAAGAAGACAATGACATGTAGCCTATTGAGCAGAACCTCACTAAAGTTACATGATCGCAATCGAAGTACTGTGCACAAATCAAAGTTATATAGAAATGCAGGCAAAATGTGCGCAACCGTCAAATATTTTATTGAGAATATGTAAGCACTGAACATAATGCAGATATTCTGATAAAGTCATTTCGGCAAGTCGTTTGTTAAATGATTCTTAAATACAAAGATTACCTAAAATGTATTAGGGTTGGGGATAATGCAAAAAGAAAATAAAAAAAAAAAAACCATTTATTTGATGGAAAAAGTCAAACGTTTCAAAACTTTTTTTATTTTTAAATTTGGAAGAATCATTTCATTGTACGCATATTATTTTTAGAAAATAAAGATGGTTCTTTTGGAGACTTGGATAAGGGAAAGAAGTTTTTCTGGTGGAAGCAATAAATATTCGACATGTCAGTCACATGAGTCATGAATCATAAATTCTGCATTTTTGTGAAATGAATTTCGGCATATGTTGAAACATTATAAACAAATATTAACTGATGTCGATGAAGAAGTCCTCGGGGATTAAAATATGTATGACTTATAAATGTCGAAGTATGCTTCTCCGCGCATAAATATAACCAGTTGGACAACATTTGAAGTAAAAATGTTAACTTGAGTAAATCTCATTCTAGATCCATACACAAGGATGTATATTTCCGTAAACCATTAAAATCCAGAATCAGAGAAAAAAAAACTGTATACATCATATAGTAACAATTCACAATATCAATATTCATTTTTTACAAAAAAACAGTTGTTCCAAACACAAATTTAAATGAATTAGAGCTGAATTTGTTCCCTAGATCTTAAACCTGTTTTTTTTTCAGAGAATCGAACAAACAATAAAAATAAGACCAACTTTATAAGAACTTCATTTTACAAGTTCTATTGAAGAAAATGTGTTTTTTTATGAAATAATGTAGTATTATTGGATAAGGTTTTCCATAATGGCTTAGTTATTGGTCCGAGGAATGTCATATTGGACTGAAGCGAAGCCGAAGTCCAATATGGCTAGCCAAGGACCAATAACTTAGCCAATATGAACTTTTTATTTACTAACCAGTCAAATATGTCATATTGACTAGTCTAATTGTTAGTCGGTGTAATACGTTACAGAAAAATACCGTTCTCTTAGAAGTCATATTCATTGATTGTATATGTTTCATGTGCAGTAGTTACTGTAAACTCCAATATGTAGTTAAATTAAAAGTTTGCTTTTTTCATAACTCCAGTGGAAGGTCTATTTCGGCTGTCAGTGGTAATAAAATGAAACTTATCTTATTTTACTTGAATTGTTTTATAGTTTACATGGTAATTTTATTATATTAAGTAGAAAAGTTGTAATTTTATATTTACTTTTGGGAAATTAACTCGGTTACAACTCAATACACCCGTACATGCCATAAATGCATTCAAATCTATCTAAATATACTTTTCCAATCAGGACCATAGTCTCTTGGTATCTGTGTTCAGTATATTATATTATGCAATATTTAAAATTTCTTCACGAGACAGATTGTATGTTTTATAATACTTATGTCTACTTTTTATGATGACGATTTGGATATGTACTTTTCTTAGAGGTTTGGCGATATAAACTCTTCTGTCTACAAATTTATGCAGAATATAAAAATCTTGTTTATAACAAATCTCAAATAAATATTAAAAGTAAACATGGTTTACCAATTGAAAACAATGCTCGTCAGGGCCAAAATGTATATTCCGTTAATGAAATATTTCATTGACACGAAAAAGTGTGCGATCTTATTAGTGTACATCGTTTAATGAAACGCTGAACATTTGATTTGTGTACATAAAAGAAAATAGTTTTCTGCGAAAGCTCTTGTAATCCAGTTCATAACTTTTTTACTCTAAATAGATATTACACTGTGAAAAGTGCAACATGTTCTTCTGACGAAGTGTCATGTAACATGTGTACTTTACAATAACAAGCAGTTTATGGGCACAGGCAAATTAGTTTTTGAGGTGGAGAGAGGTTGAACCGGATATGACGTCACCGGAAGCGGAAATGACTTCACTGGAACCGAAAGTCACGTGACCGGAAGTGATTTACGCGCATGAGAAACCTGAAAGACAGCACACTTATGAAACGAACATTTTAGAGTCTTTCCGGTTGGGAATGACCATTTACGGATTCCAGTCCTACTCCTAATCCAAAACAGAGGTCTAACCCTAACTATAACTCTAACCCTAACCCTAACCCTAACCCTAGTCCTAGTCCTAACCCTATCTCTAACCCTAACCCTAGTCCTGCCTTTAACTCTTATCGTAGGTCTAACTGGTCATTACCCCACGTCGGTGGTTCACTGGTGCAACCGTGACAAACATGAGGCAAACATTCATGCCTTCTTAGGTGAACCATCGACGATGGATTAATAGTCGGTTAGACAAACGAGACTAATGAGATGATGTGTAACGATCCAGTAAGAATCCCACACCTCCTCAGCACAGCTGCAACAGGAAAAACAGCATCAGGAGGCAGCAGCAGCGAAAAAAAAAAAGACGGAATGAGCACGAGAGCATGGTGCCGAGCAGCGATGACCAGCGAAGAGCAGCACGGGGCAATAGAAAAGCAGCGATGGCCAGCGAATAGCAGCACGAAGCAGTAGAATAGCAGCTCAGAGCAGCGAAGAGTAGCGCGGAGCGCGAGATGAGCAGCGATGAGCAAGAGAAAAGCAAGAGTCGAGCGGTGGTGAGCAGCAAGGAGCAGGAGAAGAGCAGTCCGGACAAAAAGATGAGCAGCGATCAGCAAGAAATGAGAAGCGAAGAGCAAGAGTAGAGCATCCGTCCGCGATCCAAGATGGCCGACAGAGCCGAACGTAGTTTAACATTGGATCCTATGGAAAATTAACTAAAATAAACCACTGGACCATTTGGAACAAAATGAGAGAGAAGAGCAGCGATGAGCAGTGAAAAGCAAGAGAAGAACAGCGATAAGCAGCAATAAAAAAGCAATGAAGTATACCGCCGTTGCTAAGGCGGTTGCTAAGGACACTACTCCATTGACCTGATGTGGCAACGTCAGAAGAAGGTAAGGGGGTATAATCCAACCCTACCTTTGGACTTCCCTGGTAGAAACGGAAAACATCACCCGGGATGAAAAGCGGAAAAAGGGAGATAATACAATAGTCCCTCTGTAATGAGTATACTCTCGGACTTCGACATAACAGTGAGAGACAGACCCAGAGACGACCGCGAATGAAACGGACAGGAAAAGGGAGATAACCCAATAGTCCCATTGTACTGTGTATACTGTCAGACCTCGACATAACTGTGAGAATATCAGCCCCTAGGTACTCAATGTGAGACCCCAAAACTATACAAACCGATGACAGGCCAAGAGACAACCGGTTTCGGTGACGTCATATCCGGCTCCACCTCGCTCCACCTCAAATACTAATTACCACTGTACTGTTTATTCTCTCAATCACCCCTCTGTACTTCGAATACTCTCGACATAACTGTGAGAGTATCAGCCCCTTGAGACTCGATGCGAGACACTAAACTATACAGTCGGATGACAGACACAGAGACTAGAGGTAATCCAATAGCCCATTGTACTGCTTATACTCTTGGACTTAAACAGTGAGAATATCAGACTCGAGACTCCATGCGACACCCTTACCATATACAGACCGTTGACAGACCCAGAGAATGAAAAGGACAGGAAAAGGGAAGATAACCGAATAGTCCCATTGTACTGTTCATATATACTATCGGACCTCGACATAACAGTGCAGGGCAAGAGAAGAGCAGCGATCAGAAGCGAAGAGCAAGACAAGAGCAGCGATGAGCAGCACGGAGCAAGAGAAGAGTAGTAATGAGCTGCACGGGGCAAGACATGAGCAGCAATGAGCAAGAGATGAGCAGTGAGGAACAAGAGAAGAGCAGCGGTGAGCAGCACGGAGCAACAAAAGGGCAGTGATGACCAGCAAGGAGCAACAGATGAGCAGCGATGAGCAAGAGAAGAGCAGCGATGAGCAGCCCGGAGCAAGAGAAGAGCAGCAATGAGAAGCACAAAGCAAGAGAAGAGCAGCAATGACGGAACGCAGCAAGAGATGAGCAGCCATAAGCAGCGATTAGAAAGAGAAGAGCAGAGATGAGCAGCACGAGGCAAGAGATGAGCTGCGATGAGCAAGAGTAGAGGAGCGATGAGCAGCGAAGAGCGAGTGAAGAACAATGATGAAAAAGAGAAGAGCAGCGAAGAGCAGCATGGAGCAATGAAATGGTCCGCCGATGCTATGGCGGTTGCGAAGGACACCCCTCCATTGACCTAATAGTAACAGCATGATGTCACTTCCGTCACAATGCTTGAAATTCCACTATTTCCGGTAGCGCATGCGCGCAAACCACATCCGGTCACTTCCGGTTCCGGTGACGTCATCTCCGGCTCCACCTCAAATACTAAATACCACAGTACTGAATATTCTCTTAATGAAGATGAAATGCAGTGCGTGCATATGTTATCTGTAACTTTAGTCTAAAGTAAATCTCGTAACCACTATGCAGTTCAGACTGATATTATCCAGACTTATTATAAAATTATTTCGAACATCATTAAGCTTTTACTTCAGCTGAAATGGAAAAGAAATTATGTCAAATAAAAAATGTCTGCAACACATGTATATACTATTTGAATTAACAGAAGCATTCTCGAAAAATAGGAAAATGAATCTGCTTTTCACTGAATGAATCATTTCAGGATGACACATGTTTTTTTCAAGGGCTACTCTATAGGACACGTAAATTTTAGCTTCAGATATTTTTATGTATACACTTGCACATAAGACATCAATGGGCTATTAAAACTAAACTTAAATGACGAGAAAATTTTTGCTTTTCATTTTGTATTACAGTATAACTAATCGCGAATTCAAATACCAGAAATAAACAACGCAGTAAATCACGAGTGCTCACAGCGCACGAGTTATTTACACCTGTAGTTCGGTCACAGTTGTGTATATCTGGTATTTAAATTTAGCGATTAGTTGTACTTTTCATTAGATTGTACAGAATCTATACATAGCATTTTAGCATAAATAAATTGAAAGAAAACAGACTGTCTTTTGATATCTCTCCGCGGCAATTGCGACGTCACTTTTGAGATTGAAATACTGGCTGTTTTTTTTCACATATGATTTACCGGATTTTTTTTCACTTGGATACTAGGGTAAATCACCGGTTACACTGTAATAACATACCTTTCTTGGAATTGATATGCACTACATTTTATCATCGGTACAAGGACCTCATTCGTAAATATAAATCAACGTGAAAACATCTTATATGTTCAGGTATTTCACATCCAATCTTTTATCGTAATATTCTATACTAAGCACAAAAATGTCGTTATTCACCTGAAAAGCTAACCAAACCTTTTAAGAGACTTATCAAAAAGGGATATAGATACGACACTGTTGCCAAGTCATTAAAGATGGCATTTTTGGAATTAATATTGATTCACTCATAGGTTTTTTCACCGGAAATAAGCACATTTATTCTAAATCCAGTTGTTGGCATGATACGGGTTATGTTCTTCTCGTATAATGTATTATGGCATCACACTAAACCCCTAATGGGGGGGGGGGGATTGTGACTGACTTCCTATATGATCTTTGGATCAGTATAATTGAGGTCAGTAATTGATAATAGTCCTTTGTTAATATTGATCATTGTCATTTTGCTTAGTTTCTTCTGTTACCTTTTCTAAGATCGAACTCGGGCTTCTTTTGAACTGAGTTTTACTGTGAATATCGCTATGTGTTTGTTTATTCCACATTGACTAGAGGTATGGGGGGGGGTGTTGAGATCTCACAAAACATGTTTAACCCCGTAGCATTTTTGCGCTTGTCCCAAGTCCGGAACATCTAGCCTTTGTTAGTCTTGTGTTTTTTTTAATTTTGGTTCATTTGTATGTTTCTGAGTTTGGTGTGGCGTAAATTTCGCTGAACTAGTATGCGCCTCCGGGTAATGGCCTTGGGCTGTTTTCTGCTCTTTGGTCGGGTTGTTGTCTCTTTGACATATTCCCCGTTTCCATTCTCTATTCTATACTACAAACTAAAACCTTGCGAAATATATTCCTCTTCCCAGTGTATTCACACTGAATATAGATTTATATGTAGATCTTTCATATGATAAATCCACGCATTCCAAGCTATATACCATTTTATTAATTTCTTATTCATTTATGTTAATTTTTTGTTGGGTGTTGTTCCTCTTTGTTAAATGCTACTATCATGTTACATGTAATCCTATTTTTTTTTTCATGAGTCTATCTCATGGGCTGTTGTCTCATGCTTAACCCGCACTAGCCTGACAAGCAGTTTCCGGACTAATTCGCCGAGGTCTAACGAATATAAATTATTTGCCAAATAAAACTCAACACATAAATATGGGAACTGAGCTTACTCGTGTAGCAGCTTTTTTTATTTTGAAAAGAATATATTTTCTATAGAAATGTCTTGTAATTATACTCGTCATCCAACAGTCCATTCTTGACCCTCATACTTTAAAAACTACAAAGTAAAAACTTTACATTAATTCTCTCTCTCTCTCTCTCTCTCTCTCTCTCTTTCTTTATATGGTGAGTAGGAAATTAAAAACATAAACGTCATTACAAACTGCAGCTACATAAGCTGATAGGCAACTTCGATTGAACTTCAACCCATAATAACAGCTTAATACAGATGGACCATTAAGGGACGAATAAAAGTATGTCGACGAACGAACGAATCAGGAGCAGTACTTGCCTAAATATTAAAAATTTATGTTATGGTTGTAAATAAAAGAGCGAGTTGAAAACATCCAATTTCGTATTTAAATGACTGTAGCTTTCATTGTGTAAATATATTTAAAGCAAATTAAAACAATATTTATAGATCTCTAGCATCGTATGTCCGGTTTTCTCCTATACGAGTCATGCGAAAGGGACGAAAGGTTGACGAACACCTGTTTGATTTCACATGCCTCAATAAGATCATTAATAAGATAATTCATTATTGTTACGAGAAACCTCGTGCGTGATATTTTTAGCTACAGGTTTATATTCTACAACTGATTTAATACATTTTTGTAAAAAGTTTTATACTGTACTTTGTAATAAGGAGAGAATATTCAGAGATATGGGTTTGTAAATTTCGCCAGTAAAATAAATTTTAAACAGAATAACAAGTTAATAAAAGTAAATGGGTGACTACTTTTTAACTTGAAAAGGGGGGGATGAAGAATGTTATTTCAAAAAATATTTTGATTAGAAATGGGAAATAAAATAATCTGGTCAAGGGAGGTTGAAAAAAAATAATCCCAATGCATTACCCCACTTCCCCAATAGGAGGTAATGCAAGTAGCGAACGGATAAAAATATGTACTCCCGTCTCGTTAGATGGGCAGAGTTACTCTTACGTTCTCAGCGGTTCATCTCAAATACTACTAGTGCACATACTGCACTGACTACATGTACTCCATAAAAGCCGCATTGCGTACAATTACATCCAATCGTATTTTACATAAACACTGACCATGTGCTTACAGTAAACAATCACACGTGTTCATAATACCCATAAACACTGAACATCTTGTATGTGTTCCTGTACCTTTCATAAATTCATTTATATTTGGTAGTTGACGATGCAGATATTTGAGTGACACAGAAATAGTTCAATTCTAACAAAGAACATTTGGCATAGCATTTCATACAGACATATTTCTTCCCTTGTTTACTATGAAATGGAAATTCATTGGATTAAATTAAATTTTATTACTTATTTTGTGGAAACGCCAACCAGGTGCTTAAAATTTGTATCATAAATTCTATTGAAGCTACTTAAAATTGAAAGTTTTTGGCGGATGCTTTGATAGAAGTTGGAAGTGATGCTCTCAAATTTGCTTTTACGGCAACACAATTCTATGACGCAAAATTCTGTTGCAAAGAATGAACACCGAGAAAGCAACCGAAAAAGTGGTATGAAATATTGCAGTGAAAAAGACCCAACAGTGTATTTAAAAACTCAAAAAAAGTATCTTTACATTTTAATTATAAACAGTATTTACTTTTTTTTAAAAATGAAAAAATTGTTGATTTATTCTGTGTCTGGTTTTCGAAAGAAAAAACCGTGGGAACTACTCTTACAATTACTTATGCCTACTACCTCGTCTGAGGCAGTATCCTCCAGGAAACCACGCTTATGAAATAATAATTACATAAAAGATCGTAATGCTTCAAGGATAATTAAACTACATCTATTACCTTTAAAACTTTATAAAAAAAAAATCAAAGGCAGCAACTTCAAAAAAGGCCGTTTGACATCAGTTATTTTCAGTTGATTTTCTTATGATATATACCTGTTGTTTATGTCTCATTCCAATTAAATAGCACGTCTTTTGTCGTTTATAGCAAGACGTATTAAATTATCAACTTTCAGGGAAATTAAATGAGACCGATAAGGGCTCAAAATAGACAACCTGAGAACGTTATTATTGATTGAAAACGTGTATCATTTTACCTTAATTGATTTCGAAATTAGCGAAAATTGGTTTCTTTCAACCATGCACCTTTAGAAATAAAATAACAATCCAAAGATACTAATATTAGATATAGCAAATTTATTCTATTCTGTATACGACGCATTTCAAGGAGTTACCTCTCATCAGCAGCATTAAAACCGAAACATTTGGAAGATCAAAAACCAAACTTATATTAAACAAGAAGTACTCAACCAAAAATACCGAAATAGGAAGCCAAATTTCAGCTAAGGAGATCTACCATGTGCAATACAAGGAATGAACACTTAGTATTTCTATTATTTTTGAATTTTGCTAAATACTGGTAATTTCTGTAACAAATCAATGAATAATCATGTCAGACAAGTCTGACGACTGGGTTGGCGAATACCCTCGGGGACCTAGGCTCCACCAGCATAGGCATCATCCCAGGAGTTTCAAAATAACAATCCAAAGATACTAATATTAGATATAGTAAATTTATACTATGCTGTATACAACGCATTTCAAGGGGTTACCTCTCATCAGCAGCATTAAAACCGAAACATTTGGAAGACCAAAAAACAAACTTATATTAAACAAGAAGTACTCAACCAAAAATACCGAAATAGGAAGCCAAATTTTAGCTAAGGAGATCTACCATGTGCAATACAAGGAATGAACACTTAGTATTTCTATTATTTTTGAAATTTGCTAAAAACTGGTAATTTCTGTAACAAATCAATGAATAATCATGTCAGACAAGTCTGACGACTGGGTTGGCGAATACCCTCGGGGACCTAGGCTCCACCAGCATAGGCATCATCCCAGGAGTTTCATAATAACAATCCAAAGATACTAATATTAGATATAGTAAATTTATACTATGCTGTATACAACGCATTTCAAGGAGTTACCTCTCATCAGCAGCATTAAAACCGAAACATTTGGAAGACCAAAAAACAAACTTATATTAAACAAGAAGTACTCAACCAAAAATACCGAAATAGGAAGCCAAATTTCAGCTAAGGAGATCTACCATGTGCAATACAAGGAATGAACCCTTAGTATTTCTACCTACATGATCATTTCATGATCAAATAAAAATCGTTCAATTGTTTAAGGTTGTTTGTCTCCTATGCGACATTGGTGGCGTCAGTCGCCGTTAAAGTTATTGATATTAGTCTACATATGTGCAATGATTGCATTAGCTTCCTTGAAGTTGAAATTATACTTGTCCCTTTGAACCGGTTCACTGACTAAACATTTTCTTGTTATAATTTGTTTTTGGTCAGTTTCACAGGAACAATTTGTATTCAGACAATGACATTTGGCATGCGTTTCCTTTAGCATTCATTGTGGTACATGTTTGGTCCGTAAAGATTATTGGCTTCCGCTCTCTTAGACATGTCTCATTTACTTTGACTTTTAAATTATTTTATAAGGGGATACATTACAAAATATAAACAATTTATCATAATGTTCACTTTTATAGACTGATGCTTCTCATTCGTTGGCCTTTCATTCTATCTTTCATTGTCTCCGCAAATTGTCCAGAAGAGCTTTGCCTTGGAAATCTATTTTCAGTTAAATGTAACTTTAAATTTTTTTCAATTATGTCTTACATATAGGTAGTCATTTAATTTTAATTTGATCTTTCTAAATGTATTGAAATTATCTTCAGTCATGAGATTAAGCGGTAATGAGATAGCGAAAAAATATCGTTGTCCTGTTCTTTTTTCCATTAAAAACTGAAAAAACCTAAACGAATACATGTAGGTGTTAAAGTGTCTCAACGATGTGAGTTAGTGTTTTTATATAGGCTTATATATATATACGCCTAAATACTAACCCAACACTGTTAAAATCAGATTTTAATACTGTCAAATTTTCGTACGCCTATGGCGGGTCTGGAATTAACACCGGTTGAGACAATATGGCACCTATTCGCCTAGCACCAATGTCCAGCGCCCTAGACCACTGAGCCAAATCCGCTATATATACACTTGTATATTTTGAGGTATTTTAGGACAAATGTAATCAGCCTTAATGTTATGTACCCCGATTAGGTCAAGGTAATTGAAACCACTTATGACTTATCGGTTGTATTCGTCTGTAGTCGCATTACCAGTGGATCATTAAATTTCTATGAAACAATCTTGCTCAACCCCTACCGACCTTAAAATTTTTCATGTTAGTTTGTTATTTCGGCGGGAGTCAAAAAACCATCTTAGGACACAGCAATTCATGGAGATTATATCTTGAAACTGTTGAATAGTGATGAAAACATTCGAGAGAAAATAAAAAAAATAACTACAGTGATATCTGAATGTACAAAAACATTAACAAAAACAAAACTCTGTCGATCACTAAAAAATCTGATCTGCTGCTAGCATTGGTATGAAAGTGATTCATTAAGTGAAACTTATCGTACAAACTCTATCACGCACATATCTCTGCTATATAATTTTCTTTAAAGACTTTTCATTCAGTTCCGGGTGTTAACTATATGTACAGCTTTTCAACATTCTGTTTTTCTGTACTTCCACTAAAATTGGTAACATGGAATGATGTAAAGAAGCGAAATTTCAAAAACGGAGTATCAAGTATATTCTTTCAAGTAGTATACGTCTAAATAATCGTAACGTTTTGGAGAAAAACAATAGAGTTTTTGTTGATAATATCTAGAAGGTTAATTTGTATCGCTTCGTGTTTAGCGTGGGCGAAGAAAAATAAACTGGATTTACATCTTTCATTCTTTATTCTCATACAACCAATTGGTACAGAAACAAACAAATACAGAAAATAAACATTAAAAAACGGTTCCGACAGTCCATTAGATTAGCTGGGAGTTCAAAAATAGGTGTTATTAATATGCGTTATGAAACTACATAAATTTATGAACAGCGACTGTTTTTTGTTTGACTCAAATTAACCGAAAATTTAACAACATTGTTGCTTTTATAACGTATTTTAGCAGAAATTGTTTCGTTGTTCAACCAAAGAGATGCATTAAATAAATATTTTCTGTTCAGTACATACATGTACATTTGAATGCAAGTGGCGACTTTCAACAGTTTGCCATCTCACTATTTCAATACGTAGATGGTGATTCGTTATATCTACGGAATATAGTTGCAATTAGTTTTTTTTCAAAATATTGAAATATTTTTTGAATTCTAATTTGGTTTTACAATAGAAGTTTACTATAATTTGGAATATAACGGATTTGTATTTAACATAACATCGCGCGGTTATTGAACCACAGTGTCGTTATGACTTTTGAAAGAATGTTTTAACAATAGAAATGCACTAAGAAAGGTTGATAAACTTTGATACGTCCAAACAATAACAAATGTAGTGGTTTTTTTTCTATAAAGATAATGCCTGTGGATGTTTTTTCTTAATTAAGCCAGGCTTCATCAAAGCGAAAAGGTTAATCCAGACATACACGTGAAATTTATTTCCTCAGGCACTCTCGAAAAAAGGAAGTGAAAACAGTTAGATGTTTCGATAACATATATATATATTTATCATTTTGAAGAGAACAGAGTACAGTGTTAAGAGGCTCAACAATCTATGAGAAAGACGTGTCGCGTGACTCCTATAAGCTTTGAGGTATTTTTACGAATAAATCTTTATAAAGTCAGAAATATATCAGTAAAAATGTTAGCTGTACCCTTAGTTTCAATTTGTCGTAACCAATTATTGTCTTTTTCAATGCTGATTCCTCATTTTTTTTACAGAATTCTCTTTATTAACGCAACACAAGACTACAAGTCATGGCGATACAATGACAAATTACAAGACATATAAACATACAAAGAAGTTATTACAATTTAATAAACTAATACTGATTAGGGTCTTCTTTCCTCAGTTCTAATGACTGTTCTATAAAAGACGATACAGCCTTAATTTGTAATGGTGTTGACGAGTTTAAAATGATATTAATTTTATTAAAATTGTCTAAATGTTGAAAATTTTCATGTTGTTTAGTGAAATTTGAATAAAAATTATTTCTAATATTTTCATTATGTTTGCAAGTGAAGAACAAGGGAAAATTTTCCGATTTGTGTTTGCAATACATTGATTTTCGGGTGAAATATGAAAATCGCCCATAAGAGAAAAATCTAAAGACAAAGCCAACTCATTAAAATGTATCATAACAAACAAATACTACAATGATACATGCATAAATAAAAGAGTGAAATAAAAACAATGACACTTAAACATAATTTGAACAAGACATCAAAGAAACAAAAACACTAGCAATGTGATCTACTGCAAAAACCGGAAGTGACACCAAGAAAGAGGGGTATGTCCTGATTCGTAAACAGCACCAGTAAGATGTCATTTCTAGAAAGACGTGAAATTTAACTGGAGACATCTATCGGCCAATCAATTCTGGAATTTTGGAGTGATCATATTAACAAGGCCTTAACATAACTTATCATAGAAGTTTAATTTACAGTAAGTTCGCTCTGCCTAGAAATGCGTTGTATAACATAACATAACATGACATATTCTTTTTTGTCATTCAAGACGCCCTAAAGGGCTCAACAATTAGCATGAATCAATGGTGAAATAACATAACATTAAACATTCTGATTGATTTTAAATGATTGTCAATTATATAAAAGAAAGGAAGCGAAAAATTTACATATAATTATTATGCACGGTACTAACGAATCAAGTGTAGAATATACATACAATAGTTTGGATACTAAGATTGGTGGGATTTACAATTGGAAAGTAAAAATCATCTCGTTTCTCGTAAAGTTTTGATTTCAGTCGTCCTTTGTCGTCTTTGTACATGTCTAGGTTGAAAGCAGAAGTGGATGTGTCTGTCGACTTTTTAACTTCAAGTTAATTGGGATATATAAGATGTAGAAATTGAAATCCTTAAACTTTATTATTTCGTGACGGTTAATCATCTATATAAAGGAAACTGAAATTAAAGGACTGGACTAGCTCCTTTTCTGTGTCATAGTACCCCCTGTAAAAACTTTACTTCATACTATGGCAAAAACACGAATAGATCGGTCAAAAGGAGCGTACAATTCGTCCCCCTTTGGAATTACGTTCTTCAGTTGGAAAAACTGTCCTCTAGACTGTTTTCAGGAACATGAATAGAACAGTTATATTGAAGACCGAAAATCAGACCATACTTGCGTCTGATTCTAGTCGTAAGAATTTTTGTGAAAAGGGTCCCATCAACTTACTCTTTAGAGCTTCAGTTTTCGACTGAGGTTAAAAACTTTTAAAAAAAATCCTCATTTTCCGATAGTTTTAAGTGTTTTAGCGTTTTCCTTTATATATCGTCAAAATAATACCGAAGCGAAAAAACAGTGAGAAAAGTCCATGAATAAGAAATCCAAGGAAAAGACAAAGTCCGGAGAATTAACACAACAAACAAACACCACAAGGATGCATGTATAACTAAAAGAATAAAAAACATACAATAAAGGAAAATAGAACAAGACAGCACAGAAACTAAAGGACTAAAAACCGGGAGTGACATCAGCTGCTCCAGGAGAGTAAGCATGCACGGTTCATTGTCTACATTTCATAACTGAATCATTACTCTGGTGTACATGACTGTATGAGATATGCATGGTGACCTTTTAGGAAAAAAACCTGTTGGTGTATACGAGTTTATACCTTTATCTGACTTCATGCCCGGTATACTCTTGAAAACTAATTAACTTAAATAATTTTAGAATTTAAGAAACATTTAACAAATTTTCTGCAATTTGTGACATGAAAATAATAAAAATTACCAGAGGATGGTTAATTATCGTTCTGAATACATGTTTTGATATAATTCTTGACAGCTATATTTGGTTGTGTGTGAAGTGTATCGACTTTCGAGCAACACAACATGAAACAGTAAAGTAATAAAAACTGAAATTTTATACCGTTAACTTTACGATGAGATTAAAAGTATTTTGTTTAATGGAGAAATTACTAATATTGTGACAAAAGATATCTAACGTTGCCATTTCTGCCATTTTCAGATTGTTTAAAAACTTCATTTTACGTTTCGGCAATTAAATGAATATGCACGTGCAAAGAAATAAATATACGTTTAAGCCAAATTGAAATCGAACATTTTGGGATAAATTTTGTATTTATAAGAATTTCTAGGAAATCTTACACATTTCAGCATATTATGTAAAAACATTTTCCGCTCCAATTTTCAGCCTCCTAGAAACATGCAGTAAATAATATTTTTAAAAGCAGCAACTAACTACAAAATGTAAATAGTTTAAGTTGACCAGAAGCAGTTTAAAACTGTCGAAAAGTAGTAAGTGCATGTTTTTTAGATGAATGAAATATATTTTTTTATCCAAAACGTATAAATGCGTTCCTATAAGATAAGATTTTAGTTAGACATGAATCCTTATTTCACCTATTGAACATAGCAACATTCTAACAAAAGACGTTTTTCGAATGTGAGAAGCAATAATAGACATCGCCGATGCTCTTACCGTTGTCAATGTCAAAGGGCAAACACAGAAATTATATCGACTACGTCGGGAAAAGAAAACTTGAGAAGGAATTCACGGTGGCTTCAAAATATCCATATTTTGCCACGAGCAACAGCGAGGTATTCAGACAAGAAGACGCCATTACACAACGCAAGTTATTCTATTCCCTATTTACCATGTTTACGAATGTTTTAGTTGTCTGAATGTTTATACCGAGAACAAAATAAATATATCATGTTTTTAGTATTGTATTTATGCAATACAAAGCCGTAGAAGAAAAGATAGTTTATATTTCAAGTGGAAATAGCATCTGTAAATCAACAGCTTCGGCATAGATATACAAGGATTCGTTTGAATTTTTGAAGTATAATATTTTGTTTGATGTGATTTTATAAAGTAATAAGATTACAGACATTACCAGTGGTTATTCTTATTTCTCCGTTACATATATTCAAGGTCGCTTCATCCTTTGATTATTTAGTATGTTTAGTGCAGCAAGGGTTTTATAATTCGAATTAAAAAAAAAATTATTCCATTTTTTTGTGTAGTAACCGAATTAAATTATTAAAAATTCGTCTTATGGTCTTTTCCAAAATGGAACTTTAGATACAACAATACATGCTATACTGAATGGATCATGGCCATAACGAAAAATAACATTTTCTTAAGCCGTGCAAAAGGGAATTTTTCCGTATTTTTTTTCAGATTAATACAAAATAGTCAAAATCTCATCTTTTGGGTTATGTATATCTTATGTTGATTGGTTTGAACTGAATATTATTGCAGTTGAGAATATAAGGAAGTTGTTTAGAAGAATGTACTAATTATTTATCACTTGTCTTTTGATGGGGATATTCATTGCAAGGACACTAACCGTTAGTTCGAAATTCCTTTGACTTCAATTGGCTTTTTCGAATAAGTTCTACATGTTTACATCGAGAGCTAGAGAAACAAATGGTTATTACCAGCAGTTGTTGATAAAGCAAATATGTTGCTAAATTTTTGATATCTTTGTAAAACTCGTTCTATCCGTCGGCTACTGAAATATCGGGAAAAGAACACCGAAAAAGACTAAAGACTGTAACAGTTGAGAAAGTCAACAGGACCAACCTCCAAAGACAATGCGACTTCGTAATGACAGTATATATGACAATGATACATTTTTTAAAGCATAACGAAAAACAGAATTAGAAGAAAACAGCACAAAACTGAAGTACTGGCATATAAACCTAAACAAAAATTGAGAATTACATCGGGTGCTCTGAATGGTACACATGTCCTTCTACGTCAAATAGCAATTGGGTGACATTCAAGTGGAGTTTCAAGTCCTGTAATGTGCTTATTCCTATGAAATGTGAAAAATAACTCAGATATATAGCTTAATATTTTAGACAGAAATAAGATTACAGACATTACCAGTCACAATATAAAAAAGGACTAAAATTATATAAACATTGCTTAGAAGTTTATGTGACAGTAATTTCGCTCTTCTGTGAAAGTTGTCATAAATATCATATACACAGTAGTATTCAAATATGAAATGTACAAACCTTAGTATGTTTCTTCTTAGAAATGGGAAGTCCATCATTTCAAAATTAAACTCATCAAGTTTGTCATAACGCCCTTTTCATTAGTACAAGTCTACGTTTAAAGGGTAAGTGGGTACACATGTAGTATTATTGACTTCAAGTTCACTTCAAGTAATCCTTAGAGCTATGATTTTTATAGATAGTAAAACATCTATATACAGCGGAAACTGAAATTAAAGGACCTGGCTAGTTTCTTTTCTGTCCTCTTTAGTCTACACGTATAATAAAAGTACGAACATATCGAGTAAGGAGTTTTGAAAGGGATTTAGTAGAGCACTTAGCAGACCCAGCAATATATGGACACTTAAGAATGAAGGGTACCAAGTAAAGGTTATTATTGTTATTATTGAAGGAACTATTGATAATTTACTCTAGCGTGCATGTTAAATCACATGACATGCCAAAATTCGATATATTACTTAGGTTCAAAAATGTAAAACACGCTGCGTAAGTCCTTGAAATGTTCAACCTTTGCTATAGAAATGGATAATTTTCATCAAAAGATGTGTTTTGTAACTATAGACAAAGTTATCATCTATAACATCCATAAATAGAATCAATAATATAAATATAAGTCTCTGACGAATGATCTGATAAGTTCTAATCATCCAGTAAATGTTCTTGACTACAGAAGCTGTCTTCCAGAACAGTCCAGAGAGGCTCACCTCAAGAACAGTGTCTGGCAGCTATACTAAATAGAACAGTTCAGAGCACAGCTGCATTGAACAGTTTGAAATAATTCATTCATTTTGTGTCGTTTACATCATTGTACATTATATAGAAAGCGTAAAAAATATAAAATGTCGTGAAATAATTTATATGTGGAACTATGCTTGGAACTGCTCTGCCGTGGAACAGTGTTCCAATATCAATTAAGAAAAAATAGCAATTAGAAGAGATCTCTTGTAATACATCTTCGACAATGACAACTCTACTGGAAAGTCTTTCAAACAGTTTTTATGACAATTTTTCCCGACAGCATTTATTAGAGGTTTGTGACAACTGCGACTCCACTTTCTGATGATGTAATACATTAGAAATACTTAATTACAAAAACAAATGCCTGGAGTTTTAAAATAGGATGATGTATCCCGCTTTTCAAATATGTTTAACCCGGTTTGGTTTACTGTCAATAAAATACCACGCTTGGATACGATATGATATTGGAATCAACTTGGTTTTACTAGTATCATTAATTGACCCTCTTCATGTTTTTAATTTACTGGCTTTAAAAAATAAACAAACTAACACGCAGATTGTATCCAGGTGTGTAATAAATCCCTGTAGATCATAGTTTACACGACCCAAGTGATTGTTAGCCTTGAAATGTATTTTCAGACAAAAAAAAAGATTTATTTCCGTAATTTCTATATTAATCATCCCACATAAAATAAAATATATGGATAAACAACAAAATTGAAAACAGGAATGGTCAACAATGACATACCAATCGATCAACGCCATCCAGTCGACAGAATGAATGACAAAAAGTAACAAAACACAAACAAAGAAACAACAGATTCAGGATAGTCACACTTGGAAAAGACCCATAACCTTGGAGTCGTTAAACTGGTTTTATGGGTACCTAACCTCCCATGATTAGCTTTCCTGACCCTCTGTAGTTTAAACACACTACACGAATAAAAGGTAATAAATCCGATGGCCATTTTTACATCTCATATGCTGTGCCGTCATTGTTTTGAATAGATTTCCCATGGGAAATAAAAGACATGACATCTACAAATGAACCATATGTGACATCCATATATAGTATAATTCAGAGTATACAAATTGGCCTAAAATACATAAAAAATTGAAAGAAATATATAGAAACTGTTCTAAAACAACTTCAACCTTTTTGAATCTGATATGTTTTTCACAAAATTAGAGCCTACCTTTTTCAAATTCCCTTCATTCGCCCCGCCCCCTAAAATTCAAAAGATTGTTCCCTTTTATCAAATGCCAATGATGGACGTATTTATGTAATCCAATCGGCGACATAAAAGGTCCCCCTTTACACGGCGAATCCCAAATGTGATCAAAGAGTATTTACTCCTTACTTTTAAATTCAACTGATTTGAAATTGAACTGATTTTAATTTGGTGAATTTACTACTTAAAACAAAACTCAGATTGAAATTGAATATTCCACTGAACAGAACTAATTGAAAGTCGTATTCGTGTTACATGTATGACCCAACTAATTTAAGCTTGTGATTTAAACTCCTCTTTCATTTTTCAATTTATGTATTTTATTTCTGTCACTATTGTCACAAAACATATTTAGATGTGAAATAAGTTTTAGATTTTACATACTGGGGCCAACAGGGTTGAATTTTGAAAATGGTGAATTTAAGCTTTGGTCCTAAACTTTTTTCATTTTTCATTGGATTTAATGATTTAATTTCTTCATAGGGTGATTGCATAACATCTGTAAATAGGAAATAATGTTTAAGAATGTTTACTTCGCGTAAATATCCGAACAGATTGCGGGGGGCTGTGGGAAACACTTCCATGCCGACAGTATAGCTTTCTACTTTTTATTGTGCAAATATTTGTTGTGTGGAATGTTTGATCGTTTTATACCTGGGAGGTAAATGCATGAGAACTTTAATGAATACTTGTTCTGTGAGACAGGTACGTATATTTTTGTACACTGAGTACAAGTGTTTTTTGGAGACCTTGTTCTTACCATACAACCGATTTGTGTCATTTCGGTCCACAGCCGACGGACATTTGTTTCATCAATATAATGTATTTCTACTGATCATTAGACAGGATCAGTTTCATTTTAAGAACGAAATAATGGGAAAATCTCATATGTTCTTCTTTATATCAAATCAAACTGTCTCATAATGATTGAATAAAACCAACCATTTTACTTCATTTGTTAGATTTAATGTAACATTGCGTCTTGTCGTGAAACAATGTACGTGCAGTCCCTTTTTTAATTCGAGAAAAAATGATTGCGTTACCATGGTTACCATGGTCTAAGAAACTATGATACAATCGACGAAAGTTGTCTGAAGTCAAGATACGAAGATACGCTCAAGAGGAGAGAAGTGACGCGATCAAAATTACATTTTGAAACTTATAAATTATTGATTATGTTGCATGGAAGGTTTATAGTCCTTTATAGGGCATAAGACAATCAAACCTTCAAGTCAAAGACTATATTTCCTGAAATTATATAGTTGGCATTAGTTCCCACGACTTTGTATGTAGGCAAGGTGTTTCACATAAATATTCTCCAATTGTGTTCCTATTACATGTATAAGTATATATATAGTTATAGAATTACATGTATTTTAAATTCTAATACTGAATTTCTCATTTGAATATCGAACGATCCAGGTGTACGAGTGCGACGAGTATATATTCAACGCGATAAAGTCTGTATCAAAATTGAAGTCCAATAACTCTAATTGATATTCAGCTGCTCTTATCGTCCGGCTTCGAATCGACTGACAACGTGTCATTGTTTTTTTCGGATCATATACGTTTGATCGATTACTTGTACCGTTGTCGAAAATTAGTTTACAACTCCCGACACACGCCCTATCATAAATAGAGTAGTAAATAATTAATACATTAAAAAATATGGAAATGAACGTACTTTACGATTTACTATTTTATGAAAATGTTAGTGAAAGTGCAAAGCTAAGGTTTTTTCAGTATTTATCTGCATTTTGCGGCCGTAAATAGAAAATGACAGAGAAAAATAAATTAGAAGTAGGAAGAAGTATCGGTTTTAATTCCTCAATATTGAATATTCCAATAAAAATTGTGTAATACTCTCTTTCACTTATTCAATTTCAATTTCAATTCTTTATTACCAAACGCCGTACAACGTATAGGTATATAAACATATAAACATATAATGGCATGACAAACAATATAAATTAAGACAGAAGTTCATGTAATAAATTTAAAAAACTGACCTTATAAAATTTTGTCAGATAATATATAATGGCTGACAGATTGACAAATTCATATCAAAAACAGTCATTTCTTAGTTTTAAAGCTCTATAAATATATTTTCCTAAATTGCACAATTCTCTAACATTAGAGGTACTTAACAATTGCAACAATTTATAAACAGAAGGTTTTTTCCAGTAATAAGGTTTTATCAAACAACTGCGTAAACCTACAAACAAAGGACATAATAAGATAAAATGCATCTCATCTTCCACATCAGTAATACAAAATTTACATTTTCTGTTATTTCTTTCTACAGCATTGTACCGTCCTTGTTCAATAGCAAGATTATGCGAAGACAGTCTTATTTTTGTAATATGTTTTTTTATACAATTCTGGAATAGGTTTACATAAATACATCTGTAAACAAAAGGTAGAAACGATATATTTATATAATGAACATTTAGGCGAAGTATTCAAAACAGCATCAAATTCTTGTTTAGCAATATCGCAAAGTCTTTGTTTCATAATAAAAATATCTTTTTTACACAATGCATTTTGTAAATACCATAAATCATTCAAATCTAAATTAAACAGTTCTTTTCGGATACAACATATCCAATTATTTTAGTCGTTTGGACGTTTTAAACATTGGTCATATAAATATTCATAACACTTTTGCAATATACAATTACTGGTATTCATCAACTTAATCCAGTACTTAAATATTCGTACTTTTCTTGATACAATCAAAGGATATCTTCCCAACTCATAATAAACCATAACATTTGGCGTACAAGTTTTGACATTTAGAATACGCTTACAGAAATTAATATGTACTCTTTCAATATCGGGAGCTTTATGAAATCCCCAAACTTCACATCCATAACATAATACACTACTAATGTAAGTATCAAACAAAGACAACATAGTACAATGGTTAAATGAATAACGATTAATATTCTTTAGTAATATAAACATTGACTTTTTTCCCTGCTCAGCAATATGCCTCTGTACTACCGAAAATTTACCGTTGTAATTAAGTACAACACCTAAATATGTAAAACTGTTTACAACATCTATTTGACAACCTTTATAGTACCATTTTTCATTATCTCTCACAATACCACCATTTCTAAAAACTAAAATTTTTGTTTTTGCAATATTTACAGACAAATTCCATTTTAAAGTATATTCAGACAATGTATTTAACATGTCTTGTAAACCTTGAACCGTTTCCGAAAAAATCACCATGTCGTCGGTATACATTAACAAAAAGAGACTTAATTCTTTTAACTCTATAGAATTACAACAGTTATTAACAAATTCCATCTCACAATCATTTACATATATAGCGAACAAAATAGGGGATAGAACTTCCCCTTGCATTAAACCAACATTGTTTCTAAAAAATTCTGAATATAGACCATCGACATTAATACATGATTTAACATTTAGATACATGGATTTAATAACAGACAGCAATTTACCACGTATACCAATTTTTGATAATTTGTACCACAAATTTAACCTATCTATAGAGTCAAAGGCTTTGGTATAGTCAATGAAACAACAATATAGTCTCTTGGAAACAATGGTTTGCAACGCAAAGATCGCATCAACAGTGGATAGTCCATTAGTAAAATCAAATTGTGCATCAGTTATTGTATCGTAAGTCTTAGACCATTCAATTAATCTACTGTTAATAATGTTAGTAAACAGTTTTGCCAAGCAACTAACTAGGCTAATGCCACGAAAGTTATTAGGATCACTCGAATCTCCTCTTTTAAACACGGGTACCATAACAGCAGTTGACCACAGTTCTGGAAAAAGTCCTGAAATTAATATTCCATTAAATAACTTATCTAACATTGGTAACAATAAATCTTGAAATTCTAAAAAATATTCGTTAAGTAAGCCATCCATTCCGTGACTCTTGCAACGTTTAAGAGTATGTATAGCACTAATAATTTCATCATTTGAAATAACACGGTCTAATTCTTCGAAAACAGGCAACGCATCTTCACCACTGATATTTTCAACATTTTCTCCATTACTACCATTGTGATGTTCCGATGCTACCCTTTTGAAATGCTCAAAAAATTCATTCACAGACACATTTGGTCTAATTCGACGTTTACTCGCAAATTTACTATAAAATAATTTCGGGTTCATTTGTTTTAATCCTTCTAACATATCCCCTTCTTGTCTTTTATACCAGCGCTTAAGACGTGCCTCAAGAATTTTATATTTCCTTTTAGCATTAATCAAACTCGTATGATTAACTACACATTTATTATAATTAAACATTTTCAAACACCGCAAGTAATTTCTGTATAACCTCTTACACTCCTCATTGAACCAAGGTTTATCCTCGCTTACAGAATTTCTATCCTGGTTATTTCCAGATCGAATATTCGATTTTATTTCAAAAAACGGCGACAGTATTGAACTCAAATAGTCACTAAAATTTCTAACCGAATCATTCAATCCATCTTGTGAATCAAAATTAAAATTATCGCACAATACGTTTAATTGATCAATATTAGAAAGTAATGCAGCCCTACTTTCATCTTTAAATTCATCATTCCACCGATATATATTCCTAACAGAACTGTTTGTTGAATCTCCAGTGTGTCGATCTGTTTTATGAGAGAATATTGAATTAATAGTTGCAAATGCAACCCTGCATGATCCGAATATTCGCTAAAGTTAGAAACAATAAATTTACTAAAAATCCTAAATAAATCCGTAGTTGTAATGACATAGTCAAGTACGGAAAATGTTTTTGATCCGCAGTAAGTAAAATCACTCGAAAATCCATCTGGATGACGGCCATTCAATATACGCAACCCCGTTGATTTACACAGATTGACAAGTTTTGAACCGTATTCGTTCCTAACGGTATCTGGATTAGTTCGAGGCGATAAATAAAGATCACCCATATAATTGATCAGCGCACTTAATTGATCTTTTAACGTGTGGTGTACAGTGTCATCTATAATAAAAGCATCCAACCATATCAACAAAGAAATTTGAGCGTGTCCGTGGGCTGTGGATACATGAGGGTATTCTTCGACACAACAGAACATGTGTCAGGTGCACATCAGGGGAAATAGATGATTAAAAACACTTTTTGTTTATGTGTAATAACAACAATCATGTGCTAATTTTAAATATCTGCGCATCAATGAAAAATTTATATGGCTACTTAATAATGAAAATTTAAGTATACTGGTCTCAATTTCTGATTTAATAACAGCAAATGGGATTTTATTTTCCATACAGCTTTTTCTACCCCATTGTTGTTTCTTTGATTCTTAATGTGTGCCTGAGACACTATTGCAAACTGGTATTATTATTATACTTATAAAATTCACTTATTTATAGTTGTTAACTTAAGCAACATTGACATGGTTATTTTATATACCGTACATTTGTCATATATGTTTGTTTTATATAATTAACTCTCGCCTCCAGTGCGGACGGTCGCGGGTTCGCTCCCCGACCGGGTCAAACCAAAGACATTGAAATTGGTATTTGCTGCTTCTCCGCCAAGCACGCGGCATCTATGAGAAGTAAGAGCAAAGATCTACTGGTCGGCTCGGAGTCCGAGTGGGTTGATATGTCTTCTTGTGGACAGTTACCTCGTGAGCTAGCACATTAAAAATCCGGCTCAGCGTGTCGGTCTAGTACAAAGCAGAGATCGTTTTCATTATAATACATGTACATGTTCTCGTCCTGATATGCACATGGTTGCCACTGAACGTTAAACAACAATTCATCCATCTATATATGTAACTCAGTCATATTGGTGTTGTACTGTATCTATGCCCTTTATGCTCTTTTAAATGGAAACCAAAGCATTTTCACGTGACTTATCTAGAGATCTGCTGTAATTACTACTTACAAAACCATAAGGACCTCGATCGAACGTTTTGACGGCAGTCTATATATTGCTTTTGCTATAGATTGTCAAGAAAGCAGATGTTAAAATTATTTTCGGCATGCTCCGATCTTCTATAGATCTCTACAAGTGTAAATTAATGTTCATAGTCCAAAGTTCTTTAAACAGTCCTGGGCTACTCGGATATCTATTTAAACAGTGCGGGGCCCCTAGCTGCCTTCTGTACTATGACCTCTTTTTGTACTTCTTAATTCCATTTGAGGGTTGTTGTCTCATGGAAATTTACTCCATATCACCTGGTTCATTTCTGTTTTATGCAGTCAGTTGTATTGAATGGACATCCCCAAATTCACAAACAGTAATATCACAGAAATATGTTTTAATATTATAAAATTAGTCCAAGATTGCTCTGCCGTCAGACGTCAGAACAATCTCGGACTATTATAAGAGATGCAAATGAAAATATACTCGACATTTATAGTTTTAAAATCTAACAATGGTTTATCCGTCTATGGTTAAATAAAATAGGTAATGCTATATGAATTATAATTATTAATGTCGAACATTTTCGTGATCTACAGCAGCACACATATTGTAATTTAAAACATTTGAAGTGAGGGTACATGTTTCCTAGTACGGCCGTTGGACACAACCCAGGGCACTTGGGGCATGGGCACAGTCAACCCACTTTTTCTTTCTGTATTTGAGTGTTTATTTATGTGCTCCTGTTTATTATTTCACATTATTTCATTCCGTTTATGTCAATAGCCGGGTACCGCCCCTCTACTCAGTGGGGGTACTCCCCTTAAACATCTGGGCCCAGTTGTTCAAAAGTTAATCACCTTTTTCACTTTTTCACTTTCCATTATTTCAGTTGTTAAGTAATATTTCTGTACGAAATTGTGCATAGCCACACAAAGTCACAGGATTAACCCACCAGAAAATTTCCAGTCCTTAGGCATACTTAAAGAAACGAAAATTTGAAATTGAAAATTGTAGTTAACTTTCCAACAACTGTGCCCTGTACATAGGCTCGTCTTCGAAAAAAATTTAAACCCCCAAAATAGTACTTTTTCCAAAAACACCACAAAAAATGTTGTCTAGATAAATGATCCAAATAAATATCTAGAACCCCCCCCCCCCCAAAGAATAACTTTGGTAATACTACACTCCAAAAAATATGTAATGAATTTTTGAAAATCACAAATTTATATTATCACCAATTTATAACATGGAATTGTGGATTCTGTACCAACACTATCATTTTCACCGCACTGTACATTACTTCATACAGCTCAAATATACTTCAAGTGCGCATAATTCTTCCTAAAATATCATATAATTTCCCGACCCCCCAAAATATCTCAGAAATATTTTGGAGCCTCCTCGTCCAAAAATACTTTGAAATTCCCAGAACCTCAAAAAATTGCAAAATTAAGAAAATTGAACCCAAAAAATAAGGCGCGACTCATGAGATTGAACGAATCTTAGCCAGAGTGCATTAAATGAAGGAAAATAAGGTGAAATAAGACATAATGACTGAATTTGTTTGTTTAAAAAAAGGAAAAAGGGGCGGGATCACCGATGGTTGATGGACTGTGATCAAGATTCGTTTTTACCTTTTAAAATGAGATTAACATTTTACGTGTGTGTGCATACTATTACTGATAGTGACATCTTGTTCACAGAGTGGACATTAATTCCTAAATTAGACTATTTAATACAGATTAATTCCTGTGTGTGTTCTCCAGCTAGTATATAACAGAGATTCCGGAATCGGTACGATCATTAGAAAAGAGATTTCCGGTGTAAACAAGGAGGCGTGACTTTAACTCGTATGACCAAAACTTTTTAAAAATCGTTTTATCTTATTGTTTAACCAAAAAGATAAAACTTCAATGATAAAGGTATAGAGAATATAATGTGAAGAAACTAGATATGGGGACGGTCCGGCCTGTCAAGCTAGAGGGTTGGGATATTTATCCGGCAACAGTGGAAGGCTTACAGGAAACTTTTGGCCACCAAAATTTTACATTATTGAAATCAAGGTATCTTATTTTACTTTTATAATTGAATTTTGCTATATGATATCTGCCTGTTTTAAGTACATGAACAAGTTCATTTTGTCAGCAGATGAAAGGTAACCCCTAAAAGGAGGACAATGTTTTTCAGTAAAAAATGGGTTAGATGGGTATATTTTTTCTATGTAAAATTATAGATGTAAGGATGCACAAAGTTCAAATTCAAAGTCCAGTCATGTATAGCAAGTACAACACAAGCTCTTAACTTCGAATATACTGATAACAACATTATATAATACATGACACGTAAACAACATGCAACACATACATAAGAAGTAAGCACATGATATTTTTTTAAAAAAAAAGCATAAGCTATAAATAAGCACATATACATGATACACAAACATGCTGACAAGAAAAAACAGTAGAGCATCAAAGCTAGAAATCAACACAAGCATGAGCAAAACATATCAAACTAAAAATATAAAAGGATGCTACAGTGTAACTGAAGCAAGGATGCTAACTGAAGTAATTAGGAAAGAAGAAATGTAATATTATTTGTGAGTTATTGCATTATTTTCAGGTGGATGTCTGATGATGAAGCCATTAACTGTATTCTTTGTAAAAACAAATTTAACCAGATCAGAAGGAAACATCATTGTAGAATGTGTGGGAGAATATTGTGTAGTAAATGCTGTAAGGAAAAGGTAAATACAAACAACAACAAAAATAATAACAATATTAATTTTAGCAAAGTAATGGTTTGGAATGAAGGTGAAGGAGATTCACCATTTTTACAAATAACATTAGTATCCAACAAGAATATGTATAATGTGCTATTGGTGTTCCGATGATCGGAATAAGTTAGTTGATTTGGCTTAGCAATGTCAATAATCGATTAGGATTTTGTTCAATCGATTGTCGTTAACGTTTCCGGAATTTTAGCATATCTACTTCCGGTCCGTTTCTGGGTTGCATTTTACATGCACAGTGGTACAAAATTTGAAAATGGCAGCGGATGATAATAACATTGTCAAACATCCAATACCAATAATGATTGAAATGTGAAAAGTAAACAAAAGATCAAACATGAACAAATAAAGCTCTGCAATGATATGGGATATATATACATAAGACATGTACAATGTGGCTGAATGCTCGATTTTATATAAAAAGAGCAAGTTATAAGGGACGAGATCAAAAGTTCAATGTCGGATAAAAAACTTAATTCACATAGTTTTTCCACTGACCCCCCCACCCCCCCTCTTAACTTAATTTGGGAAAAATTGATTGACCAATACGGGCATATTCAAAAATCGATGTCGGATAACAAAACTTGCAGTGATTTTTACCCCCACCCCCAAACTATTTGAATTAAGTTTTTTATCCGACATTGAACTTTTGATCTCGTCCCTAATAATGCGATTATAACCGATAGTCGGTTGGTAATTTCAAACGATTATCCAACACTATAATATACTGTTTTTTAAAGATGCATATCATTGAAGTATTTGGAGAATTGGGATATGACCCTTGGGATATTTACCAATCATAAATAATACATGTAATAAGGGTCTTAATGAACATTTTTTCAAGTTAAAAAAAATTATTTAACCCAAGAGTTAAACAATGAATGTGAAAAAGCAAAGCTGAAATATCTACCAAAATTTTTAATGTAGATTTTCTAAATGCAAAAGATTTTGAGTAAGTTCATCATAAATCCATATAAATCTCTCAAGTGATTCAAGACATTTAAGTTTTCAATTAAACTTTGACCATAACCAAAATTACAATTGAACAAGTCTATGTAAATGTAATCTCAAGATACTCCACACAACCCTTGGCATATTCCATTCATATTCAGCAGGTCCAGATTAGTTCCAACTGTTAAAAAGTATTTCCATATGATGTAATGCCTAACAATATTGTCCAGTCTAAACCACTGAACCAAAAAACAACATTGATCCCTTCTCATCCTCCTTCAGAAACATTTTAGAAAAAAACAGTTATGTCCTTTTTTATTCTGGTAGTAGTTTACAATGGTCTGTTTTATCCATATACATTGTACATAATGGATATATTTCAAAATCACCAGTCTTTTTTCATGGATTTGTCTATGAGAGGAGAAGCCAGTCACTGAATACAAATGAAATCTCTCAAGGTTAGAGGTGAGAGAATCATTATTTGTACATTATCATGTACTGAAATTGTAAATTAATTGTGAAAATAGCATGTGCCGGTACTATTCTTGAACTGAAAATTAAAAATTTAATGGTTTAGATTTTCCACTCACTTCAGTTTTTCTGCTTTATTTCAATTAAAGTGATTTTTTGGAAATCTAAACATAGGAGACAATTTTTAAATATTCTAGGTACCTTTACCCCAGATAGGTTGTGATGATCCAGAGAGAGTATGCGAAATTTGTCGACCTGTCTCTGAATTTGTAACTAAGTCAAGATCACAGATGTTGGTAAGTTCAATAGAAACTAAAAATAAATGATGGGTTTGAAATTTTCATAATCACTCACTAGCCCAGGGTATTTTAAATTTACTGGCATAAAAGGTCTAAGTACTATCAAAGAATTTATAGTGTAAAGAAATTTACCAGCTTGGGTATATAAAATTAATCAATAGCATTATGCCTATTGCCAAGATTATATTAGTCGTCCAATTTAGCGATCTCTAATCGATTCTGAAATAGTAAGAAGTTTGTTTGGCTTTAACTGTCACAAAAAAATATGATAGTCCATGGATTAAAAACATAAGTCCTGGGCATTGGACTGGTGCTATTTTGAACCACAGGTTTTATTTGTTCAAAAAAATAGTAGATGTTTTAAAATGATTCATATGTATTTATTGTAATTATCATTTATACATGTACATTTTGTACATCTTTATTAGGCCTTACACAAATTGATCTTTATTTCTTTGGATTTTGCCACTCCGATTTTTGGACTATGTCAATTTTAAGAAGAAAAAAAATTTTGCTGCTTCATTTTGCAAAAATGCTGAAAATTTGCCCCAAATTTTTCATTTTTCACTAAATTAAAGATAAAATTGTAAAATTGGGATTTTAAAAATGTGTGCCGCATGTAAATTTGATCTACGCTCCAAAAAAAAAACAAGTCCTTAAGAAAAAAGATTAAAATTAAAATTTTGCCTGCTCGCACCTATTTTTGCCATCCAAAAATCCAAAGAATGAAAAATTAATTTGGTTTGGCCTTACATGTACTTACTTTTGACTGATGTTTGAGAATTATGAATTAATTGGAGTGGGAGGTAATACATTTTTACCTCATTAGCTCAAAGGCCTTTCTACCAAAGGTATATATCTTTATATCTTTATTTCTCCAAAACCAAAATACAGTGGTACAGAGAATTTACAGTAAGGATAAGTACATAAATACAATTTATAACGAAGGTCCATGTGAGTTATTGCCTTCACTTTATATCTTTCAACAGTGACATCTTCCAGTACCTGTAAAATTTTACATTTAAATTACTGAGGTAATTAAACCTTGGTGGATTAGACCTTGGATATTCTCCTTTCAGTAGTGGTATCTCAATCCTGTCCAATATGGCTGCAATTTTTAAAAATAGAAAATTACCGAATTAATATAAAAAACCTTATTCACTAAGAATACGTTGCAAATTGAAACAGATGATTTCCTATCAAAAGTTTGTTCAGGGGTCTTGAACTCGGACCAGTATGGCTACCTTTAATGAAATTAATTAATCAGCCAAAACATTTTTAAAATCTTGTGTGAAAATATTTGGCCATTTGAGACCATATTTTTATGGAATTGAAGATTTCCACTATCAAAATTGTGTATAGGGTTTACTGATCATGGACCAATATGGCAACTTTTTTAAACTAGGTAAATCAGCCAAAAAATATTTAAAAGTCTTTTACTCTGAATGATTAATATATTGGTTGAATGGTCATAGGTGGTTTCCTTTGAAAATTTGGACTGAAACTCTGGGCCAATTGGGACCAAATGTTGATTGAATAGTCTTAGATGGCCCCTTTCAAAATTGTATCAGATGGGAGGTGACGAGGGTCCTGACCCATTACTGTAAAACCTGTCATTGGTTGGATGAAGAATCTTCTGCTTTGCAACTGCTGTGACAGTTGATACAATACTAAGTGCTCTCCCTTCAAAATTACCATACAGTGTATGTCATACAATTATAAAAAAAATCACCCCAAAAATATTGAAAATTAATGAATTGAAATCCTCTGAAGATCAAAACTGTGGACTTGTCCTTGCATAAATAGGGTGCTTTATCAAAAATTCACAATTTACACTATTTTGTCTTCATAGAAATATTAAAAAGTAAAAGATATTTCATGAATTCTATTTGGCAGTGAAAGAATAGAACATGATAGAATTGAGTCCTAATTTGATATTTTATTGAATTTATTTGTGTTATGTATCCATTGACTGTTTTTATTTACTGCTTATCTTTTAAAAGCATTTATTTATTTTCAGTCATTCAAATATGAGGCAGCTAAAGGGATAGTTGGTTTGATAAAAGAACCACAGGGTCTGTGTAAGGTAAGTCTATGCAGAGAAAATGTTTTCAGCATTTTTATAGTATTAAAGGAAAATAGAGACTTGGGAATATTGTTCATGAGCTATATTTGCTCTTGATAATTCACTTGACAGCAATTTGTGCTCATGTATTAACTCCATACGTACTGTAAATTTGGAAATTTTCGTGTGCACTTATTATTGCGATTCTTCTACCCAATGCAAAATTGCGAGGTTAAATTATTGCGATCGCTGCCCGTGTGAAAAAAAGTTTTATTATTGCGATCGGACATCGAGTAAAAATTGAAAATGGAAGTTTTATATAAAGTAATCGTTTCAATTAATGGGATTAAAAATATTAGATTTCAAAATGTTATTATATATATCATGTTGTGAAAACAATACCTATACAACAAAGTGTCTACCAATTAACCTGTCTCCTGATGTCAGAAATCAATGACCAGGCACTTACCCGAGTAAATGAAAACAAAGGGGGACAAATCTAGAATAAATCGGACATGAAAATATGCATTAAAAATGCGAGTTTATAATATTGCGATGCTAACCCGATCGCAATTTTCATAATAATAAAAACATCACAATAATTTCCATATTTACAGTAACAATCATAACAGTGTCATTCAAAATTGGACTGATCAGATAACTTGTTTCACCCCCTTTTAGCTCACCTGACCAAACACCATTGTGAGCTACTGCCATCAATTGGCATCTGCCATCTGATAACTTTTCATATTCTGATCTTTTTCTTGAGAACCACTGAACAGAATTTGACCAAAGTTGGCAGAGATGTTCCTTGTAACGTCTGTTACAAATGGCATTACTTGGTGCCTATTGGTGAAGAAACATGGCCGCCAGAGCCTATTCTAATTTCTGATTGGCTGAACTTTGAAAAAAATTTCTCCAGAACAGTATACCCTATTGAACCCAATCTTTACAAAGATGTTTCTATGAAGGTCCCAGGGGCGGGTCCAGGTGAGGGCGTAATGGGCGTACGCCTCCCTTTTCAAAAAAAGAAAAAAAAACTATCATAATCTGCTTATATTGTATTGAATACGGCAATTTATCATATTCATTAATTAAACACATACTCTAAAATATACATGCTCCAAGTCAGGAACCGTTACATTAGTACATTTCACAATTATTTTATGTTTTTTTAGCAAAAAAAGGTCCAAAAAACTTTTATTATATGCCCCCCCCCCCCCCCCCCCCCCCCCCCCTTTCAAATATCCTGCAAATGCCCCTGGGTCCTCAACAATTTTTGTTACTTTGGCGATAGGAAATCCAAGATGGTCACCACAGCCAAAGTTAATTTAACAAAGGACCTAATGGAAAATATCGCTTAAAAATCTTCTTGTCTGAAACTGCTTGGCCAATTTGAACCAGACTTTGCAGCAATGGTTCTCTTTTGGAATTATATCTGATGACCTGGAGTGTTGACCGAGATGGCCTCCACAGCCAAACTTAGTTTAACATATTACTCTACGGAAAAATTCATCTAAAAATCTTCTGGTCTGAAACCACTTGCCCAGTTGGAACCAGACTTGACAGTAATGGTCATTAGATGGGTTTCTTTCAGAATTGTATCTGTCAACCTGGACTTTCCTCCAAGATGGCCGGCATAGCCAACTTTTGTTGAACATAAGACAGTATGGGAAAATTCATATAAAAATCTTGTTGTCTGAAAGCTCTTAGACAATTTGAACCAGAATTGGCAGCAATGATCCTTAGGTGGTGGTCTTTCAGACTTGCATACAATATCCTGGACTGTCAACCAAGATGTCAACTACAGTTGAAAAAATGTTTAACTTCTTATCCTTGAGTATGAAGATTCAATAATTGTCTTTTTTGAATCCCCAAAATATTGGTATTCACAGTAGCATATTAAGTTAAGTACAAATTGATTGTGATTGATGTAATTCTATGAAGAAGCATTAAATAGTTGCTTATATTTGTTCTAGGCTGTAGAGCTAGGAGGTGTCCAGATGTTGATTTCCATGTCACAAGAACAAGATGCTGCCTTAAGGGTATGATTTATCCAATAATCTAATTATATAAGGTTAAGTTTTGTGTTTCTACATTTATGTTTGAAAATATTATAACCAATTTTAAAAAAAAATCTGTTATATTAGGTAGATTACATATCATTGAGTAAAAGGATTTTATGTACAGAAACATTGAACTTAAACGATTCATATTGTTTTTAGGCCATTTTAGCAGAAGGTCTACATATCCTTTCTACACACCAACCTTTGCATAATATGTTGGTATTAGTTGGTGTAATAAAAGCTTTATGTTGGTGAGTGTTGCCTTACAAAGCTTTAATCCTGTATCAAAAGTTATCACTTAATTTGGAATAAATTCTATAAAAATTGTAATTTTGTATACTATCTTAATTATGACAAGATATCTAGTCATTTGATTTTTTAATGAACTGTGTAGGGTTTATTATTTGAATTTAAAAACATTTTGATTGATTGTTAATATAAATGAATGAAATGAAAACTATTAAAACTTTAATACTTATCATTGAAGGCCACATGATAGCTCATCATGTCTTATTACTAATTGTATATGCTTTCTAATTTCATGTCTTCTCATTGATGCATACCCCATACCCATTTACTTTCATATTTGCTAAGTAGAGTTTATGATTTTTTATGTAAATTTTAAACTATTGCTCATGCTCTGATTGAACAACATTCTGATTTATGAATTTGAATAATAATAAAAACATAATCAAACTGCATTTATATACTTTAATTTGAGCAGGATGATATCAGCTTGTGATGTAATGGCTGAAGAAAAATCAGTTATTGACAGTCTAAGTGCACTAACAATTTTCTGTAAACTTGGAGAATATAAGATGAAAGGTAAATTATTATATAAGGAAATTATACCAGTCTTAGTGAGGGGTTTGTATCCACGTTCTTTCCTACAAACCACTGACATCACACATTCATATTTTGCGGGTCAAACATATTGCAGCTTGGTGTGTGACCTAGAAAATTCTACCTGCGATGCAAATGGATCCTCTTTTGACCTAGAAAAGTAACCAATGAAAATAAATAAAATATGAACGTGTGATGTTAAGGGTTTAAAGGAACCAAGTTCAACGTGGATACAAAACCCTGACTTGGGAGGATGTAGGACAACATGTTACATAATAAGTTTTTCTATATATAGTAATAAAGTTAAATCATCTCCCAACAGGTGTTCGCTGTTTTGCTGTATAAATGCCGACTGTCACTATAAAGGAAGAAATAAGACATAGTATTCTTCAGAATTATTGAAATTGAAAATTTTTAATGTAATTCTTTGATGTAGTTTCTTTCAATATGCTCTTTGATGCTAAAGTTCTTGAAAATCATTTGATTAAACATGAAAACAGTATAAATAATTGTAATTATAATTATAAAGAGATTAGGAAAACCATATTATATTAAAAAAATTGGTGCAAGGTACATTTTTTTCTCGGAATTGTGGCTTTTTCATAGTTTGATGATTTCTTAATTTTACTTGTCGACAGTACAGTGAATCTCAGCAAATTTTTATTGTCTGTAAAATGAGAATTTTGAGAGTATTGCCCAAGGAATGTTAAGATTGTCCCAAATCTGCATTAGGCCTATAAATTTACGGTTATTGTCAATCCATGCGCATGAAACAAGTTTTTTGGTATTTTTATTTCCTATTTTTTGGAACGAGCAATTATGTTGTTGCCAGTCTGAATGTATCACTACCTGTATAAGAAATGAATTTTTCCTGTCAGCCCATTAACCAGTCCTCGATCTATATCAGTATAATTTTGACCACATTAACAAGATTTTCAAAAAATTGTTATACTTAGCTTTACAGGATGGTGCCTTGGATGCAGTTCTGAAGTTATTTCAGGCCCAGACAACACCAGCCATTTCCTTAGTGGCAGTTAGCACTCTAAGTCTTCTTATGGAGAATCCTAATACACATTCCAAAATCATGGATAATACTGGAAATATACTCAGAAATATACTACTTTTATCTGCTTCTGAGGATGAACAGGTAAAATCATAGTACAGTAACAACTCCTTGGATGCCTCATTGGCTGAGAGGTCTAGGTAGTTTGTCATGACTACTAATGATCACTAGCCTGTCAACACTGAGGTTGTGAGTTCGAATCTCACCTGTGGCAGCGTGTTTCGACTCTGATCTTAATTGACAAGGATTACCAATTTTCCTACCGAAGATCAGTGGTTATCTCCTGGTATTCCAGTTTCATCCACCAATAAAAACTTGCCACCGCCAAATATCCAAATGTGCTGAAAAAGTCGTAAAACCCCAACTAAACAAACAAACAAACAGTTGTTAATGAGAATCAAGGGAAATAGCTGAAAATTAAATCTACTCGTATATAGATCAAAGAAACATTTTTAGTTTAATAATTCATTTGTTAAAAAGGTCTTACTAATGCTTTGGAAATCCATAAATCACTTCTATCTATCAATTTAGATTTAAGGGTGAAAAAGGATTTAGCTGTTTTTCCATTTGTTAGGAATTCTAAGTATCATAAAGTAGTTATTTTTTAGTAACAATCTTAAATTGACTTTCCTGGATTTTACATTTACAGTAGAAGATGTTGGTCACTTGAAGTCTACAGATTGATATAACAATATGACTTTTGGGATAGTTTGAGTTAGTTACTTTGATATGAGCAACCAAAGTTTCACTGTTGTTTTATTTCACAGATGCAAGAGATTACGCTAAAGACATTATCACATTTATCAATGGGAACTGATTGGCACAGACATAAAATTGTACAGGTAGTTACAATTATTGTTTTTACTTTAATATGTAGCTGGGTAAGCCAGGTTACAGGCTTCATATTCTAGATACATCATAGAATTTATCACATTGACTGCAGTGAAAATGATATTTATTATTGGAGGTGAAATTTCAAATTTTTACAATTGTTAGCATCACCAAGCATTTAAATAACTAAAATTTATCTATCAGGAGACATCAAAACTTGAGAAACAACTTGTGCTTATTATCACAATGCATACAGTATGCATTTTTGGATTAATCTTCATAATATATGTCTGACCATGAAATACGTGAAAAGTCATTGAAATATTACAAACAGTACGATCAAACAGGCCTGTAGTCAGTAAAGTTGGCCTTGGGCAATATTGCTGTTAAATGGTCCAGGCAAGCTATATTGGACTGAGGCGAAGCCGAAGTCAAATATGGCTAGCCAAGGACCAATAACTAAGCCAATATGGAAAACCTTGCGCAATAATACCATTATTGACTAACCAGTCCAATATGTCTTATTGACTAGTCCACTATGATCTTTTAAAAAAAATGATATTGCACTACAGTGAAGCGGTATAATTGTTTTATTACATTTCACTTTAAAGAGCATGAATTGGAAATCACCTGTTTCTAAAAATAGTTCACCATGCAATATCATTTTTACTGTGGAATATTATTATAATTAAGATAGATATTATTGACTTGGTATGAGGGGAATAGTAAGTTTATTGTCCCCTCGATACCAACTTTTACCCCGATCGGGGCAATAGTTGGTATCGAGGGGACAATAAACTTACTATTCCCCGAATATGCAGTCAATAAGTGTTTTATTATACCGAAACACTTTACCGGTCAATAGTTTCCAGTACTAATCACCAGTCACTATTTACCGGTGATTAGTTTTGGAAAACACATACTGAGGTATAATAACACAAAATATGGACTAGTTTGAAACACACTGTTTCTATATAAATCTAAAAGTACAAAATGTAATAATAAACTTTATTATTCCAATAAAAACACATGAGGATGGCAATGTCTGTCCCTCCGTGAAATATAGTTGATCGACTTCACTGTTGTAACATTGTGACTCTGCAGTCAAGCTGGTCAGTATTGCTTTCAACAAGTCAGTATGGAAAATCAGTATGGACCTCTAAACATAAATTGCATAAACAAGGAATAAATTAAAACTACTGGGTACATTATAAAGAGTAATTTTAAATTGAAAATAAATAAAATTTGAATAAAATTTCATTGCATTATTTTTGTAGCCATCATAATTTTCTAATATTGAATTTGGATACATGAAATAAATATGTAACTTTAAAAATAAACTTTTGGAACTATCATACATACACTCTTTGACACATTCCCCGTTTCCATTCTCTATTCTAGTGATACTAAAAAAATTTCTCTATATTACTGTGGGTATCTAAACATCAGTAGCTGATTTCTTATGAAAATTTAAACAATTGTGTAGATTTTAAATAACAAAACTGTACACTCCATGTCCAAAATGTCAACAATGTTTAAATGTTTGAAAACAAAACTTGCACATATTCAGCAACAACATTCATTTGATGTGACCTACTATTATACACAAAAATCAAAGAATTCCACACACAAAAAACAGAAACTGTGCTGTCATGTCAAGTTTGGTACATTTCATCATTGGAAAAGTCAATACTAAATAATAACTAAATAATGGTAGAGTTATAAGTTTATACTGACCATTTGAAGACTTTTGTATGCATACTCTAAAAATGAGTTGCAGTTAATGTGAAACACAAAGTAAATTACAAACTATCCAATTTGATGCACAATTATATTGACCTTTTGAATGTTATATCTACTGATTTGTACACGATTTTAAACAATGGAAAGATAAAAATAACAGGATAAAAAACAATGCAATTTGTTTTTTTAGGAAGATTTTACAGCAGGACAAGTGATTCTTAAAGTTATGAGGAGTAAGCCAAAAAATGAGCAGATATTGTGTAATGCAGCATGTCTAGTTGGAAACCTTGCAACTAGTTCTGAAGATCAGGTATAATTATGTACATCATAACTCTGATTTTTTTTTTTACAATTGATTATTGATTATAATATAAAATTAGTTTTTCAACTGACTTGAATATTCAAGTCACAAATTATTTTTTAGAAACTTGACATGATTATTTGGGGCAAGAATTTATTAAAAATAACAAGTATGTGATTTATATCATTCCTGGGTGTCATCACATGTTTTCAAACAAAACAACTGCTGTTTGCCTTGGCACACAACATAGTTCAAAGTTGTATAGATGACTGCAAGATTACACTTTCTTTACTAATTGCATGAATATAGCCCAAGTCATAAAAGAATTACAAAGGTTTTACATAAAATTATACAAAATATGGGAAACACATTTTTTTCAAAAGGAGAATACAAATTTTTCTCAAAATTAATTTACCATTTGATATTCAACAATTAAATATAAATTTTATGTTTTCCTTGTATATGCAGATAAAATTTGAATTGAAAGAAAATTGAATATCAAAGGGGAGCAACTCTGCAGATTTTTTTCTGTAACAGCAAAAAAACTTAATTAAGCTTTGAACTTAATTAGGTCAATTAATGACAACAAAAACATGTGCTAAAAGAAAGGGTACATTTATGAGAATCTAAGGGCATCAAGGGTGACCAACCCTTCCATTTGTTTAGGGCAAGCTAGAGCACTATAATATTTATTTCTACAAGCCTACGTATGAAATAATAAGTATCGACCGTTTTCCGGAATGGACTTAAAAAAATTCCAAATTTTACTAAGAATAAAAACCGCGAACACAGGCGTTTTTTTGGATGTGGCAGTGCCTGAGAACCTAGCACCTTTATTTTTTTGGCCTTACAATTTTAGGGAGGATTACAAGAATTGTTGAATTGCTTGTGTGAAACAATGAAGTCAGATGCAAAGAACATAGGATTACTCATACAAGTATCACGGGGCATAGCAAACTTTGCTGCATTTCCACAGCACACTGATAAATTGGTATGTAAAATGAAATGATCAGTCAATCAATTACAGAACTTCAAATAGCAATATTTTTTATTGTTACTTTTCATGTAAGAATCTTGCATGAAAACTGTAAAACTATTCATGCATATTTCCCTATGGAAAAATAGCTTCGTTATAAAATGTGATCACATATGACATGACTCTTACCGAAACATTGTGGCAAGTCTGCAGCAAATGTTTGCGGCAGGCGTTCTGCAATATGTTTACCATGCAAATTAGTATTGCTGCAAACTTGCCGCAAAATAATAAAATCTCTTATATGGCTTCTGTGATGTTTCTGCGAACATCGCAGCAAGGTCACAGAAAGATTTTGACCAATACAAATTTTGGTTGCATAAGATCTGCGGCAAACATAGATAGCCTTGTATGGGTTCCTACAATCTTCATGTGAACATAGATATCCTTATATGGTTTCCTGCGATGTTTCTGCGAATATCACAGCAAGGTTACAGATATTACACTATATGTACAAAAATTAGAATTCTATACACATAATACACATCAATTCTTTTATGGATTATCAAACTTGGCAATGGTCATCAAAACACGGCTATTGTATTATAGGAATATAAAGAAATAAATGGTGTAGGTGGGCATGAATATTTCATCTGCATTAATTGTCACTTATGATATGTCTGAAGTCTTTTGTTGGAAGAATTCAGTTTGTGAAGACACAATTGTTTGCATGTGTAAATTCACAACAAAAATTAGCAACCATTTCATTTAGCTGCCAATTGTCATAAATTTAAAAAAAAAAATGAATTTCCATAATACAGATTATAGATGTGGTATATATACTTATAATTATTGATTTCAGTTTTTAATTATACATGCATGCAACTGTAATTGCCATAATTATACATTATTATATAAAACATTCAACAATGAATTGTGGGTTTAAATCAACATAAATGAAACATCTTACTTCATGGAACACTCCGTTAAAAAGTGGGTAGATACATGCCAGTTGTGGTGGTCAAACCGGAACCTGTTCATGACCAGGAAATTTTGAAAATTATACCCTGTCAGTGACATTCAGTTTTCAAAGGTAACCATGTTAATGACTTGAAACGAAACTCTCTAAAACATATTACCGTGATCAATTAAAGTAATGTCCCATGAAGGGTGATTTGGGCAAAGAAGTCACCTTGTAGTGTTCACTTCACCCAAATTCTCATCAAAAGCAAAGTTGAAGTTGCCCTGAAAATTGTGAAGTCGCCTGAACTCGTGTAAAAAGTGAAGTTTGAGTTGACTTTAAATTTAATTACTTGCCTGATCCATTTGAAATGGTCAATATCGCGAATATGACAGCTGTTATTTTAAGGAAACTCTGACTCGTGTAATGAAAATGAAGTCCATGTCACCATTTCTTTTCAACCAATAAACAAAGGGAAATAATCCAATAGGGAAATATGGGTAAACACAGCCTGCGTACAACTCTGACCACTGTAAGTCGGACTGGAATAACAATAATTTAAACGACCCAGACAGTAGTGACAATGAGAAAAACAATGAGAAAGATACTGTGAATGAAGTAATGATTAGATTTTATGAACTTCTTTATGTTTACTCTGTAATACACATTTTGTAGACTGGCTTAGAAGGCATGCAAGTTTAATTTGCGTTAGAGAATAAATCTGAATTTCTTTTAAAAAAAAAAAATTAAAAACATTACACTAAGACTAGCTCTTTTAAAAAAAATACAATCATAGTGCCGATTGGTGCTTTGGAATGTCATGTAATGACTTCTCCTTGCCTGCTTCAGAGAGAGAAGTCCCTTCTCTCTGTCATCCTGAAGTAGGCTGAGCCCAGTTATCTTCTTTGAAAAAAAATGTTTGACAACGTTGTCATGAGTGTACAAGTACATTTGCAATAATTCATGGTAATTAACCTGTGTAACCAAAAGTACCTGTGCCTGGGAGTAACAACAATCATTTTTTTTCAATGCAGATATCACCTGTAATGTATAAGGGATTTACAGATCATGCATACAACAAAGCAAAAAAAAAAAACAACACCCACCTGCACCAAATTAAAAAAAAAAAAGGCCTGAGAAACACACAATTTGTATTCATGGCCTTAGGGTATCTTAAGAATAAATGTTGTGTTTTATTTTCTTATCCGTCAAGAAACATGGCCGCCATGACTAAAAATAAAACATAGGTGGTAAACTACAGTTTTTGGTTTATATCTCAAAAACTTAAGCGTTTAGAGCAAAACTGACGGGGTAAAAATGTTCATAAGGTCAAGATCTACCTGCCGTGAAAAATTCAGAAGAATCGGTCAACCGTTTGTTAGGTTATTGCCCCTGAATTGTTAATTTCAAGGAAATGTTGCAGTTTAAGGTTATTATCTTGAATATTATTACAGATAAAGACAAACTGTAATCATAAAAAATGTTCAACACAGTAAGATGTACAAATACATCAAAATGTCCAAAATTGTAAATTTTTGCCTTAAAGGAGTTTTTGCCCTTTAAAGACAATTTTTCACATTTGTTTCATCATCTTTGTAAATTTTCAAAAAACTTCTCCTCTGAAGCTACATGATCAATTTCAAAGTTTGTGTTTTATTTTCTTGTCCATGCCATGGCGAAAAATAGAACATAGGTGAAAAATGCACTTTTTGGTTCATACCTCATAAACTAAAGCAGTTAGATCAAAACTGACAAGAAGTAAAAATGTTACGAGGTCAAGATCTACCTGCCATGAAATTTTCAATCGATCGGTTAACCCCTTTATGGGTTATTGCCCCTGAATTGTTAATTTTAATGATTTTTTTCAGTGTTAAGCTATTAACTTAAATATATTATTATAGATAAAGACAAACTGTAAATAGCAAAAATGTTCAGCAAAGTAAGATCTACAAATAAGTCAACATGACAAAAATTGTCAATTGACCCCTTAAAGGAGTATTTACCCTTGAAAGGTTATTTACATGTAAACACTAATTATCAGTAAAAATAATGGTCTGACATATTGTCAAAGATGTTTAGAGCAGAACTTGAAATAAATTAAATGGTGGTACAATGGAGGGTCAAGGTCATTGAAAAAGTAATAAACAGCTGCACCACAAGCGCATGATACGCCCGTGGTCTTGTGAAAAAACAAATGTTTTTGGAATCCTCCTTTATTTAGTAGAGCTGCTGGTGGGATGTATGTGGAAATCCGGCAAAACGTGTAAACTTTTAAGCAATAGAGATACGGCACAAAAAGACTTCCTTTTTTACCAAAAAGCTCAATAAAAATTCAATAACTCAAAAATAAAATAAAGAATCAACACGAAAAAGTATACAGATCTTCAGATTAATATAACTAAGAAGTGTGTAAAGTTTTATGCAATAATCATAAATCGTTTTTGAGATACGGGGCGACATGTGAAAATCCACCCTTTTTCTTTACAAAAAACTCAAAAACTCTAAAATAAAATTTTGAATCATCACCAAAAAGTATACAGATCTTTAGATTAATATAACTAAGAAGTATGTAAAGTTTTATGCAATAATCTTAAATCGTTTTTGAGATAAGGTGCGACATGTGACCCCCCCTTTTTTTTTACAAAAAACTCAAAAAATCTAATATAAAATTTTGAATCATCACCAAAAAGTATACAGATCTTTAGATTAATATAACTAAGAAGTGTATGAAGTTTTAAGCAATAATCATAAATCGTTTTTGAGATACGGTGCGACATGTGAAAAAAAACACACTTCTGTTTTAGTTACAAAGTCCCGTAACTCAAAAATTTTTAATCTTATTTTCACCAAAAAGTTTTCAGATCGTTTGACCATCATAAGAAACAACTATGTTAAGTTTCGTGAAATTTGGAAGAGTCGTTCTCAAGTTACGGCGCGACATGTTTACGAGGGACAGACGGATAGACGAACAGACGGACGCCGGACATTTGTATACCATAATACGTCCGGTCAAAATTTTGACGACCTATAAAAAGCAACCAATGAAAAAGTCCCTAGCAACCAGAGCCTAACATATTTAACATTGGACCCTATTGGAAATTTACTTAAAGATCTTCTTATCCTAAACCACTTGGCCAATTGGAACAAAACTTAGCAGCAATGGTCCTTTGGTGGTCCTCTTTCAGAATGTATCCAATGACCCCACCCACCATCCAAAATGGCCACCAGAGCCAAACATTGTTAAACATAGCACCCTATGGGAAATGTACATAAAGATTTTCTTGTCTAAAACCACTGGGCCATTTGGAAAAAAAAATGGCAGCAATGGTCCTGAGTTGGCCCTCTTTCAGAATTATATCCGATGACCCATCATCCAAGATGGCAGCCAGAGCCGAATATATTTTAACATAGTACCTAATTGGAAAAATCACTGGAAGATCTTCTTGTTTGAGACTATTGAGTCCGTTGGAACTTGACAGCAATGTTCCAGGCGGCCAGTCAAGATGGACATAATCAAGGTGAGTGATACAGGCTCCTGGGAAATTCTAGTTGTTTTTAGCTCAAGACATGCATATTTTGTTCTGATCGGACAACTAATATGGCCCCATGATGTATTCTTATTTCTGATTGGACAAATTTTAAAAATCTAATGTCCCTAGGAATTAGATCCATAGTGTCAAATTTTCCTAGTAAAAACATTCCAACTAATAGTAATCTTAGTCTGAGGATCATAATTTTACTAGGAAAAATTGTTGGAAAAAAATAACTAGGAAAATAATTCCATTAAGTATGATGTATATATATATCCTATAAGAAAATACTGGTGAGACAAGCTGATTTAGGTCAGCTATATATATTTCACAATTGCGATTGGCTAAATTAAGGTCAGCCTCGAGCTTGGTATCACTGACTTCTGTATCACACTGCAATGCACTTAAATGCGTTCCAGCTTTGCGAAAGGATGTTGAAGCCACTCTATCTTTTTTCCGATTTTGAGAATCGGTCCCAAATTAAAACTATATTGCAGTACATAGAGTCATGATAATTCAGCATATTCAGGACGAGATATTTTCATGTGACCCGAATTATGAACTTATATTGACATGCTTTGTGGAATTTACATGTACATACAAAATCAGGTTGTATATATACCATGTTTACATGCAAAAGGTTATTCCTATCTGTTTTGCGGTCCTTCTGTTCTTAAAAGGTTTCATATTTGTTTTTAGGGCATTTGAAATATAAGCAAACTCTATGAATTTAAGGAAATTCAGTACAGAAATGATAATCGTATGCACCAAATTTGATATCATTTAATTTCTTGTTATGAAAGAAATAAAATAGCAAATACTTCTAAAATATGATATATTATGGAAAATGAACATTAAGGGAAAATGGAATTTATTACAGATAAAGATAATATTCACTTGTAATTACAGATAGAAGTTAACAAAAAATTTACCAGGAAAATAGGTCCATCTGGAGATAAAATATTATTATTAAATTGATTATTGACCTATACATGTATATTTTTCCTATTTTTATTGCCTTGAGTTCTAGCTAATGTTATGTTGATAAACATCTTTTAAATTCACTATGAAAAGTACTCACTACAAAAATCTTAATACTTTGTGGTGAACACATTTCACTCCTGCCTATAAAACTGAGTTGAAAAAATCATCTATTGTCAAAACATGGACTTACTTTACTTAGGAAACAATTTAGTTTGGGGGACATATTTTACTACGGGACTAAATTCACTGTTACATACTCACTAGTTTAAATTTGGATAATTGTGAACTGATTTAATACCAAAAAAAATCCCCTACAAATAAAACAACTGTGACGTTCCAATTAAGTCCCAGAAACAATTTTCCTAGGATATTACTAATTATTGGTTTGTTTTTCCAGAAAAATTAATCCTGGGACTAAATTTTCTAGTAAAATTCAAAACACGGACTTACTTTACTATAAAACATATTTTACTAAATTTACTGTTACATACTCACTCTGAGGTATGAAAAAGCTGTCAAGACCAATCAGCATAAAGCAAAATTCCTTATTCTTTATTATTTCATATCAGAGAAAATTTAGTTGTTTTTATTGGTTAAAACATGGTCATGTGGTATTTATTAATCTGCGTTAAAATGCCAGGCAGGCATTATCATGATAATGCCCGTGGGCATTACCACACGGTAATGCCTGCTTGCAATTTAGAGCTACGTCCCCTTTTAAAACGCAAACGTGATGCAGCAGTTGTTAATTAAATTCTAGACAATTTTAGATGAAATTTTGGTTTCAGTGAAATAAAAACAATACTTGCTCAAATAGTATTGTTGTAATTATATAACAGGATTCCTTTTTTATGTACTTAGTGGGTATGCATATTTCGAATAATAAATTCTTGTCAGTAATGCTTGAAGTAGAAAAAAATATATAAATGAGAAACTTCCATAAATGTACAATATGCCAGTATAGCACCAAAAGTAATGACAGAAACATAAACACACATCCATAGGTCATCATGAGGTATTCAACATACATGTACATGTTAAGAACCCATACCCAGCAGATTTATATTCTTCAATGAAATAAACACATGATAAATTGACTGCCCTCGGGACAGATATTGCCTTCAACATTTGTTATGCCCTTGCCTGCGGCTCGGGCATTATCAATGTTTCAGGCAATATCAGTCCCTTGGGCAGTCACTATATCACGATAATGCCCTCTATATAAGCAACTATTGTATAAATAATAAATTTTAGGTCTACGAAAACATATCAACCTCTAGAAAAGACTATAATTGTATAAAACATGACATATTCTCTAAAACTGGTTGAGTTGCAGTTAATTTGAACACTAAGTATGTAACAAGAAATCACATTTGATGCACAATATAATTTATTAAAATTTAAAAAAAAAGATTAATTAATTTTGAAAAATAGTTGCAACAGGTTAACTCTGTAAAATAATTGTAATTTTTAGGGTTTTATTTTAGCTTCAGCATTTGCCTTTGATAGTGTATAAGTTCCTGAAGTCTACTGACAATTCCATTAAACTCCATGGCATGAGAACAGTTTTACATTTGCTCTCAAAGAAGCCTAATAATACTGTTGAAGAATTATTAAGGTAAATTGATATCAGCTTCAAAATAAATGTCTGACAGTGAAATATTTTTTAATCAGATCAACAGCAAAAGAAAAGTAAAATTTCAAGCCACATTTTTATTTCCAACAATTTTTATATGACTGCAAATATTTGTGGTCATATCATGATATGAGCCTGTTGTCTTCAGAATCCCGGCCCTTCATCCAAGATGGCCACCAGAACCAAACATAGTTAACATAGGACCCCATGGGAAATTTACTTAAACATGGCCACCAATTGCTCCAAGTCACAACCAAATGCTGTGAAAGAAAAAAGTTTAGAGGAATTTCCGGTTGTGACTTGGAGAAAACCATTTACGTGACCATTTGCAGGTAGGTCGTACATTTATGGTCCCGTATGAGGTTTTAAAAGTGAATATGAAAATTCTAAGAATGTCATCATACCCTTTAGTAATATCCCTGTCACATATTAACAGCGTTTTTACATCTGTAATATTATGTTGGCGCTACAACTTTTGGCAGACAGAAGTTGAGGTGTTTTATGCTACAGACGGAATTTCAAATCGTGTTTTCCGGAGAGAAATGGTTGTTTCTGGATAATTTTTTTTATTCAAAAGGATTCTATTTGACGACCAAACATTCAAGTCACCTTTAATTATCCAGTCTTTGAATTGCCAACAAATACAGACGTTTTGTGCAATGCTGTGACTGGGAGAGACCTGTTGTGACTTGGAGGAACTAGATGTGATATATATTTAGATTCAGGACCCTATAATATAGCTGTACAAGTCAATAAGTAGACTCAAGGGTCAGGTCATTGAAAAAATCCTTAGCATGCGATGGAAATGTCCCTAGTTACCAGATATATTTGGATTCAGGACTTTACAATTTACCTGTTCAAGTCAAAATGGAAGGTGAAGAGTCAAGGTCATTGAAAAAGTCCATAGCAGCTGATGAAAAAGTCTATGGCAACCATATATATTTGTTGGTTCAGGATTCTATATTTTAGCTGTACAAGTCAATATAAAGGCAAAAAATGCAACGGTAAACATTAAATAGCAAAAATAATCATTGATGCAAGATCTACACAAGAAATAACAGTTGAGCGATTCAGGCTCTTCAGAGCCTCTTGTTAGCTTCTCATCACTTAGCGTCCATCATCCAACGTCATCGTCTGTTAACTTTTACAAAAATCTTCTCCTCTGAAATTACTGGGACAAATGTAACCAAACTTGGCCACAATCATCATTGGGGTATCTAGTTTAAAAAATATGTCCGGCCACCCCGCCTGCCAATTAACATGGCCGCCATGGCTAAAAATAGAACATAGGGGTAAACTGCAGTTTTTGTCTTATATTTCAAAAACTAAAGCATTTAGAGCAAAACTGACAGGGTAAAAATGTTTATCAAGTCAAGATCTTCCTGCCATGAAATTTTCAGACGAATCGGTCAACCCTTTGTTGGGTTATTGCCCCTGAATTGTTAATTTAAAAAAATTTTTGCAGTTTTAGGTTATTATCTTCAATATTATTATAGATAAAGACAAACCTAAACAGCAAAAATGTTCATCAAAGTAAGATCTACAAAAAAGTCAACATGACCAAAATCAATGATTGATCCCTTATAGGAGTTTTTGCCCTTTAAAGACAGCATCCGGCGTAAAATTTCCTTTCAAATTTATATCCGGCATCCCCAACTTCCAAGAACATGGCTGCTGTTACTAAAAAAAGAAAAAAGGGGGAGTGAATTTAAAAAATCTTCTTTCATGAAATTACAAAGCCAATTGAAACCAAACTTGGCAGTAATGGTCCTTAGGAGGTTCTCTTTCAGAAATATGTCTGATGACCCAGACTGTTAACCAAGATGGCTGCCACAGCCAAACTTAGTTTAACATAGGACCCTATGGGAAAATTCATTGAAAAATCTTCTTGTCTGAAACCACTTGACCAATTGGAACCAGACTTTGTAGCAACGGTCCTTAGGAGGTCCTCTTTCAGAAGTATGTCCGATTTCGTGGACTGTGAACCAAGATGGCCGCCACACCCGAACTAAGTTTAACATAGGACCCTATGGGAAAATTCATTGAAAAATATTCTTGTCTGAAACCACTTGACCAATTGGAACCAGACTTTGTAGCAACGGTCCTTAGGAGGTCCTCTTTCAGAAATATGTCCGATTTCGTGGACTGTGAACCAAGATGGCCGCCACACCCGAACTTAGTTTAACATAGGACCCTATGGGTAATTCACTCAAAAATCTTCTCGTCTGAAACTACTCAGCCAATTGGAACTAAAGTTGGCAGCATGTGTCCTTAGATGGTCCTCTTTAAGAAATGTGTCCGATCATCTGGATTGTCAACCAAGAGGCCACCACAGCCGAACTTAGTTTAATATAGGACCCTATATTACAATTCATTTAAAAATCTTCTTGTCTGAAACCACTTAGCCAGTTGGAAGAAGACTTAGCAATAACAGTCCTTAGATGGTTCTCTTTTAGAAATGTATCCATTAACCTGGACTGTCAACCAAGATGACTGCCACAGCCGAACTTTGTTTAACATAGAACCCCATAGAAAAACCAACCAAGACTGCAACACTGAAATGTTTAGTCCTGCTCAAGGTGAAAAGTTAAATCCAGGTGAGCGATACAGGCTCTAGAGAGCCTCTAGTTGGGTTATTGCCCCTGAATTGTTAATTTTAAGGAAATTTTGCAGTTTTAGGTTATCTTGAATATTATTATAGATAAAGACAAACTGTAAACAGAAAAAAACTGACAACAAGTAAAAATTTTTATGAGGTCAAGATCTACCTGTCTTGAAATTTTCTGACGATCGTTCAACCCATTTTGGGTTATTGCCCCTGAACCGTTACTTTTAAGGAAAATTTGCAGTTTTAAGTTATTAATTTGAATATTATTATAGATAAGGACAAACTGTAAGTCAATATTTAGGTGAAAAATGCAACAGTATACATTAAATGGCAAAAATGATCATTAATGCAAGATCTACACAAAAAGTAACAGGTGAGCAATTCAGGATCTTGGGAGCCTCTTGACTGTTCAATATTCCTTGTTGATATAGAAAAAATTCCACCTCTTACCTATTTAGAGATATAAGGGTCCAAAAAAGGGGCACACCTTAATTTTCAAAACTTTTAAGCTCACCGTCTTAAACTTTCCTTTAAAAATCTTCCACTTTGAAACCAATGTGCCAATTGGAACAAAACGTGGCAGCAATGGTCTTTAGCTAAACCTTTTTAAGAAATATATCTGATGACCCCAGCTGTCATCAAAGATGGGCATCAGAACCAAACATAGTTTAATATAGGACCCTATGTGAAATTTACTTAAAGATCAGCTTGTCTGACTGAAACCACTGGGCCAATTGGAACGAAACGTGGCAGCAATTGTCGTTAGTTGGTCCTCTTTCAGAAATGTATCCGATAACCCCCCCCCCCTTTGCCATCATCCAAGATGGCCACCATAGCTGAACATATGGGGAATTTACCTAAGATCTTCTCGTCTCAAACCACTGAGCCAATTGAAACAAGACTTGGCGTAAATGGTCCTTAGATGGTCCTCTTTCAGAATTGTGTCAACCAAGATGGCTACCACAGCCGAGCATAGTTTAACATAGAACCCTATGGGAAAATTCATTAAAAAAATCTTCTTGTCTGAAACTACAGAGCCAGTTGGAACCAAACTTAGCAGAAATGGTTCTTAAATGATCTTCTGTTAGAATTGTGTCAGATGACCCAGAATGTCAACCAAGATCGCGGCCAAAGCTAAACTTAGTTTTACATAGGACAATATGGGAAAATTCATTAAAAAATCTTCTTGTCTGAAATATATATCATATATATAATATATTGCCAGATCAAAAGATTTTGTATATTTGTACTTACTCAGAATTATGCAGAAATGTGCATGCCTGAATCAGCCCAAAATGGTAAATATAGGTGTGCCCATTAATCCATGTATTTGTTCAACAAAAATTTTACTTTAGTTTGGTAAAAAATTAATTCGTAATAACACACTAGAACATCAAGCAGTAATTTATTTCTAATAAAATGGTGTCGTAATAACGATCATAATAACAAGATCATGCTAATATTATAAATGAAAAAATAACCAAAAGTTTGTGTAAATACTTATTTTAGCTGATCTTAATTTACAACTATGTGGACATAAAAGAAAGAACAGTGATGGAGGATTAACAATTATCTTTACATGAAGCATGATAAAATTTATGAAAACTTTATGTACAGTATGATGAGTTTGTTAGGAAATAAGATGTAATTTTGTTACATTGTGCAGTGTTTTTTCAGAGATGGTGCTAGTGATTTACTTACAAACTTATCAAGACTACCTGGTGTGATAGATGCTATACAGACATCCTTACTGACACAGGCACCTAGCAGATCAAGGCCATCATTCAGATGACATAATATTTTTTAAATTAGAATTTTTACATTAAGAATATTTACATAATTCAGTAATATTACATTATTGTTCAAGTATGGATAATTATTTCATAGCAGTTTTGTTAGATTATTTTCTATTTGTGTTTATTGTCATTTTGTAGTACGTCTGAACAATCAGTGTTCTTGCTAACTTTTAATATTTCAGTCTATCAATAAATGGACCTGTTTCCAATAATTATTAATTATCCCCACAGTTTGTTACTTATGGCCATTTACCATGTTTACACGAGAGTCTGACAAAATTCTCACCTGACCCTATCAATTACTTACAGGTGATACCAACATTTTCATATTTTATCTAGATACATTTTAGTTTTAATTTATGAGATGCTTTAAGAATAAAAAATTGGCTGTCATTTTAATTATCAACCTACTTTAAGAGAATCTATATAACAAGACTCATAATTTTTATTATTTTTTGCAAAGTTCCCGGTATGAAACGATAAATAAACCAAATTCTTTTAAAATTAAACGACCTTTTAAATTTTTAAATGGGGGGGGGGGGGGGGGGGGGTAAAAAATGCTGACTCAGCAATTAGAGCAAATTTGATTTAGGGTACCTACATGTATCTGATGTTTACCAAATTTTATATAGAAAACGGGGGATATTTTGTAGCAGGAGACGAGAAAAGGTAGATTTTGTTGTGAAAATGTGATAATAATTAATTCAGACGTCAATAAAACTCCATTTCTAATACAATTGTGTTATCAAATACCCAAAACGGTCCCTCTTTCAATACCAATTGTGGAATTCAAATTCCTCAAAATCGTGATGTACCTTAAGGGCTTCAGTAAATAGCTCGAGCACATAAATCCAATGGGTTTCATCGTCGAGATGTCATCACTATTGCCTAATCTAAAGCATAAACAAGTGAATTTATTCTGGAAAGGAATGAATACCCTAAGAAATACACTTTACGGCATGTCAATAACGCTTAAAAGATTCGAGAAATGGCATATTACTGCGCCTGTAATTTTCGGTATTCAGTTGAAAGTGATGGGTCAAATTTTCACCGGGAAATTTGAAACGAGAAAAAAATTCTTATTTGGTAATGAATGTACTATTTAAGTACAATTTTCTAAGACAGCTTTAATTTTAAAAAACATGTCAACATATTTCCCGACTTGGGAAAATTCATTTTATATTTTTCCCAAATTTTTGAAAATGACGAAATTTTTTAACCAATTTTGGACGATTATGGAGGTTATTTCATACTTTTTTATGAATTAATTCAACACCTGAATTTGTTTATGCCCAACATTTTTTATTATCAGTTTTAATTAAACAATAATTAGGACTACCTCCTAACTTAATTTTAAAGGTTTGCGTTTTTGTGACAATTTTTTTTACTCTCCACATTCGCTCCCGCGTGCGAATTGTTTCAGATGATTTTAGAACTTACAATTTTTCGAAAATGATCTTTCTTTTTACATCGCAAACATACAATTTCAGAACGAGATTGTTTTCGAGAAGTGTTGAAAGCGTTGACTTCGTAATTTGTCATCCTACAGTGATTTGAGGTATGGCAAAATCTATTGCAGATCCACTTCCATTGGTACAGGTTAATTCTTGTCAGAATTTCCTGTACGCAAATTGAATCGCTTGCGTAAAAAGGACAAATTAAATATACCTAACATGCCTAAGGAGCAAATAAAAAAAAACAATCCATTATACAAACACATCCGGAAAGACAAATGAACAACCACAAGCACAACAAATAAACACTTTAAACAAAAACGACACTTTAAATGCTACTGATACATGTAATAGAGAGTGAAGTGAGAAGTAAAAGCGTCTTTCTCAAACGCGCATTCTCTTTCTATAACAATGTCCATTTCCATCCACCAGTGAAATCATCATATTAAGCCATCACGGGTCCTCCACTGTTGACATCATCCCAGTTGGTCACATATTAGGACAAGCGTCATAGATAAAACATCTACAGAAACAGTGTTATAAATCTGTGCAATAGCTAATGATGTAAATTCTTGACTTCTGTACCACCCAGTTAACGAGATATTTAACCTTAGTACTATATGAGACGTATATAATGGTATGGTAGACACGCATAGTATAGATGTTTTGTTTCAACAGTTTTTTGTGGACAATTCTTATTTGTTTTCTAATTTCATAGTTAAACCACGGTTTGTCATTAGGCCGTAAAGTAACGATTTTACTAGGGATGTGTTTTTTTGGCAAAATTTAAGTATTTTGTAGCAGAACTTTCGGCCATTTCATCAACTTCAGTATTATCAAGTAGTAAGAAAGTTTCCCAATCAACATTTTCAATTTCCGGATTGAAAGCTTCTAAATGTGCACATTTATAAATCCAGGTCTCTCGAATAAGATGTTTGTAAATTTATTGGAATGTGGACAGAGACATTGGTTGCATTATGATCACTAAATGTTCTATCTACTTCGATTACCTCAGAAAAGTTAACTGAAATTTCGTCCGATATTATTACGGGATCCAACAATACGCCGAAACGGATAGGTTCAGAGATATCATTTTTCATATTGAACGTATTCATCATTTCAGTCAATTTATCAGTTGTTTCTACCAATAAAAATTAACATTCAGGTCGTCAGTTATTATGATTCCAAGGCATTTTCAACTGAGCTATGAAAATTATCGCAGAAGGGATTTACCAAGTGAAGATCTACTAGTATATACTGCATAAGGAAGTATCTGAAATTAGGAAATATGAGTTCTAACCATATCAACTCATCGTTAGCGAATTCAAGGTCTTGAATTTTATCAGAAATATATAGCAGAATCACTCCACCAAGAAATTCCAATCTTTTCTAAAATCAATGTCATTGTAACCAGAAAGACGTAACTACATTGTCCACTGGAACATTTTCGTCGAAATGACTCTCAGTTATACAGATGATTGAAGTGTTATTAGAAATCGTTTGGAGGTATTGGATTTTATTTTGGACGCTTCTGGCGTTCCACTGAAAAATATTCAGTTCGTCGTCACGTGGTTCTGGGCCATGATTCCTCAAAATCGTTATAAAGGAGAATTAATTGTAAAAGGATCAGTGTAAAGCATGTAAAAATATATTTAAATATATTTATCAATATTATTTCGGGTATATTTTAGCAAATCGCTTTAACAAGTAAACTACGATATGCAAGAAATAAAAAACGTAATTAATGTTGGAATTATAATTCTTTGGGATACAAACCTTATGCAAAAATAAAATAAACTTATCGTCCACCCGCGAGCCATTACTTCATTACCAAATACTAGTATAAAAACAATTCTGCACACAGTGTCTCATAACTAATGAATTTATACATGAATAACCTGCATGATGACATCAAATATAGAAATTCTGTGGCAATGTAATAACGGAGAGCATATAAAAACAAGAAAAAGAATGGACTATAAACACTGGACAAAGTATACCGATTTCGATCCACCGTGAATCCTATGTATTGATGTTTAGTCATCTTTAAAAAAAAAAGAAACATTCACAGTTTAATTCAAACTTAAATGTGAAAAAATATGTACACATATAAAATAAAACAGAAATGAACACACTAACAATCATTTTTAAACCTTTAATAACAAATTTATTTGTTATTTAATTACTTTGTGAAAAAAAAACATCATCAATATAAGATCATCAATACAGAAAGTTTTGGGAACAAACTGGAGACGGATTGTGAACACCGCAATATTTGGTTTTACCGGAACCATTTTCAGATTCCTTGAGAAATCAGACGACTGATAGTATATTTTAATTGATTGTAGTTTCTAGCGTTTCCGGCAGAGAGTTGTCCAGATTCAAAAACTGCCCAATTACCATGTTGATCCCTCGAGACGGAACACATTATCACAGCCTGTGAATTTCTAGCATGGTGAAAAGTTGTTTTACAAAGATCCTTTCCTGGTTTTGTTGCATCAAAAAATTTCAAACTCGGGTTGGGATAATTGGCAATATTTGGAGAGTTCCACGCACTGAGCGTAAAAAACAAATGTGTAACACCTGGTGGAATTTTCTTCAGAGAAACGTTTATTGTATGATGTCCAATTCGACGTGCCCTATCCATAACATCTCCAGAATGACAAATTCCTGTATCTTTACGATGACAATAGTCAATTACATTCTGAAATGCCGTCCCTTTGTAAACGAGACAGGATGCATCAAGAAAATCCGCACCGTGATATGGATATCCCCAATAAAGATCAAAAACAACATCGTCAAAATTTTCTGGAATGCTGAATAGGCAGACAACCAAGCATATTGTAGAATTTGGTTTAACTCCGTAATCAGATAGACTCGATCCTATCGCCTACAAACATAAAATTTGTATCTTTATACCGGCTATGTGAATAAAACACAGACGATACATATATTTTCGCTAAACTAATGAAGAGAAATTAAAATAGACAAAAGCTCCTAGGATTTTGAAATGGCTCGGTTGGTAAGAGGTTACTTAAATACAAAGTTACAATACAGTTTGAGAGAAACTCTACATATACCATGTATTGAACAAGACCATGCAGACAACACGATAAAATGAGTTTTCAAACATGTAAAGGGCGCTCAGCTGCTAGTTTTTCGATACTAGCGTTAAATTTATACTTTAAAGTTACTATTATAAACATGTTAAATTTTGTTATAACTGAGGAGGATCTTCCTCGTGCATAGCTCCATTATGGTCATTCTGGCACTGGAATATGCTATTCGGTGCATTGGAGTGTTGTTTCGTATTTCCACAGTTAGGTCTAGAGTACAACTGATGATTTGTAAATAGACGAAATATGTACATCCTCTGCATCAATATTGCTTCATTGAATATTTATTAACTATACCTAACTAGAGAATCAATTAGCCGAGATAATAGCATCTTGATTTTAATAGGAATGAATGAATCTTTATTGCATAAACAAACATATGTACAGAAAATACATATATGACAAAAGCAGAGAACAAAACAGAGCTGTATAAACTAGGAGATATTAAAGTAATTATAACAAATGTGATCTATGATTCCACGCTGATTTAAGATATAAACATAGTTTTCTAGTAAGTTTGACAGACTTGGCTGTAATCAAGGTTTTAAATTTATGGATGTTAGGCCATGAACAATAGTGCTTTGGTAAAAAATTACATCTCAAAAATCTAAACTTAGGACAAACTAAAATAAAATGATATTCGTCTTCCACATTGTTCATATTACAACATCTATATATACGACTGTCTCTTTGTGTATTCTCATATCGACCAACCTCTAGTTGTAATTTCAAGGAGGATTGGATGGTGTGTTCCCCGAACTCCTAACTTTTTTAAAACAACATACTACCAGTTATGTTTTTATAGCAATTATAGTCTATATTAGAAATGTTATTTCACCTGTAATTATATTCACCTGTAATATTTAGTAATAAATAAATATATAAATCAATGAATAAATAAATAAAATTTTATTTTATTATAGTGTCACACATTGATTGAAACGGCTTATGTAGATTTCCAATTTTTTTTAAAAATAAAAAAAAAAAAATAACATTGTCAAAATCTTTAAATTTACATTTAAAAATATATTCAATCTTGCTTTCAAAATCATTTAAAATCATTCTTGACTTCGAGACAGCTACCCACAATACTCTCAGAGGCATTTTCCCTGGCATCAACATCAGAGGCTGCTTTTTCCATTACACTCAGTGTATATGGAGAAAGGCACAGATCATAGGACTGCAGACTCTCTACCGTGACAACAAAGATATCCGTACCCTTGTTCGATGAGCATCTGTTCTTCCAATCATCCTAGTCAACCACATAGAAGACGTATGGTTCCAAACACTTGAACTACTCCCCAGTAAACCCAGCAACACTCCAGTCCTTCGTGGTGAGCCAGTGGATTGACAGCGACAAGACTGTATGGAACCACTTCAGCAACGACGGACCAAGGACCACCGACCACTTGGAAGCCTGGCACGGAAAACTCAAAAGAAAAGTTCAACATTCACATCCCAACATCTTTACTGTCATCCAGACACTCAAGGACATTCAGAACATGAACGATATAACCCGTATACAACGACTTGCAGGAGGAACCATACGACCCCGCCCTAAGAAGTATGTTACCAGCGACAACCGCATTGCAACCCTGAAGGGCCGTTACCAGAATGGCACCATAGACCCCATGACGTACGCCGACTCAGCATCTGCACTTCTTCACATTGGTTAAAATTGATGACTATTGACATTTTAATTCTGTTATTTAGTGTACAAAGTGCTTTATTGTGATTTATTGAATCTTTGATCGAAAAAAAAATCAATAATAATTTGTTTTGTTGTTTCCATTACGTTTGTTGTCATATACCATTATTCAAAGAACATGAAATAAAATTGTTGAATCCATACTTCTATTTTTATTTTTATATGCACATATTTACCTCTATAATATTCAGTCACAGGTAGGTTACTTTTCCAGATTAGACTATAATTATCTATTGTTCTCTTAAATAAACATTACCCTTTTGATCAATGTTGATCTAAAAAAGTTAGGTGTTCGAGCATACAGCCAAATATTACATGTAAACATTCCTGACAATTACGAGCGACTTAATCAGGGGACACACGCAATATCTCTTTTAATAACAAAATGTTGTTTTCTTTAAGATTTGTTCTGGAAGTAATATCGGGAACAATATGTTCCACCATATGAGCAATAAAGGCACAAGTAAGGTTCGAACCAAATGTACATACTACTAGTTTGACCGTTGAAATAATCTAAAAATGTTTTTCGATTTGAGATCGGTGAATAAGCAATCTTAAATTTTTAACAAAACTTACATTCATTTCTTTTCCTTCAAACAAAAGTCTTTGCTTCCCCTTTTCGTGTTTCAGTTTCATTTGAATTTGTGTTTTCAGTTGATCTACAGACATGTTAGGACTAAATGGTATTAAAGTTGATTCTCCGGTGAGACCGGTAACGTTGACATATTGATTTCCCCCACTTATATCAACCAGTGGCGTGTATGCGGATTCATATTCTTTAAACTGCCTCGTCAAAATTTCTTTGAACAAGTGTACAGTTTGCGACGTCTGTGAAACTTTGGAACTACATCCTGGATGCGGACACCTCCCATGTTCATCAACGTACGCCACCAAACACTAAAAAATTATATAATATACTTCAACATGGTTTAACAAATGAAATCTGCATTTAATTATTAATCAGATTTAACAGCAAACCGGGTTTCGTAAAAAAAAAGATTCATTATAAACACTTATATATGACAAGAGTGGACACACAAAAATGTCTCGCCTGTTGTGTATTTCTAGTGAAAGTAAATGCTATCAGTTTTGGAAAACAGAGCAAAACACAAAAACTTAACTATAACCACTGAACCGTGAAAATGAGGTCAAGATCAGTTGATTCATGTCAGATGGACATGCACACCTTACAATCCTTCCATACACCAAATATAGTAGACCTATTGCATACAGTATTTGAAAAACAGGCCAAAACACAAAAACTTAACTATAACCACTGAACCATGAAAATGAGGTCAAGGTCAGATGACACTTGCCAGTTGGACATGTACACCTTACAATCCTTCCATAGACCAAATATAGTAGACCTATTGCATACAGTATTCGAAATACAGGCCAAAAGACAAAAACTTAACTATAACCACTGAACCATGAAAATGAGGTGAAGGTCAGACGACACCTGCCAGTCGGACATGTACACCTTACAATCCTTCCATACACCAAATATAGTAGACCTATTGCATACAGTATTCGAAAAACGCCAAAAGACAAAAACTTAACTATAACCACTGAACCATGAAAATGAGGTCAAGGTCAGATGACACCTGCCAGTTGAACATGTAGTCATGTACGCCTTACAATCCTTCCATACACCAAATATACTAGACCTATTGCTTATAGTATCTGAGATATGGACTTGACCACCAAAACTTAACCTTGTTCACTGATCCTTGAAATTGGGTTGAGGTCAATTGAAAACTGTCTGATGGGGATGAGGACCTTGTAAGGTACGCACATACCAAATATATTTATCCTATTACTCATAATAAGAGAGAAATTAACATTACAAAAAATCTGAACTTTTTTTTTCAAGTAGTCACTGAACCATGAAAATGAGGTCAAGGACAATGTACATATGACAGACGGAAACTTCGTAACATAAGGCATCTATATACAAAGTATAAAGCATCCAGGTCTTCCACCTTCTAAAATATAAAGCTTTTAAAAAGTTAGTTAACGACGCCGCCGTCGCCGCCGTCGCCGCCGCCGAATCACTATCCCTATGTCGAGCTTTCTGCGACTAAAGTCGCAGGCTCGACAAAAACCACTGAATGTCCCGTTTTTTTCTGTCAATGGCATAAACGTAATACTTAATAACTCTATAATGAATTAGATACCCCAGGATCATTTATCGCCTTCCTGGATTCAATTTGCAAATCAACGGCTATAAATGCAGTGGTCAATGGACAATTGTTATTGGATATTCGATATGTAAATGACATTGCTGCCAAAATTTGTTGAACACACACTGGATCAAGTTTTACAGAAAAAGACTTTATGAAGTGCAACTTCCCATGTAATCGGTCGCCATCATAAACAGTTAAAGTTGTCTTTCCAAAAAGAAACATGCCAACTTGTTTTCAGGGTAGATTTTTAAGAGAATTGTCAAGTTTATGTAATTTGCACGAGCCTTAGAGCGGGGTATACCGATTGAAATAGTGAATTCTTTGATAACAATTTTGATGCACCTTCTCTTTTGTTTTTTTATTTTTGTTTCAGTTATGTTTTGGACATATATACATGTTATTTTTTACCTTTAGGCCGTTCGAAAGCTAACCTACCTTTTATCATACATTTGGTCTTGATACGGTCAATTTTGTCCGTATAATACAGCCGGAAGTGTCCATGTCATTTTTGTCGAGTTAATGAAATATAAGCCTAATCGGACTTGATACCCATATCTAGTCCTCGCGTGCTGCTCGGAAGACCTGATATCGATATCAACACCACTCGTGCACTCATATTGAGGCTCACAACGATAACTTACGGTGACCTCATAAAATGTGAAATTTTGTCTGCTGATTTTCTGGAGTGAATGAACAGCCAAAAACACTAAAAGGAAGCCAGTAAAGGGGATAATAACAATAATACCCTTAAAAAACCAAGATTTTATCTATGAGGGTAAATGTTTGATAGAGATTATTACACATCAATTTTCATATCGGGTCCCATATCATTCCTCCGACCCATATTAGGCCTCGGCTCATGCGTCGGCATAATATGGGGGTCTCGGAATGATATGGGAACTAGTATGGAAAATGCTGTGTAATGATTTATATTTATCAATTGCTTGGTTTTCATAACATTTGAGATTTATCTTGGAATTTGTGCTTGTGTGTGTGTTTTGTGAAATTAATTTGAGATCATTGATTCAGCAAACTTCGAAACAAGCTTTTTTCCGAAATTTATTAATTTTTTAATCTCTTTGAAGTATTTTTTTTAATTGGATCATTCACGACGATCACAATTTACGATCTTACCCTTAAACAGGTTAAAGATGGATGGTCACAGCTACTTGAACTATTGCATGGTGGGAATTCGCTCGAAAGTTTATCAGTTTTACACGATATACAAGCCATATTACCTGAAAACAAAATTATAAGCATATTCATATCAATTTCTTCTGATTATATTTACAAAGATAAAGCTCGTTTTTACAGTTGCCTACGATATCCATTCTTTCATATTACTGAAATTATCTAACAAACGGGTCAGGTATTTCAATATTTATTGTATGAATGGGAAACCTTTGTAAGGAATATTCAGCTAATAAACAAGAGTGGACACACTAAATTTCTCGTCTGAGTACGCACATGGACACAGAATAATGATTATCCGACATTGCAAGTCAAAGGAAAATAAATAGTAATGGTTAGGCAACATTTGTCTATAAAATCTCACGCCTGTCATTCAAGCCTGCCAAAACTTTGTCCATGGTCAGCTGACAGGTCTCAGACTGGAATATTCCCACAAAAAGTATCTATAGATAAAAAAAATGGTTGGTCTACATACATTTATAACTTATAGGTAAAGGTAAAGGTAAGTTTTATTAAACGTCGCTGTATACACATATATGTACAAGTCAACAATCGACATAAGCTCTGTAGACCTTTTTACCGACGGCAAGATTAACGACCGCGCCTTAACCACTCTGCCTCCCCGATCCCATAGTAAAAATGGGATGAGAGTCACTCAAGCCTAAAATTGTGGTCAAGGTAAGGTGTCAGACTGACCAACTTGCCAAGAAGTATCTACAGACCATATACAGTGGATATTGGTATTATAGCTACAGAGAATGGACTTAACCGGACTTAATCCGATGAAAATGTGATTCAATTGTGAAATTCAGGTCAAGGTACCTACATGCTATCTTGGACTATCTATAGTCCAAATATGGTTGGTGTATGTAGTAACGTTGCTGAGAAATGGACATTATCCCAGTCACTTAAGCATGAAATAGAGGTCAAAGGTAAGATGTCAGATGTTAATGTGGTATATACCAACTTAGAACTACTATCAACCAAAATACCGTGGCCTGGGTCTAGTTGGTACAGTTGCTAAGAAATATACCAAATCATGAAAATGTATATTAAATCACTCAAGCATGAAATTTAGGTCAAGTTCAGCTGAAAGGTGTTAGACTGGCATGTATCCACGAAGAATCGATGGGCCTAGGTATTACAGTTGGTGAGAAATGGAATTAAACTCTGACAATGTCACTCAAGCATGAAACTGAGGTCAAGGTCCGGAGACAGACTGGCATGTACCTACTAAGAACTTTTTATAGACGGTTGGTCTAATATTAAAGTTGCTGAAAAATGGACTTTATCACGAAACTTGGATGCGAGTCACTCGCTGGTCACATGCGGGTCAATTGCTGAGAAATTGACCTAACCATGAAATGTAACACAAGTCACTCTAGCATGGAATTGAGGTCAAGATCCAGATACAGGTTTAGACTGGAATGTGCTTACTAAGAACTATCTTTTGACCAGGCACATTATCCAACAAATGGAGGGGTATGACTAAACATCGAGTTCGAGTTACAGTTCGAGTTGAGTTAAAATTCGAGTTAGCGTTCGAATTATCATTCGAGTTCAAGCTAATCTTAGAATTAACTGTGCATATTTTTAGCCTGTTTACATATAAAGTACCATAGAATGACAGAATATTGTAAAGATGATGAATATGAGCCATGAGAATTGCCAGCCTGTGCATATTTTTACCCCGTTTACAAATAAAGTACCATAAAATGATAGAATATTATAGTCATGATCATTATGAGCCATGAGAATTGCCAGCCTGTGCATATTTTTACCCTGTTTAGATATAAAGTACCATAGAATGATAGAATATTGTATATATGATCAGTATGAGCCATGAGAATTGCCAGCCTGTGCATATTTTTACCCCATTTACATAGAAAAAATCTAGGCAAACACAAGACACAAAAAATTTAAATAAAAAAGGGGGCCACTTTTGAACATACTTCACAAAAATGTCAGATGTTTGCTAAACCATTGACATGAAACTGAAACTATAAAAAGAAGAAGACCAAATGGAAATTAACCGAATCATATCCGATAAAAACACATAAAAAGTAATAGACCAAATTGGAATGTAAGCATTATAAGTACAAAGCACTTTTTATTATGTCAGTTTTATTTTTTCATATTTTTGTGTTTTAGTGCTTGGCTTGTTGAATCTAGAGCTTAAAATTTTATTGTCTGTCTTTCTATTCTGTCCACTGACCCAGGATGTAGGGGAGGGTTGAGTACTCACAAACATGTTTAACCCCACCATGTTGTATAAATGTCTGTCCTTAGGCAGGACCATGCATTTTCAGTGGTTGTTTTGCATCTTCTTTGTTGTTTCTATGTGAATTGTTTTGTTTATTTTGGGATTTGTGGTGATTATTATTTAATGCTTGACATTTATTTCAGAGCCAGGTAATGACATACATGTGTGTTGGGCTGTTGCTCAGTGCTGAAGGCCACATCATTGGTGACCACTAGATGATATAGTTTTTCAAGATATTCTTTAAATCGGGATAAAGCCTCAATGACGCATACCCCATATCCTTTCTTTTTCATATCATTTTAATAAGATTTTTTTCATATGTAATAAAAATGAACAGTAGACAAAATGGGAACAATTGTTCCCATATTTAAAGCCAAGCCTAATGTTTTACCTAATTCATGTTATTTTAAATTAAATATAAGATTAAAATTTCTTTTGCTGAATAATCTGTTCTAATAAATTTAGAAACTATAAGGAATTAAAGAAGAAAGAGAAAGTATGGTTGTGTTTATATGGAGACTAATTATTTTTTTTATGGGAAGGGAGCTGACAAATTCTGTAGCATCAATGTGTTTATTTTTCAAAATAGAAATTTTATTTTCCACAATTATTTTTAGGGTAGGATTATTTATTCCCCAATCGAGAAACTGGCATTACATCTTTCAAGATATGGGATTGCCCATTTTGAATAACCGACTTCATGATTGAATGATTTTTTAAATTTGAATAGCCCATGCAGATTTCAAGTTTAAGTGCAGAATTTCATAATATCAGACATCCTGCTAGCACCCCCGCTTTTTTTAGTGATATGTCTTTAAACTGTAGGACAATGCCATAATTTTTTTTTATATAAAGAGGTGTATGCCAAATTTCTTTTCCAGGCTACAATTTTATCCCCCCAACCCCCCTTTTTGTTTTTTCCGTTTGTATCAACACACTGTTCAAAAAGTGCATTAAACTGCTTATTATTGTGTTATTAAATTATAATAAGTATGTAAATGTTTGTTTATGTTTATTTTGTTCATTTTCTGCATAATTCAATAGCAATCACTTAATCAGTACAAATCAAACACATGACATTTGTTTTTGCCACCCATTCCCGGAAGTCATATATCAGACGGAAGTACCAGTCGGCTAGTAGCCGCATGAGGTGCTCACGCCGGAACTGCATCGAAATAGTTCCGCCTTTATACGCATGTGGGACGTTAAATCCTCACGGACGAAATCTCCTCACGCGACACCGGATACGTTTAAAATTGGATGGCTCAGTATGTCTTCATATCGAAATCAAAATGGGTCAAAGTTTAATTGTATGGCTTTTCATACTTTTCATAATCAGTTGAAATGTAAAGATTGGGTTTAACTGATTGTCTTGGATGGGCCGATTATATACCGTCTTAAATATCTCTACTATACATAAAATCATAAAGGCCATGTGAGCTTTTGACATCACTTGGTGTCATCTGTCGTCGTAAACCTTTTTGAAAAAAAAAATCTTAAACTCTAACTTGCTGGGCTAATTGGAACCAAACATGACCTGATAACGAGTGCAGAAAATGTATACGACACCGGGTGTTACCGGTCATTTCTTTTGCTACATTCGTTCTGTATCTGGCCGATTAACCTTATACCAGTATACTATTTGACATTTATTAGATGGCTGTAATTTCCTCGCAAATAGTACAAGATATTTGAATAAAGGAACGTCAAAGTAATCTCCCTTCATTATTTTGGTTTTTGATTCAAAGTCGGATTTTAACTTGCAAAAATAATTACATTTTCGCAGATATGTGAGGATTTACGTTCGTAAAATGAATGTTTGTTAAGACGATTATTATATTTCCAATGTGACCACTGATCAACAAATTTAACCACTTTTCTCTCAAAACCACTAGTTTAATACGCAGTAATGGAACATGTATACCTCAGTTGATACTTAATATTCCTTCCGATTTTATATCTACATCAGCCACTTGATTAAAACTTTACTTATAGATTAATACATAACCTAATCCATATCGGCCTGGGTATCATCCCGAGACTCCCATATCGGACTTGTCCGAGGTCCGATGTGGGTCGAGGGATGATACCTGGTCTGATATGGATTACCGTTGCGACCAGTCATAACTTCTCAAGAAGCAGTTCTGGGGACTGCTATAAATTAACAAAGTTATGTGAGGAAGAAATACAGCTCTGGTCAGAACAATTCTGGTCTGGAAGTTGAACAGCTCTGGTCAAGAATTAGAGCAGTCCTGGTCCACGACTACTTTTGCGACGATATCGGTCCATTTCATCAATTGTATGTGAATGATCTGGACATGGAAATATGCCACCTGTGAAATTAAATAGACTGACTCTCTACATAGGACAAAGGATTTTGTAAATTTACAGAATAGTGGAAAATAATTCGTAGAAATAGAACGGATGTTCGTAAAATCGGAGGGAGTAAAAGTTTCCCCGACACGCCACTTGAAAATTTATGCACCTTACCATGTAACTGGCTCACTGCAAGATCCACCAAAAGCGAGACGAGGAAAGAAAATTTCCGATAGACAATTGCAATTTACAAACCAGAAGATCAACGCAGACCGATATGCTGCTTCGTGATTATTTTCTTATTTCTTTTTTATTCTTCCAATGTGGAAGTCTGACCTTGGATGTGTTATTCGTTTGTTAAATCCGCATAAAAATACCCCAATCTCGCATCACGAAACTAGCCTCCCCTTCTAAATCCTGACTGTTACTAGAACTGTTCTAGACCATAACAGGTTAGAGCTGTTCTAGACCATGACAGGTTAGAGTTATTCTTGACCATGACAGCTCAGAGCAGTCAGGATTATATTCTACAGCAGTTCTAAAGCAGTCAGCAGAACTGCTCTAAGTTAACTTGGTGAGAAGTTATGTCTGCTAAAACCATCATATTCAGTACTAAGTATATGATAAAATATTTTATTTGCGTATATTGGAGACCGGGCATAGGATTTGCGCAACTCGAATAATTCAAGCCGATTCCGTATCCGATTCTCTCCTCGAGTAATGGAGTAATTGAAGTGAGCGAATATAACGACTGGATTAAGGAAACCAAAACCGCTGCAGATCTTATGACGTAAAAAAATATCACGTCACAATACAGATATGGATATTTTGTCCTGATATGATTTTGTGCACAGCGGCTCTGGTTTGGCATGTTCACTTCCAGCTGTATCAAATGTTCAAAACTATATATTTATATTATTTAACAAATAGTTCATGACACTGAGGGTCATATGGCAGTATATTGACCGGTTGGTCGCCCGACAAAAATTATATGAACCGAAGCGAACCGGTCCATATACTAACATTGACCAGAAGTGTCATGAACTATTTGTTATATTATACTTATCTGGGCTTTAATCGAATATATTACACTTTTAAGATTTTGTCTCTCTATTTGTCTATATTAAAGAAACCGGTCCATATAATGCTATATATAATTTTTGGAGGCCGATCAACCGGTCCATATACTGACATTTGACCGAAGTGTTGTTATGATATTGTAATTATTATATTATTTATCTTGGCCTAAGTTGTTTTGTGTGGCCTTATAACATGTATAATATGTATACATAATACTTAGTTGTTTACCAAATAATGTTATAACTGCGCAGTTTAGAAATCACTGGAACAATAATAGATACTGATGGAATGACTAGAACTTTCTATTTAACTTACGTAATAATTCTGGTGTGATTCGAACTTCTACCGTATTCCAGAAGTTTCCGTTCTACAGTATATATACGGACAAGAAAGTTAGACTTTCAGAGCAGAACGTATTGGACCAGACATTCTTGTGTTCTCAGCTGTTGGATTTATTTACGTTTCACACATCATACTGTACACACTTTTATTTACGTTACATCATACTAGATTGTGACTGATTGGATATAATATTCCGTTTGGATTCCCGCAACAGTGACCAGAATTCCGGGTCAAGAAAAGACATAGGATTTTGAACAGTTCCTGTATGAAATATGACGCCCGTAAACAACACGTAAACCAGGCGTAAAATTATTTAAAAACCAGGCGTAAAAGTAACACTGCATACATACTGAAGAACCAAGCGTCAAATAAGGCGGAAACCAGGCGTAAATTGAGACGTAATATGTAAATGAGTCCGCCTGGTTTTATACCAGACGTAAATACAAATGAGGCGTAAATCTTGTGCTAGCGTATACCTATCCAGACGTTAACCCAAAACAATGTTTAAAGAGTTTTTTTGGGGATGTAAAATGTTTTGGTTGTTTTTAAACATTTAAAAAAAATAACAGTTAAGCTATTTACTTCCAAAAAGAACTTCGTGACAGGTGTAAATTATCAAACAGGAGATTCAAACCTTTCTTTCACATCTTGTTTCAATCACTGTGTTGTTCAAGCTATTGTTTGTTGCTTTTTCTTTCATTTAAATCTGGACTGTTCCTGTACATTTTTGTTCTTTCTGTCTTACGCTTTATAGATTCAAAAACATAACTAATCAAGAGAAACAACTTGAAATGGACAATTTAATTAGACTCTTCTTACCAATACAAATATGTATCAAAAATGAAATTTTTTAGTCATTTTGCAATGTTTCGATTAATTTCAGTTTTTTACATTTTGGATACTGAAAAAATCTTCAGTCTTTTCCTCACAATCACATGAATGATGGCTTTAATTTCCCAGTTTTTTAAACTTTTTCCTGGAATGAGACACCTGCTCCGTAAATGCACTGTTCAATTCTGCATCAGATGGCACCCTTGTTGCATTTTTCCTGGACCATTTTATTGTGTATTCTGAAAAAAATGCAAGTGATTATTGTATTATGCCAAGGGATTAATCAAATATTCAATACAAGGTTCTTTTAACTGTAAAGAGTTTATACTGCTTTGTCATTTATCAATACACTTAGAATAGTATGCAATGAATGCTGGTCATGACTATACAACTTCACAGTTTCTAAACTTAGCAATTTTTCATCTCAATACCCGATTATAATTAATAATGAATGGAATAATTAGGTAAAGGAATTTGGTAATTTGTTTGTTTGTTTAGTTGGGGTTTAACGCCGTTTTCAGCACATTTGGCTATTTCGCGGTGGCCAGTGGTCCAAGTGACGACACAGAAAAAATTCACAAAATGAAAAAAATTTGGAGTTAACTGGGGTTTCCCGGTATAATCGTAAAACCCCAATTAAATTTCAATGATTTCGTGTAGCACCGATACGTTAGATGCCACAAAAAAACCGTTAAAGTATCAAATTTTACAATTCGGTGATGGCGGGAAACAGCCGCCAATTCACACTCGGTTCAAAGTCAAAAATATCTTCGATCCGTCCGTGCAAGAACGATTTGTTCGCAGCGCCAGATGTTGTAAGGTCAACTATTTAATTTACCTTAATTTCTGGCTGGAATCTTCTCTTGAACTGAGTCGATGAGTACGATAAGAATCTGTGTCGATTTTCTGTGACTGGTCTGTTCAATGGATGCAAACAACAGAGAGATGCATTGTGGGACGGCTCACGTTTTCCATTTGGGTCTCACTAATTACCGAAAATCTACTACACGTCAATCACCTGCCGGGTTTTTTGGCCATACACGACGTATGGTTTGAGTTGGGTCTAGGGGATGGTATTAAACGGTTTCTGATAATATTTTCTTTTCATATTACTTTATAACAGATATTTTTAGCGTGCTTTTCATACAAAATTTTACAATCAAAGTTGGCAATGATGCCGACGATTTTGTCACCGTTGGTCAGAAGGACAATTTCTTCATTATCAGATCTCGGGACGGGGATTTTTAAATCGGAAAAGGTGTGCAGTTCCTTTTCCGACGAACAGTTCAAATATTTCTCCGCAAAACCGAGTGAAACGCAATTCGAGCGAAAATTACGTGTTAAAGGGGGATAATCAACTTTGACGTTGTCAATAAAATGTAAACAAAGAAGGTATGACGGCAACGATCGATAAAAAAAAGGAAATATAAATAAGTTTCACGCTTGGTTGTCAAATGATATAATAAATATGTGTCAATAAACATTAAACAACCCATATTTAAGAATAAATAATGTACCAGGGGAAAAAATGGGGGGGGGGGGGGGGGTGGTCAGGCAGGTGCTTCCACTTACATCTATCATGTTCTTGTGGAGGTGTTCAGGATCTTTCTGTTGAATGGTAGAATGTGCACAAGTGAATTTAAAATTATTTTCCATAGAAATTAACAACTGAAAGCCTGGGGAGTATAGCTGAAGTACTGCTATATGTCTATTTGAGTAATGACAAATAGTTTTTTTTCAAAAACAGGACTGAAGATTTTTTTTCCACTTTAATTTTGAAAAAAAAATACTTGCTCCAATTTCTATTTAAATGGTTTGTGCATCTTTATCAGGACCTAAATAGATTTACGCCTTATTGAAAAGTTAAAGTCCAAATTTACGCCTGGTTTTTACAAGAAAATTTTTACGCCTTCTTCCATTTGAAAGAGGAAAAATTACGCCTGGTTTCTAAAAAATTACGCCTGACTTTACGCCCGTAAATGTTTAGGATTTACGTGTCCTGCTCACATACGCTTGGTTTATAACACGTAAATACCTGTTACGCCTGGTTTACGCCTGGATTACGCCTCAAAACCAGGCGGATTACGCCTGATCACTTCGTACGGGTTAAGTTGACATTTTATTTTGTGTAATATTTTTTTGTAAACTTGCACATAATAAAGCTTGTTAAATTTTATTATTGATTTGTGTCTTTTGTTGCTACAATTTAAAAGGTGATTTCGGCCGTAACAGTGTCATGAACTAATTGTTATATTATACTTTTCTGGGATTTAATTGAATTTAATCGATTTTGCCAAAACGAGGCGGTCCATGTAGCATTATATTGACCGGCTTAGATAACATAGATAAATAGAGTAGTAAAAATGTAAAAGTGTAATATATATATATTATACTTTTACATTTATATATATATATTGAAATGGTGTAATGATAATGGCATAAATCAACCAAGGGCTTAGCCAAACGCAGTATGATACGACCGCAATATGTCGACAGGTAAAGAAAGTAAATGTGAAAATATTTTGAAGCTTTACCCAATAAAGTGTTTGATAATATAACATATATTACAGAGAAATATTGGATATAAAAACAAGAGTGGACACACTAAATGTCTTGCCTGAGTAGGCATATGGACACAGAATAATTGTGGTCAAGATTAAGGTACCCGCCAAAAGTATCTACAGACCACATACAGTGCATATAGGTACCGCTACAGAGAAATGGACACTGAAAATGTGACTCAAGTGTGAAATTTAGGCCAAGGTCTCAGACAGCCATGTACCCACCAAGGACTATCTATAGATCAAATATAATTTGTCTATGTATTGCAGTTGCTGAACAGCCATGTATCCACCAAAGACTATCTATAGACCAAATATGGTTGGACTATGTATTGCAGTTGCTGAGAAATGGAAATTATCCCAAAAAGTAAAACAAGTCCCTCAAGCATGAAATAGAGGTCAAAGGTATAAAGGTGTTAGATGTTAAAGTGGTATAAACCCACTAAGAAATTCTATCAACAAAATACTGTGGGCCTAGTTAGTTCAGTTGCTGAGAAATAGACTAAATCATGAAAATGTATTTTAAGTCACTCAAGCATGAAATTCAGGTCAAGTTCAGCTGGCATGTCTTAGACTGGCATGTATCCACCAAGAATTATATACAGACCAGATTTGATGAGCCTAGGTATTAAATTAAAGTTGCTGAGAAATGGACTTAATCTCGAAAATAAAACACAAGTCACTCAAGCATAAAATTGATGTCAAGGTCCAGAGACATGTGTCAGACTGGCATGTACCCACTAATAACTATCTATTGACCAGATGGTGGGCTTAAGTAATACAGTTGCTAAGCAATGGAGTTAATCGTGAAAATGTGACACAGGTCACTCAACCATGAAATTGAGGTTAAGGCCAAAAGGCAGGTGTCATACTGACATGTATCCACTAAGACGCTAAGAACTATTTCTTGACCAAATATGATGGGTATAGGCATTAGTTGCTGAGAAATGGACTTAATCTCGAAAATGTGACAAAGTCACTCAAGCATGAAATTGAGGTTAGTTTCCCAAGCCACGTGGCAGACTGACATGTACCCACTAAGAACTATCGATAGACCAAATATGGTTGGTCTAGGTATTACAGTTACTGAGAAATGGATTTAACCACGATACTTCGACACAGATTTTACATTTATGTTTATGAAGTCAGTGAACCATGAAAACGTGGTCAGGGTCACAAGACAAATATACTACCGCAATCTTTATACGATAGGGCAGCTGTGGACCATAAATCTTAATTGTAGGTATCACATGTATATGTGCAAAGTTATTAAGGTTTTTAAAAAAAGTTTACGCCATCATCGTCGTCGCCGCCTCCGCCGGAAAGTAATACCTATATCTCGCCTTCGCGACATTCCAGCTCAGTACCTTGCTTTTTTTGGCCCCTTTAACCACCAATATCTCAAAAACTGTAAAAGATAGGAAAAATTTGTTGACATACAAAAATCACTCATCAAGATGAATTAAATGAAAAAATCTCCATAAAAATTGGATGAAAAATAAAAAATTTGATCTCCCTCAAAATGGCTAATTTAGGCCCCTTTAACCCCTTTTATCTCTGCAATGACAAAATTTACACAAAAATGTATGGATTAACTTTATTGTATTTCATGTGGAAAAAAAAATCATCAAAATCGGCTTAGAAATAAAAAAAGTTTCGAAAAATAAGGCGTGTCCCTTTTTCGGCCCCTTATATCACGAAAATGGTAAGCGGTAGTAAAGACGAAGAGTGAATAATTTTTCTCAATTTCATCAAGGAACACTAAAAACAAAAAATCATAAAAATCGCACGATATTAAAAAATTCTAACCAAATAATCGTAAAAATCTTAATGACACCCAGAAAAAAACGGGAGGGACCAAATTCCCCATAAGGGGGAATATTGTGGTAAAATATTATAAGGATGCATTCAATAGAGTAAAAGTAAATGAACGGAAACCTAAATGTCTACGGACGCCAACGACGACGACAGTCATACCACAATACGTCCGCAAAAATTTGCGGTCGTATAAAAGCAGCAAGAAAATTCTGTCACACTTGTATATATACATGTAATCTGAATTTTTCAGTCACGAAAATGTTTTATGACTTACGAGTGATTTTGTGAAAGGGACTCAATCACGTCACGTGGTAAATATCTAATCTGACATCTCATTAAGATAAGGCAAAATTCTTTCCAATCTTATGGTTTAGATTTAAAAGATTTACATAATAAGTATTTTTCAGTTTCTAACTTTTAAATCCACAAAATATTATTGAATGTAATTATTTATACAAATTTATTAGAGATGCATTAGAAATAAGAAACAATTCTTAAAATTATGTGTACAATTCTATTATTATATACTACAATGTTGTTTTGTATATATTATCATATGATTTGTAATGGAGAACACTAAAGGAACAACCATTTAACTTCTTATGGTTTTTTATATTGGCCCAGAAAGTAAAAGGTGTATTTATTTCTATGAAATCACTAGCAGTAAATAAAACTCGTATATACTATGAATTTGTTTCTATAATAAAACATTTGCATATACTTTACATTTGTAAAATTTAAAACAAGATTAGTTCAGATATGTACATGTATGCATATTTAAACTAGAGGCTCAGAGGGCTGAGCATGTACCGCTCACCTAGCATGAAAGCCATTTTTATTGATGTACCTCGAGAGTCACTTCTCCCTATCATTATGAAGTGTGGTAAGCCTTGTAGGAACCGAATATTTCTTCATCAAGGTCCTTCTACTTACAGGTCAGCATATTCTAAAATTTGGCAGTTCTCCAGAAGATTTTTGAATGTATTTCCAATAGGGTCTTATGTTAACCTAAGTCCTCTACTGAAGGCCATTTTGAATTAGGGATTGGCACCAGAGTAACAACACTTGGTGAACACCTTAAGAGACCATGTTTGGTTTCAAGGAATTCTGCGGTTCTATAGATTTTTGTTGTATGTCATAGACGCTTTCTGTCAAGTTTGGCTCTATTTGGTCAAGCAGTTTAAGAGATTTTTTTTAACCAACCAATCAGAAACAAGAATTGCCCATGGCGGCAACGTTTATTGCCTGATCTGGACAAAATAAATTTTGTAAAAAACCTCCAACAGATGCTTCCTGACAAGTGTCGTTCCCTTTGGCCAAGCGACTCAGAGGAGAATATTTTTTTTTACATCAGACAATCAGAAACAAGAAATTTTCATGGCGGCCATATTTGTATTCCGATAGGAACAAAATGAAGAAACTTTATAAAGGATCTCCCATATATGCTTCCTGTCAGATTTCGTTCCATTTGGGCAAGCGATTTCAGAGGAGAAGATTCTTTTATATTATAGCCAATCAGAAACAAGAACTGCCAAAGGTGACCATATATGTACTCCAATCTGGATGAAATAAAGAAATTTTGTAAAGAACCTCCCATAGATGCTTCCTGTCAAGTTTCGTTCCATTTGGCCAAGCAGTTCCAGAGAAAAAAAACTTTTTAATCAACCAATGAGAAACAAGAACTGCCCATGGTGGCCATATTTGTAGTCCGATCGGGACGAAATGAGGAAACTTTATAAAGGACCCCCCATATATGCTTCCTGTCAAGTTTTGTTCCATTTGGCCCATCAATTTCAGAAGAGAAGATTTTTGAAAACTCAGCCAATCAGAAACAACAATTGCTCATGGCGGCCATGTTTGTTGTTCGATCGGGACGAAAGCACCTTACATAGATGCTTCCTGCCAAATTTAATTCCATTTGACCCAGTGGTTTCAGAGGAGAAGATTCAAATGTGAAAAGTTAACGGACGACGGACGCCATGTGATAACAAAAGCTCACATGGCCTTTGGCCAGGTTAGCTAAAAAGGAACAATGCTTTGATTGTCATGATTGTTGCTCTTCACTGGAAGGCCAAGTATGACTAAAAAACCCTGGAAAATCTTTTATTATGTTCAAAATAAATCAAGTCAGGTTTGTACTAAATAATGGTCTAAAGCATTTCTTGTAATGCTTGTGATTTTTTAAATCAACTCTCGGATTCAATTATTTTTATTTGAAAAATAATATCTAAACCAGAAAATGTTTTTCCATATTTTTGCTATAAAACAGATTATTTTTTTTTTGGCCCTTGCTACTACAGATTATTTTTTTCCCTTCCCTTTAGAATCAGAATATTTTTTCACAAACAAAAACATACCCCCCCCCCCCCCCTTGAAGTTAAATGGTTGTTCCCTAATGTATATTTTAATAAAAAGAATCTGAATCTGAATCTCACACAGTCTGTGCATTACCAGTGAATCACAAACCCGTGAAATATTGATTCTTTTGAGAAAGCTGGGTGTGACCATGTAATTTTTCTGACTAGTTGGGATATTATTGCAGTAATTAAAACAACATAATTCGAACACTGTCCAAAATACTCACAAAATACCAATGTCTTGCATAATTTGTGACACGTCAGCCAAATGACCTGGTATTTTATAATCACGTGAACTTCCGGGCATTTTGAAGCCTCGCCTATTGGTTTCTCGAGGTTTCTCGTTAGTCAATACACAATGGCATCCAGCTCACCTGGGGCTTACCCCAGCAAAACTTGTGGTAAGTAGATTTTAAAATAATAATAATATAATAATGAATTCATTTGCAATAATAAGATCTACATCCACACGGACCAAAGCAAAAAAAAAAAAAAAAACTAACAACATTACAATACATAACTTAAGTTATAAAAAGCACGTACCTTCTTCTCATTCGCCTCGTGTCGTGTGTGATGTCACGGATGAAGAATTGAAAATGAAAATTTGTCTTATTATTGAAAACTGAGTGCTGCCGCGTATGTATATATATAATCAACCCCACCCCAGACAGTATAGGTTTTCAGAAATCGTTGATATCGAAAATGAAAGTAGAAATTCAATGGTACCATGGGCACAGGCCTAGATCTCATCACGAGGGTACATCAGTGCCACACGTACAATGTGTGTTTACTTGTTTACTACGAGCTGATGCATCACATCACCTTACATGTGAACTTTTCAGTTATTCTTAAAATATCGTATTCATGAATTATATTTTTAATGTTTATTCTACTTATAAACAATTTTATTGTACCCTCACTAAGCACCTGTGATGGATCAAGGGGCTCAACGCATAGAGCTGTCTAGTGCGTCCCGGGTGGCGACCCTCTCGTTGGGGGGTTGTTAGGTCATTATACGGAAAGCCTGACCATAGTGGGTAACGTGTTTGGAGAATGCCACACACCCTGCACGCTAAAGACCCCTTCTGTAGTTTTCGAAATAGAGTAGGCTGATGGCCGCTACAGAAGGCTAAATTATCCGACCCTACCCAACCATCCTCTTTTACAGTGGCAGTCAATATTGGTTCCACTTTGTGTCCTGACCCATTCCTATTTGAATTGTTTGATAAATAACTAGTTCTTGTCCTGAAGAAGCATGAAATATTTGCCACTGGACGTTAAGCAACAATCAAAAAATCAAAACAATTATACCCCCAATCTACGGAGTGGGTGGTATATTGAATTCACCCTGTCCGTCCGTCCGTCCGTCCGTCAATTATATCAACTTCCTGCCAGGACTACCACCATCAGGGAACATATTTTAACATTAAACCTTATGAAAAATAAATCAACAAATTTTCCCTGAACAATTGAACCAATTGCAACAAATTTGGTCAAATAGTTGATTAATTGTCCAATGAAAACTAGACTCCAGGTGAGCGATACAGGCTCTGGTGAGCCTCTTGTTGTGTTTTGGCCTGTTTTTCGAATACTGTATGCAATATGACTGACAGAATTTACTTTCATTAGAAATACACGACAGGCGAGACATTTTTGTGTGTCAACTCTTGTTTATCCTGCTTTTTCCCAAATTTTGGGGTCGTTTACTTTAAATTTCCTCATTGTTCCCCTTAAAATTAAATGGTTGATCCTAATTTTATAGAAATGGTAGTGTATTTTTCGAAGATTAATATCGAAAGTGAAAGGGTGTTGCTAAACAACGGAAACCGAAAACGGAACGGAAACGGAAAGAATTTACATCTTTTCGTTTTGGTCATTTATTTTCATTTGCATGTTGTAAAGTAAAGCACATGTTTACAAGAAAGAAAATCAGAGGAATAAATTTGAGAACGGGCCAATAATTTTCAAAACAAGTTTCTATTTTGTTACTGATTTACTGGTGAAAATGACGAAAATGCCATTTTTTGGCTCCTATAACTGCATTCCATGCATCGTTAAAGGATAGACAAATTCGGGCAAATGCTAACATCTAGACTCTCACTGTTGCTAGCATAAAGCAGTCTAACTTCCTGTTGAGTTTGACGTCATTGTATCGAGTAGTTTGGTTTCCATGGCAACGAAAATGGTGAAATTTTCATCAAAAATTGCATGTTCGAAGCGGCTAGCGGTCTTGTCTTGTGTCCCCCAACCACCCACCCATCCTACTAACCCCGAAATAAGCCTGAAGTTGATGTTAGTTCATATTTGTTCTTGATATTGTTTGCATACATTTGCAAATAACAAGGTAAAATCGCGCTTGGGATATATTAACAACCGAACGAAAATAATGAGCAAGTGTAGAAAATTAATTTTAATTACATTGGATCAGGGACATAGCAATAATTTGTTGCCTCTGGGATGCTTCCGAAATTTGTGTGTTTTGGTATATCTTGCCTCCATATCAAAAGGTGTCTCAATAAATCAGTAATGGGGAAATTCCTTAATTTTATTATTCTTCTTTTTTGGGGAAATACAATGTATACTCGCAAAAACAGTACATGGACATATGATTTGCACAGTGCCCTTTTCAAGCTAGCCGTAGTAATGTACCGGGTGATGTCCTAGGATTTCTAAAAATCAACTTGTCCACAGTCCTTTGAATATCATGACGCTTAATTCTTCTCGGAAAATTCAGTCCCATTCAAGTGGCCGTGAACGTTATTTTAGGATAATACAATTGAAATTATTGTCAGTTAATCAGTGTAATGTTTTTAAAAGCATTAATATAATTGAATGAATTAACATAGACATGTATATTCATTCATACATTAGGAATGTTGAAATTTGAAAGTGATATATACATGTATATACTCTGATTTACATAAGTAGATTTTGAAGCAGTGCTTTGTCTGGATAACTGAAAAATCTATATTCTTTGTTCTTTTATATAATTTTGTTATAACGAAAAAGATGCTTTATTTTACACTATCGATCTGTTCGTTCGGGTGTTTCTATTCGCCAAAAAAGACTTTGAACCTGTAAACGGGTGGGGAGCGTACTATATTGGTGTATACCATATGTATAAAAAAATTCCGTAAATATTAATATTTCTTTCCGTTTCCGTTCCGTATTCCGTTTCCGCCGTTTAGCAACACCCAAGTGAAAGTAGGTAGGTTCACAGGGGTCCGACTTCTGCATATTTATTTCTTTTTCATTTTATTTTTTTTTAATTTTTTTTTTTTGTTGTTGTTTATTTCATGATTATCTTAATAAATATTTACTATTACAACGAATATTCTGCGTTTATTATCAATGTGCTATATACCATCCACGTCCTTACACTAAAAACAGTATAAGGACGTAAATAGTGTATAGCACATGGATAATATACGCGGAATTGTTATAGTAAATGTTTATTAAAAGTACTTATGAAATAAGACAACAAAAAAAATAAAATAAAAAAAATAAATATCCAGAAGTCGGGCCACTGTGGGTAGGTTACTATTAGTAAAGTTTACTTTCGCCTAAATCTCCGATACCCATAAATTAACCCTATAATCTTTGTGAACTTTTATCTGCAGTATATAAACAGATGATAGTAATCCGATTTTAAAACTAGATTTCCATTGCAGCTTCTCATATATTTCAACGTGGTATCACCGTGTGTATCCGTGACGGGTATTGGGGCATGGTTTTTGTCTCGCCTGCGACGAAAAGTCGCGAATCGTGAGATATAGGTATCTCGTGTGTGAGGATTAATAAAGTATTTGTTGTTGTTGTTTGTTTGTTGGTATTAATCCCCCCTTAAGCGGCGTACACTTTCTTAAAACCTTAATAACTTTGCACACATAATACCGACACTTAATATCTTTGCTCCACAGACACTTTATGATATAAAATTTGCCACAGTATACTTGTCTTGTGACCTTGACCTCATTTTCATTGGTCATTGACTTCATAAATATTTGTAAAATCTGCGTCCAAGTTTCGTGATTCAGTATATTTCTCAGCAACTGTAATATCAAAACCAACCAGATTTGGTCTACATATAGTTATTAGTGAGTACATGTCAATCTGATTGCTATCTCCAGATCTTGACCTCAATTTCATGCTTGAGTGAATTGCATCACATTTTCGTGATTTTAAAAGTCCATTTATCAGCAACTGTAATATCTAGACCCACCATATTAGATAGTTCTTGGTGGCCTGGGTACATGCCAGTCGTCTTTCTCTCGACATGGACCTCAAATTCATATTTGGTCTGTTGATAGTTCTTGATGGGTAAATGGCAGTCTGATACAGATGGTTCTTAGTATGTGCAGCAAGTCTGGCACCTGTTTCATGATCCTGACCTCAATTTCAAGATTGTGTTACATTTTCCACATAAAAGTATATTTCTCATCAACTATAAATAATATATTTGGTCTATAGATAGTAATTGTTGGGTACATTTCAGTCTGACACCTATCACCCAACCTTTACCTGAATTTCATGCTCGAATTACTTGCATCATATTATTTCTATTAGGGTCCATTTCTCAGCATTTGTAAAATCTATACCCATCATATTTGGTCTACAGATAGTTCTTATTGGATACAATCAAGTCTTAAACCTGTCACATGACCTTGACTTGACTGGTGTGCTTGATTGACTTGCAATACATTTTCGTCATCAAGTCGAAACAATTGTACTAACTAGACCCACGGTATTTGCTCGATAGAAGTTCTTATTGGGTATATACCCAGTCTGACATCTGACACCTTTGACCTCTATTTCACGCTCGACTGACGTGTGTCACATTTTTGCGATTAAGTCAATTTCTCAGCAACTCTAGTACATAGACCAACCATATTTGGTCTATAGATAGTTCTTGGTGAGTACATACCTGTCTGAGACCTTAACTTGAATTTCACACTTGAGAGACTTTATTCTCATTTTCATGACCAAGTCAATTTTCTCTGTAGCTGTAGTATCTATTTCCACCATAAATGGTCTGTAGATACTTCTTGGCAAGTGTCAGTCGGATACCGGATCTTGACTTCACTTTCATGCTTGAGTGACTCTCGTACAGTTTTACAAGTAAGTCCATTTTTTAACAAATGTTATACATGTTTGTAGACCCACCATTTTTTGTCTCGCCTTGACGGAGTCAAAAGGCGAGACATAGGTATGCTGTTTCCGGCGTCGGCGGCGGCGATGGCGTCAACAATGTATTAGTTTGTGATTAGCTCAGTTTTATGGGGATCCACTAGTGGTAGGTCAATGATAATTGGTATGCAGATGTATTACCATTGCCACATCTCATTGCCATGGAGATTATTTGGCTCCACCCCCTCAGTCATGGTCTATTGACTTTGAATGGTTTGCTTACTTTACATGTATTAGTTTGTGATTAGGTCAGTTTATGGGGATCCACTAGTGGTAGGTCAATGATAATTGGTATGCAGATGTATTACCATTGCTACATCTCATTGCCATGGAAACTATTTGGCTCCACCCCCTTAGTCATGGTCTATTGACTTTGAATGGTTTGCTTACTTTACATGTATTAGTTTGTGATTAGGTCAGTTTATGGGGATCCACTAGTGGTAGGTCAATGATAATTGGTATGCAGATGTATTACCATTGCCACATCTCATTGCCATGGAGATTATTTGGCTCCGCCCCCTCAGTCATGGTCTATTGACTTTGAATGGTTTGCTTACTTTACATGTATTAGTTTGTGATTAGGTCAGTTTATGGGGATCCACTAGTGGTAGGTCAATGATAATTGGTATGCAGATGTATTACCATTGCTACATCTCATTGCCATGGAGATTATTTGGCTGCACCCCCTCAGTCATGGTCTATTGACTTTGAATGGTTTGCTTACTTTACATGTATTAGTTTGTGATTAGGTCAGTTTATGGGGATCCACTAGTGGTAGGTCAATGATAATTGGTATGCAGATGTATTATCATTGCCACATCTCATTGCCATGGAGATTATTTGGCTCCACCCCCTCAGTCATGGTCTATTGACTTTGAATGGTTTGCTTACTTTACATATATTATGAGTCTGGTGAAGAGGAACCTTGAGGGATCCTGCACTGGAAATCAACTATAAGTAAGTATAAGTAAACAAACAAAATTATATTTTATTGGACACAAAGCCAAGCAAAAAGATTTTTGTCTCGCCATGATGAGGTTGGGTTGAAAAGCTACACATAGGTATGCTAATTCGTGCATATTCATTGACTGAATATTTGCATAACTTACATGTTAAAGTATTGCTATCAGTGGCGGATCCAGAACTTTTTGTTAGTGGGGGGGGGGGGGGGAGGGCACTGACCGACCTAAGGGGGGCCCACTCCAGTCATGCATCAGTGATTCCCTATATAATCAACCAAATTTTTCCCACAAAATTTTTGTATTTAGGTTTGGGAACGACTTATAATAAGTCAATGGTATTTGGTATCCAGTTGTATTAGCATTCACACATCTCATTTAAATGGAGATTGTTTAACCATGTAACTCAGTCATGGTTCATTGACTTTGAATATTTGCATAACTTGTGTAAGATGTTAAGGTATTGCTATTATGATTTCAACATTTGCATAATCAAAATTAAAAAAAGGCGAGACATATCTCTGTGATAACAGTTTATTATGTATATGTATAGATACTTTTTGGTGAATACATGCCAAGCTGAGACCTGTCAGCAGACCTTGGACACAATGGCATGCATGAGATTTTTTAAACCATTGTATTTCTTTAAACGCATTGTCCTTAGAGTTACAATGTCAGGTATCAACATATCAACATATTCTTTATTCTGTGTCCATATGCGTACAAAGGCGAGGCATTTAGTGTGTCTTTTCTTGTCTTTTTATCCCCGCACTTCGAAGAAGTTCGGGGATATTGATATCGCCCCCGTCAGTCCGTCTGTCCGTCTGTTTGTCGTACCGTCTGTTTGTCCGTCCGTCCGTCACACTTTCTTGTGACCTAATCTCCTGTTTCATTTTTAACCTCATGCATTTAATTTCTATACAGTATTGTCACATACTGTTCGTAGATGTGCAATAAGGTATTAGAATTTTGATTTATAAAATTGGGGAATTTCGAAAATCCTTTTTCAGGTTTAGCTGACTTGACCTAAAAGGCCATGTGAGCTATTGCCATCACTTGGCGTTCGTCGTCCACCGTCGTATAAAAACTCTCAATGACGTCATGTGGTAAATATCTAATATGACACAATTCTCATTAGCACACAATCATGTTTTGAGTCTATGTGTGTATTACTATTCTCTATAAATTGGATATTAAAGTATAGTGAATAGATTGTGAATCTCAAACCCCCTTGAAAGTGACTAAAATGGTTTGCTCCTTTTGAGAAAGCAGTGTGACCATGAAATTTGTCTTACTAGTTGGTATCAGTATTATTGCAGTATTTTAAAAAAATTTAATTCGAACACTCTCCAAAATACTCACAAAATACCAATGTCTTGCATTTGTGACACGTCAGTCAAATGACCTAGTATTTTATAATCACGTGAACCTCCGGGCATTTTGAAGCCTCGCCTGTCGGTTTCTCGAGGTTACATAATGGCATCCAGCTCACCTGGGGCCTACCCCAGCAATACTTGTGGTAAGTAGATTTTAAAATAATATAATAATTAATTTATATGTAATAATAAGATCTACATCCACAGGGATCAAAGCACAAAAAAAACAAACGTACTGTAACTTCTTCACATTCGCCTGGTGTCGTGTGTGATCAGGAACTGTTAGTATTATAAATATGATCCCTGGTATGATGAAGTCATGGATGAAGTTGAATTTAAAAGAAAATTGGTTTTATTATTTTAAATTCGTACGACCTTATTGAAAACTGAGTGCTGTATGTATATATATAATCAACCCCGCCCCAGACAGTATAGGTTTTCAGAAATCGATGATATCGAAAATGAAAGTAGAAATTCAATCGGATGCCATGGACACAGTCCTAGATCTCACCACGCGATCAAAATTCGTTATATCAGTGCCACGCGTACAATGTATGTTTCCTTGTTTACTACAAGCTGATACATCACATTACATGTGATACTGAACTTTTCAGTTATTTTTAAAATATCGTTTTAATGAATTATATTTTTAGTGTTTATTCTACTTCTAAACAATTTTATTTCGTTAACGTTAGAGTTAAGTTATTTTATTTTATTTATTTAAAAAAATATATGTTTAATTGCTTTGTAATACCGGTGCGTGATATACTTGAAATTAAGATATTTATACTCTGTGTTTTGCATTTGACAATTTGTTAATAAAATTCAAATCGAGTTTCTAAAAACATGCAACTATAGAAGTCATCACGTGACTTTTGGTGACGTCATACATCACCTACACCATGTACAAACTAAATTGTATAGAAATGCACTGGGGCGATCAGGAATCGAGAAAATAAACCACTTTTAGTTCGTGTTCAAAAAATGTTGGTGCTATATAGTACTTTCTCATATATTTAGAAATTTATTTATGCTATTTAGAAAAGTTTTAATTTTGGTCTTATCCCTTCCAAATGCTTTTGAAAATTTGTCATATTTTCTCGTTAAGTCCATACTGTTAAATCATCTAACTCTGATAAATTGGTTTCTTTAATTGTCGTTTTTTAACATAAAATTGCGATTTAACCAAAACTGATGGAAAAGTTTTGGTGCTATGTACTAATTTATACATTCATAAATTTTCGAAATATCGTAATTGCAATGGTTTAAATTTTGATTATATCCCTTCCAGATTGATTTGAAAATTAGCTATTTTGAATTGGGTTATGTTTTACTATTATTATTCAAGATGGCGCCCATCCAAAGCAGCTTCTACCTTGTCATAACAAAGTAAATATATATACGAGTAAATAGAATTAATCATATAATATGTCAAATGTTTAATATATAAATACCAAAAAGATAAATTATTAATTTAAAATAAATTAAAATGTTACTTATCTGCCATTTGCAATAATATTTCATCTCTGCATTCTTTACAAAAAAAAAATCGCTTTTCTCGTGGCTAAAAAATTTTAAAAAAAAAACTTGCACCATAACCGTTTATCACGTGTAATTATGTACTTTTGACAGTTTGTATAAAATGGTGATAAATTTCATATTATAAATTATTTTCATAATTTCATATATTGGAATTATAATCCATGTGAAATGTTACTACACATTTGAAATAAAAAAAGGTTTTTTTAAAGTGAAGACCAGGAGTACGTGCTATAATCAATACAGAGTTATCGAATTACGATGAATGCTTTGCATGAACGGGAGAAGTACAGTCACGATACTGGGTAACCATTTAATAAGGCTAAAACAGAGTTACCTAACCTAATTATGACTGATATAGATGCATATGTAAGCCTTCAATCATATCAATTACACAACCAAAAGATATACAAAAATGCATAGCCTCTTAAAACTACCTAGCACATGCTAGCCCACAGTATATAGTTTTTTTTTCGAGCCTGCCTACTTTTGTCGCGGAAGCGAGACATGGGGATCCTACATTCCGTCGTCGTCGGCAGCGTGAGCATTCACATTGACTCTGAGGGACCTCGGTGGCCGAGTGGTCTAGGTAGTTCGTCATGACTACTAATGATCACTAGCCTGTCAAGGCTGGGCTTGTGAATTCGAGTCTCACCTGTGGCGGGGTGTGTTCGACTCCGATCTTAATTGACAAGGATTGCCAATTTTCCTACCGAAGGTCGATGGTTCTCTCCGGGTACTCCGGCTTCCTCCACCAATAAAAACTGGCCGCCGCGAAATGGCCAAATGTGCTGAAAACGGCGTTAAACCCCAACTAAATAAATAAATAAATAACATTGACTCTGTGGTTAAAGTTTTTTTTAAACATTAATAACTTTCTTAAACCTTTCTGGATTTTTACCAAGCTTGGACAGAAGCTTGTTCATGATCAAAAGATAGTATCCATAGGAAAATGTTGTAATAACTCTTTTCTATTTTTTCCGTATTTTACCTTATAAATGGACTTAGTTTTTATCCCAGTTAACATTACATACAGTCTGCAGTTAAAGTTTTTAAAACATTAATTACTTTCTTAAACCATCCTAGATTTTTACCAAACTTGGACAGAAGCTTTGTCGTGATCAATAAGTAACATGTGGAGAAAAATTACGAACATTGAACTATTACACTGAAAACATAGACAATAGCGAAATCAGGCGAGAGACTGAATTTTTAGATATACATGTAGATCAAATGTTATTTCAAATTTCAAATCTTAATCATGTGATTATAAGGTTATACGATAGATCTGCACTTTATACTCTTGCAATTTTTAGTTTATTACAATGCATTCCGATTCGAGTAAGGCTTATAATAAAATTATTTCATACCAATTTTGATGCATTATAAATTATAAAGGAGAATCATTTGATTTTCAAGGGGAACAAGGCAATAATTCGTTCCTGGATTTTTATCCGGAATCAATAAGCATTTTTGTGCTCGAATTTTTAAATTTTTCAAATATGCTACATTTACTCTTTATTCAATTCTGCCCTTTTTAACTACAATTTTGAGCCTTCTTTTCTTCAATTTTTAGGGATTGTCTTTATTTTGAATTCCCTCATTGCCCCCCTCACTTGCGTCCCCCTTAAAATTAAATGGTTGATCCTCATTTTATACAAATGACAGTGAATTTTTCGAAGATTAATATCGAAAGTGAAAGTAGGTAGCTTACTATTATTAAATCTCCCAAACGAAGTGGGAGACTTTCAGATTTTGATTTGCGATTTTTATCGAACATTTTTTTCCTTCTCTCCGATTTTGTTCGTTCGAGTTCTCAATAACCGTCAGAAATGTGGGTTTGAGATTTTCCATGATGAAATATCAATGTTGCTAGATGTGCCTAATACCATTCATTTTTGGAAAGATTGCAAATCGTTCCTATGCCATCGGCCTCCAAAACCGAAAGTAAGACCTCTTCGATACCATCGGACATTGGTACATAAAATGTAGTTCCATTGATGACAGCATTTTTCTGCAGCGCTGCTGCAGCGAAGATAAGCTTTAGCTTATCTAGCTGACCCTGTGCGTAAGATTGTTAACACGCTGGCAATAACTTTGTACTGAGCCATCTAACCTCTTTCTATAAATGCTTCCGCATTTTTTACTGTTTGTGTATTGAAACAAAGTTTGAAAGTAGTGCAGTCTCCATTATCAAGGCCCCGTTCAACCTGAACCAGTCTCAGTTGTAGGCTTGTGCATTACCTGGGGACATTTTGATCTCTTTCTTTTTAAATAGATTTAATTACATAATTCTTGTACAATACGACTCGTTATAAGCCTTTAATTTCGATGTTTATAATCCAGAAAGCTTGTATCAAAGATAGGTCAAGTCCATCACCTAATCTATTAATACGATTTGATGCTACGTCACATCGAGCAGTTGAAAATTTAAACAAGTTTATGGTCAATATCGGTCGTCACATATATGAATTCCCATGCTAAGGTGTGCTGTTGCGAGTAATTGATACCGTAATATTTTCACGAATATTTTTGCGGATGACCAAAAAATAAATGTTTGTTTCCCCAAACCGGGAGGTGTCAATTTATCAGGTTCGTACACATCTTTCTAGACTATTTAGTGTTTTTCGGAGAGGACTTGTATATGTTTAGCCTGTTGACCAATCTTATTCATGATAACTTTTATGAATAGAATATTGTTTATATTAAATAATTATAAACAAATTCGCCTTAAAGACGGGTTTTGCAGGCGTGCATTTTAATCAGATCGCAGGACATTTCATCGCGCATGCTCAGAAATAGTAAGTACACAGGAATTCACGGAGAATGTCTAAATATAAATACTCATTGTATGAAGGAAAAAACATATGCGAAGTGTGCAACTACTTACGTTCTTATTTTAGAAAGGTATGTACTGTTTTATACGGAATGGAATAAAGAAACAATATAAGGTTAAGGAGAGAACACGAGGATTATTGATAAAGCACATGTATTGTTTTTATAATTATTAATTGATCCAGTTTATTTTTGTCGATTCCATACTGGCTTCATCTAATTTGACCCTCACGAAGATCGTTTGGCGATTTTCGACAATGAGTAGAGCATATAAATTAACTGAACAGTGTTTGGTCGTAATATCGACAATCTGGCAACACGGGAAATTCCTATGGAGCTACCATTGACTCGATGGGGTGGTTTTGACATATATATATCCAAGAACAAGACTTATCAATCGTTTTTGAAATTATTATTTGTTATTGAACGATTTTGGAATGACGTCACATCAGAGACATATAAAACATGTCTCTGGTTACATTTATCAAATTTCGTTCTCACTTATCCTCGGCAAAAACAAAATAGGCTATATCGTCAATTTTCCCCGTCCCGTCCCAAATACGGGGATATTTTTAAAAATGCATTCGGGATCTTTATAAATCTGAAACTGGCTTACATACTGTTCCTCAAATATTCCCGTGTATCTCTGAAACACTGTCTTTAATATACTGTTCCTCAAATTTCCCCGTTTAACTTTTTAACGCTGTCTGTCTGTCTTTTATTTCGTTATTTTCTTCAAATTAGATTACAAATTAGGCCTATTACGAAATAAATGTCATCAATTGAGAATTTTTTTTGTTTAGTCTGTAGTACTTTTTTCTTAATGCATACAGTCAAATTGCACGTATTTGGTTATTAAAAATGTTATCTTTTGAAAAAAATGTAATAACAGCATTTTATATGCTTCCTATACTAATACATTTTGTACATAACGGAATAAATGTCATTGATTAATCTTTATTTCGTTCTAAGATGAAATCAAATTTCGCCGTCTACAAAATGTAACGTTTCCTGTGTTTGGAATTTTCCTCAAGTACAAATACAACAATTAAAAAAAAACTATTGACAATCTATCTATTATCCATTTCATTCGTTCTTGGTCGGTCTGCAATAGGTCATATAAAATTTTCCCATTGAAGATGTAACCAAATTCAATATTTGTTCCGAACATCCGTAAGTCTACCCTTTTATGGCATACATTAATTATTTTTCCAAATTGTATTGATTGAAGATTTTATCGTACCGTGGTATATTTTCCCGCCAGTTTTTGCACGAGAATTTTGTGATCTTGTCAAAGACACACGTACATACTTTGACACCGTCAATTCATGTTACACAACCAAGTTCATAATACCCTGACCCGTTACTTCAAACGACATACCGCGGTCAAGATTATTGTCAATCATTCTCTCGTCTACAGGTGACCCATTTATTTATGCTGACACTGATGTTGGACAAATCAGTTATTACGAACGTAAAAGAAACTCCCGACTGTATAGGAATAAAACGTATCACAAAATACCGAAATAAATTTGATGCACTGTATGGCCATTTCGTTGACTGACAACTCAACAGCAGTGCTCGAGATCAAAATATTGGAAAACCGGTTAAAGATATAATGATGAATTAATAAGCACAAACCATCAAAAATCAAAACAATTAAAACAAACAGGTATCCAAACTCAGAGTTACCTCTGCATCAAAAGGAAGAATTATAAAATTATGAAAAGGATTGGAATTAACTTAATAAGAAACCATAACGTTAATTTTTAACCGTTTTATTATATCGATCTGCTGACAATCCACCATGTTTTTCCACAGTCAAAACGAGATTCCCACGTTCAACGAAGTCCATAACAATCCGACGTGGATAGGATAGTTGGTGGGCAATTCTAAAAAAAAATTGGCATTGCGCGGTCCGTTATACTTATTCCGATTGTTCCTACGGAAAATTTCATACAAAAATCTTCATCTAGAGAACCACTGAATGGATTGAAACGAAACATAGCACGAATGTGCCTTATGACGTTCTGGCCAAGAGTTGTTACTTTGGTGCCGATCTGTTATCCATGATGACCTTCTGCGGAAGACTTAGTTCAACATAGGACCTTATGAAAATACATACAGACGGATTCTTCTTGAAAATATCTGAATGGATTGAAACCAAACATGGCATGGATGTTGTTAATCTCAAGGTCCCTTATCAATGAACAAATGGAAATATCAGGTGAGCGAGGGGGTTTATTTACTTGCACATGTGATTTTTTGGATGCCTATCTCTGCTACTATCTTTAACCTTAGTTTTGTAAACATAGAACAAATATACAACTGTAATTTGTTTTTTGAATCAATTTAATTATCTATGATAATTCTTTGTTTTACATGAACTCTTTTCATTATAGTATCTCCCTTGTGCAGTGATCTGACTTTTGATGGTTTTGGCATAACCCTTTTTGGTCATTTTGGTGATTTTGAATTGCTCTTCAACCTTTTGAAATGTGCTCATCTTGTGCATCAAAATTGGTATCAAAGAATTGTATTTTTACCATTGGAGTCGATATGCCACTGCTGATGAATTCCAAGTCCCCTAGAATATCCCCAGCTCAGTTGCTAGTATTTTGATACTAACTCGAAGCTGATACTTGCTTGCAAAGGGAGATAATCAAACTTGTAGGTTTAAATTTTGTAAGCGTAACTCCTAGTATTGCAAATGGGGTATCACTCAGTGAGGTCACTCACAGTTCTAGTTATTCATGGATTGTGATGGTCTTTCATCAACCATTCAGCTTATCCATTAGTTGAATTTCTGGTTAAAGATATCCGTTCTAAATGGAATAGTATAAATGTCTCCAAATTCGTTCAATGATCAATTATTCTATTGCACAATGGTAGATTTGAAGTAAATTTATTATATGTTAGTGCAGTTTCAGAAACCCTGTTAAGACTCAAAATAACAATAAGGCATAGGAAAATGAGGTTAGGGCGAAAAATTTACCAGCAGCGCTGCAGATCAGCACTTCAGTGCTATGTTTTAAATTACGAGTACTTTATTCTTATTGATCATGTTGATAATATCTGAACTAATATTTTTAACTTACATAAAACTTTATCATTTACCGAAATTACCAAGGAATTAAAAAGTCAACACAGACGGCGGATGAATGTATCTATCATAACGCATCTACGAGAAACACCCACAGGCGCTTGTCTCAGAAAAAAAACTATATATGCCAAGAGAAAAGAATTCTCTTGGCATATATATATATAGTTTTTTTTCTGAGACAAGCGCCTGTGCATATGTGGAGAAAAAAGGGTTTACTTTTCCGGCTCTTTTTTTCGCAATTTAACTTATCAGTGCAGGTGCCGATTATCACTGTCAAAGTTTTACACACCACATGTCAATTCACAAGTCCCAATTTATGACCTCCCATTACTTGTCAGAAGCAAAACCAGTTAGTTTTCGTAATTTTTTAAACTAAAATCTATCCTCTTTCAGTCAATATTACAATTTTGAGGTTAAGACATTTATTATTTATCTATCATGTAGTCAAACTTTACCAACTCTAATATTAAATTAATAAAATTCTGGGGGTGCATTTCTCTGAAACTAAGATAATTAGTGGAGTGTAACCTATGTAACCAATTTAATAAGAAAGCCTCAAAAAGATTTGTGACTGATATGTAACCAGTTTATAAAATAGACAAAAAAGATGTGTAACTGGAATGTAACCAGTTTATAATAAGGACCAAAATATATGTGTAACTGGTATGTAACCAGTTTATAAAATACACAAAAGAGATTTGTAACTGGAATGCAACCAGTTTTACAATAAGGACCAAAAAAGATTTGTAACTGGTATGTAACTATATAGTTTATGAAATAGACAAAAAAGATTTGTAACAATTCAATTTATTGCTCGAACACAATTACAATAATTGGTTTAGGCGCTTACACAATGGATAATAGAAATATAATAAAGCATAATATACACAATAATGAACTACAACCCTTTACAGTGTAAATATTGATATTATATCAATTTCTGATTTCTTATTTCTAAACAGTTTGCTATGAAATTGGAAGACATCTTCAGTATAAATGAAAACTTGTTATTGAATAGTAGTTTTACTTTATCACTGTTGATCATAAATTTGTATTTTTTGTATATAGAAATTATTTTATTACTAAAGTCATCTCTCTGTATTTTATAAAAATTGCAATCAAAAAGAAAATGAAATTCATCTTCAGTAGAGATGTCACACATTGGACATATTCTTTGTTCTATAGGTATTTGAAGATGTCTCCCTTTTTCAATCATTAAATGATGAGAGCTTGTCCTAATTCTGCAAATCATGGCCCTATCCACTAAATTGATCAGTTTATCAACATATGCTGGTCTCTCCCCACTTTCGTAGACTCCCGAAAAGAAATTTAGTTTGGCATTATTCTTTATATTTGAATTTTGTGTTTGTTGGCATGTATCTTTAATTCTTTGTTTGACTTGGTTTAGTTTTGCTTTGAGCATATAATTTTTATTGACCAAGTAACTAAAGCCCAGAGAGTTTAAAATATTGTGGGCTTTTTTAATCCATGGGTTTGTATTTTTTGTGATGTTATATATTTCGTATGCTAGACTGTTTATATTATTAATTAAATGATTATAAAATCCTAAAATTGCAGAACTTATTTTACTTGTGATGGGTAATCTAGCTAATTCTGCTCGACACGCATCATTATAAGTTTTACAATGAACTCCAAGAATTTCTTTAATGAATTTGACATGGAACTTTTCAATAAAATTTGATGTATCATTTTTAAGAGAAAAATCAACTGTAACTGTAACTGTAACTGATATGTAACCATTTTATAAGAAATTCTCCAAAAAATTTGTAACTGGTATGTTACCACCTAAATTAAGTATATTAATAAAAAACCTTTTTAAGATTTTGACATGCATATATGTCTTGTGCATAATCTGCTTCGGTGCTTTAATTTGTTAATATATTGTCTCCATTTTTGGGCCCTGCCGCAACGCGACGTACTATCGGTCCTTCGGTCACAGTTATATTTGTTAGAGCAACTCCTCTGAGACCACTGGTCGGATTTAGTTCAAATTTTGTAGGATTGTAAGTAACCTTCTTTCTTGATCATATCGCACCGCCATTTTGATTGGACAAATTTTACGGGTGTTATGGGACTTTAACTTTTTTTCTGCATTCAACACTATAGGAGTTCGTGTTGTTCATTTTTTTTTATTTTTCGGTGTTTGTTTGTTGTGGTTGTGGTTGTTCGTTTGTCTTTCCGGGTTTTTTTTCTGTCTAATAGATTGCATTTTTTTATTGCTCCTTAGGTATGTTTGTCATCTTTATAGGAACACTTTGTCAGCTCAACTCCTCTGAAACCGCTGATCGGATTTCGTTAAAATTTTGTAGGACTGTTAGTCACCATATGTACTTGATCCTTTCGCACCGCCATTTTGATTTGACAAATTTTATGGGAGTTATGGGACTTTAACTTTTTCTGCATTTCACTGACACTATAGGAACGCGTCAGCGCAACTCCTCTGAAACCGCTGATCGGATTTCGTTCAAATTTTGTAGGATTGTTAGTCACCACATGTACTTGATCCTATTGCACCGCTATTTTGATTGGACAAATTTTACGGGAGTTATTTTTTTCTGCATTCAACACTATATGAACACTTTGTCAGCGCATCTCCGCTGAGACCGCTGATCGGATTTCGTTAAAATTTTGTAGGACTGTAATAGTCACCATATGTACTTGATCCTGTTGCACTGCCATTTTGACTTGACAAATTTTATGGGAGTTATGGGATTTTCATGTTTTTGTGCATGACTACAGGATCACTTTGTGGACACAAATTTTTATTTGTATTGGACTGCAATTTTTTGTTATTATGTGTTGACATGCATACAATAATGCACATTTTTGTATATCTTGTGGGGCTTCGACTTTTCTCTGCGGTGGGGGACACATGGCTACATGTAGCAATCTTGTGTAACAGGTTACAAAACAAGTATATTAAAATTGACTTGGACTAATTTCTTGCCATATATGAAAGGATTGGAATTAATTAATAACTCCTGAATTAAAGAAAACATAACATTAAGTTTTTTACCCGTTTTATAATGACCATCCACCGTGTTTTTTCCACAGTCTAAACAAATTTTCACCTGATGACGGATGCTCACGTTCAACGAAGTCAATAACCAGCCAGCGTGGATCGGATAATTTTTGGGCATTTGTCAAACACCGTTGGCATTGCACGGTCGGGATTATAAGTGGGTGACCGAAAGTTTTCTTTCAGTTTTCATTTTATAAATTTTTCCCATAGGACCCTATGGGAAATTTCATCCAAAAATCTTTATCTAGAAAACCATTAAATGGATTGAAATGAACCATAGCATGAATGTTCCTTATGACGTTCTGACCAAGAGTCGTTACCTTGGTGCCTATCTGTCATCCATGATGACCGTCAGCGGAAGACTTAGTTTAACATAGGACTCTATGAAAATTACATAGAGACGGCTTCTTCTTGTAAATTACTGAATGGATTGAAATCAAACATTGCATCGATTTTAATCTTAAGGTACCTTAGCAATGAACAAATGGAAATATCAGATGAGCGATACAGGCTCCTTGAAGCCTCTGATTTATTTACTGGCTCGCACATGCGATGTTTTGGATGCTACTGTTACTATCTATTTCTTTTACATTTGTAAACACAGAACAAAAATACAACTGTATAAAAATTATTTTCGAATCAATTTAATTATCTATGTTAATTCTTTGTTTTACGTGCTTACAAGATATTATGAATTCGGAACACTAGAAATGTTGGATGATTTCTTTTCTTTGGACTATCTCCTTGTGCAGAGATCTGTCCTTCGAGGTTTTTGGCATACTAGTAACCCCTTTTGGTCATTTTGGTGATTTTGAATTGCTCTTCAACCTTATGGATTATTGTATTGGATTTCAACATTAAGGCCTTGAATACAACTGATGAGTCTTATTAAATCGTTGAGATGTGCACATCTTGTGCATCAAAAATGGTATCAAATTAAAGAATTGTATTTTTACCATGGAGTTGATATACCACTGCTGGTGGACTCCAAGTTCCCGAGGTTATCCCCAGCTCAGTTGCTAGTATTTTGTTACTGAAACTGATACTAAAAATATACTGTTACAAAAATGTAAAATTTGCAAAACTAAGGAGTTTCTCCCTAGAGTATGGCTATGTCCTTAAATGGTTTTGGCATTAACCCCTTTTGGTCATTTGGTAATTTTGAATTGCTCTTCAACCTTTTGTATAATTGTTTTGAATTTCAACATTTTAGGCCCCGAGCACAACTGGTGAGTCGTAATTCGACGAAATCTGCACATCTTGTGCATCAAAAATGGTATCAAATTAAAGAATTGTATTTTTACCATGGAGTTGATATACCACTGCTGGTGGACTCCAAGTCCCTGAGGTTATCCCCAGCTCAGTTGCTAGTATTTTGTTACTGAAACTGATACTAAAAATATACTGTTACAAAAATGTAAAATTTGCAAAACTAAGGAGTTTCTCCCTAGAGTATGGCTATGTCCTTAAATGGTTTTGGCATTAACCCCTTTTGGTCATTTGGTAATTTTGAATTGCTCTTCAACCTTTTGTATTATTGTTTTGGATTTCAACATTTTAGGCCCTGAGCACAACTGGTGAGTCGTAATTCGACGAAATCTGCACATCTTGTGCATCAAAATTGGTATCAAAGAATTGCATCTCTGATGATTCATAACTAAGAAAGTGACTGTAGAATATGTTATGTTGTACGATAGTTTATCTGTTGTTATAGCCGCACTTCGAAGAATTTCGGGGATATTGTTATCGCCCCGGTCCGTCTGTCCATCCCTCACACTTTCTTGTGACCTAAACTCCTCGTTCATTTTTAACTTCATGCATTTAATTTCTATACAGTATTGTCACATATGGTATGTAGAAGCACAATAAGGTTTTAGAATTTTCATTTTCAAAAACTGGGGCCCACAGCGGTCGAATTTTTAAAATTTGGAATTGAAGCTTGTGACCTAAACTCCTCTTTCATTTTTGACTTCATGCATTTAATTTCTATACAGTATTATCACATACCGTATCTAGATGCACAATAAGGTTTTAAAATTTTGATTTTCAAAAATTTGGGCCTACATGACTGTGTTGAATTTTGAAAATTGGGAATTTAAGCTTGTGACCTAAACTCCTCTGTCATTTTTCATTTTATGTATTGAATTTCTTTACGGTATTGTCACACACTGTATATAGACGTGCAATAAGGTTTTAGAATTTTGATTTTCAAAAATTGGGGCCTTTAGGGGTCGAATTTCAAAAATTCGGAATTATAAGTGGGTGACTGAAAGTTTTCTTTTAGTTTTCATTTTATAAATTTTATTTCTATACAGTATTGTCATACACTGTATGCAGATGTGCAATAAGGTTTTAGAATTTTAATTTTCCAGAATTTGAGCCTGTATTCAAAGGTATAATTGTGAAAAAGGTGTACATGGATACAGAATGTGCGGAGTGCGAGGATAGCTGTCGTTTCTGACTGCCTCAGTCTAGTTGGTCTTTTGTTTTACCTGTTTTAGAACAAAATATTGAAATTTATTACTTGGTAGATGTCTTAACAGTTACACGAATTATTTTAGTGAACTAATAACTAAGTGGAAATGGTCAGAATGAACCATTTATGATACTCCCTGCAAACACAGTTTTTTTTTTGGTGTATATAGGAATCGTCCGTCCGTCCATCTGTCTGTCCATGTACATTGTGTGCGCAACTCCTCCTTAACTGTTCGATGGATTTTGATGAGACTTTATAAGAAGGTTGGGCATCATTATGTAGATGTGCATGAAGTAAGATAATAATTGCTGGATGCTTCCAAAGGCATATAATCAAACTTGAGGGTTTTACAAGTTTTAAGCTTGTGAGCGCAACTCCTCCTAAACCGTTTAATGCATTTTGATGAAACTTTATATATAGGTTGGGCATCATATGTAGATGTCCATGAATCAAGATAATTATTGCCGGATGCTTGCAAAGGGAGATAATCCAATTTAAGGGTTTTACAAGTTTAACGCTTGTCAGTACAACTCCTCCTAAACCGTTCAATGGATTTTGATGAAACTTTATATGAAGGTTGGGCATCATATGTAGATGTGCATAAGGCAAGATAATTATCACTTGATGCTTGCAAAGGGAGATAATCCAACTTAAGGGTGTTCATGTTTAAAGCTTGTAAGCGCAACTTCTAGTATTGCAAGCGGGGGTATCACTCAGTGAGGTCACTCACAGTTCTACTTATTCACGGTTTGTTATTGTCTTTAATCATCCATTCAGCTCATCCATTATAGTTGAATTTCCGTTAAAGATATCCTTTCAACCTAATTTTTAAATGGAATAGTATGAGTGTCTCCAAATTTGTTCAGTGATCAATTATTCTATTGCATAATGGTATATTTGAAGTAAATTTATGATATGGCAGTGCAGTATCAGCATGAAGGTGGAACCAGTGTTTAATTATTAAGATAGGAAACCCTGCTTAAAGACTCAAAACAAGAATAATTAAGGCATAGGAAAATGAGATTAGTGCGAAAATATTTCCACCTTCATAAGACATTTTCCTGGAACTAAAATATCAGATAATTTCATAACATTAGTTCCTTTAAAGAAAGAGTGTCATGCGTTCTTTTACACCTGATTGCATCTTAATTACTACTCACCTCACCTGTGTATGACATTTACCTGTACATGCAAACAATAGAGAAAAATAAATACAAGCGAAAATATTAAACCCAACTTCTTTCACAAGATTTAGTTGTATTTCTGTAGCAAAAGTATGAAGTTACTATGAAGCCTTCGCAATATAGGTTAATCTTATAATGTTTATTTTTTTTAGACTGTTTGATGGGATTGATGCCATTGGTCCCCACTGGAAATGCAGAGGCGGAAGAAAAACTGCATTCAGATTTTTACCACATTTTGAAACACTACGATACGGAGCCTTTACTAAAGATGACCTTAAATACAAAGTTGGACTTGAGGTTATCAAAAATAAAGTTTAGTTATGCCAGGGGTGACCAAATGGTTACTGCTAGATTTACATCATATACAGAGGATCAGATCAAGAAACTTTTCGAACGTTTGAGTGATGACAGCTTAGCAAGTACTTTAACCAACTTTTTTGATGGCATGGGTTTGAATTTACAGCTAGGATTGAATTTACAAGATAAAGTAGAAATTCTGGCAGTAGAAATTGAAAACCAAACTAATGAGCAGGAAAGGTTTGTTATTATTGCTTTCTTAAAATGGACTAGAAATTTACCATTTTCATGACTTTTCTCAATAAACGATAAATTATCATTGCAGGATAAAAACAATACATTGTCGGAAAATAAACATTTTATTTGTACTTGCTGTGAAACAGGCGGTAATGTAAGCATACTTTTATTCCGGCGGGTAGATTTTCCGATGAGTAAATTTACACTAGTGTTGTCTTTCCATAAATAGTGCGAAACAGAACAAACAGACAGTCAAGTTTTGTTTATTTTGATTATCACAGGTTTTCTTATTGTTGTCACCCGTGCGTTTTATTTCAATTTTAGCTCACCTAACCCAAAGGGTAAAGTGAGCTATTCTCATCACTTAGCGTCCGTCATCCGTCGTCGTCCGTTAATCTTCTCCTCTGAAACTACTGGGTCAAATTGAACCAAACTTGGCCACAAGCAGCATTAGGGTATCTAGTTTAAAAAGTAAGTCCGATGACCCCGTCTGCCAACCAACATGGCCGACATGGCTAAAAATAGAACATAGGGGTAAACTGCAGTTTTTGTCTTATACATTGTATCTCAAAAATTAAAGCAATTAGAACAAAACTGACGGGGTAAAAATGTTCATCAGGTCAAGATCTACCTGTCATGAAATTTTCAGACGAATCGGTCAACCCTTTGTTGGGTTACTGCCCCTGAATTGTTAATTTTAAGGAAATTTTGCAGTTTTAGGTTATTATCTTGAATATTATTATAGATAAAGACAAATTGTAAACAGCAAAAATGTTCAACAAAGTAAGATCTACAAATAAGTCAACATGACCAAAATCAATGATTGACCCCTTATAGGAGTTTTTGCCCTTTAAAGACGGGATCCAGCGTAAACTTTCCTTAAAAGATCTTTTTCTCCCAACCCACTGGGCCAATTGAGACCAAACTGTCAGTGTTGGAATGGTCCTTGGGTGGCATGTCTGGCATCCCTGACTTCCAACCGACATGGCTGCTGTTACTAAAAATAGAAAAAAGGGGAAAAAGGGGGGGGGGTGAATTTTAAAAATCTTATATGAAACTACAAGCCCAGTTGGAACCAAAGTTGGCAGTAATGGTTCTTAGGAGGTTCTCTTTCAGAAATATGTCCAATGACCCGGACTGTTAACCAAGATGGCCGCCACAGCTGAACTTGGTTTAACATAGGGCCCTGTAGGAAAATTCAGTGAAAAATCTTCTTGTCTTAAACCACTTGACCAATTGGAACCAGACTTGGCAGCAATGGTCCTTAGATGGTCCTCTTACAGAGGTGTGTCCAATGACCCGGACTGTCAACCAAGATGGCCGCCACAACCGAACTTATTTTAACATAGGGCCCTATGGAAAAATTAATTGGAAAATCTTCTTGTCTCAAACCACTTGACATATTGAAGCATTTGTACTTAGGAGGTCCTCTTTCAGAAATGTGTCCGATCACCCGGATTGTCAACCAAGATGGCTGCTACACCAAACTTTTTTATACGACCGCAAAATTTTTGCGGTGGTATATTGGTATGACGTTGGCGTCGTCGTCGTCGTCGTTGTCCGTCCACGGCGTCGTCGTCCGAAGACATTTGGTTTTCGCACTATAACTTTAGTATAAGTTAATAGAAATCTATGAAATTTGAACACAAGGTTTATGACCACAAAAGGAAGATTGGGATTGATTTTGGGAGTTTTGGTCCCAACAGTTTAAGAATTAGGGGCCAAAAAAGACCCCAATAAGCATTTTACTTGGTTTTCGCACAATAACTTTAGTATAAGTAAATAGAAATTTATGAAATTTAAACACAAAGTTTATGACCACAAAAGGAAGATTGGGATTGATTTTGGGAGTTTTGGTCCCAACAGTTTAGGAATTAGGGGCCAAAAGGGTCCAAAATTAAACTTTGTTTGATTTCATCGAAAATTGAACTATTGGGGTTCTTTGATATGCCGAATCTAACTGTGCATTTAGATTCTTAATTTTTGGTCCTGTTTTCAAATTGGTCTACATTAAGGTCCAAAGGGTCCAAAATTAAACTTAGTTTGATTTTAACAAAAATTGAATTCTTGAGGTTCTTTGATATGCTGAATCTAAACATATACTTAGTTTTTTTATTATGGGCCCATTTTTCAAGTTGGTCCAAATCGGGGTCCAAAATTAAACTTTGTTTGATTTCATCGAAAATTGAACTATTGGGGTTCTTTGATATGCCAAATCTAACCGTGCATTTAGATTCTTAATTTTTGGTCCTGTTTTCAAATTGGTCTACATTAAGGTCCAAAGGGTCCAAAATTAAACTTAGTTTGATTTTAACAAAAATTGAATTCTTGAGGTTCTTTGATATGCTGAATCTAAACATGTACTTAGTTTTTTTTATTATGGGCCCAGGTTTCAAGTTGGTCCAAATCGGGGTCCAAAATTAAAACTAAAAAAGGGGTAATTTTTTTTTTTTTTGGGGGGGGGGGGGGGGGGCAATTCTCCACAGCATATTGTATTGCACAAGAAGAAAAAATTGAATATAAATTCAAATCATATGACCAATTCTAAGTTCTTTGATTTCAGTTATTCTGTGTCAGAAACCTATTATGTGTCAAATATTTCAAGAAATTTTCAATTGCATAGTATTGCGCAATAGCAAGAAATCTTCAATTGCACAGTATTGCACAATAGCAAGAAATTGATATGTGTGCCCTGTTATCAAAACTATTATTAACAAATTCCATTGGAAATTTGCCAAAAACTTTAGTTTAATGAACTTCATTGGAAATTTGCCAATATAAAATGTGCTGATGAAGCTTTTTTGTTTATCTCATCTAAACTGCTTTTAAATTATGTATATTTAAAATTTGCCATGCATGACTATGATGTCATTTTCTATTTTAATACGTTATGGTGTATTTAAATGGGCTGTTATGGTTGCAAAGTATAATTAAATGGGGGGGGGGGGGGGGTTGAAAACAAAATTTAGGGGGGGTAAATGAGAAGTTGGGGAGGGGGCAATTTTTTTCTCATTTCATATTTCATAAATTAAAAAGAAATTTCAAATTTTTTTTAGCAAAAAAAGGCGGGGTTACAATAAATTTTATTGTTTTTGTTTTTTTTTTTGAGAGGGGGGGGGGGGGGGGGGTCAATGTGCAACTTCATAGTGTATTGCACAAAAGCTAAAAAAAAGGGGTAAATTATTATTATTTTTTTTTGGGGGGGGGGGGCAATTCTCCACAGCATATTGTATTGCACAAGAAGCAAAAAATTGAATATAAATTCAAATCATATGACCAATTCTAAGTTCTTTGATTTCAGTTATTCTGTGTCAGAAACCTATTATGTGTCAAATATTTCAAGAAATTTTCAATTGCACAGTATTGCCCAATAGCAAGAAATTTTCAATTGCGCAGTATTGCGCAATAGCAAGAAATTGATATGTGTGCCCAATTTTAAATTTTAAATTGGTTATTTCTGATTTATATATAAAAACAAATAATACTGATATGGTTTGAATAGGTAAATTAAAAATTTTTAAGTTCTTAGACAACATTCATTCTGTGTCAGAAACCTATGCTGTGTCAAATATTTATTCACAATCCAAATTCAGTATTGTATCAAGCTTGAATGTTGTGTTCATAATTGCCCCAACTATTCAGGGTTCGACATCTGCGGTCGTATCTAGCTGCGCCCAGCGGAGCATTTTATTAAATATTGGACCCTATTGGAAAATTCATTTAAAAATCTTCTTGTCTGAAACTGCTTAGCCAGTTCACAGGGGCTCGTTACAATTGACACAGTATGTCATCTGTGACTGATCCGGCTCCGATCTATAATACCATAACTGTTATGGTATTATAGATCAGGGCCGGATCAGTCACAGATGACATACTGTGTCAATTGTAACGAGCCCCTGTGGCCAGTTGGAACAAGACTTAGCAGAAATGGTCCTTAGATGGTTTTCTTTTAGAAATATATCCATTGACCTGGACTGTCAACCAAGATGACTGTCACAGCTGAAATTAGTTTTAACATAGAATCCTATAGAAAAACCAGCCAATTTAATTAACTGCAACACTTAAATTTTTAGGTCTGCTCAAGGTGACAAGTTAAATCCAGGTGAGTGATACAGGCTCTTGAGAGCCTCTAGTTTATTTAAAAGTTTATTTATTGACTTTTTGCTCAAATGTATTAAAAGTTTAACAAACATTTATAAAATGTATTAATTGTTTAAAGTTTTGAATTAGGTAATGCCAATTTCGCATAATATTTGTATTTTCAAAAATTGAATATAACCTTTTAATATCATAAAGAGTATTTTTATATTAACATTTGGCTTTTCAACATCATTGTACTTCCTGCAAAGGTAACTCGGTCATTTAATATAGGATTGTTCCATATAGAATTATGCATTTAACACTCCTCTTAGATAAATGATAATTTAAATTTTCATTTATACACCTGTTGATTTATAGAAATTACCTTTACAAATTATATTTGTTTAATAAAGTTTTCCTTTCTTTTAGAACCCTGATTAGTTAGCTATATATTACATATAAAGTTTAAGCTGTAGTCGAATCTACAACTTTAAAATATCTTCACGTCATAAATTGCTATTGCCACATCCGGAACTTCTGATTACATATTAAATGGAATTTTATAAATTTATTCTCATATTATAATGAAAAGATTATATTATTCAATACGGAGCAGAGGAAGATCAGGCGATTTTGAATTACCGAACAACAAATCGTACAACCAAATATTTCATTAAAGAATAATTGCACTAGGTAATTTTTTCCAGGATAAATTAACCTTAGTGTATAATTTGGCATGGAAGTAATCTCAAGTGCTGCTTTTTTTCAGCAAAATTTCGAGACTGCCTTTTTTTTACTACCTGGTGTTGTCCTACATTTTTTTTTTCTGGGTTCATGCCTTGTTTTTCACTACATTTCTCATCCTGCCTTTTTTTTTCAAATTCCTCCCCCCCCCCCCCCCCCCCCCCATAAAAATCAAATGGTTGCTCCCTAATAATTCCCAATTTATGAAATTTGACCCCTAAAGTCCCTGATTTTTTAAAATAAAAATTCTACAAACTGATTGCACATCTATATACAGTGTGTGACAATACCGTAAGGAAATTAAATACATAAAAGGAGAAAATGAAAGAAGAGTTTAAGTTTAGTTTAGCTTTAAATTCACAATTTCCCAAATTCGACCCCACTGTGGGCCCCAATATTTGAAAATCTAAAACATTATCGTGCATCTACAGTAGATAATTAAATGCATGCACTCAAAAATGAAAGAGGAGTTTAGGTCACAAGCTTCAATTCCTAATTTTCGAAATTTGACATCTGCAGCCCCCAATTTTTGAAAATCAAAATTCTAAAACCTAATTGCGCATCTACATGCAGTATGTGACAATACTGTATATAAATGAAATCCATGAAATCAAAAATGAAATACCCCCCTCATAATAATCAGTGGTGAGTTTTTTTTGTAAATGAATTTTACCATACAGTTCTCTGTTCAACTAAGTTGGGATGTGGCAGTACTTGGTTCACTGTCCTGGTCATCGGACACAATTCTGAAAGAGGACCATCAAAGCACCATTGCTACAAAGTCTAGTTTTATCCGAATTGGGTATATTGTCGTTGTCTCCGTCCGTCTGTCTGTCTGTCCGTCCATCACATTTTCTAGAGACATCAATTCCTCATTCACTTTTGGTATAGCAATTTAATTCCTTCACAGTTGTGTTGATTATATCCTGTAGATGGGCAATAAGGTTTTAAAATTTTTGAAACGGGTGAAATGTGGGACTGAAAACGAGCGAATTATGATAATATGCTTGTGACATCAACTCCTCATTATCCCTGCACTTTGAAGAAGTTCAGGGATATTGTTATCGCCCCCGTCTGTCCGTCCATCCTTCAGTCACACTTTGTTGTGACCTAAACACCTCGTTCATTTTTAACTTCATGCATTTAATTTCTATACAGTATTTGGAGTGGTTGTGCTAAAAATGAGCTAGTCAGAATAATAAAATGGCTGCAAGACTTATTTTAGATGCTGATCCACTTTCATCATCAGCTCCACTGTTTAAACAGCTTGGGTAGATGACATTAGAGAACAGAATCTCATACCACAAATCTGTTTTGATGCGGAAATGCCTTAAGAACGAAGCCCCTATATATCTCACTGAAAAATTTAAAGAAATGCCAGAAATAAACCAATATTGTTTGAGGAATGCATCTTGCAAAAATTTACAAGTTCCAAAAGCCAAAACAGAACTGTATAAAAAATCTTTTAGTTTTATATGTTCAGGATATATTTTATGGAATAACTTACCAATATCCCTGAAAAAATCAACCTCAAGTACAAGCTCATTCAAAAAAGATTTAAAAAATTACTTGTTGGAACATTAAGAAGCTGTGTAATTTTATATGTATAATAATTTTCACACACTTACTCAAACTTAAGATATTGTTGAGGTAATTTGAATGATGCCAATACTATATGAATTTGTAATCTTTACCTGTTTTGATAATTGTATATTTCATAACAATTTTTTATTTCATTTTTTCACATATATGTGTGTTTGTTTGATATTTCGTAATTGTTTGTTATATTTCATTGTATTTCATGAGGGCCTCAGGGAAGATTAGTTTTTATAGCTAACTGTGTAACCCTCTTTAAATAAAGAATTATTATTATTATTATTATTACATACTGTATGTAGATGCGCAATAAGGTTTTAGAATTTTGATTTTCAAAAAGTGGGGCAATTTAAGCTTGTGACCTAAATAACAATCCAAAGATACTAATATTAGATATATTAAATTTATACTATGCTGTATACGACACATTTCAAGGAGTTACCTCTCATCAGCAGCATTAAAACTGAAACATTTGGAAGACCAAAAACCAAACTTGTTTTAAACAAGAAGTACTCAAAACCAAAAATACCGAAATAGGAAGCCAAATTTCAGCTAAGGAGATCTACCATGTGCAATACAAGGAATGAACTCTTAGTATTTCTATTATTTTTGAATTTTGCCAAATACTGGTAATTTCTGTAACAAATCGATGAATAAACTCCTCATTCATTTTTCATTTTATGCATTTGATTTCTATACAGTATTGTGACATACTATATGTAGATGTGCAATAAGGTTTTAGAATTTTGATTTTCAGAACTCAGGGGCCCACAGGTGTTGAATTTTGAAAATTGGGAATTTAAGCTTGTGACCTAAACTCCTCTTTTATTTTTCATTTTATGTAATTAACTTCTTTACGGTAATGTCACACACTGTATATTAGATGTGCAATAAGGTTTTAGAATTTTGATTTTCAGAACTCGGGGGGCCCACAGGTGTTGAATATTGAAAATAGGGAATTTAAGCTTGTGACCTAAACTCCATTTTCATTTTTCATTTTAAGCTCACCTGGCCACTTGGTGTCTGTCGTCCTTTGTCTGTCGCCGTCCGTTGTTAACTTTTCACATTTTCATCTTCTCTGAAACCACTGGGCCAAATGGAATTAAACTTGGCAGGAAGCATCTATGTAAGGTCCTTTATAAAGATTGCTCATTTCGTTCCGATCGGACTACAAATATGGCCGTAATGGTTCTAAAGTTCTTGTTTCTGATTGGCTGATATAAAAAAATCTTCTCCTCTGAAATCGCTTGGCCAAATGGAATGAAACTTGACAGGAAGCATATATGGGGGGTCCTATATAAAGTTTCCTCATTTCTTTCCGATCGGACTACAAATATGGCTGTAATGGGAAGTTCTTGTTTCTGATTGGCTGATATAAAAAAATCTTCTCCTCTGAAATCGCTTGGCCAAATGGAACGAAACTTGACAGGAAGCATCTATAGGAGGTTGTTTACAAAGTTTCCTCATTTCGTCCTGATCTGGCAACGAGCAAGGCCGCTATGGAAAATTCTTGTTTCTCATTGGTTGATTAAAAAAAAACATTTCTGTGGAACTACTGGGCCAAATGGAACGAAACTTGACAGGCAGCATCTTTGGGAGGTTTTTTACAAAGTTTCTTCATTTTATCCTGATCGGGTAAAGAACATGGCCCATTGGAAAATTCTTGTTTCTCATTAGTTGATTTAGAAAAACATTTTTCTGTGGAAATGGAATGAAACTTGACAGCATCTTTGGGAGGTTTTTACAAAGTTTTCTCATTTTGTCCAGATAATGTGACAAACATGGCCACCATGGCTGAACTTAGTTTAACATAGGGCCCTATGGTAAAATTCATTGAAAAATCTTGTCTGAAACCACTTGACTAATTGGAACCAGACTTGGCAGCAACATTTCAGAAATGTGTCCGATTTTGTGGACTGTGAACCAAGATGGCCGCCACAGCCGAACTTAGTTTAACATAGGACCCTATGGGAAATTCACTCAAAAATATTCTTGTCTGAAACCACAAAGCCAATAAGAACTAGACTTGGTAGCAATGGTCCTTAGATGGTTCTCTTTAAGAAGTGTGTCCGATGACCCGGACTGTCAACCAAGATGGCCGCCACAGCTGAACTTAGTTTAACATAGGACCATATGGGAAATTAACTCAAAAATCTTTTCGTTTGAAACTACTGAGCCAATTGAAACTAAAGTTGGCAGCATTGGTCTTTTGATGGTTCTCTTTTAAAAATGTGTCCATTGACCTGGACTGTCAACCAAGATGGCTGCCACAGCTGAACTTAGTTTAACATAGAACCCTATAGAAAAACCAGCCAAACTGACTGCAACACTTAAATTTTTAGTCCTGCTCAAGGTGAAAAGTTAAATCCAGGTGAACGATACAGGCTCTTGTGAGCATCTAGTTTGATTTATGCATTTTATTTCTATACAGTATTGTCATGCAGCATATGCAGATGCGCAATTAGGTTTTAGAATTTTGATTTTCTAAAATTGGGGCCCACAGGGGTCGAATTTTGAAAACCTGTCAATTTAAGCTTGTGACCTAATCGCCTCTTTACTTTTACAATTTAGGTATATTATTTCTATACAGTATTGTCAAAGACTATATGCAGATGTGCAATAAGGTTTTAGAATTTTGATTTTCTAAAATTTGGGCCCACAAGGGTCAAATGAACTGATTTTTGGTATGGAAGGTCCTTTACAAAGTTTGCATATATCATCCCGTTCTGTGAAACAAAATGGCCACCATTAGTATTTTCATGTTCTGATTGGTCCAAATCTAAAACTTCTCCTCTGAAACCGTAAAGCCAAATTAACTGATTTTTGTTATGGAGCATCTATGGAAGGTCCTTTACAAAGTTTGCATAAATCATCCCGGTCCTTGAAACAAAATGGCCGCCATGACCATTTACATGCTAAGATTGGTCAAAATTTAAAACTTCTTCTCCTCTGAAACCGTGAAGCCAAATGAAATGATTTTATTTTTTATTTTTTATTTCATATGAAACTATTTTGTAAGGTGTTATTAATATGTAAACGTTATAAAATGGCTTATACCGCTTACTACTCTAAGAATCACGAAAACCATGTTGAATTGTTACAGGAAGTTAACAAAAAACGAAATTATTGACACGGATACCGGTAACGGAGATGAACAAAATCCGGAAATCGTAAATTTTAGAAAATAAAAAAAATCGGGGCGGCACGATTTTCGAGGGGCGGGCGGGGATGAAAATCTATCAATTAATTTTAATTGGCCTTACAAAATTTGCATAAATCGTCCCGGTCCGTGAAACAAAATGGCCATCATGAGCATTTACATGTTCTGATCGGGCGAAATTTAAAACTTCTTCTCCTCTGAAACCGTAAAGCCAAATGAACTGAACCGTAAAGCTAAATGATCTGATTTTTAGCTCACTTGGCCAAAGGCCATGTGAGCTTTTGCCATCACTTGGCGTCCGTAGTCCGTAAAATTTCACATATTGATCATCTCCTCTAAAACCAATGGAGCAAATTTAAAGAAACTTTACAGGAATGATGTATGGAAGGTCCTATACTGAGATTGTTGAAATTTTTCCGATCTGCTGTAAAACATTTCTGCCAGCGCAGGACATAGTTTAACATTGGACCCCATGGGAAAACATGTTAAAGTTCATCTCCTCTGAAACTACTTGAGCAAATTTTACCAAACTTTACAGGAATGATGTATGGAAGTCCTTTACTAAGTTTGCCAAAATTTGTCCGACCCGCAGTAAAACATGGCTGCCAGCGCAGTACATAGTTTAACATTGGATCCTATGGGAAAACATGTTAAAGTTCATCTCCTCTGAAACTACATGAGCAAATTTAACCAAACTTTACAGGAATGATGTATGGAAGGTCCTTTACGAAGATTGCTGAAATTTGTCCGACCCGCAGTAAAACATGGCTGCCAGCGCAGGACATAGTTTAACATTGGACCCTATTGGAAAACATGTTAAAGTTCATCTTCTCTGATACTACTTGAGCAAATTTAACCAAACTTTACAGGAATGATGTATGGAAGGACTTTTACTAAGATTGCAGAAATTTTTCCGATCCGCAAAAAAACATGGCTGCAAGCGCAGGACATAGTTTAACATTGGACCCTATGGGAAAATATGTTAAGGATCATCTTCTCTGAACCTACTAAATAAAATTAAACCACACTTTACAGAAATGATGCATGGAATGTCCCTCACAAAGATTAATAAACATTTTTTGGGATCTGTTGAAAAACATGGCCGCCAGCGCAGGACATAGTTTAACATTGGACCCTATGGGAAAAACATATTTTGATCATAGGCTCTGAAGCTATTGAAGCAAATTGAATCAAACTGTACTTGAATGATGCGTGGAAGGTTCTTATCAAAGATTGCTCATTTCGTTCCAATTCGACAACACACATAACCACCAACGAGGAACATGGTTTAACATTGGACCAAATGGGACAAACATATTTTGATCATCTCCTCTGAAACTATTGAAGCATATTTAACCAAACTGTTCTGGAATGATGTATGGAAGGTCCTTTAGAAGGATTACTCATTTCGTTCGAATGTGACAAACATCATGGCTGACAGAAGGAACATAGTTTAACATACATGCCTATGGAAAAAAACATATTTTGATCATCTCCTCTAAAACTATAATAGCAAATTAAATAAAACTGTACTGGAATAATGTATGGAAGGTCCTTTACAAAGTTGGCTCATTATGTTCAGAAAAACATGGCCACCTGGGGGGAAATACTTTTAACTTTTTAACCCTATGAGAAAAATTATTTTGATCATCTGCTCTGAAACTTTTGAAGCAAATTCAACCAAAGAATTAATGGAAGTTTGTAGAAGCATTTTGTCAGGTGAGCGATACAGACTGAGCCTCTAGTTGGTATGGAGCATCTATGGAAGGTCCTTTCCAAACTTTGCATAAATCTTTCTAGTCTGTGAAACAAAATGGCTGCCAGAAACCCTTATATGTTCTGATTGGTCGAAATTTAAAACTTCTCCTCTGAAACCGTTTGGCCAATGAACTTATACTTGGTATGAAGCATTTATAGAAGATCATCATTTACAAAGTTTCCAGAAATCAATCTAGTCTGTAAAATCAAATCAAAAGTTTGAGACTGCAAGGTGAGCGATACAGGCTCAGCCCACTGAGCCTCTTGTTTTAGTAACAGCAGCGTCGTCGTCCGAAGACATTTGGTTTTCGCACTATAACTTTAGTATAAGTTAATAGAAATCTATGAAATTTAAACACAAGGTTTATGACCACAAAAGGAAGGTTGGGAATGATTTTGGGAGTTTTGGTCCCAACAGTTTAAGAATTAGGGGCCAAAAAAAGGCCCAATAAGCATTTTTCTTGGTTTTCGCACAATAAGTCTAGTATAAGTAAATAGAAATCTATGAAATTTTAACACAAGGTTTATGACCACAAAGGAAGGTTGGGATTGTTTTTGGGAGTTTTGGTCCCAACAGTTTAGGAATTAGGGGCTAAAAAAGGGCCCAAATAAGCATTTTTCTTGGTTTTTGCACAATAACTTTAGTATAAGTAAATAGAAATCTATGAAATTTAAACACAAGGTTTATGACCACAAAAGGAAGGTTGGGATTGATTTTGGGAGTTTTGGTCCCAACAGTTTAGGAATTAGGGGCCAAAAGAGTTCAAAATTAAACTTTGTTTAATTTCATCGAAAATTGAACTATTGGGGTTCTTTGATATGCCGAATCTAACCGTGTATTTAGATTCTTAATTTTTGGTCCTGTTTTCAAATTGGTCTACATTAAGGTCCAAAGGGTCCAAAATTAAACTTAGTTTGATTTTAACAAAAATTGAATTCTTGAGGTTCTTTGATATGCTGAATCTAAACATGTACTTAGTGTTTTTATTATGGGCCCAGTTTTCAAGTTGGTCCAGATCGGGGTCCAAAATTAAACTTTGTTTGATTTCAACAAAAATTGAATATATGGGGTTCTTCGATATGCTGAATCTAACCATGTATTTAGATTTTTGATATTTGGGCCCGGTTATCAAATTGGTCCACATTGAGGTTTAGAGGATCCAAAATTGAACTTTATTTGATTTGTATATTGGAAATTTGCCAAAAACTTTATTATTAAATTTCTGATTTATATATAAAAGCAAATAATAATGATAAGGCCAGAGATACACACCAAACAGGATGTGTAAATTATTATAATAAGTATTGTGCAATAGCAAGAAATTTTCAATTGCACAGTATTGCGCAATAGCAAGAAATCTTCAATTGCACAGTATTGTGCAATAGCAAGAAATCTTCAATTGCACAGTATTGCGCAATAGCAAGAAATTGATATTTCGGCTCGGTTATCAAATTGGTCCACATTGAGGTTTAAAGGGTCCAAAATTAAACTTCTTTAAAATTTTCCATTTTAAATTGGTTATTTCTGATTTATATATAAAAGCAAATAATACTGATATGGTTTGAATAGGTAAATTAAAAATTTTTAAGTTCTTAGACCACATTAATTCTGTGTCAGAAACCTATGCTGTGTCAAATATTTATTCACAATCCAAATTCAGTGCTGTATCAAGCTTGAATGTTGTGTCCATACTTGCCCCAACTGTTCAGGGTTCGACCTCTGCGGTCGTATCAAGCTGCGCCCAGCGGAGCATTTTATATATATTTGTATATTCAATTTGCAACATAGTATCAACAGTTTGTGTTTGTCCCCAGGGGCATTATCAGCCCAGTAGCCAGAATTTTTGTTCTGGCATGATTCATTACTCACATGCCTCTAAATTTTCCATTCAAAATTTGACAAAATTATCAGAAATTTCTAAGGCTCTTCCTGTTGATACAGAGGTAACCCTTAGCTTAGTTTGGATTCCTGTTTGTTTTAATTGTTTTGGATTTTAATGGTTGTGCTTATTAATTCATCATTTTATCTTTAACCGGTTTTCCAATACTTTGATCTCGAGCACTGCTGATGAGTTGTAAAGTCAACAAAATGGGCATACAGTGCATCAAATTTATTTCGGTATTTTGTGATACATTTTATTACAGTGAGAAAATTCAGTTATTTATCTCCCTTCACAAAAGTTGCCAACTAATTATAAACATCTCAATACATTTTCAGTCTTCCCAACAACCCAACAGTAGTTTCTGCAAATGCAACACACCAGGTTAAGGTAAGTGTTCTCATTTAACAATACAAAATTTAGTAAAATTAAGTTTGTAGGTAATTATTAAGTCATTGAGGGGATAATACACATGATACAATGGATTTCTACTGATTATTTGCTGACATTTGGCCCCACTATAAGTCAGCTCTCCCCAGTTGTAGCAGACCAAGTCGCACCCTCTAAGTCTAATAGATAATTAGATAAAAACATCGCATTATTTTTTGTTTGTTTATCACCGCTGCCCTTAGAATTTTACTTTTTTTTTAACATAAATATCAAAATATGTACATTTAAAACCTACGCCCCTTTCCTTGATTTTTTACCGAAGTTTGTTTATCACCGCTGTGTTTACTAATCGGTTGGGACAGAATGATAAAAATATCAAGGCACCTCTTCAAACTTGATATCTACCTCAATAACATTCAATGAAGTTAAAGGAGAGCGCAACCAAGTAATTCCACTAGGACATACCCCTCCAATGAATATTTCAATATCTTTCTCAAATTCCCATGTGAATTCAATCTCGTTTTGATAATGACAAGAGTTATGAAATTTCTGGTTTCCAAATATTCTGGAAAAGTAGTTGATGTTTCCTTTTTATAACACGAGATGTATGTAGTTGATACATCCTCTCTACCATTTCTGCCGACAAATAGGCGAATAGGAAATGTGGGCTTACACTTATCCTTAATTTCAAAATTTGGAAATTATTACCGGGAGAGTAAAATCTTATCGTTGATTTCAAAAGGTCTTTTTTTATCATATCTAGTTAAATCATTTACCGAAAGTCCAAACCGTATCGGAGTAACACGTGGAGCAATAGGATATGTAGACATACCGAAAAGACTGCCTAGAGAGTAACTATAATAAGTGTATCTGTCTAAAGGAGGTATAGCACTAACTGCAGGAGTTAGATATACATGCTAATATCGCCCCAGAATCCCGTTAGAGAGAGCCTCCGAAAACACTCGTGTCCATTTTGCTGTATTACTCAGGCTCCGGGCATTTAGTATATCGCTTCCAAAATCGTTCCAAGTATAACACTCCATGAAACACCTTGAACCTTTTAAATTAATATCAATATAAACAGTCAATCTGTTTGGAAAGAGTCCTATAATATCTCGCTCCTCAGGTAACATAGTTTCATATCTTTACGTCATCGGAGTCAGTTTACTATATATTTTTGAAAAGAATTGGTTGAAACCGTAATCCTGGATATAATACTGGATTTCTTTTCCAATAGCTTGTATAAAGCTATTCAAGGAGTGGGCTGGTTTTTCTAATTCTACCGCTTCTATCTTGCTCTTTTCAGTTAGATTTATATTGCTACTAACTGATTCCCAATACCCATTATGATTAAAACGAACAAATCACGATATCCTTTATTCTTTCGACATGAAACAGTGTCATCTCATTTTAATCATTTTTTTTTGGAAAGATTGCAAATTGTTCCTATGCCATGGGCCTCCAAAACCAAAAGTAAGACCTCTTCGATACCATCGGACATTAGTACATAAAATGTAGTTCAGTGATGACAGCATTTTTTAAATTACGAGTAGTTTATTCTTGTTGATCATGTTGATAATATCTGAACTAATATTTTTAACTTACATAAAACTTTATCGTAAACCGAAATTACCAAGGAATTAAAATGATTAAGTCAACGCATACGGCGGATGAATTTATCAATCATAACGAATCTACGAGAAACACTTTCCCTTATTTACTTTTTAAATTAATTCATTGTCAAAACTAATTGCGCATTTACAAATTTGACGATTATTACGCAATATTTGAGAAAAAATACTTTAAGATTATCTACTAATATAACTCGGACATTCGCTTTCGGAATCTAAATGTTTTATACAGGGATCAGAAATTTTGAACAGCCTCTGTATGACATTTTTTGATAGACATGAATCGTCAGGTTTAACTCTTTTCAGCAATTTCAACACACGATCTTATTTCATACAAATGTTGTTATGCACGATTTATTAATGTTTTGGGTAAGACCTGAAATAAATTTCATGTGTATCAACTCTTTAACATTCTGTGCGGCGTTATTTGTGTGTTGAATAGAATAGAATGATAATTACGATATTATAGGTGTCTTCGTTTTGTACGTATAAATAGATCAACATGATCAATAGAAAAATGGACCACACAATGACGTAGAATGAATTAAATGAATAAAATAAATTCAAGTTTAAATACTTTTAAATCAGTCTATGAAAGTCCCAAAAGATGAAATTATTCCTTTTTCATATTTAACTACAAAGAATCGCGCATGCTCAATCGATTATTTACTAAACTACACGTGCAAACAATCGCAACAATGTGAAAATCTTCAATTTTACTGAGTTAAATCTACCATGGCATTTCTAATCTTCTCAAGTTTGATTGTTAACTGTTAGATCGTCCGATACATATTTTTAATTTGAAAGCAGAAAGGTGTGCAAAATGCCAGATTGATTGTCATTGGTGAATGACCTCAATATTGAACTTTGGAAATTGTTGCGTAATAAAAGCACAGACACCTTTAATGTGAATTACTTTTATGTCATGCGAAGTAAAATTATGATTTAATAACAGAAAGTGTTTGTGACAAGAAAGTTCGAATGGTTGTCATATCCTTGTGGTGATTTTCTTCAATTTCTGTTGCGAATTTAGTGCGGATGATATTTGTTTATTTGTACGTTCATTTGTACTGTAGGATTTGCTAGTTTGACTTGATTTTGTTTGTTTACTTTCTGTACAATGTTCAAGACAAACTGTAGCAGGAATCAACAATTACTCTCAATTATATTTTTTTTCAAACTAAAAAAATGTTTGTTGAATACAATTTTTGTCACGCCTGCGACGAAAAGTAATGAAAGCGAGATATAGGTATTACTTTCAAGCAGCGATTGCGGTGTAAACTTTTTAACAACTTTAATAACTTTCACACATAATGCCTACAATTAAGATTTTTGGACAACAGATACATGTACCTTATCTTATAAAGTTTGCAGCAATATACTTGTCTGGTGACCATGACCTTGTATTCATGGTTCACTGACTTCATAAACATAAATGTAAAATCTGCATCTAAGTTTCATGGTTAAATCCATTTCTCAGCAACTGTAATATCTAGGCCTACCATATTTGGTCTATAGATATTTCTTAATGGGTACATGCATGACAGTCTGACACCTGGCTTGGGACTTTGATGTACATTTCATGCTTTAGTGACTTTGTCACACTTTCATGGCCTAAGCAACTATAATACCTAGACCCACCATATTTGGTCAATAATTTTTGGTAGGTACATGTCAGTCTAACACCTACCTTTTAACCTTGACCTCAATTTCATGGTTGAGTGACCTGTGTCACATTTTCATGGTAAGTCCATTTCTTGGCTACTATAATACCTAAGCCCACCATATCTGGTCAATTGATAGTTCTCAGTGGGCACATGCCAACCTGACACTTTCCTCTGGATCTTGATCTAAATTTCATGTATGAGTTACTTTGTCACATTTTCATGGTTAAATCAATTTCTTAGCAACTATAATACCTAGACCCACCATATTTGGTCAATAGATAGTTCTTGGTCGGTACATGTCAGTATGACACTTGCCTTTGACCTCGACCTCCATTACATGGTTGAGTGACTTTTGTCACATTTTCGTGATTAAGTTTATTTCTTAGCAACTATAGTACCTAAGGCCACCATGCCTGGTCAATAGATAATTCTTAGTAGACACATTGCAGACTGACACCTGTCTCTGGACCTTGACTTCAATTTCATGCTTGTCTGACTTGGTCACATTTTCAAGATTAAGTCCGTTTCTCAGCAATGTAATACCTAGACCCACCATATTTGGTCAATAGATAGTTCTTAGTGGGTACAAGTCGGTATGGCAACTGCCTTTTGACATTGACCTTTCATGCTTGAGTGACTTGTTTTGTGTTTTGGGATAATGCCCATTTCTCAGCAATTGCAATACATAGACCAACTGTATTTGGTTTATAGATAGTCCTCGTGGGTACATGGCTGTCTCAGACCTTCACCTGAATTTCACACTTCAGTCACATTCGAACAGCTCCACTTAGATTTCGAATATTGACACTAAAACTTGACTGTTGCTAAAAGCTAAGCCTTAATTAATACACATTGAACTCTTACTGAAAATGATGTCCTGGTTTCCATACCACAGAAATGTACATTGATTTTGAAAAAAAAACTCAATATTTTAGGAAAAAAAGGAATACATTCACTGTAATTGATCTCACATAACAAAAAACAAATCTGTGATAAAATTCAATTTGAAATTATACATAACAACAGTTGCAATCTTTCCACCACTGCTTTCCAGCATTTTGATTTTAACTTATGAGGCGTCGCCCAGCAGTTTTATTGTTAATTTGACCTCGAATTGGGAAGGCATAATACCCCATTCTCCTTCACGAAAAACCAGGTGTATACCCAGTAAATAAATGGTTTCATCCTTATCAGTCGGTTTCAAAGTCAATTCCCATTCATAATAATCCTCTTCAATATTATCATTATTATACACATCCTCCGATAACCACTTGACTTTCATATCTTTTGAGAAACCCCACTTGGGGTTTACCGTAGCGAGAAATGATATGGCTTGCTTCTTTTCCTACTTTTTTTTGCAGATTTATCGACAAATTTTCTTAGTCCTCTCTTGTAATCATCATTATTAACAAGGTCCTGAATTTTTGTATCCACCTCATTCTTGGTATATAAGTCAGACTGCAATTTTGCATCCAATTCACTCTTGGTATACACATCGTTTTCTGGTAGTGCATCAAATTTGGCATCAACATCACTCTTGGAGTATACATCTGCAGGAGACCCACCAGTAGATCCTCCAGACTGTGGTAGTGTGCTGATTTTGGCATCCAATTTCTGCTCAAACTGTGAGAGGTGTATTGGTATTAGATAATGATTATGCAAGTCTTTCCTCAATTCCATATCATTTGCATTAACAACAGACTTGCTAGCCACATCATGTCTTAATTTGGTGTCAGTGTCTGTCAATTCCTTCCTCAATTTTATCTCTTTATCACCCAACTCCTTTCTTATCTCCGCGTCTGCAGCTAAAAAGTCCGGTTTCTGTATGTCTATTTTCTGCTGTAATGACTTCTTGTTAACCGCAGATGTTGGATCATTTAAATCAGTCTCCAATCCCATAATGTATTTTTTGTTCATATCCAAATCTTTTTGTGCTATTGCTTAAGATAGTAGAAACATGATCTCCACCTGTGAAGGATTCAACGTTTTTGATTTTGTACCCACTAATGTCCAGATCTTTCCAACTCCCTAAGCACACACTACTTATTTTATCTAATTGTGCATTTCTTGCATATTTACTTAGTACTACATTAAGATTAGTTTCTGCTTACCCTACTGGAGTTAAAGACCCTACCTGAGATATTTTTTATAACTTTTATTTTATGAAGAAAAGAAAAAATAATGTTGGATGAACTGAGAGAGAGGGCTTTAAAAAGTCCAAAGCAGAAAAAACAGTAAACGAGTTTAGATTAAGGAAGGGGCAAGAAAAAATAGGAAAAAGTGTACAATCAGACAGTTATAAAGAGATCTTTGAGCCAGTAACAAAGGTAATAGAAAAAATACTGCAGGCACCTAAACCAGCTGCCAATCAACTAGTACCCGTATATCCAGGAATAAGCACTACTGCAAATAGAGGGACCTGAGGAGGAAGAGGAAGTAGAGGGAGCAGAAGGATTTAAAGCCGTTGAAATGGATCCGACTGGGGTGAAGCTCGAAAATCTTGATGCTGAGAAACAACATGAAGACAATACATTCTTAGATACTGAAGATAAAATTAAAGACGCACAAAAATATAATAGAGAGCTTGGAAGATTCAGAAAGAAAGCTAAAGACCCACCCCTCTTTGATGAAATGATAAAGAAAAATAGGAGGTACTATAAGAAATTGCAGGGTAAAACTGAGAAAATGTAGACGATGACTTTATCGATCTAATGACAAAGAGGTACAACCCGCAAAAGGGGTACTCAGATTCAGCAAAGAGGACGTTCAGAAATCTGTTCTCCCTCTTGTCACACCCGCTAGTGAAGACAAGCGGTAAATACAAACATATTTTATGCCATAATACTGATAGTCTTTTAAATCGATTTGAACTTGTGATTGAGAGTATAAACTCTGGTAATACTAGAGTTGATTTATTGAATGAAGGAATGTCTATTATAGATACTCTTCTGCAGAATGGGGAGAAGACAGGAGAGAAACACAAGTTACTCTATAAAAAATATTTTGAGAAATAAAAAAATGGAACAGAAAATTACATTGTCTAGTTATGCTGCAAGACAAACGAAGGGAGATAATACCCCACCTAATTTGTGACTCAGTTTGAAGAACCGCTCGTGTTAGACCAAATTCGTATTGTTTATTCTTATCTATCTCAATAAATACTATGACGTAAAGTTGGTATAATATATCTGAGTCCAATAATAATAAGAAAGTGAAATACAATGTTGACTCTGGGAAAACATTTAATGAAGTAATCTTTCCCAACGGAAGTTAAAGTTACGAGGACATAACCACATATATATCTGAGTACCTATCGGTAAATGATGAAATCGAAGATAGTCCAATTAAGTTAAACTTTGATTTAACGAGCTTCAAAGTACTAATCACACTAAACACTAATACTCAACTAGATCTGAGAGAGGGGAACTTTGCTGATTTAATCGGGTTTGACGAAAAAAATAGTGACAGAGACAGAGTACGGTAGTAAATTATGTAATATAACTAATGGGATTGACTCTATTTACATACATTGTCATCTGATTACAGATTCCGTTGTAGATGGGAAGTTTAGTGACACAATCTACGAATTTAGTACTGCAAATTTGTCTAGGAGTTACCCATTTGAACGAGAACCATAAGATATAGGATATTCGATAGTATATAAGATGAGAATCGATTCTATCCATGTTTTGGTGACTGATGTAAATGAGAGAAATATAAATCTAAATTGTGTTGATACTAGCTTTACTTTTATTCTCAGAGAAATATAAAGTGTAAAAAAAATTTAGAGAGGGTACAATAAGGAGTTGGGAATATATATCTATGTTGACCCTATAACGAGAGAAGAACAGAATGCGCAGCAGGGTACCGGTCAATTCAATAGTATATTTAGTGCTGCAGCCAAGCAGACTGTAAAACAAGTAGCAAAAGAGACAATAAAAAAATCAGCGACCACGGCATTAGACACCGGGAGTGAAAAACTAGGCCAAAAGGTGGGGCAATACGTGGCAGAAAACCTATCACCCAAGGTGTCCCCTTAAACAAGACAATCCCAACTCGCGTGCCTCTCGATTATTATAAATAGTAACAAGTAATACAAATAAAAATAAGGAGGACAATGTCGCACCAAACAGATGACGAGAAAAGACGTGCAAACAACAGAGAAGCCTCAAAGAAGTACTACTACTCTCACAAGTTCTACTGTGAGATTTGTTTTAAATTTCTTTTTGTGAGAGCAGAAAAGTATCATGGTTCTCTAACGAGCGACGAGGTGGAGACAATATCTATCTAGATAAGAGACAGACTAGATCACTTGTTTGCGAACGGTTTTACCGATGTCACTCACATGACTTTTGTTTATCCCGGCAGTACGCAGAGCTATAGATACAATATAACCAAGAGTATGAACTCGTTCCTCATCAGGGATTTGGCTGATTTTGTTGACCTGTACGAGAGTTTCACGGACATTCGTCTTGCACTGAACAAGGACTACGTGTATGAGATAATAGACATCAGAGTTGCGGCGGATTTTGGCCCAGAGAAAAATCAGAAAAAATAGCAAATGGGGTAAAGAGAAAATATCACAAATCGACCAATAACAACTGTTTCTTCCGATGTCTGGAGAAACTATTACCGGGTTTTAATCCCACAATTACATTGTGCGATTCGATAAGGTGGGATTACAATCTGGCGTCTAGAACACTGATCCCGTTTCCGGTAGCGTGGGACATGGTAAAACGGAATAATATCCCCGTCGGTCTATATTGCACCGAAACAAAAGAAAACAAAAACAGGGGATGCCTCACTAATATAGAGCTGGCTGTGGGACATTACACCCTCATTGTTGCTCAAGAGAAAATAATTATATAAAGTGTGAGTCCTGTGATGAAATTTATTTCCTGGATCAAAAACATACTTGTCCAATCATCTGTCCCCATTGTGGAAGGAAATATAAGACAGCACAAATGTAACGACAACAGAGTTGGCTACTATCAAGCGGTAATACAGGGAAAAGGCATATATCTGATCTGAAGGACGAAGAAGAGTAAGTATATTAACCACAACATGATTCACTACGACAGATACTTACTGTAGAACTGTAGACGGTCGTGAAGTCCATATGCCGTACGTGCTGGGATTTGTGGAAGAAGAGGGGGTTTCAAATATTTTGCCGGTGACAATTTGTGTTGATGACTTCGTCCTCTATTTAATACACAAAGCAAATATAATCAATGAAGATGAAGGGGATATGGTCGTTACCGACTATGGAGAGAATCTCATCGTTAACGCCTACAACAGAGGTAACTTTGATCATTACCATTTACTCAAGAGTATGAATAGACTATGGTTGGCTCCTGAGAAAATTATTTTGAATAACGGGAGTATAATAGGTTAACAAAAAGGATACAAGGCGCCTTCCGGCATGAAATCCTCTGGATTTCAGGTGACTTGTGGCGCGGAATCCAGAGGATTCCAGTGCTTTGATCTAATAAAGCACGTTGGGTGTTTTTTGTTCGATTTCAAATGCGACGTGAAAAAGGGAACTTTCAATCATTATCATAGATCTGTAGATGGGAAAATATGTCACCCGGTAGAAGAGTGCCTCCGATACCTCAGGTCTGATGTTCTCGGTTTGCAAGAATTATACAATAAGCTGAACGAACAGTTTCAAGGACTACGGTAGGGACATCACTAATTTTATTTCCACTAGTTCGCTGGGGTTCGACATATGGCGCGATTATATCCCCTCAGGGGCTCAGGTGGATCTATCGGAATCTATGGAAATAGAAAAAAAAACATCAGGAAGAGTATATAAGGCGGTCAGTGCTACACCAATGCAAGACCAATTTCGTGTCCACTCAATACGATGGGGTAATGAAGGGGGAAGTGAAGTACGAGGATGTTCACGATTTCTTATTAAATGTCGACGTCGTGTCCCTTTATCCTATGTTAAACGAGTTCCCGGTCGGGTGGTGAAAGTATATGAAGGGTAACACCATGAAGGTTAAAATAGGAGTATATTGAGTCAGATATAAAGCAAATAAGACCCTGTTGAACCCTGTCGTGGCAAGAAAAAATACGAATGGTTTCACGAAATGGGACCTAGAAAATTCGGAGGGTTGGTATACTTCAATCGATATTGAGCAGATGACGAAATATTGATACAATGTTGAAATCATCGAGGGGTACTATTGGGAAGAGACGAGTAAGATCTTCTATAATTATATACAAAAGTCTTCTCAAGAAGAATAGCCAGAAGGGAAGTGTACAGTACATGTTAGCAAAACTGCTGATGACAGGTTATACGGGTTATATAATCATACTCAGATCATCAAGGATAACAATGATTATTGGAAGTTTCACCACAAGTATGTGGTCACCGATCTCGTGCTGGTACATTTCCGGATATCTCAGATCCGAGATCGAATCGGTAAATAAAATTAGTAAACCATCGCATTTGGCTGGTTTCGTCCTTGCCTACGGTCACAAGATCATGTACGACCACACGATAAACTTGAACCCAAATAAAAGAGTGGAAGAGGAATTTTATTACATGGAAACTAAGGACCGTATTCATAAAGGTGGTTTAAAGTAAACCTCGTTTAAGCTTAAACCTGGTTTAGTTAAACCAAGAAACTAAGTTTAAATTAAACTATATTCATGAAAAAAATTTAATCCTAGTTTAAGTAAACTTAGTTTAAAATTAAATAAACTTGGTTTATTTTTTTTTAAAACTAAGTAAAGATTTAAACTATGATTACGAAATTAAAACTCTGAATCGCATGTCATTGTGACATTCTGTTTATAACGTGATTATACACATCTCGACACTGAATTCAAAGCCGCTAGTACATGCTTTAATGAAATGCTAGTCGGTGTGATTGGGGTGTCCGTAACAGTTTTATTTGAAATTAAATCTTGAAACTGGATGCAAAATAATAAGAAAAAAAAAATCATTTCAAAGCAAAGTTTTCAATTAGAAAATTTCTTAATTGGAATGCATCCACTGGGGGCTGCATATTTCTTACCCACCCATTTTACTGATGGTAACTTTAAAATTTTCACAGAAGCAGACGTTTAAATGCTAAAAGTAATGTATTAAATTACAAATATTATTAAATGTTTCTAGGACAAGTGGGATCTTTAAATTTCGGGAAGAGGTACTATACGCTCTGTTAAGAATACTACAGATACATCAAAGTCCGCTTCATATTTGGATTTGTTTCTTGAAATAGACAATGAGGGATATTTGAGGACAAAACTTTATGACAAATGTGATGACTTTGACTTGCCTGCATTTGACGTCTACGTTTCTCAGCTTATCCGACATTCAAGGGCGTTCGTGAGTTACTATGACTTTCGACAAAGAGGATTTATGCTGTCAAAAAAGCTTCTTAACCGGGTTTTATCAGGGATAAGTCATCACTTCAGAAATTTTACGGTCGTCATAACGAATTGATTGACCGTTACAGTGTTCCAATATCTAAGAGACATTGGATCTGTTCCCACTGTCGTAACATTTTATGTCCCTCCACCGATTTGTGTCTGTCACCCGATTGACTTTGCGACGGGTGCCGTATACAGAGCAGGAACTGCTTACCCTTTCGGAGAATCTGAGTTCACTCCAGGTTTTTATAGGAGTTCTTGTTGTTCATTGTCTTTTTTTTGAGTGTTTTTTTGTTGTGCTTGTGGTTGTTTATTTATCTTCCCGGGTTTGTCTGTGTAGTGGATTGCGTTTTTTTTGTTTATTTTTTGGTTTGGTCCTGAGGTATAGTTGTCCTCTTCTATACAATTATCTACACGTATGGCTCTGTCCTTCCTTAGGAAAAGTGCTGTTAAATCTACCAGGGTTTGTTAAATCAAATAGACGGTTCAGGACAAGAAGATAATGTTATAAGATATATCCCCGGTAAATAATAAACCGTCAAGTTCCCTTTTCTCTTTATTTCAGTCAAAAGAATTCCCAAACTTAAAACGTAATTTTCAGTGTCATTTTTAGATGCCAATTTTAATGACACAGGGCGACTTGGCGAATGATTACAAGAAGGAGCTCAAGATAATCAAGGCCATATATATCTTGCCCAGGCTGTACATGACTATTACAATTGATAGCGATAATGCAATTAGCATTAAGACAAAGGGAAAAGGGTCGGACAACTCCAAGTTAACACTAGAAGACTTTAAAAAGATGTTGCAGGGAGCAAGCGAAGAACACGAGAGATTTCTCCATGAAGAAGGTACATCTGAAGAGATCGTCGAAGGAGCAAAGGATCGATCATTTCAGTATTCTTCATAGCAAGAACTTCGAGAGACTCACAAATAAGAACGAATACAAGGGAAGAATTTTCCTAGATAAGAATGAATCTTTACCTATCGGTTATAAAAATGACGTCGGTACCACAATACTTCCCTGAAATGGGTAATAATAATAACTTCAAGACAATAGAAGGAGTCAACAATATGCAAAGAGATTTTTTCCATATGCTCATTGTAGGACCGTCCGGATCTGGTAAGACTAATTTATGAATACATCTTTTGTTCAAACCGCTACTGTATTTTGACAAGGTCATTCTTTACGCCAAGAATTTGGAACAACATTACTACCAGAAAATGATTAAACAATTTGAGGAAATCGCAAAAAAATTAAGAGTTGACTTGGAAGATTTACTGCAAGTCTCAAATCAAGACGTCAAAGACATTGATACTGTCGATGACACTGAGTAGAAGATTGTAATCTTTGATGACTTAATTTAATATCTTCAATATCCAAGTACGTCATAGGCGGAAGGCATAGAAAATTAAGTGTGATTTATCTTAGTCAATCTTATTTTCAGATACCCAAAGATTGTAGACTAAATTGTAATTTCTACATAGTATGTGACTTTCCAAGCAAAAAAGAACAGGATATTGTCTCATCTGAGCTGCAGGTTAAAAAAGAAAAACATGAAAAACTTGCATTGGCTACCAAAGATCGCTATTCCTTTTTGTCTGTAAATTTACCTGAGAAAAAAAATATTCAGGTGTTTAATGGATCAAGAAATATGAAATAACGCTTGAAGAGCGTAATCCTTCTCTTTTATTTTTTGCACCATTTGTATGATTAAAAATTAAACAAAAAAAAATGAGTAACGATTCTCACTACGAAGAGACTGACTACAAGGAAGAAAGTATTTAAAAGCAATAAACGAGTATGGCCAGCTGATTTCTTTAAAAGAATTACCATGTGGAATGTATACAATATTCGACATTGAGGAGGACGGCAAAATTCTATATCTAGTAGACGGGGCTATTACCGATATTAAAGTATGGGTTTGGGTACACAGTTCTTTTCCTAAATTACCAGATAGCTGGATCAAAAAAATATTTGGTGGGATAAAGACAATGTAGAGCCTCTACTGAATAGATTTAGGACGGAGGGACCCCAGGTCTGACATGGGAATCCTGGAATTAAATTTGTCTGAATATCCTTTCCATTTGATATATACTCTCCCATTCTTTTTATTCCGTCTGATGATCTTTACTATGCAGTATGTCTCTTGATCTTCATTTTTATCGAAGTATGTTTTGTATTATTGTATTGCTCCATGAGTTTTGATAGTACCGCTATATAATTATAGGTGTTATTATCACTGAAGTAGCGGAACATCTTACCCTTCAGGGTGCGATTAAAGCACTCTATAATTACGGCTTTTCCTTGATTGAATGTTTGGTATATCTCTATATCATGGACCTCCAGAAGTTTCATGAACTTTTGATTGTAAAACTCAGATCCCTGATCGACCCATAATAATTAAGGAGGGTCCTACCCTCCTTTATTATTTTTCTGAACCCTTCGCTCACTTGTCCTGTGATTTCAGTGGCACACTCCACACGTATTTAGAAAATACGTCAATTGTATTGAGTAAATACTTGTACCCCTTCTTATGTCTTGAATAAGACTGCATGTCTACAAGATCGGCACTCCAAGTGTCAAGGGCATGGGAAACTTCCACTGGTCTGAGGGAAAACTTTTTTCTTGCTTGTTTATGCATCTCCTCTGCTAATTTGTCTGTCCACTTTATTTCCTCTTTTTGCTTCGTGCCTGCGGCTGTTTTTTTTACTCTAAGTCCCAATTTACTCTTGGCTCCTATCACACCATGGACTATCTTTTTGTTCACAGCCTCTCCAACAGATGAGGGTTTTACATGTTTTAATTCGGACATCTTTTTGTCACAGTCTTGTTTTCCTCCTGGAAAATCGGAGTAACAAAGATCGTGACTTCTGCATACCCCATCTAATTTGTTCTTGGTAGAGTTATCCCACCTTTCGGTACTATTGGTCTTATCGCTTTGTGTATGTCCAGTTTTCCTTCCTTTTTTCTTGAGACAAACTTGGTTTTAGTGATTCTGCAGTTAGCACACATACTATATTCCATGTATCTTCCGTTATTTGTTCTTACCACCTTTCGGAATAGAGACTCCTTGATCTTTTGCACTTTCACACAGTAACTGCTCATTTTTCTATATATGAAAATAAAAATAATATTGTAAAAAAAAAGATGTTAAGCGGAACAAAGTACGAGTACGAGTATTGTAGCATCCAACGAGATACCAAATTAAGATTAGGCGCTGGAGCTGTGAACGCACTAGATGAGACGGCTGTAAAGAAAGTTTTTGGTAGTGGAGCTGTAAGCGCACCAGTACAAACAGCAAAAGTACCATACAATAAAATTCGTATCTTATTAAGTAAACCTTATGTTGACCAATTGACAAAATCACAGAAAATCAACTTTGCAGCACTCTGCAAAAAGACCGGAACTGGAATAACAAGAATACAACATGCTGGTGGATTCCTTGGTATGTAAGCCAGTCTAGCAGTACCAATGTTATCTGGTTTATTTGGAAAAGGACTACAGGTAGAGAATTACAAGTGTACAGCGTTAGAAGACCATATGTAATGCAAAAAAAAAAATGCTTAAACCGCTTAACAACTTCGATATCTTAAATAGGGTTGACAAATTGGGTATTACTAATTTCAGAGGTGTGTATAGTTGGGACAATCAACCAAACAAACGGCATAAAAATGAGTGTGGAATATTGAATCTTCATGATTCCATTGGGGAAGGGACCCACTGGGTGTGTTGGGACTTTCATGATAAGCTTACTAGTTCCAGGGGTATTTACTTCTACTACCACAAGAATTTCTTGATTACATAAAGATTAAATGTCGCTACAACACAATCAGTACCAACACAAATAAAGTTTTTTATGCGGCTTCTTCTGTCTATATTCTTTCTTCATCAAGCACAGGAGAAAGATATCTTATACAAATACCTTGGTCCAACCAACTAAATTTATAATGAAATGCTATTAAAAAGTACTTTTAAAAAATGATCGATCAAAAAACCAAGTATAGACAATGGGGACTTCAGGAACTGGAACAAGACTTGTCATTTTAAATCAAGAAGTATGAGAATAAACTTAAAAAAGGTAAATGTTGGAGCGTCAAAAACAGGATTTAAAAGAAATTAAGTGTTCTGATACAGTAAAAAATTAAAATGAATTAAGATAATCTTAGTCATCTGATTTTAGTATATTGTAGTATTTAAATATTTATTTTCAGATAGATTTATAGTGGGGATTAACAGTTCTTTCAGTGCTTTAATTTCTTATCTATTTTTATACGCCCGTCAAAATTTTGACGGGACGTAATATGGTATACAAATGTCCGGCGTCCATCTGTCCGTCATAACCATGTTGCACCGTAACATGAGAACAACTTATCCAAATTTCATGAAACTTGACATAGTTGTTTCTTATGATGGTCAAACAATCTGTATACTTTTTGGTGAAAATAAGATTAAAACTTTTTGAGTAACTAAAACAGGGGTGTGTTTTTTTTCACATGTCGCGCCGTATCTCAAAAACGATTTATGATTATTGATTATTGCTTAAAACTTTACACACATCTTAGTTATATTAATCTAAAGATCTGTATACTAAAAAATAATCATATAGAAAAAAACATGAGAAGATACAAAGTCCTCCAAAGCTAAGGGTCCTTTTGCATTTTTTTTTTAAATTCTAAGGGTAGCGATAATAAACCAACTTCGGTAAAAAAAAAATCACAAGGAAACGAAACCAACTTCGGTAAAAACATTAAAAAATCACAAGAAAGGAGGTGGTGAAATAGCCATGTGGTTATTTTGGGGTGAATTTTAAATATGCCCTTGGGTCTTTGGTCAGAAAGAAAGTACACTTTTTTGCGGTATTAACTACTTTAATCCAGTACAATCAACTCAGTTCAACAAATTTTGGATCACATTTGCTTACATTTTACAACACATTATTTTAGTAACATTGATATTCAATGATATCTCAATATTGTTAAGCTCTACATTAAACAACGCAGTTCTCGAATGATTGCCAATGGATTACTGTGACCTATATACACCTTATAATGTTCATTTCAATTATTAAAGGTGGTACTCGGTGGCAGAGTAGTCTAGGTAGTTCGTCATGACTACTAATGATCACTAGCTAGCCTGTCAACACTGAGGTTCGAATCTCACCTGTGGCGGGACGTGTTTGACTCCGATTTTAAATGACAAGAATTGCCAATTTTCCTACCGAAGGTCTGTGGTTCTCTGCAGCTACTCCGGCTTCCTCCACTAATAAAAACTGGCCACGGCGAAATAGCCAAATGTGCTGAAAACGGCATAAAACCCCAACTAAACAATTTGACAAACAAATCAATAAAGTGATTTATATTGTTATATTATAATCAAAATATTTCATTGAAGCATGCTCTGTCAACAAAAATCCATAACAGGAAAGGTCAACAATGACATACAAATCAATACCACCTAAAAGACAGAACCCCTGACAAAAAAAAAAAAAACAACAAATAATGGGCACAAACACAAACACAACAGAGGATCATAATAGTCTGACTAGTCTGACTTGCTACAGACACTGAACAGTAGTTGGGTTAAACTGGTTAAATGGGTACACAAACCTCCTCCTTTTCTAACCTGACACTCAGGTATAAAAACTTAAATTTTTGTACTATAAAATACAATATGATTACCAACAAGGTGTCTGCATGCTAAATCAGCAAAAAATTGGTTGAACGATACTTTTTGTCAAGCCTGCGACTATTGTTGTGGAAGCGAGACATAGCGATCCTACATTCCGTCGTATGCGGCGTCAACATTTACATTCACCCTGTGGTTAATTTTTTTTAAACAGTAATAACCATCCTGGATTTTTCCAAACTTGGATAGAAGCTTATTCATGATCAAATAAGATAGTATCTAGATTAAAATTTTGTAATAATGTTTTTCCCATTTTTCCATATTTTACTTATAAATGGACTTTTTATACCAGTTAACATTACATACAGTCTGCAGTTAAAGTTTTAAAAACATTAATTACTTTCTTAAACCATCCTGTATTTTTACCAAACTTCATGATCAGTAAATAACATGCGGAGAAAAATTATGTACATTCAACTATTACACTGAAAACATAGACAACAGCAAAAATAGGCAAGATACTGGGTTCCATGGAACCCGTACGAACTTTTTAGACAGCAGAGCCAGAATGTAATCGTTTTAACATTTAAAATTAGCTAAGACTTTTATTGGCTGCTGATCGGATATTGTCGCTTTTTTAAAAATAAATAGTCAGGATAAACACTCCAATAAAGAGTTTAATGTGATCTCGTTGTTTACTATCTCAAATCGATAAAGGTTTACAGACAGTACCTATCTTAGAATAGAGCATGCATGACATTATAGAATGGTTCTTAGTTTTGATAGTTATGTATACGTATTACTTATTTTCAGAAAACGCCTGTATTAATTAAAGTCTTTGTCCCATCTGAAACGGAAGGCATTTTTGAGGTTTGTGTGGTAATGAATGAAAAACGTTTTAGTACAGTAAAAACTACTGGAACATCCATTTGGGAAGTAGAAATTGATTTTTTTTATGGATATCGTGAATTCCAGTTAGAAGTAACGAAGATTAAAAGCTCTTGGTTGAAGGGTTCTTACCAGAAAACAGTTTGCTCTTCACTTATTCAGGATAAGAGTGAAACTTTGGTTTATCATTTTGTGTTTCCACTTGACAGTAGTAAAGCAAAGGAACAGAAAGAAAAGGCATTTATTGCTTACTGCAGCCAAATATTATACAACGATGCATTATTCGACAGAAGAAAAGCCTTTTCACAAATTGACGCCATAGCTGGATTTACAACGTCCCATTTGGATATCTGCATTAACTCTAAGTCAATGGGTACAAGAATAAAAGATGTTATATCTGAGCTGATAAAAGCGATACCGAACGGGATTCACCCTACAAATTTACCAACTTTCTGTTACATTCTGTATCACTTGACTAGTGATACATCACTCATAAGAACATTGGAATATATTGATAAGAAAACAGCATTGCAGATTGTAGAAATGTTGAAGTATTTGGTACCCGATGATGCGTTCTCTGCACAATTGAGTAAAATTGGCGAGGTTCTTCTTCAAATATACATCCTTGCAGTTGGAAAATCTGCCAGTGTTGTTGAGTTTATTGACCTGACATTATCCTTTTTTAATGAAGAGTTTCTAAATGGACTTGTTCAGCAATCAATCAGTAAAAAAGATATCCAACTGTATGCTTGCAAAACAGATTTAAAGGTAGATACAGTCTTGTTGAAAGTTCTTGAAAAGAAATATGTGTCATTACTTGAAAAAATATTGAGGCATCTAATGCCACCTTGCACATTTAATGAATATATATCGGTGGTAGATTGCCTGTTAAAGAAAACTGAAGCAGGTGGCACAACTCATGAAAAGCTTGCAGATTTCTGCAGACAAAAATGTTCCCAATATTTTTTACAAATAACAAAGAGATTTGATTTGAAGGAATTATTGTTTTGCTGGGAAGCAGCTCAAACTGTAAATGGGACTTCATTAACAGTTTTACAACCTATTGTAGAAAAGGGCATCTTAGAATGTCTTAAAAATGAGTCAAAACTTGGAACATTTAATAAAAAGACAGAATTTCTCCACACTGTGGTAGAGGGGTCAATATTTGGATGGGTAGAAGGGAAAATAGAGCTGCTAGCACGTCTTGCAGATTGTAAAAGCAATATACGAACATGCGTGATAGACCTTTTGAAAGAAGAAAAATACAATTCTCTTCCTGGTGATCAGTTAGGCAAAATTGTTATTCATTGGATAAAGAATGCTTTGCTATTGGATAAAAAATGTCAGCCGGAAGAGAGAATTGTCAAGGCATATGAACATTTGTATTCAGTTTTACAGTTGGGACCAGTTTGGAGTATTCAAAATTTGAGCGATGAGGTGGATAAAGTTGTTTTGAAAAATGTTGAACAGTACAACATAAAGGAACTTATGAGGGTAGTTGCACAAATAGAACAAAGGGAAGATCTGCAAAAGCTTTTCCATAATCATATGAAGATTATATTACGTGGAAGACATTCAAAGAAATCTCCGAAAGAAATCATTCAGGACATTTGTGGGACTGATCATCTTAGAGTAAGAACAAGGTAAATATTTCAGGGATATAGGCAACGCTAAGAAAAAAGATTGTCACCCTTGGCACCCTCGGCACCCTCTGGCTCCGAGGAATTAGTGTCAAACAAATTGGTTAGGTTTCCTTCTACAGATACATTTTATACTTCTGCACAGTAGCACCAAGAAACTTCATGATGTAACATACTTCACACATAATGTGAATTTCAATTAAGTACAAAGGTCAAAACCACTTTTACAAACACGGATAAAGTCATTGATCAGGCTTAAGATAGTTGACATTCCATTTTAGCTCACATGGCCTAAAAGAAAGGTTATGTGAGCTATTGCCATCACTTGGCTTACGTCCTCTTTCGTCATTGTCTGTCATAAACTTTTCTTTTAAAGATCTTTTCCTCTGAAACCACTGATCCAATTGGAAAGAAACTTTGGTGGAATGGTCGGTGGCCTCCTTCCAAATGTTTATCGGTCATCCCCGACTTCCCATCGACATGGCTGCTGTTACTAAAAATAGAAAAAGGGGGTGACTTTAAAAAATCTTCTATGAAACAACATGGCCAATTGGAACCAGACTTGTCAACAATAGTCCATAGGAGGTTCTCTTTCAGAGGTACGATGACCCGGACTGTTAACCAAGATGGCCGCCACAGCCGAAGTTAGTTTAGCATAGGACCCTATGGAAAAATTCATTTAAAAATCTTCTTGTCTGAAACTATTGAGCCAATTAGAACTAGACTTGGTAGCAATGGTCCTTAGATGTCCTCTTTCAGAATTGTGACTGACCGATTACCCGGAATGTCAACCAAGATGGCCACCAGATCCGAACAAAGTTTAACATACATGTATACAATTCATTGAAGTATTTTCTTGTCTTAAACCACTTGACCGATTCACATAGAACCCTATGGGAAAGTTAGCCAAATTGACTCTAGTTAAACAATGAACTAATGATCAAGGCTAATTTGCCGAAACGTTGATGTTTTTATCATGTGTTTTGTTTCATTCACTCCTTGTCACTTGTTTATAAAATATTTTTTTGCCTTGAATCTGAATTTTTCGTTGGTCCTTAATATTCTGTCCGTTCTCAAATATTTAAATTTTTAGCTGCACTGACTAAAAACTAATTGCCAAAAGGCCCAAAGTGCATGAATTTATCTTTTTTGGTCTCCTTTTAGCTTTCAAGGTCCGAATGGAAAAGATGAGATATTGCCATCTTCCGTCGTCATAAACTTTCTATTGAAACCACTGCACCGGGCCAATCGGGAACAAAATGTGGTGGAAGGATGCTTGAGTAGCCAAGGGTACAGGACACCTGTCACTCAATCTTAAACTCAATTTCACGCTTGTCACATTTTCATGATTAATCAATCCATTGCACATGGTAGATCTCCTTAGCTGAAATTTGGCTTCCTATTTCGGTATTTTTGGTTGAGTACTTCTTGGTTAATAAAAGTTTGGTTTTTGGTCTTCCAAATGTTTCGGTTTTAAAGCTGCTGATGAGAGGTAACTCCTTGAAATGTGTCGTATACAGCATAGTATAAATTTACTATAACTAATATTAGTATCTTTGGATTGTTATTTTCTAACCAGCTATTTTATCTAGACCCACATATTTGGTATATAGATTAAGTCCATTTCTCTGCAACTGTAATATTTGGTCTATAGAAGGTTCTTGGTGGGTGCATGACTGTCTGACTTCTGTCACCCGACCTTGTCCTCAGTTTCATTCTTGTGTGACATGCATCTCATTTTCGCTATTAATCTTTTTCTCATCAACTGTAATACAAAGACCCAACATATTTGGTCTGTAGAATTTCTTAATGGATATATGACACCTGTCACCTGACCTTGACCTCTATTTCACATTTGAATGACTTACATCACATTTTCACGATTAAATCCATTCACCTAGACCCACAATATTCAGTTTATAGATAGTTCTTGGTTGGTGCATGACGTCTGATACCGGAACTTGGAAGCATTTTCATGTTTGATTGACGTGCGTCTCATTTTTTCCATTAATTTATTTCTTATCAACTGAAATGAGGAGGGTCATTGACTGCTTTTCTTGGTCTTCGTGTTCTGAACTAGTGGGGAGTCTGGAATTATCTGTCAAATTCCGGCGATGGAGATGAGAACAAGGCCTTGTGTCATGGAAAGGTGTCATCTTGTTCTTGTTTTGGCTTCTCGTAGTATCACTATCATCGTAATTCTTGTCATAGCTACGCTTTTTGTCATAAAACAAAGTAATTAACAAGTAAAATGTTTTAAAAACTTGTTCAATGAAAAAGTAATTAACTATTTTCCTTCTGGAATTAACTCTACCAGATTTGAAACTTCACTTATTTCCTCACCAGTGATTTGATGGATGCCGAAAAACTGACAAGGACATGCCTAACCTTCCGAAGCACCTAATGTCTCTCCCGAGTTTTAGTATCTGTACTGTCTTGTTCAAATGTTTATACCCATCCATCTGTATGTCTGCCTGTCTGTCTGTCCATATTTCTTGTAAGTGCAACTCCTCCTAAACCGTTCAGTGGATTTTGATTAAACTTTATATGAAGGTTGGGCATCATATGTAGATGTACATGAAGCAAGAGATGCTTACAAAGGGAGATAATCCAACTTATGGGTTTTACATGTTTTAAGCTTGTAAGCACAACTCCTCCTAAACCTTTCAATGGGTTTTGTTGAAACTTTATATGAAGGTTGGTCATCATATGTAGATGTGCATGGAGCAAGATAATTATCGCCAGATGCTTACAAAGGGAGATAATCCAACTTAATGGTTTTACATTTTCAAAGCTTGTAAGCGAAACTCCTTCTTAACCGTTCAATGGATTTTGATGAAACTTTATGTTAAGGTCGGGCATTATATTTAGATATGCATGAAGCAAGGAGGGGGGGGGGGGGGGGGTGTGTCAGTGAAAAACTTATGTGAATTAAGTTTTTTATCCTACATTGAACTTTTGATCTCGTTCCTAATATAAGTTGGGCATCATATGTAGATGTGCATGAAGCAAGATAATTATCACCAGATGCTTGCAAAGGGAGATAGTCCAACTTAAGGGTTTTACATGTATAAAGCTTGTAAGCACAACTGCTAGTATTGCAAACAGGGGGTATCATTCAATGAGGTCACTCACAGTTCTAGTGTTTAGTTTATTATATTTTCTTTTTCATTCTTTAGTGATACTATATCACATGTATACTTGTTGAATTTTCTTGGCTTTAGATTTCTATCTGACAGACTTTTCCCACTGTTTTGTAGCTTCAATATTCTTCAGTAAATGGCTATTTTTAGTGTGAGACGACCTGTTGAAGATCGGTTCATGTGACCCCATCTCACCCTGCACGATGCATCACATTCCACTGTTTTTAGACCAATCAAATTGCGTCGTTCACATATTCAAATACCTTTTGACCAATCAGGCTTAACTTTATTTAACTTTGTCGACTGTGCTCATAGAAACTTAAAAATCGATTATTTACGGAAAAATAGGTACTTAAACTCATTCAGTTGTTAAGAATTGGAAATCTTAACTTTAAACTCGATATACATAAAAATGCATCTTTTCGCCACAACAAAGTATAGCATTTCACATTGCTGTATAAGTTAAACCGAACAATTTTCACCTGCTAACTATGTCTAGCTCTGGGTTTCCAGAAGGCTATGTGAGCTATTCTCATCACTTTGCGTTCGTCAACTTTAGTTGAATGGTCCTTGGATGGTCCCCTTTAAAATTTATGTTTGGTTTTCCCGGCCGCCATCCAATATGGCTGCCATGGTCAGACATAGTTTAACATTGGACCCTATGGGAATTAGAACATTTTCGTTATCTTCTCTGAGACCATTAGGTAAATTTGAACCAAACTTTGGTGGAATGGTCATTGGGTGGCCCCTTTTAAAACATGTGTTTGGTTTCGCCGAACGCCATCCAACATGGCTGCCATTGCCGGCCTTAGTTTAATATTGAGCCTATTGGAATTTTGCTTTTTCATCAACTCCTCGGAAACCACTGGACCAATTTAAACAAAACTTTAGTGGAATAGTCCTTGTATGGTCCCTTTAAAATTTATGTTCGGTTTTCCGGGGTGCCATCCAGTATGGCTGCCATGGTTGGACATCTGGTATCCAGACTTCCAACCGACAAAGCTGCTGTTACTAAAAATAGAAAAAAGGAGGTATGAAACTACAAGGCCAATTGGAAACAAACTTGGCCCGACTGTTTACCAAGATGGCCGCCACAGCCTGAAATTCGTTAAACATAGGGCCCTATGTGAAAATTCATTCAAAAATCTTCTTGTCTGAAACCACTTGACCAATTGAAACCAGACTTTGCAGCAATGGTATTTATGTGGTCCTCTTTCAGAATTATGTCCGATTTCATGGACTGTGAACCAAGATGGCCAACACAGCTGAACTTTGTTTAACATAGGACACCATGGGAAATTCACTCAAAAATCTTCTTGTCTGAAACCATTAAGCCAATTACAACTAGACTTAGTTTAACATAGGGCCCTATGTGAATATTCATTGAAAAATCTTCTTGGCTGAAACTACTTGACCAATTGGAACCAGACTTGGGAGCAATGGTCCTTAGATTGTCCTCTAACAAAGGTCTGTCCGATGACCCGGACTGTCTACCAAGATGGCCGCCACATCCGAATTTAGTTTAATATAGGACCCTATGGAAAAATTTTTTTTAAAATCTTCTTGTCTGAAACCACTTGGCCAGTTGGAACAAGACTTAGCAGTAATGGTCTTTCGATGGTTCTCTTTTAGAAATGTGTCCATTGAATGGACTGTCAAACAAGATGGCTGCCACAGCCGAACTTAGTTTAGCATAGAACCCTATAGAAAAACCAGCCAAATTGAGTGCCACGCTTAAATTTAAGTTTAATCAAGGTTAGCGATACAGGCTCTTTAGAGCCTCTAGTTATTTTTTCATGCTCTTGATCAAGGCCATATTGGTCAAAATGTTGAGTAATTTTAACTTTTTAGTTGGTTGTTGTTTTTTTTACGATTTTCTATTTGGTTTTGTTCGTAGATTTAAGTAGTTTTATGCCCTTTTTTTATTGACTCACTTGGCCTAAAAGGCCATGTAAGCATTTTCCATCACTTTGCATCCGTCGTCTGTCGTCCAACCGTCCACAATTACAATAAAATCTTTTCCTCTGAAACCGCGCAGCCAATTGGGACCAAACTTTGTTGGAATGGTCCTTTAGTGACCCCCTTCCAAAAATAAACCGGCATACCAGACTTCCAACCGAAATTGACACAGATATTCACACAAAAGGGGAGGTCATTTTGTGGTAATTTTAAAATTTCTGCCAAGATGCATGTAGGTGTAGTGAAATAAACATGACCATTACTAAAATTGGAAATGTGAGCAAATAATATTTAAAAGTCTCTTAAAGAACTGGGGTGATCAAGTTTGATGGAATGGTTCATACAATTTAGGTAGTCACCTTCCAACATATGGCCACCATGATTACTAGAAAACAAAATCAAGAAAAAATATTTTTTCTAGGGGTCTAGACCATGAACTACTATGGTCGCTGCTATTGAAAAAAACATCAAAAACACATTGTTTTTTGTCATTTTGTTTTTATAACATTTGCTGATTCGAATGGCAAATGAAATCCAGGTGATGGACAATGCAGACTATTTCGACCTTTTGTAAAAACCATACATGTCATTGGCACCTTACAGTCCTTACCGAATTCACTTTTAAACAGTTTTAATATAGTTGCATTTTCTTATTTTTGATGTAAAAGATTTCATATTTAATCCTTTTAATAAATTAGAATAAGAATTTTGTTTAACTTAATACAGAAATGGAACAAAAATTTAAGAATACAGAATTTGATATCCCCCCTCCCCCCAATCAAGATCCTCATCCAACCACCATCACACGATGTATTGATTAAAACATATTAATTTCAGTCTGGCCGTTCATTATCTTCACCTCCTTATTCAGTGCTCTTGGCAATTGATTTTAACAAAAACTTGAAATTCCAATCCGAAACTATATAAATATCATACTATAAAGTTTTTTTTAATGCAAAATCATCTGTGGAAGTTTTACTTATTAAAAATTTTACTGGTTTATACTTTATTCTTATTACAAATTTTATACCTTTTTAGGTTTACTGCCAACATTATGATAGAAATTATGGATCTTTTGGATATTGGTGAAGAAGACAGCCCCAGAAAAGTTTTCCAAAAGGCACTTGATCATTCTATTTTTTGGACTGAAATATTAAGTGCAGAGGGAAATGATTTTGCAATCAAATCAATGTATATGCACAAGCCATGTAAAAAAGTTCAGAAATCAATAACATTCTTCAGAAAGCAAATAATTGATGGACAAATAAGTAATGTATTAATTCAAAGGCTTAAAAGCCAGGAAACGGAAATGTTCAAGTTATTACTGTGCAATGTGGACACAAGCAGCGGTGAAAGTAAACAGAAGATACAGAAATCTTGGATGCAGTGGTATAAACTTTGCATGTCATACCAAGCAAATATTGATTTAATACGAAAAATATTTCAAAGTTTCAAAGAACGATTACAACATGAAGACTTACCTTTGGTTGTTGATGACATGATAGGATTCCTAAATCATGTACAAAGCAAGATAGATAAGGAGGAAACCTTGGTTGCAGACATGGTGAATGATGAAACAATTGGAAAACATATAGAAGAGATAGCTAAAGATTGTAAATTTCTTACAAAACCAATACAATCTCAAGTTTTCTGGAATATACTGTATCAGGAGATCAAACAAATGCAAATAGAAAATGGTAATGAAAATAGCTTTGAAGAAGGCACTGAACCTCTTGATGGAATGTCCCTCCCAGATCTTTTTGGAGAGGAATATGAAGACGATGTAGCTTATTGTTTTAAACTTCCTGTGGTAGTATTGTTTATAAGCAATCTGAGGAGCCGCTGCTTAGAAAAGTATAAACAGTCATGGAATCCATACTTTAATCGAGAAAACAGACCACTTGAAGAATTTAAGAGGATATTTGCAAAAATAAAAACAACGGAAGAAATGAATAAGGAAATTATTATAGCAGAGGAGATTTGCAGCAGCAAATGTGGATTGAAATTGAGAACAACACTTATGAAGTTTGCAGATTTAATGTCCTATGCCAAAACTGTAGAAGCAGTCGAAAATTCTTTAAGGATATTCAAGTTTCATAAAAATGTAGGTGATTACAATGACGTTGTGAAATCATTTTACAAATTATTTAAAGCAAAGGCAGGAAAGGAAGGGTTGTTGAAAGACATGTTCACGGGTGATATGGAAGCAGTATTAGAAAGAGTCGAGGGAGTTCGCAGTTTTATAAGCCCTGATGTGACTGAAATACTTGATGTTCTCAAGTCCTCTATCTCACTTCTTGAATTTTTAGAAGACGTTATTGACGAAGATATCAGAAATCTTATTGATGCCGTTGAAGAACATTCTGAACAGTACGTTAGGGAGTCCACTGTATCAGATCTTATAGAAGTAAAGAGATTCTTCTATCCTATTCTCAAGAAAACATATGGTGATGAGTTTACAGGATTTTTTTCTTTGCTTAATAAGCAGCTTAGTAGTGGATTTACAAATATCCCAGCAAAGATCAATGATTGCATGGATAATCTTCATACATTAAAAGCATTGTATAAAAATGTTGCAAACAGGGGTGAACGTACCAAAGAGATTATTGACAGTATTGTAAATCGTGGAAAGTTCCATTTTAGAATGGATGATGAGGACTGTGAGATATATGTAAAGTATAAACAGGACAAAAAAACTGTTTTCCACAAAGGTAAAGATTTGAGTGACCTTAGAAGTCGTGCACTTCTTCTGATGAACGCAGAAGACAGGGATAAAAACAAACAGAAAACAAGTAAGCGCAAAGAGGACTTAGAACAATTTCTGGTTATAGTAGATTTAGCCTTTGAAATTTCCAATACTTGTCTTCAGCTCAAACAGACAGGACACTTTGATTATGCTTACTATGAGTGTTCATGCGATCAAAAGGAACTAGCAAACCATGATAGAAAATTGAAAGAAGAGTTAAGAGAATGGACTGAAAATCTAAGAAATTGTCGCAAAAAGTACTATTATTTGAATTTTATATACCCAGCTCAACTACAGCAGTTGTTTGGATATTTGTGCAAGAGTCAGGAGAATGATAGAACTGTTCGCACCTGCCTGCAGTTTATAGATTGTGCTTTTGTAGATGTTAGTTCATTAAAAGAAATATTTTCTTCACTACCAAAACCATCTAGTAATTCTGAAATACTTGAAAATGTTGCTAAAACACTTCAGGTAGTTTTTCAAGAATACACACCGAAACGCCAACCTCTGTCAAAACTTAAAAGAAAAGCTAAAGTCACAGATGTTGTACAGGAAGGTGTTCCTTACATAGCAGCATTAGAAGAAGGAAGTCCATTAGTAATTAGAACAATGTTTGCATTGTACATGAATACAACTAATATGCTTCCAGATGCAAATCAAGTACTTCTGTGTAGATTAGAGACAACGTTTGATGAGATATGCCTTTTTATCCAACGTTGTGCTAAAAAACCAACTCATATAAAACATAACAGACTGTACTGTTTGGCCAATGTCGAAAGTCTTTCCAGTGATGTGCAGAACGCATTTGTTGAGATGCTGCATCAGCTACAGACAGGTGATTATTTGTTAGCCATTATCTGCTGTGGTCATAGTCACCATCCATTCTTAGACCAATTCTCTGATTGTCTTAGCTTTCCAACACCAATGTCTGAAACTTTAATGAAGGATTGTCTACAACTACATTGGTCAAATGTGTTAGTGGTGTCGTCTAGTATACCTGGATTAGGCAAGACAGAAACAATACAGTCCATTGCCAGGAAAAACGGACTGTCTGTAAAAACTCTTCATGTAAGTGGAGAGATTGATCATGCAAAAATCATACAAAATCTCCATTCCTTACATTTGCGTGACTATCACGTACTGCATATAGATGTCGGAAATACAAGTTATCCGTCAGCACTGGACGCAGCATTATTTCAGCTGATTGTTCTTGGGCATCTTTCAACTGGATTGAGTGCATACACCCTTTCTACAAAACACATTTTTATTGAAATAGCAAACACAGTTGGGCACACTCTTTGCAATTCGTTACCTTTAACAACTTGCTTTCCTAGAAAAAATATAAGCTGGGATAATTATCATGGTATGAAAGTTAGTACCGAATTGAATAGTCCTGTTCAGGTAGTTTGCCATTACTTGAAAGCTCTTGAATCTGGGGTACTCGACAGAACTGATATATACTTGACTGGGAGCAATGCTCTAAAAAAATTGAACACTGAAGAATGCATTTTATTACTAGAAAAACATTTCTCATCTGCAGGAGACATGTCATATACTTTGTTACAAACATTTATAGGTGTCCTCTCTGATCAGTTAAAAAAAATGTCTGCTAGTGTATTTTTTAGAACTGCAAGTATTTCAGCAATGGTAGGTGAACAAAGCATACCAAATGTTAAATCAAATCTAGTTAAAGCCCTAGTCAGTGGATGTCAGGAATTCGCTTGCCGGTCAGTGCAGTCGTGCAGGTCCTTACAGTCTGCAAGTATGGACTCTAGTAGATCCTACCACAACTTGAATTCAGCAGAGGAGCTTGCACAACGTGTATCGGGTATGATTAGATGGGAAGATAGCAATCATTTAATGATCCTTTTTCATCAGAATATTCAAACAGTATCAGCACTTTACAGAGACAAATCAAAAATACCGCTATCCATCCAGACTTTGTTTGAAAGCCAAATGAAAAAGAAACTGGACGACTTTAAAGCAAAATCCCAAATGGAATTGCAGGATATTTTGCAAATGTTAACACGAAATAGGCCAAATAAGCTCTCTGATAAAGCTCTGCATAATATGGCAGCTGAGTATGCACTCACACCGGATAACCTATTGAAAATGGTTTTAATATCACTTAGAATAAATTCTAATATTCCTGTAGTTATCATGGGAGAAACTGGATGCGGAAAGACTTCCCTTGTGCATTACTTGGCTAATATTTGTGACATTACATTTGAAGTGATGAGTATTCATGCAGGGATAATTGAGCAAGATATTGTACAGAAAGTACAGGAGATAAATAAAAAGGCAAAGATAAGTCTTCATGAAAATTATTGGCTCTTTCTAGACGAGATCAATACATGTGACCATCTAGGCGTTATTAACAGCATTGTTTGTCATCAATATATTCAGGGAGAAACATTAGCTCCAAATGTCACTGTACTAGCCGCATGCAATCCTTATAGGATTAGAACACAGTCAACTATATTGACAGCAGGACTGCAAGGAAAAGTGAAAACTGACGAATTGTCTAAACTTGTGTATCGTGTTCATCCTTTGCCAGAGGCTCTGATTGATTTTGTATGGGACTATGGAAGTCTTAATGAGAAAGACGAAAAGTTCTATATATCCAAAATGGTAAATGGTGTGTTTAATGGTCATTATGGTTCTTCAACATATGAAAAATTACTTACCAATCTCTTAGCAATGTCGCAGGACATAATTCGGCAGAAAGAACAAACTGACAGTTGTGTTAGTCTTAGGGACGTTGACAGATGCAAAAAGCTTGTCCTTTGGTTTCTTCAATTTTTGCAGAAAAAGAAAACAAAGACATGTTATTTATATGGAATTGAAATTAAAGCAATAATATTGGCCTTAGCGGTAACCTATCATAGCAGATTTTCTGACGTAGGCACAAGAACAATATATCGAGAAAACATTTCTGGTGTTATATCACAGGATTCCTACACAATTACACCTGATGCTGTATTGAATATAATTCGAGAGGAGCAAAATGATATATTGAATAGAATGGTATTGCCTTGTGGAGTTGCAAAGAACACTGCTTTGCAAGAAAATGTTTTTGTTGTTTTAATTTGTATATTGAACAAAATTCCAATATTTCTTGTGGGAAAACCTGGTTGCAGCAAATCCTTGTCAATCCAGTTGATAAGAAGCAATCTTCGTGGGAAAGATTCTAAAGATGAATTGTTTCAAAATATGCCTCAGCTGTTTTGCGTGTCCTTCCAAGGGTCCGAATCAAGTACATCAGATGGAATTATAAAGGTATTTGAAAAAGCAGAGAACTACCAAAAACACAATGATAAGGACGTTATTTCAGTTGTAATATTGGATGAGATAGGGTTGGCTGAAGTGTCCCGATTTAACCCCTTGAAAGTTCTACATGGACTGTTGGAACCAAGCAGTAGACAAAATCCAAATGTGGCAGTTGTAGGAATTTCTAATTGGGCACTAGATGCAGCAAAAATGAACAGAGCTGTGCATTTATCCAGACCTGATATGGACTTAGAGGAATTAAAGTATACAGGATTTTCAATTATTACTGCAGTAGAAGAGAGCTTGCGAAGCAGCAGTTATTTGGATATAAATGAATACAATGAGGGCATGCATATTTCTGAAACACTTAAAGATACGTTCAAGGAAATTGCAGTGGCTTACCACAAATATGTATCAGAACGTCAAAAATTTGCAAATTTTCATGGACTTCGGGACTATTATTCCTTGATTAAGTACATTGGTCGTTGTATTGGGATAATTAACAGTGGATTTGATGAAACATATATACTGAAAGGAATTGCCAGGAACTTTGGTGGATTACCAACTGAAATGGTAGGAATCGTTGAAATATTCCAGCAGTCATTTCCAGGCCTAACACATAAAGCTATACCTGTAACAGAGCTTATCAAAGACAATCTGAACGATGATTCATGCCGCCATCTTATGCTCATTACAAACGGAGATGCAGTAATAAGCGTGTTAGAATCACACCTGAATGAAATGCAGAGGTCATTTGAAATCATATTTGGTAGCCATTTTGATGATGACCTGAGTGATGACTACAACTATCGTATTCTGAGTCGTATAATACTTTGTATGGAGCAGGGCCTTGTTTTGATTTTAAAAGGACTTGAAACTATTTATGGAAGCTTGTATGATATGTTGAATCAAAATTACACCATAGTTGGGAAGAAGAAGAACTGTAGAATAGCGTTAGGCCATTACAGCAATCCAATGTGCCATGTGCACGATTCTTTCAAATGCATTGTACTCGTAGAAGAAACAAAGTTAGATTATTCAGACCCACCATTTTTGAATAGATTTGAGAAGCAGCAGTTTCGGTTCGCAGACTTAATTGAAAACGAATTTTTCAAGGACATAGTTAACGAACTATCAAATATATGTGATATGCTTTGTGAGATTGAAGGCTGTATGTTTACACCTGAGACTGTTATTCCATCTTATAGTCGGGATTTGTTAGTGTCGTTGATCCTACACCTAAGAAGATCTGAACAACGACAAGATCAAACACATCACAGTCATGATGAATTTCTTCAAACTGCCATCAATTCACTACTGTGGATGATCCCACCAGAGGTAATAGTACGTTCAAAGCAGAGTTGCTTGTATTATTCAAATGCAGATTTGGTTGAAAATATGACAAAAAATTATTTTCAGCTACCAGTCCATGAAGGTCTTTCACATTGTCTGAATGAATTGGTAAACCTGAAAACGGGATTCACTACTGATGAAAATAGCTCGAATGAGGTAGTGAACGGTGAGCTTTTATTGCTCTATACATACACAAACATTCATTGTAACATCAAATCATGCTTGGATATGCAGTCCCATCATATCGAGAAACTAGCTTCATTCAAATCGGAAAAACAGTTGACAAACAAAATAGAAGACTTTTTTACTTCAGAAAAGAGGATTTTAATATTGCAGTGCAGTGCAACACATGATAGTCAGCACCTTCTCTTGTCGAAAGTCATAATTGAGAATATTCGAAGAAAAAGTGGGTGCAAAAAGAAACATATGTGTATAGTTGTACATTTGGATAGACATATGGCAAATGATCAACAACATATTCCTATAAATTATCTCTCTGGGTGGAAGATCATTTTTCTTGATAGTTTAGAAAGTCCAAGGACGACAGTGGCCCACTTCATTAATTGTGGCAAGTTTGACATAGTGCAAGAACGGAGACCCCTTTCTGGATATATAATAGAAAACCTGTTCTGGGCGTTGACAAGAATTAAATTCACAACTCACCACAACTCAATAGAGAATCACAAACGTTTGATAGACAAGCTAGGATCCAACGAAATAGCAGTTTGTACTCTGGAAGAATTAATAGTAAATTGGATAGAACAACAAACCAGTGAAGCAACTGATCAATGGTGTGTTGATGTAGCAAAAAATAGTCATGAACTATACAAGTCTGGTTCATTAGTAGATGCCTGTGAAAATAGTATACATGAGGTGATAAAAACGCCGCTCGCAATGTATGTTTATCGGATGCTTGAACTTCAGATTCTTGGTCCCGTTTTTGTTGATGATATGTTTTCGCCAGGCAGACTGCAAGTCTGGAGAACCATTGTTTTGTCTGATCAATATATGGACATAAGCGATGTACCACCAGTAACAGGTCCAGAATGCTACTCATGTAGTGCGTCTTTTCTAGAGATGAAAATGCCGTTGAGTCGAATTATTATGGAGAAAATCAATGCCCAGAAAGATGATTTCATTGAAATAATTCGAAAAATAAGGATACAGAATGATATTGAATTTGACGAAGATATCCCTTTAGAACTGTTTCAACATACAATCAACAAGTGCACAGACATTATTTGTTGTGATGCAGATGATATTTATAGTGTCCAATATGATGGAAGAGAGATTGATTATATTACTGATTTTTGCACTGTCCATTCATATCAAATATACGACCTGAAAGACGACAAATTGCTCAAGAAAAGCTTCAGATGGGCCCTTGGTCATTTTATTTCCACTGACGTTTTCTTGACACAAAGCGAATTCGTTCAAGTTGTAGCTTCAGTCCATGCTGCATTTTGGTTGAATGCACCAATTATTTCTTCTATTTGTCACCTAATTGAAATATCGAATCGAATTTTGAAAATTGGTTTTGAAGATACAGAGGAAAGCGAATTGTCCATTGAAAGTACAGGGGATACCATTAACATATCAAATATGAACAGGGCAGAATTTGTGGACAGTATTTGTGTTAAACTTTTACCAACTAAAGCAGTAATTGAAACATACTCGTTAAAATATTGGATTGACTTAAGCGAAGAGTTGGTTCCAGTTGCTAAGATAGTATCTTACGAATCTACCATGATGCCTTCCATGCAACTTTGTCAAGATATGGTTATCCTGATAATGAATTCAAAGTCATCTGACCTAGAATCATTATTCATGCTTGCCAAGATACTTCAGGACAATGACGGTTTAATATCGTCTGTAGAGGTTTTCGATTGTGTTAATAGCATACTTCAGAAACTTCAAGAAACAGAAGCAAGTGAATCTGTTCTCCTTCAAAAAATGTATTGTTCATACCTCATGCGGTGTCTTCATTGCAACCCAGAGGATGATCAGATTTTTGCAGGCGCATTGGAAATGATTTCGAAACGCGTCTCATATGATCCACTATTATCTTTCTTTGGAAAATGTATAGACTTTGCTTTATTTTTGGACCAATCCGAAAACCGTTTTTTGATGAAAGAGATCCTGTTGGACGAGGTACAAGAAATTCCGCCATATGTTGCATGTCTGGACTACTTTCTTAAATCTTTAGACTTCAGCAGAGACGAAAGTTACAGATTGCCATGCTTGCTCATTGACGTGATTCAAAAATCTTACTTGCAGCCATTAGTTAATCTAGAAGCAATTTATAGTATAGAGTCAACGTTTGATGATGTGATTAATTATTTGCAGCAATCTTTTGATGTTGTTTTCAACAAGGAAGTTTCATTCAGATATATTTTGGCGCTAGCCTTTATTAGGAAGTTTCTGCATACTTATGTGGAAGCCCTAGAAGAGATCAACTTTGACGCTTCAAAGATGCCCATAGTTTCGCAGCACATCAACACACTGATGTCATCCAAATGGGATAGCTATGACATAAACCCTTTATTATTATATCTGATGAAGATATTTACAAATAGTTATGGGATAGAACGAATTCATAGATGTTGCAAACGCATAGACAAAACCCTTCAATGCTGCGAGGAAATAAAGTGGAGCACATTTTTTACAGAGTCCCAACTTGTTCTAAATCCATTAGTGTTGAATATCGATAGCGAGTTAAAAGAATATATCCTCTCTCAAGTAGATTTGGTCCTGGATAAAGAAAATAAATTAAAAGACGAACTTAAGAACGAGCAAAATCATATAATTAATTTATTTGGAATCATTGTGCAACGATTCTACATGCGAAGATGTTTGCGAGAACTTAATGATAAGGAATCAAGAATGGGGTTAGAAATATCCAAATTGATAAAGAGCTCAGATATTCCTAACAAATGCCAGCATATATTTAGACATTTACTCGAAGAAGAACTTGGACATGAATTGTTTGTACTCTCGGAAGCTTCAGAATCGCCATTTCCACAACTAGCGTCAATAGCACTTCACCTGTGTTGTCTACTATCTTCTGTAACTGATGAAAATAATATGTGGTTTTACAACCTTTACCATCCAGATGCTTCATCGGTGCAGTATTTACCATGTATATTTGCAGATACCCTTAGAACAGCTGAGCATCGTATCTTAAGAATCATTAGTGGGTGTTTGCTTGTTGGTTCTATGGGTTTCCATCTTACCTCAATTGAGGCATTGAAAGCATTTGATTTCACATCTGATCCTAATAGGTATTTGCAAGAAGACTTACTTGTTCATTATCGAGCTTTGGAAAAGATTCTGACAATGAACAGTAGTGATCTTTGTACTTTGTTGCATTTTGTGATCTTCAGATGTGAAATGATAATGATCAGTAAAAGTAACTTAGCAGACTTTAATTTACTAAATCATGGAGACAATTTACTCTCAGAGTATTCACTGATCATTGAAGAGATTGTTGAAAATCGTTGGAAGATTATTAACGATTTGAAGAAAAGACAGTGTGAAATTGCTGGTGTTCAAAACTGTATCGAAGCAAAAATAGAGGAAATAGAAGTTCCATTGAAAGAGTCGTCTCTATCGCACTTTTTTAGAATATCAAGGACGCCAACAAAAGAAATCTTTATCAATGAGCTGCAGTTAGGAAGTAGGACAGAATTACATTTCTTGAAACACGTTTTTAACAACACAAGAAAACTTGCCGTTCAACAATTTCTGCCTCATTTGCTGCGTTGGCACATGTCGGTACTCACATACGCAAGCTATAAGTTTCGGAAAGTTGATTTTAAAGACCTTACTGTTCAAAAATTCTTCAGTCTTGAAATGGACGATATTAGGCGGAACACTTTAAAAAAACACTTTGATCAATTTAAGAAAGCATGGAATGAAATAAAAGATAAATATACAGAGGAATTCCAAGGTATTGTTGTAAATGCTATGGTTCCAATGAATCCAATGGTAAAAATGGAATGTTGTATTGTTTTGAGTGAAGAATCGACATTGCTACGACTTATAGTGGATTTGATTGGTATGCACAATTCTTTCTTGGACAAATCATTATCATTACTGGAAAGCAAGAAAGGTGTCAAAAGTTTACACCATGCTCCAAGGACAGTGTCAGTAATGGATATAAAGAGCAATGATGTTATGACATATGAGTGGAAAGATGAATGGCTTTTATTCTGTCAATGTGAAACCGAATATGGTTTAGGACAGAAAATACAGTTTGACTTTGATAGAATAGAACAGGAGATCCAGAAAAGTCTTATACTTGGAAAAGCAAACATTACATGGCCTTTACGATTCCCAAAACCTGTCTTTATTGATGACCTATTTCATAACAGCGTTGAATTACTGGATGAAATCGAATCTAACATACCACAGCAAAATTTGACAAATGAGATTCGGAAATCTGTCCAAGGAAAATTGGATCGTGATGCATCTTTTGTGACAGATTTGCTTTCTCACTTAGGAATGGTTATTTCACTGTTAAAGAAAACTGGCGGTGATAATAGTCAACCTTTGATTGAGTATTTAGAAAAATGGCAAAGCATAACCGGAATGAATTCTAATGTTGTTAAACGTATATTACCAGAACCAATTGACTCAGTTAAACTTGGTCATGTTATTACACTATACAAATGGTTGGAGGAATTAAATGGCACGAGTCTAGTTGAAGCTCTTGATGAGAATTACAATAGACATTTACCTACAGAAGGAAAGGATATTCTGAAAAAAATGAAGGAGTCGCACATGAGTCATTTAGAAAAATTACAGCACCCTTTACTTGTCTTTGTTCATAGATGTTTGGCTGTAAAACAAACCAATATCAGTGTCGAACATGCTTTGATAGATTACATCAAATCATCCGATTTATGGTGGAATGATGATTTCCATAAAGGTGGCGTTTTTGCTGGACCAGACAAAAAGTGCATTCCATTGGAAGACATCTTATCCCCGCTGATATTAGTTGAACACATTTGTGAAACTGCTTTGTTTATTCAAGAAGCTATAAAGGTATGTAATCTGTTAACTTTCCTGTTTTGGACCAATGCATCCATTGTATTCAGGTAAAAACGAAGGTTTAACTTCAGGGTCAAATTTTGAAAACTAAATGATAATATCAAATGATTATTTTTATTTCTTTAGGCTATAATTATGGTTTTTTAGCTCACCTGGCCATAGGCCATGTGAGCTATTGCCATCACTTGGCGTCCGTCGTCGTCGTCGTCTGTAAACTTTTTCAAACGTTAACTCGTCCTAAACTACTGGACCGACTTCAACCTAAGTTTGCAGAATTGTTCTTTAGGGAATCTGGAAAATTTCTATCGTTTAAAATTTTTGAAATGTCGAAAAACATGGCTGTCATTACTATAAATAGAACATAGGGGTAAATTGCTGTGTTTTGCTAATAACTCAAAAACCGTTACAGATATCGAAAATCTGACGGGGTAAAATTGATCAGCATGACAAGATCTACCTACCCTGAAATTTTGAAGGAAATTCCAAAACCCATTTAGGAGTTATTGCCCTTTTTTCACATTTTTGGCTTTTTTTTATGTTATTATTTCAAAAATCTTCTTCTCTGAAACTACTATTCAAAATCATATGAAACTTGGTAAGATTGTTGGTTAGGGTACCCTGCATAGAACTGTTGTGGGGATTTTTGATTCGTCGAAAAACATGGCCGCTGTTACTAAAAATAGAACATAGGGGTAAATTGCTGTTTTTTGCTAATAACTCAAAAACCGTTACAGATATCGAAAATCTGACACGTGGTAAATTTGATCAGCATGACAAGATCTACCTACCCTGAAATTTTGAAGGAAATTCCAAAACCCATTTAGGAGTTATTGTCCTTTTTTTCGTCAAATTTTCATAATTTAACATTTTTCGTCATTTATCTCCAAAACTATTTGAGATAGAAGTGAAATGTAAATTTGAAAAATGTTTGCCATGTTGAGATCTACATACCCTGAAATTTTAAAGGAAATCACAAAACCCATTTAGGAGTTATTGTCCTTTTTTCACATTTTTGGCTTTTTTTTATGTTATTATTTCAAAAATCTTCTTCTCTGAAACTACTATTCAAAATCATATGAAACTTGGTAAGATTGTTGGTTAGGGTACCCTGCATAGAACTGATGTGGGGATTTTTGATTCGTCGAAAAACATGGCCGCTGTTACTAAAAATAGAACATAGGGGTAAATTGCTGTTTTTTGCTAATAACTCAAAAACCGTTACAGATATCGAAAATCTGACACGTGGTAAATTTGATCAGCATGACAAGATCTACCTACCCTGAAATTTTGAAGGAAATTCCAAAACCCATTTAGGAGTTATTGTCCTTTTTTTCGTCAAATTTTCATAATTTAACATTTTTCGTCATTTATCTCCAAAACTATTTGAGATAGAAGTGAAATGTAAATTTGAAAAATGTTTGCCATGTTGAGATCTACATACCCTGAAATTTTAAAGGAAATCACAAAACCCATTTAGGAGTTATTGCCCTTTTTTGTCAAATTTTTAAAATTTTAACATTTTTGCATTTATCTCCAAAACTATTTGAGATAGAAGTGAAATGTAAATTGAAAAATGTTTGCCATGTTGAGATCTACCTACCCTGAAATTTTGAAGGGAATCCCAAATTCTATTTAGGAGTTATTGGTTTGTGTAATTTGAGGTCGGGTTCTGTTACATTTATTTAAGGTTCACCCTTATTCCTGGTCAATTTTGTCAACTTCCTGCCAGGACTACCATCATCAGGGAACATATTTTAACATTAAACCTTATGAAAAATAAATCTTCAACAAATTTTCCCTGAACAATTGAACCAATTGCAACAAACTTGGTCAAATAGTTGATTAATTGTCCAATGAAACCCAGACTCCAGGTGAGCGATACAGGCTCTGGTGAGCCTCTTGTTCTTTTTTTAAATTCCATGCTATTCGCATCCCTGCAAAAATATGTTGTGTAACATATTCTATTCATTTCAAAAACGATTTCAGTTCTAAAGTATTTTGCTTAAATGGATGGATGAATTGTTGTTTAACGTCCAGTGGCAACCAGGTGCCTATCAGGACGAGAACATGTTGATAATAAATATGATCCCTGCTTTGTACATGCTAAGTCGGATTTTTAATGTGCTAGCTCACGAGGTAACTGTCCGCAGGAAGACATATCACGTCACTCGGGGGTAACATCGATAGTCCGACACTCATTGGTCCGACACTCAATAGTCCGACACTCATTAGTCCGACACTCAATAGTCCGACACTCAATGGTCCGACACTCAATAGTCCGACACTCATTTGTCCGACACTCGATCATTTTCCTTGTTCAATTTAAGTGCTATGCATTTGTATCGGGATTTGTATTTGGACCACCCACTTTTTATCCTGGGTTGGGAACACCACACCCCCTTTTGTAAATGGCTGGATCCGCCCCTGACATTGATTATTTAAATTTGAATTTAACGTTTTACAGGCAAGACATTTCAGTGTGTCCACTCTTGTTTTTCAAGGTAGTGTATAATGATATTGAAGACCAACTTGAAACTCTGTACACATGTTTATTAAAATCTATGCGATCTTTCTGAATTGTATGCAAAATCATAGGGTACTTTTTGAAGAAGTTAAAAAACAGAAGAGAGAAGGGGGGCCTTGTCCGTTGCAGCCTTTAGACGAGGCGATCGACCACCCGTTCGAAAGAGGAAGTACCGCCTTCTTCAAGAAAGGATAGATAGTTTAACGAATTCCTACAGAAATGGACAGAGAACACTTAATCAGTACTGGGACGCCATGGTGTACACTGTTGCCCAATTTAACTGAAATGACTGAGACATTTAGCCGTTTGTCGGTGGTGTAATAAAAGTTGAAATAAAACATATCTTACAAGTTTGTGTTCGTAATTCTAAAAAGTCCAGCAGAACGTGACATTCTTAATTGACTTTAAGACCAGTCATTACGCATCTACATTTATTTCAAATCTGAGTTTACTGTGGCTTTCATCTATTACACCACCCTCCTTTTTTACGATTGTACATGGGCATTATATTGTCTAGTTCGTTTGTCTGTCCGTTCATTCGTACGACCAATTGTCCAGATGTTTGTTTGTCCGTAAGTTCGTCTGTTCGTGCGAACAGATTTTTAGTCAATGTGGTTTATTATGAAGCAGTACTCGTATCAACTTGAAACTTAGTACACATGTTCCTTTGATGAGGTTTTTATTAATTGTATGATAAATTGGGTTTTATCTCAGTCTTATTGTTCACTTAACATAGAATTGGCATAATTTTTAAAAAGTACATTGCAAGGTTAAAGTTAGTTAAGGCCGTAAGGTGGCCTATAGTTGTTAATTACTGTGTTATTTGGTCTCCTGTGAAGAGTTGTCTCATTGGAAATTACATCACATCTTTTTGTATTTAGTGTCTCGCTTGCGACTTCTGTAACAGAAAGAGAGACTGGGATAGTTCAGATTTTTGCAATGTTAATTTCACTTTTATTATAAGTAATATGTTAACTATATTTGGAGTATGGAATGATTGTATATCTGGCCTTTGTCTTTCATTTATTTGTACATTAATTTGGCCGTTAGTTTTCTCGTTTGAATTTTTTTATTTTTTTACATTTGTTATTTCGAGGCCTTTTATAGCTGACTATGCTTCATGGGCTTTGCTCATTGTTGAAGGCCGTACCGTGACCTATAGTTGTTAATTTCTGTGTCATTTGGTCTCTTGTTTAGAGTTGTCTCATTGGCAAGTACACCAAATCTCCTTTTTTATATATACACGTTTGTCTGAAAGGGTATATCTCACCTCGACCTCATGTGTGTGTGGGGGGGGGGGGGGGGGGGGGGGTCGTGGGTTGGACCCCCTTTTTTTGGCCGATCAATGCATTTGTATCGGGACATGTACCTTAGGTTGGGAACACAGACACCCCCCTTTTTTAAATGGCTGGATCCGCCCCTGAAATTGATCATTTAAATTTAACGTTATACAGGCAAGACATTTCAGTGTGTCCACACTTGTTTTTCAAGGTAGTGGAAAATGATTGAGTGTCGGACTATTGAGTGTCAGACTATTGAGTGTCGGACTAATGAGTGTCGGACCAATGAGTGTCGGACTAATGCGTGTCGGACTATTGGGACGACCCACTCACTCGGATGCATTATACTGACTCCGAGCCGACCAGTCTTTGCTCTTACTCCTAGATGCCGCGTGCTTGGCGGGGAAGCAGCAAATACCAATTTTAATGTCTTTGGTTTGACCTGGCCGGGGATCGAACCCACGACCTTCCGCACTCGGGGCGAGTACGCTTCCACGAGACCACCGAGGCGGTCTGCTTAAATGACCCAAGCTCTTGTTTCAAAGTAAAGTAAGACGAGGAATTGGTGACTACTTGAAGGAAACAAGTTCCTGTGCTCATTTTTACTTAATTTTGAAAATGAAATATTCCAAATCATAACCCAAATTAGGGGGCTTGGGGATTTTATATATCAAAACATATCAAAATATTATTTTTTTAGGAAGCCAGAGAATGTGATGTTCGTATTTCAAGTATAATAAGTGACTTCCAAAAAATGAAGAAAACGCAGTCTAAACCTAGTACCAGAAAAAATGCTGCAAGGCGATTTGTCAAAATGTGATCCTGGACAACACATAGTATGCATTTTATTCGTGTGTTATTTGCTAATTCAGTATTGCATTTCCACCTAGTTTTCATAATAGGCTTCACTAAGGCTTAACGCAGCAGCATATCATCAAACATATATCAGATGTAAGCCTGGACACACTAATATTCTGCTTGGTACAATAAAGTGTTGGACACTAATTTTGCTTTCCTCAATAAATTGCATGCTGTACATGTAAGCCATAATATTCATGCATGTTATAGTTTTATGTCAGTCCAAAAATATCCTGCGACATAGTATCCTTTTTATAATTTATATTTCAATAACGTACTACTAAGACCATTCATTAAGATGGATTAAGGGAATACGATACAGATTTAGATTTTAAGATATTTGACAATAATTAAAATATAATTTGGAGTTATTTGAGCCAAAAAAAATCTTTCACAAATATCTGCCTTAATGTTTAACGAAAAAAGATAACTTCACCAGGTCTTTTGCAAAATATTCCCAAATAAATAGTCATAGTTCTCTGATGAATATTTGGTGGCAAAGATCGGCAAAGTATTTACATTATGCAAATGTAGGCCAAGTTACGAATATTGATGATCATGTGGTAATTTTAGATGCATGTAGAAAAAAATCGTCTACTGGAGAGAACCCTCAAATTTTAGGATTTTTAAGAGGTTTTTCTTGAGAGATACTTAGGAGATAACTGTATTGTATTGTAATATTGCCGGCATCAGTTGTGGATTTGATGGTTGCAAATTGAGTTTACTGGCGATGCGTTAGCGGGGTCAGTAAACGGATATTTGTAACCATCAAATCAAAATTGATGCTGACAAATATTAAAATACAATACTGCTCCCTGCTAACAGCACCGGTCACATTACCAGTGAGTAAAATCCAGTTAAGTGTCTAGTCCGGAGAGATGTCAATTCCAGAAGGAGTGAAATCTAATTGAAGATGTATAGTCTCATAATTGAGATAGAAACTTCGTATGGGCCAGTCAATTCGTGGTGAGGACCGAAGATAATTCATTAAACGCTTTGGACCAATTGAATAGCATGCGTTTAGGTAGTTTAATTCGTAGAAGAATAATTAATAAACCTGAACCAGAAAAGACACGTTTGGACTCATTGGGACCATCATTGACCTTTATCTTGTAACGAACGTCGCATTGCCAAATTCACCAGTGATTTTTGTCTCGCCTGCGAAAAGTCGCAAAGGCGAGATATAGGTATAACTTTCCGGCGGCGACGGCGGAGTAAACTTTTTTAAAACTTTAATAACTTTGCACATATAATACCTACAATTAAGATTATGGTCCACAGATAGCTTATCGTATAAGGTTTGCCGCAGTATACTTGTCTTGTGACCCTGGCCTCATTTTCATGGTTCACTGACTTCATAAACATAAAATGTAAAATCTGCGCCCAAGTTCCATTTCTTAGCAACTGTAATACTTAGACACACCATGTTTGGTCTATAGATAGTTCTTAATGGGTACATGCCAGTCCGACACTTGTCTCTGGACTTTTACCTCAATTTCATGCTTGACTGACTTTGTCACAGTTTCGAGATCAGGTCCATTTCTCAGCAAATTTAATACAAAGACCCACCATATTTGGTCAATAGATAATTCTTACTGGGTACATGTTGGAATGACACCTGTCTTTTGACCTTGACCTCAATTTCATGGGTGTGTGACCTGTGTCACTTTTTCTTGATTAAGTCCATTTCTTAGCAACTGTAATACCTAAACCAACCATATCTGGTCAAAAGATAGTTCTTAGTGGGTACATGCCAGTCTGACACCTGTCACTGGACCTTGACCCCTTTTTCATGCTTGAGTGACTTGTGTTACATTTTTTAGATTAAGTCCATTTCTCAGCAACTGTAGTACCTAGGCCCATCATATGTGGTCTGTAGATAGATCTTAGTGAATACATGCTCGTCTAAAACCTGTCAATTGAACTTGACCTGAATTTCATGCTTGAGTGACTTAATATACATTTTCATGATTTATTTGTTTGTTTGTATATTTGGGGTTTTACGCCGTTTCCAGCACATTTGGCTATTTCGCGGCGGCCAGTTTTTATTGTTGGAGGAAGCCGGAGTACCCGGACAGAACAACCGACCTTCGGTAGGAAAATTGGCAATCCTTGTCAATTTAGATTGGAGTCAAACACACCCCGCCACAGGTGGGATTTGAACTCACAACCCCAGTGTTGACATGCTAGTGATCATTAGTAGTCATAACGAACTACATAGACCACTCGGCCACCGAGGCCCCCATTTTCATGATTTAGTCTATTTCTCAGCAATTACATTTGTAACTAGACCCACAGTATTTGGTTGATAGAAATTCTTAGTGAATATACCACTTTAACATCTGACACCTTACCTTTGACCTCTATTTCATGCTTGACTATCTTTTTTCATGTTTTGGGATAATATCCATTTCTCAGCAATTGCAATACATAGACCAACCATATTTGGTCTATAGATAGTGTTTGGTGGGTACATAGCTGCCTGAGACCATGACTTGAATTTCAGACTTGTCACGTTTTCATGATTAAGTCGATTTTTCTGTAGCTGTATAATACCTATATCCAAATTGACCTCAGTTTTAGGCTTGAGTGTCTCTTGTCACAACCTCTCAACAAATGTTATAAATGTATTATATAAACCCACCATTTTTAGTCTATAGATTTTTTTTTTAGTGGGTACATACCAGTCTGAGACCTGTCAGCTCGCCTTGTACACAGTTTTAAGCTTGAATGACATGCATGAGATTTTTCAGACAAATTATCGCCTGACCATTACTATTTCTTTTAACCCATTTTCCTTGGCATTGAAATGTCGGGTATCAGATAATCATATTATTTTGTGTCCATGTGCATACTCAGGCGAGACATTTAGTGTATCCACTCTTGTTTATTAAATACCACTCTAAAAATCACCCGTGCATAAAAGAATTCATTAGATTTCTCAACCATTTGCATATTAAACAGGACGTAGTAAAAGGTATACAGCATATAGTAAAGAAATGGAATTCTTTTCAGTATATACATGTGTTGTCAGAAGACTATATGAAGTATTGACAAAGTAGATGGCAATATTTCACATTACTTAATTCAATTAGTTTGGAACTTAAAAAAAACAACATTTTTTTATAAACAAACAACAAACAGTTAGGATGAAAGGGACCACTTCCTCCATGTAAAACGACACCTATGCACAATACTAAGATAACATGACTGTTTTTTCAGGTATCAGTTCTATATATCAAGTCGGCGATTATAATTCTGCAACAGACACATGACAGAATCCATCGAGAAGGCTAAAAATCCAGATAGTAAATATTTTGGGAATTTGGATAATCAACAACAAAAGTAACGTAATGTAATGTTGTTTTCATAACCAATAGAGAATTTATACTTGAAAGTAACATGAGTAAGTTGACTATCATTATCTCTAAATTGAAAAGACCATAAAACAGTTTCAGATGTGATAGAAATTTGAGTTATCAGGATTGAATAAGTGCTAAGTGCTTATCAGATATTTTAAATTGTACTTTTAACTTATCAAGAATATGAGATAACAAGAGTCCACTAAATTATGCTGAAAATGTTGTTGAAATTTATGTTTGTAGTAATTGATATACATGTATATAGTATGAATTAATGTTATTAACAATTTATTAAACATGTGTTTAATGTCTTGGAAAATGTATGCTATTTTGATTTTTGTACAATGTATATAAAGTTCTTAAAACAAATCATGAACAAAATAATTGCATTTACTTATGAATTTTGAACCATAAATCATTTATTATATATTATTTTTGCACTAATGTAATACTGATTCTTGCAAATTTAATGCGATGAAAATTTATTATGAATTAATGCTAGTGTTTAAAATTTGGAAAGTAATTTGCTACCATATCAAGTTCTGTTTTAAATTACTTAAATTTGTTTTACCTTTTAAGTTTATGAGGTCCAAAATGTCTGGTATAGAGATGGAAAAATTGTAATTTGTTGATGGAAGAAATAAATTTAACTTTTTGTGGTTTCACTGAAATAGCCAGTAGTAAAAATCTGAGAATAAAAAAAATGTCACAAAAAATATGCATGATTTATACACGTGTATTTACTGACAAATTTATTTTAAGGTAAATTTGCATGCAGTGGTAAATTTTTTTCAGATTAATGATATCATACATGTATGTGTTTGATTCAGCTACATGTTTAATATTTTTTTTTTAGTTCTAACTAATATGCATAATTCTTGTTTTATTCAGTGGATTAATTTTTATATTTTTGTTCCTTGACCACTTTTCCACTTAACACCCACCTCCTCCGATACCTAAGGCATTTAAACTTTAAGTAAGTGTCAAATTAGCATTTGACAAAGTTTTTTGTTGTTGCTACATTGTTTCATTGTTGCAATGAAAGCACAATTAGTGTTAATTGAAATAGGAAAGTAAAAATTCTTAAACTGGAAATTGGTTAATTAATGAACGTTTCTGTGTTAATTTGTATGCACAATAAATCTTGATAAAGTATTCAAATCAACTATGTACTTGCACATATATTTTTTTATTTAGATAATGTTTTGTCACAATAGTTTTAACATGTAGACTGCTTGAACTATTCCATATTTTCTGAAAAGATATTTTGAAAAGAATTACATCCCTGTATATTGTCAAATGTTGTTTGTGTTAATTTGATATATAATAAACATGCCATTCTAAAAGTATTATTTAAATATATAATTTTATAAAATAAAACATGATTACATGTTACCTTGTTATAAATTGTATTTATGTACCTATCCTTACTGTAAATTATTTTGATTTTGGAGAAATAAAAATATATGATGTTTCAGCTCTTTTGTTGTAAGGTATTAGATTTATATTTTGCATAATTATAAAATTTTGCTCTTTTTTATGATATTCAAATTATTTCTTTCTTGTATCTTATTACTTTGTGCTTATGTTGAATCAACATAGGTTTATTGTGAAGGGTTTGAACAAAATGGTGTAGATGTATAGTAGAATAATGGAGAAAGTGCATGATAGATGACAGTTTAACAACCATGATCAAATTTTTATTTGTAAGAACTGAATTAGGTTTTGTTATCTTAAATTTATAGTTTTGTTATGGATTAATATGACAATTGTCTACTAAGACAACGGAAAATAGCTAAACAATTATGTATTGATAACTTTTTTGTTTGCTTATAATGTTGAAAATATTTCTGTCATATTTTTGGTGGTGGTGTACTTTTTTCCTGTAAACAACTCAAATATTTTCTTAGAACAATTTTTTTTCAAATAACTAAATATACAAGAATATAATAAGATGTCAACCTGTTTCAGAAACAAAATTAAAAGTTACTATAAAAGTATATCTAAATATAGTTGTTTATATTTATATTTAAAATGTTTTGTTTCAAAATGCTAAATATGTACCAGAGCTTTGGAGTAAAACTTACTATGACATTAAGGAAACAGAATAAGTGGTGTTTATTTGGTATGAAATTTTCCACCTGTCCTTTATAAAACTACCTGTTGATTTATTATCAATGTGCATTATCTTTTTATTTCACAGTCAACTTTATAATAAAAAATGTTAGAAATGGGGTTCATATAAATTGTATGTTATATGTAAACCATACTGGCTTTCTTGGTTCTACACAAGTGTATACTACTGGTCAAGTTGTGGGTTGCTCAGTGAAAGAATTAGTGGGCACCTGCATTGGAAGACTTCATATATGGATTAATGAAAATATTTTAAGGTATCTTTAACATGTAGGCATGGTAATTTTTCACTTCAAAATTTTGCCTTTATTTAATGGTAGAAAGGAGAACTATTTATTTCTACCTATAAAGAGAAGGCAGGATAATATCATTAGTTCAGTTAAATGTTGTATCCTATACTTTACCAGCTTTGAATATGAAATTGAAAGTATACAGTGATTTCGTTTAAAGTGAATGTTTGTGTCAATATTGTATTGGTTTTCCAGTTATTGATTTTAATTGATTAAAAATTAACAAGTATATATAAATAGCTAATGATGCCATGCCTTAATATGAAATTGTTTTGGCTAACAATGCTCATGAGAAAGGAATGTTAACTAAAAAAGAGATTGAATTTATCAATTTCATTTTATTTTAGCTGGAACATATATCCTATGTCCACATATATTTAGCTCGTTTAAGAAAGTATTAAAGAGAAAATATGTATATGTACCGGGGCGAACGGGAAATGAAATGGTAACTAAGCAAAAAACGTCGGGAAAATAGGAATTTGGCTAGAATGTCTCAATTTTCCTGAAACACGGTAACAACAACCCTTCCAGCACAAAAAAGAATCAAAATAAAAAATATATGTAAAAGGTGCACAGTACCACCTTTTGAAAATTGTAAGAGAAAGCTTCACAGACATAGGAATTTATGATTGTAAAGGCAGATGATCTTTATCGCTATGATTGTATATACTAATTTCGGTCAAATTAAGTAGTATCAACCGCAAGTTTTCTTATAATAATAAATATTTCAAACTTTCACTAGTGTAATAGTTTCCTGTAGTTTCAACTTACTTTAATTTTCAATATGATTATCAATATTGTAATTATTTTATAGATTTTTTCCACATCTTTTAATATGCAGCAAGGTACACAAATTGTTTTTATTGAATTGACATTAACAGAAACATGAGAAAAGTAGTTACATGTGTATAAATTTAGAAAAAAACATTAATCTATCAGATTAGTGGAATGAGTGTAAGCATGGTCGACACATCAAATTTCAAAAAAAATTCAGTGCATATTAGAGGGTGTGGGAAAATTTGAAATACAATGAAGTATAATGTTATATAATAACAAAAACTCAATTAAATTTATGTTTAATTGAAATTGTGTTATGAATTATGCATTTTAACCAGTGCTATACCCAGTGAGTCCCAGAAATTAGTTTGATAGTCTTTATTGGAGCAGAGTGTATTTATGGAGGTTATTAACAATAATGTATTTCAAAATACCAAGGTGAAACATAGCTTGAAAGAGGTTTCAAAGTTTCGTTGTAACTACTCACAAAGGTCATTGATGTAAAGAATATATTGCTCATAAAAGTAAATACATGTATGTTCAGAAATATTGAAAAGTTTCAAGCATTCCAAGATATACTCTCAGCTCGCTATAATAACATATTTAAATAGTATATTGTAATACATGTACATAGCTATCCAAAAAAAATCCAGCTTTAGTAACTATTTGACTATCCAAAACAAATCCAGCTTCAGTAACCATTTGACAAAAGATTACAGAAGCAATTAGCTTAAGGGAAAATCAAAAGCAACAAACACCTGATACAAAGTTAATCGTAAGATCAAGAAATTGCAACTTAAAACTACAATATCTAGAATGATAATTCCAGAAAACAAGAAATTGAAAGAAAATAAAAACGACGAAAAAGCTGAAGCAGTTGCAATATGAACTCTATCAATACCGGGCACAAAAGTTAGGATCTCCGTTAACGACAATCATTGCATTATTTGAGAGACAGAAAACGAGGGTCTCGATGGGTTGTTGTTCATATAGTATATTGTAGAACGTCATTATTTTCTATTCTTTTTCATGTCATTATTCTATATTCATTATTTTTTAAGCAAATTTTATCCATTCTTTAAACCCCATCCATACCCTCGGAAACTTCATTCTGGCAAATCAAATCGTAATTAACAAATGATGAATATAACCCTGACAAAGTTAATTTACCATGAAGTTTAATCCAAATAAAAGACATGACTTTATTGAACAACCTTAGACACCGATATACAAGAGGTCAAATACATTATTTAATGGGGTGGTCTAGGTAGTTTGTCTCGACTACTAATGATCACTAGCATGTCACCACCGAGATTGGGAGTTCCAATGTCACCTTGTGGATGGGTGTGTTCGACTCCGATCAATTGACAAGGATTGCCAATTTTCCTACCGAAGGTCGGTGGTTCTCAGAGCCGGGTACTCCGGCTCCCTCTACCAATAAAAACTGGCCACTGCGAAATAGCCAAATGTGCTGAAAACGGCGTAAACCCCCAACTAAACTAAACAAACATTATTTACATACAAATACAAATATTTAACGAAAATGTATTATTCTTATAAAAACAATCAACATATAGGGGCCTCGGTGGCCGAGTGGTCTAGGTAGTTCATCATTACTACTATTGATCACTACCCTGTCAACGCTGGGGTTGTGAGTTCGAATCTCACCTGTGGCGGGGTGTGTTCGACTCCGATCTTAATTGACAAGGATTGCCAATTTTCCTACCGAAGGTCGGTGGTTCTCTCCGGGTACTCCGGCTTCCTCCACCAATAAAAACTGGCCGCCGCGAAATGGCCAAAATGTACTGAAAACGGCGTTAAACCCCAACAAAACAATCAACATATACAAATGACACACCTCATAATCACAAAAACTTTACGAAGAAAGTAAGATAGTGTTTTGTTTGCTTCATTTATAAAGTTCGGTGTGACAGAACTTCAAGACATTAGTCAATTTATATTCACTAGGATTAAGGGTATACAAATTTATGTAGGGATATATTTTTCTACCTTCTCTCTTGTTTTCGATGTATACATGTATATGAATAGAGTGAAATTATTCCCAATTCCATTCGTACACAGATGGTGTATTTTAGAAAATTCATTAAAAAGTCTTGTCTGAAACTACAGAACCAATTGGAACCAAACTTGGTAGAAATGGTCTTTAGGTAGTCCTCTTTCAGAATTATGTCAGATGATCCCGAATATCGATCAAGAAGGCCGCCACAGCCGAAATTATTTTAACATATGACCCTAAGGGAAAACCATTGAGCAAATTGGAACCAAACTTTGCAGAAATGGTCCACAGCCGAACTTAGTTTAACATAGGAATCTATGGGGAAATTAATTTAAAAATCTTGTCTGAAAGCATTTGGTCAATTGGAACCAGACTTTGCAGCCATGGTTATTAGATTGTCCTCTTTCAGAAATTATGTCCAATAATACCGACTTTTGTTTCGTCGGTGCTTTTATGGCTGTTGAATGGCAAATTGAATCCAGGTAAGCGATATAGACTCCTGGGAGCCTCAGTTTCGTTTATAGGAAGTCCCAACCATCTATCTGTTTCTAAAGGAAGTATTAAATTCTAGCAAATCCGTTTTACTAAACAAGACCTTTCAGTTATGAGTTGGGTTAACTGATAATTAGAAGCTTTATCGAAACAAGTTTCTCCATTCCCCCACAATCATCAAAAATTGACATATGATATCCACCTGTACATGGACGGATATCCAGAGTGCAATTTAAACATTACTTGATACATCCTCGAAGTCAATTTGTTTTTATCTAGTTGAAGGTTATTCCAAACTATGACAATCCTTCCTTCCATGCAGAGAAAAACGTTCTAACTCCCTATAAATTACCAGGCTTCTCAAAAGACTAAGACAATTTACACAATTTATTATGGAGCAAATGCAATATTTACAGGAAATATATCCATATATATTTATATATACTAAATGAAGACAATATATATATATATATATATATATATATATATATATATATATATATATATGACTTAGAATGTCCTTATAAGCATATATATATACGAATCAAATACATGTATCTGTAATTTGTAATTCACCACATCACAATAAAAGCATAAGCTAGCCGCCTAAAACCATCTACCTATCTAATACTTAATTATAATATAAATAAAAATATTAAACACAGCTGTAAGTGGCGGGTGGGAGGGTAAAAATCTTCTCAAGAAAAATTTCAAATATGCCGCGAAATTCTTAACAATGAAATATATATGAGTGTCCTGTATCATAGCATCAAATTGAGATGAATGAGATTCGGAGGACCTCGGATGTTTGTTCAAATGTAAATAAAGATCCACGTCGTAATTATCAATTTTGAAACAAAAAATTAACTATCATGCATGTAATTCGGCGTATTATTAGGAGATTTTCCAAAGTCACTTATAAAATTAAAAAAGATACGGTCTATTTCAAAATCCCATACTTCCGATGCATGATAATACTGGACTGACAAAAATGTCAACAAATCAGTGGGAATATATATCCTGATTTTTCTAAACAGAGCATACAAGGACCTTTGTGCTTGTTCGAACCATTGTTTCCTTTCCTGTTTTAAAACTACCGTAGAGAATTAAATGCGAAATCCAAATAAACTGCCGCTCCCTATGCGCACGATACGCCCGTCCCCAGCAACAGCTATGAAGTTATTGTTTTTTTTTTAGCAAATTAAGTGTCATGTTACTTTTTCAACAGCTTAAGGATGTATTCTTCTGATGTTTCAGTCTCGTTGAAATCTCGTCAGTTGGGAATTATTTCCAAAACATGTGATACAAGTGGAAAATATTAATGAATTAAAAAAATATTATAATCCAACTAAACTCTGTGAAAATTATATACTTACAATAAGCAGTTTTTAAGTAATAAAATTTTCAAATTTTATAACCAATCTGGTCAGTGTCATCAGCCAAAATGTTGTGGAAATGGGTGAGGGATACAAAGAAATCAATTTTTTCTTTTTAAAATTCTTTAATATGTATTTTTTCAATCATTTATAACAAAGAAGCTGAAATTATATGCTCTTTGTTCTAAAAAAATGAGAAAAACCCCAAATTTACTAAATTGACTGCATGGTCATTTTAACACGAAAAAAAAAATTATAAAACTTTCTTATATTAACACCTACCTATAGTTTTTTTAAGTCAAATTTATTCAGATTGGTCCACTTCATCTTTAGGGAAAGTATGGGAAAAGGTTTAATAGTTGAACTGTGATTTTTTTTCATGATAATAGCCCAATAAATAGGTAAAAATTGATGAAAAATGGGAAAATCATCAAAAATGGGGTACTTTCAAATGACCGTAGCAAAAAAAGAAGTGCACCACCATATGATTTTTTAGTCATAAATTACTTTCTTACAGTCATATAAACCAAAAAATCAGGTTAAGAAAAAAAGTTTAATTCTAGAAATTTTTGGCTCCTCAGAGGTGTACATCCTTAATAGCATATCTAAATTATAACACTGTAACAATAAGCTAAATATCATCATTGTGTAAGTAGTTTGAAAAAAAATCGACCAAGGCGTACTGGAGTTAGTGCGAGACATGTGAAAAATTATCTTTATTTTTAAAGAGGATTGCCTCATTAGTCTGAACTAATCTTGCTGGGAGTCCTCGTTCATGTAAAAAAAAAAAGACTGACAAATTTGTCATTTCTCAAAATATTATCAAGAATTTTCAATGAAATTAATATTTTATTGCTGAAAATATTTCTGTTTCATTGATACTTAATACATACAGGGTTTTGTTTTTTCTGTGAAAATCATTCAAACACTAGTACACCTGTATACGTTTATTTTATTTCAGACGGTTGCTCACTTTTCAAATAGCATTCTATTGATTATTACTTATTAATAATTCCAGTGACCCTTTAAGTTATAAGATTTATATCAAGACAAAAAACTTGGATGCCAATAAAAATATATAATTTTTATAATTCTATGGACACGGATTTTGAGAAATAAAGTATAAATATATGACTTTTTTGGATCGATATTGACTTAATTCCCAAACTCAATACACCATATTTCGGGAAGCAACAATCATTTATTTTTCCTTCGATATTCAGAGCATTCGACATGCCATTGCCGTATTATAGATCAAAGAGAAAAACGATTATTCAGTCAACTGGTATGTTTCCACTGTCATCTTACTTTTTGGAGGTCTTGAGTATATTCACGTCAAAAGACACCAGTCCCGTGGCAAAATGCGACAAATAACTTATTAGTTTTAACAATTGTTAGATCAAAGAGAAAAACGATTATTCAGTCAACTGGTAGGTTTCCACAGAACAATTCACATGGGTACTTGCTGATTGGCTTTATAATAATTCAGTTGATTCTTGGTGCTCAATGTACAAATCCTGCTCAATATATGCCTTACTTCGGACAAATTGTCATCATAAACTTATCAACCAGTTACTTTGGGTGTAATTAATTTAATTTTATTAGTTAAAAGATTTGTTTTCAGTCGAGACGCCAATTCAGTCTTGGAATTTCTCAGAATCAAGGGTTTTGTACCATGACAATCGGTCTCTGGTTGTCTAGGTGACCAGACCCCACCGTGGTATATATTACGGCTATACATGCAAACTTTCATTAAAATCTGACATATATCCTACTCATGTAGTCTACCTCGTATCACAATTACGTGAAATTCTATAAAATGTTTAAAAATAATTAAGAAAATTTAAATATTGTAGCTTCCATTGCATAGATGATGTTTTATCACTCAACAATTCACGTTTTGGGAATTTCTTACATCTCATCTATCCCAAATGAGCTCGAAATTAAGGATACAACAGACACTGCCAAGTCTGCATCTTATCTTAACATGGACCTCAAAATTGACACCAGAGGAAGTTGAATACAAAACTTTACGACAAACAGGATGACTTTGACTTTCCAATCGTCAGGTTCCCATTTTTGAGCGGCAACATTCCAGAAACGCCGGCGTATGGAGTATATTTCACAACTCATACTTTATTCCAGAGCTTGGATTTGACATGTGCAGCATGGCGGGTATCCTGCAGGAAGCAGAGACTGCTTACTCTTCCGGAGCACCTGAGTCTACCCCCGGTTTTTGGTGGGGTCCATGTTGTTCAAATATTTCTAGTTTTTAATTGTAGTGCATGTATTGTTTTGGTCTTGTCTTCGTTGTTCTCCGGAGTTTGTCAGTTGTTTCGATGTTCCCCTCTTTAGAATATCCCTTTGGTATTTCTTGACTATGTACATGTGTAGGCCCGGCAAACGGACTCTTACAATGCAAGTTATAGTTAGAATATATTAAGCAAACTCTTAATGGTTAAGAAGTAAGCTCAGCTAGCTTCAACGAGCGCACCCCCTTCTTAACCAATAACAATTTACTAGATATTTTCTAAATTCTTATAGGAAACCTTGTACTCAAATGTAAATTGAAACCATCATAGGTAAGACACAACCCACCACAGAAATATTTATATGTATTATATCATGGCCGTTAATTCCATTGAGGCGGGGGAGGCAGCTGCCTACTGCCCTCCAACTTTCCAGAGAAAAATTAATGAAATAAGTTTTCAAAATAAGTAAATACACAGACACTAGAGGCTCCCAGGAGCCTGTATCGATCACCTGGATTCAATTTTCCAATCGACAACCATAAAAGCACCTAAGAAATAAATGTCTGTACCTAAAAGAGGACCATCTAAGGACCATTGTTGCAAAGTTTGGTTCCAATTTGCTCAGTAGTTTCAGACAAGAAGATATTTAAATGAATTTCCCATAACTAAGTTTGGCTGCAGTGGCCATCTTGGTTGATCATCCGGGTCATCGGACACACTTCTGAAAGAGGACCATCTAAGGACCATTGTGCTAAGTTTGGTTCAAATCTGCTCAGTAGTTTCAGACAAGAAGATTTTTTTAATTCACCCCACCCTTTTTTCGGTTTTAAGTAACAGCAGCCGTGTCAGTTGGAAGTCGGGGATTCCGGACATAACTTTGGAAGGTGGCCACCCAAGGACCATTCCACCAAAGTTTAGTGCCAATTGGCCCAGTGGTTTCAATGAATATTCCCACAGGGCCCTATGTTAAACAAGTTCAGCTGTGGTGGCCATCTTGGTTAACAGTCCAAGTCATCTGACATAATTCTTAAAGAGAACCTCCTAAGGACCATTACTGCCATGTCTGGTTCCAACTGGCCATGTAGATTCATAGACGATTTTTAAAATTCACCCCCCCCTTTTTCTATGTGTAGTAACTGCAGCCATGTAACTTTAGAGGGGGCTACCCAAGGACCATTCCACCTCCTCTCCTCGCCGATCTGTTTCTGTACTTATACGAGGCGGATTTCATTCAAGGGCTACTATGTAAAAACAAAAAGAAACTAGCACAATCCTTTAATTTCACGTTTCGTTATATAGATGACGTGATGTCGTTAAATAACGACAAATTCCAAGACTTTCTACATCTCGTCTACCCCAGTGAGCTTGAAATTAAGGATACTACAGATACACCAAAGTCCGCTTCATATTTGAATTTGTTTCTTGAAATAGACAATGAGGTACATTTGAAGACAAAACGTGATGACTTCAATTTCTTCTATTGTTAACTTTCCCTTCTTGAGTAGCAATATACCAGCATCACCTGCATATGGCGTCTACGTTTCTCAGCTTATCCGATTTTCAAGGCCATGCGTGAGTTACCCTGACTTTCTACAAAGAGGATTACCGCTGTCACAAAAGCTTCTTAACCAGGGTTTTATCAGGGATAAGTTGATATCACCATTTAAAGAATTTTACGTCGTCATCACGAATTGATTGACCGTTACAGTGTAGAGCAGGAACTGCTCACCCTTCCGGAGCACCTGGCTTTTATAGGTCGTGTTGTTCATTGTTTTTTATTTTTCAGTGTTTATTTGATGTGCTTGTGGTTGTCCTAGGGTTTGTCTGTCCATTGGATTACGTTTTTTTATTTGCCCCCTAGGTATATTTGTCCTTGTTTCATTTTGCTTTGCTTTCGTGATTATTATTTTTTTTTTTTTGAATCCCTAAATAGCCGAGACGCTAGTGATTTAATATTTTTGCTGTCTTTGGTTTTATTTTCTTCTTTATTTTGTAGTATTTGTTTGCTCTTATATTGTTGCGGTTTGTATTTTTGTAGGCTTATAGGTCGTTGATCGTATAGTGGTAAATTACTGCTTACTGGTTACTTGCGTTGTGAATGAAAAGGCTAGTGTGGTTCCAATATTTTAATAGGCAGACCAATTAACAGAAACAGACAGTGGTTAAGACATGAACTTAACTGAAGTAAAAACCGAACTGAGCGGACTACAATGTCGCTCGTATTTATAATCTAGCCCCAAAAACCAGTTAGAACAAGATAAAATACTGCGTAGAAAAATAAAATAATACGTAGAAAATATTAAACAATTATAGAAAATTAGTCCTCCACACGTCAATCACAGCATCCCAAAATGGTACTATTACTAATAAGCACCTGACGTGTGAAACATACCCAGTCCAAATACAGTTCCAATACACCTCTATCGAAATATCATGTTAGTACATATCTATTTCCTAAATGTCAATTTTAACAAGTTTTACCATTTGTTCCATGTTTGGTACATAGATGTTTTCTAAAGGTCAATTTTAACAAGTTTTACAATTTAATCATTGGACCTGTACTAAACTGGTATTAGCCTGTCTACATACAACTTATTATACAATCATATTTTAATTTTAAAATTATTACCTTCCCAAATTAATTGAAATATATTTTATATTCTTTGGTCACCCAGGCCATCCCGTTACATTTTCTTTTGATTTTGATCTAATTGACTTTCCCCATATTTCATAGTTGCGGTACTCTTTGGTCGATAATCAGACCCCTGTCTTCTCCAAGACAAGGATACAAATATTCAAATATTAAAATAAAATTATAAAAATTCAACAGTTCTGTTACAATACATTGAGTTAAAAATAGAAAAAAAAACTCAAAGTTACAAAAAAAATAATAGGGTTAATTTTAGTATAAAATTATTTAATTAGCAAGATCTTAAAATTTCACTTCTATACTGGAAATAAGATAACTAATATAAAAATAAAGCGTTTATTAGACACACTAGTTTGATCTCAAGAGATATGTGTCTTTTGCTACGCAGATTCGGCATCTCGCTACATTTAGACTAAATAACTGTTACATTTTGAGTATCACATCTTTCATAGGTCAAATGAACGTATGATGGGTTTTAATGTTATTGTCTTTGTATAACTTTTTTTAAAATATTCAGTGATAAAGTTTTAATATTTTATTTATTTATTGTTTTTCAAATATTTATATATCTTCTTAAATAATCTATTAATTTGAGTTTTATCATGGAAAACATATGTGATAAATTCATTTGCATTCTGTGATAAAGTTGAAATACTAGTATGTTTTTCTATTGTTTATTTCTTTCATTTTTTTATATAATCTTTTGAATAATTTTATCACTTTGGATATTTTTTAAATATTTTTATTTTTCTTTTAATTTTATTTAAATATAACTAATAATGTTTTTAATTGTCTTTTTATCATGTCTGTATATATATATATATATATATATATATATATATATATATATATATATATATTAAATATCAATAAATATAATATTTTAAATATATTTTGGAGTTTTAACAACCTTTTGAACAGTACTTCAAAGATTTTTCATAACCAGTAACTAGTTAATTACTAAATAAACATATTACAAATTCCCACCTGGCCAACAAGTAAATTCCCACATAGCCAATACAAAATATCTTACCTGTATATACAAAAATATGAAATGTTGGCTAAGTGGGAGGACACCATTTATTGTATCATTGCAGACATACTTCCAGGCCCCAGTGCCATAAAAATTAAAATATTCTAAAGTCTGAGAATATTCTCAACTATCATGACAACAAGAAATCCTAGAGTTTTTATTGGATGGGAATAAAGAATTTCAGTAAAAAAATTCTCAGCAAAGAATTTCTTTATGGTGCCAGTGCCAGGTCTCTAAAAAAATCTAAAACTCTATTGAAATTGATATTTAGTTATTCATTTTATATAAATACTCATCTACTGTGTATATTTATTATTTTTATCCTTTTTATTACATTTCAAAAAAAAAATAGACATTAGTATTTTTTTTTTCTTCTGCAGCCGTACGATCAGTATATATACTTTTCAGAAAAAAATTCCTTAAATGAAAGTTTACACCGGATGCCATCTTTAAAGGGCAAAAACTCCTATAAGGGGTCAATCAATGATTTTGGTCATGTTGACTTATTTGAATATCTTACTTTGTTGAACATGTTTGCTGTTTACAGTTTGTGTTTATCTATAGAAATATTCAAGATAACCTAAAACTGCAAAATTTCCTTAAAATTAACAATTCAGGGGTAATTAAAGGACCTTTGTGAGCACGCTCACATACCCCACGTCTGCATATTGTCACTGGAGAAACAAAATCTCACTTCACAAGTAAAATGAACACAATCAAATGCTTACCTTAACATATTTATCCTAATTTGAATGGCAGCATGTTGGAAAATTTAAATTCCAAGCGAGAGGAGTCAACAGTAATAGTAAAGTGAGGCAAATAAGTTCAAAGGGGCGTAACTCCTGGAAAAAAAATTGAATCGTAATTTCCTGTCGATATGCACATCTCGTAGTGTGCCCTTATTATCTGAAAAGGTTTCATGAAATTCTGTTATGTGGTTTGAGAGGAATTGCGATGACAAACTGTTGCAGTAGTACATTAAAGTAAATAAGTTCAAAGGGGCGTAACTCCTAGAAAAAAATTGAATCACAATTTCCTGTCGATATGCACATCTACGTAGTATGTCCTTATTATCTGAAAAGGTTTCATGAAATTCTGTTGTGTGGTTTGAGAGGTCAGTTGCGATGACAAACTGTTGCAGTAGTTCATTAAAGTAAATAAGTTCAAAGGGGCGTAACTCCTAGAAAAAAATGAATCGCAATTTCCTGTCGATATGCAGATCTATGTAGTATGTCCTTATTATCTGAAAAGGTTTCATGAAATTCTGTTGTGTGGTTTGAGAGGAGTTGCGATGACAAACTGTTGCAGTAGTACATTAAGTAAATAAGTTCAAAGGGCCGTAACTCCTAGAAAAACAAGAGGCTCTCAAGAGCCTGAATCGCTCACCTGGTAAACAATGCACTATAAACTAAATTAATATATTAATGTTTGTTGTAAACTAAACTGAGTATTAAAGGTCACGTAAAATGCTGAAAATACCTTTAAAAACCTTTAAGAACCTCTGGAAAGAAATGGGCATGAGTTCTCCCTACGCTTGATTAAGATACAGTCATGGTCAATCTGATGATTCATAATACAAAATACAAGCTTTAATTAATCTTCAAATACAAGTATAAATCTTTTGGTCTATATGTTGTCTTCGTTTTTAAAATGTTTGAAAGAAGTTATGTAAAAATTGTGGGTTAAGGCTTTTTATTGTACTTGAAAAGGAAATATTGCAGGAACAATCATGCTAAGTTTCATCAAATTCCCCCAAGTAGTTTCAGAGGAGAAGATGTTTGAAAATTTGTTAACAACGATTATGACAGACACCAAGTGATGGCAATTAAAAGCTCACATATTATGAAGTTTAATCATTGTTATACAACATTCTCATCATCACCATTCACTAAGGATACCATGTTTACTTTAAAAACCAAATATTGTTGAAATCCGAGCAAGTGTAAAAAATGGCGGGAAAATGGCAGCCATTTTAAAAATGGCCGTCCAAAACAAACTTTCATCATCACCATTCAACTCGCGATACCATGTTTGCCTTGAAAGTAGCTTTCATCTTCATTTTATTTCTATAATTCAGGAAAGAATAGCAAAAAACAGCATTTTGACCCCTATGTTCTATTTTTAGTAAGGGCGGACATGTTTTTTGACCAATCAAAAATCCAAGCATTAACTTTTTGCAGAATACCCTAAGGAACAATCTTACCAAGTTTCATTTGATTTTGAATAGTAGTTTTAGAGAAGATTTTTGAAATAATAACATAAAAAAAAGCCAAAAATGTCAAAAAAGGGCAATAACTCTAACATCAGTTGACAGATTTTCACAAAAATCAGCACTCAGGTAGCTCTCATCATGCTGAACACTTTCAACCTGCAGAATTTGGCGTAACCTAATGATTTTTGAGATATTTGCGAAAAAACTGTTGTTTGACCCCTATGTTCTATTTTTAGTAACAGTGGCCATGTTTTTCGACGGATCAAAAATCGAAGCCTAAACTTTGTGCAGGATACCCTAAGGAACAATCACGCTAAGTTTTATCCAAATCCATTCAGTAGTTTCAGAGGAGAAGATTTTTGAAATAATAACATAAAAAAAAAGCCAAAAATGTCAAAAAAGGGCAATAACTCTAACATCAGTATACAGATTTTCAAGAAAATCAGCACTCAGGTAGCTCTCATCATGCTGAACACTTTCAACCTGCCAGAGTTTGCCTTAACCTAATGATTTTTTAGATACTTGCGAAAAATTGTTGTTTGACCCCTATGTTCTATTTTTAGTAACAGTGGCCATGTTTTTCGATGGATCAAAAATCGAAGCATAAACTTTGTGCAGGATACCCTAAGGAACAATCATGCTAAGTTTTATCCAAATCCATTCAGTAGTTTCAGAGGAGAAGATTTTTGAAATAATAACATAAAAAAAAGCCAAAAATGTCAAAAAAAGGGTGATAACTCTGAAATGAGTGGTTGGATCTTCTTCAAAATTTCAGGGCAGGTAGATCTTGAGGTGCTGATCACTTTTACCCTATGCCAGAATTTTGATATCTGTGACCGTTTCTGACTTATTTGCAAAAAACTGCGATTTACCCCTATGTTCTATTTTTAGCCATGACGGCCATGTTTTTATACGAATCAAAAATCCAAACAATAGATTTGTAGCACCCATACCAATTAATAACTGTACCAAGTTTGGTTGCAGTTGGACTTATGGTGTTGGAGGAGTTAACGTTTGAAAAAGTTAACGGACGACGGACGGACGGACGACGGACGCCAAGTGATAGCAATAGCTCACATGACCCTTCGGGTCAGGTGAGCTAAAAAGGGCAATAACTCCTAAATGGGTTTTAGGATTTCCTTCGAAATTTCAGGTTAGGTAGATCTTGTCATGCTGATCAATTTTACCCCATGTCAGATTTTTGATATCTGTAACGGTTTTTAAGTCATAAGCCAAAAACAACACATGAACCCCTATATTCTATTTTTAGCTACGACAGCCGGCATGTTTTATGTCAGATCAAAATAAATTGAGGATCGTTTGTAGAGGACATGTTATAGGCCATTCCTATTAAGTTTCAAACCAATCGGCCCAGCGGTTTCAGAGGAGAAGATTTTTGAATAAAAAAATTTTGAAAATTTGACAAAAAAAGGGCAACAACTCCTAAATGGATTTTGGGATTTCCTTTAAAATTTCAGGGTAGGTAGATCTCAACATGGCAAACATTTTTCAAATTTACATTTCACTTCTATCTCAAATAGTTTTGGAGATAAATGACGAAAAATGTTAAAATTTTGAAAATTTGATGAAAAAAGGGCAATAACTCCTAAACGGGTTTTGAAATTTCCTTCAAAATTTCAGGGTAGGTAGATCTTGTCATGCTGATCAATTTTACCCCATGTCAGATTTTCGATATCTGTAACGGTTTTTGAGTTATTAGCAAAAAAACAGCAATTTACCCCTATGTTCTACTTTTAGTAACAGCGGCCATGTTTTTCGAAGAATCAAAAATCCCCACATCAGTTCTATGCAGGGTACCCCAGGGAACATTCATACCAAGTTTGGTTCTAATTAGTCAAGTAGTTTCAGAGGAGAAGATTTTTGAAATAATAACATAAAAAAAAGCCAAAAATGTCAAAAAAGGGCAATAACTCTAACATCAGTTGACAGATTTTCACGAAAATCAGCACACAGGTAGCTCTCATCATGCTGAACACTTTCATTCTGCCAGAATTTGCCGTAACCTAATGATTTTTGAGATATTTGCGAAAAACTGTTGTCTGACCCCTATGTTCTATTTTTAGTAACAGTGGCCATGTTTTCCGACGGATCAAAAATCCCCACATCAGTTCTATGCAGGATACCCCAAAGAACATTCATACCAAGTGTGGTTCCAATTGGTCAAGTAGTTTCAGAGGAGAAGAGTTTTGAAAAATTGTTAACGACGACGGACGACGACGACGGACGCCAAGTGATGGCAATAGCTCACATGGCCTTTGGCCAGGTGAGCTAAAAATTGAATCGCAATTTCCTGTCGATATGCACAACTACATAGTATGTCCTTATTATCTAAAAAGGTTTCGTGAAATTCTGTTGTGTGGTTTGAGAGGAGTTGCGATGACAAGAAACAGGACTGACAGACTGATGGACGGACGGACGGACGGACAGGTCAAAAACATTATAACCTCCGCAACCCGTTGCGTGGGGTATAATAACCCAGCAAAGGGTTGATTGATTCGTCTCAAAATTTCATGGCAGGTAGATCTTGACCTAATGGACATTTTTGTCCTGTCAGTTTTGCTGTAAATGCTTTAGTTTTTGAGATATAAAACAAAAACTGCAGTTTACCCCTATGTTCTATTTTTAGTAATGGCGACCATGTTTGATTATGGATCAAAACCTCGGATATTATTTATAAACTAGATACCCTAAGGAACATTCACTTAAAGTTTTGAAGTACATGTATTTGGCGAAGTAGTTTCTGAGGAAAAGATCCTTGAAAAAAGTTTACGACCGACGATGACGGATGCCAAGTGATGGCATAAGCTCACCTGGCCCTCTGGGGCAGGTCAGCTAAAAAATTTGTGACTACATATATATTATTCACACAAAAAAAATGTGATTGATTACCAGTGATCACGATTTCCCAGGCCTTTTAGATTAAAAGCAACCTACAGGGTCCTGGCTGCAAGAGGCACATACATGTATAGAGTGATTTATTTAATGTTTATCATGTTTATTATATTAAATTGTAAAGGTCTGAACAATTGGGCACAATTTTGAAAGGGGACCACACATGAACAAGTCTTCCAAATTTTGGTCTCAAATGACCCAAAAGTTTATGAATACAAATGATTTTGACCGATTTTTCTATTTTCAGTAATGGCGCCTCGGATGCATGTTTTTGATGGGGTCCACACATGTAAAAGGACCAATCCATAAATTTTTGCTCCCAATAGCCCATTGTTTTAATAGAATATTTTTTTTGGAAAATTTTACCACAACAGGCTAATCCACATGTATGTAAGAAAGACAATACCCTCTTGTCCCTATATGTAAATAACAATTTAGAATATTTGTAAGATTTTTGACACTCACGATCAGATAACATTTGTAGGAAAGCTTATCTTGGTCAAATTTGTGTTGAAGAAAAAAGATGTAAACAGAGGTAATTCTTTGATAATTTGTGGTCAAGCTATACTAAAACATGGCAATATTTGATATTTATCAAAACTTTTTTCTACCAACATTAACGAACATTTGAAGAGTTTATACATTTGAATACTCTCTCATCAATTTCACTTATTTTGATTTCCACATTTTCAACCCTGACCAAGAAGACATATTGAAATGTAAAATGTACACTGAAATCTTGGATAAACTCAAACAATCTAAGTCCCATAACTCTGGAATGACAAAAGTGGAAAATCGTCAAAAAGAAATACATACCCCCATTTGTAATAATGTGTTAAAGTTTGAAGAAAATCAATCAAGGAGTACTCGAGTTTGTGCGCGAAATGTGAAGAATTGGGGTTTTTTGACAATCTAAGTCCCATACATTGTAATTCTGGAACGAAAAAAGTGTAAATCGTCAAAAAGTATACAGATCCTCAGACTAAGTCGCATAACTCTGGAACAACAAAATTTAAAATCGTCAAAATTAACAGGGAGCTTCCATCAGTCAATCTTAAAGTTGAACTTGTGTTAAAATTTCAAGAGAATGGATTGAAGCAAATTTGAGTTATGGTACGAAGTGTTGACGGACGGACTGATGGACAGACATTGGTATACCATAATATGTCCCATCTACGACGGGCATATAAAAATGTATAAAAATTAATTTCTTTCAATCAACAGTCTAATGACATTGAAGTTCTAAGATTTCTTTCCCATTGTTTATGTCTTCTTTCTTCAATTTTTTGCTCTCGTTTATTTAAAATTCTCTTTGTTACTTTCCTTTCTGGATTTTTTATCACAGCCTTCTTATCATTAGCATTAAAGTGAGTTATTTTGGGTTTTTCATGCGTTTCTGAACCCAAACATTTCCTGTCTCTTTTTAAAATGGTTTTAACTGGGTATTTTTGACCTTGACCTTCTGATCCCAGTCCTTTCCTGCAATCCCAACCACTTCTCAACATCATCCTATATCCTTTGTTCGATGAAGGAAGCAAAAATGGGTCATCCTTGGCTTTCTTTTTAGTGTTAAATAGATGAACTGTTGACGTCTCATGACCTTTCATATTGGTTTCCGTAAAATTAGCCCTACAAACTTCACAAAAGAAGGACACTAGTTTTTGTACTTCATTTTTATGTTCATCTGAAAAATTGTCCTGATATCTTCCATTCTGAAATTTTTCTATTAATCTTGATATTGGCATAAAACCAGCAGTTAGTGCAATTTGAGCTGCATTCTCATTCTGAAAATTTACCATATCTATTTTGGCACCAACTGATAACAAATGTTTCACCGTTTCAATATGACCACTGTGTGCAGCACACATTAAAGCTGTCCAGCCAAAACTGTCTCGACTATCCACAGAAACACCTCTATTCAACGAACTTTTCACCTGTCTTATGTTCCCTTCTTGTGCATACCTAAGGAATCTGTTGATATCCAATGTACATATTTCTTTACTTTCATTTGGAATATGGAATTTCTGGGTTTGTTTCTCTGGACAAAGCACTTCTTTTACATCCTTTACACTGTGTAAAGCACAATTCTTGTCATTTATTAGTTCTTCATAAAAGTTTTTGACTTCCTTTCCATCTAGATTACCTTCATGTTTCTTTTTCTTGTTCTTATTTGTTTTGTTTACATCTGTTCCAGCTGATACAAAGCTGATGAGTTTGGAATATTCTCCTTTCATCCACTCCATTTCAACCTTTGGGGAAAATATAGGAATGTTATTACTGGTAATTATATTACAAAGTTAAATAATACAGGCATAAAATTTACTGACATCATTTCCCATGATTTGATGATAATGTCATGAGCTTTCTAGAAGTATAATTTAAATCAAATATGTTTATTTTAAAGGCTCCATGTTGGAAATGTTTCAAAACAGAAATACAAGACATAGATGCGCAATTCAATGCTTAACTACAATACACATATACATACACATACACACTGTAAACACAAACACAAACGCAATAACTGTATGTCGTTAATCTAGAAATGTGTATTCGATATTAATGTTATACAATATGATTGTTCCAAATGAGCTGTTCTCAATTCAGGAGAGGAGACAAATCGAATATTTTCTGTCATGAGGAAAGAACATTTTACTTAGCATAAATAGTACTAAATCACATGCGGGTACGAAGTTTTATTATCTATTGATTAAAACCTATTAACGCTATCGTTTATCTAACCTAACTCTCAGTAACTTTTTTCATACAAAAAAGTAACGTTTCGTTTATCTCCGCCGGAAATGAAGACTAGAAAGAAATTTCAGAGTCGGGCGGCGGGCAGAACTGTATATCCGAACTGATTATTTTCCGTCCCCCCCCCCCCCCACCAAAAAATAACCCAAAACAGATCTCATTATATTTAGCGTGAAATCATCATTGGTGTCGTAGATTTTTATATTTGGACTTTTTACAAACATTTACCCTGTAAATACGTTCCGAAATCGTTCTTTCATTACAACACATCGATGCCGACTTTTCACTTACATTATCATACCGTATATATTAATACGGTATTTCCAATTACAACTTGTGTATCCAGTCGAAGATCAAAGATGATCAAAGATCAGGAGGTGCCATGCGAGTTTATAATTTTAGGTATAAATAAATACAGTACTATGTACTCTGAAATCAGTACAAGTGTTGTAGTTTTGTATTTTAGTTTTACAACGTGTGCGGAGGATAAAGTAATACCGGGCGTGCTTCTGTCGGTCCGTGCGACCTCCTTTTTAGCGCTCTAACAAATTCATTCATCTTCAGATTTTAATAATATTTATACACAAGCTTTATCTGAAAGGTAGCTTGTGTCGTTATTCCAACGATATGAGGGCGTTAATTAAACTAACAAATTAAGACACATTTCTATATTGTAAAAATTTACTACACGCATAATTGTACACGGCTCGCGTATGCTATTATATATATATAGAATACAAAAGTATGAGGAGCATTTATCTATTAACATATCGTTACACCCCCTTGTTAAGCAAAATCATAAACAGTTGTTGATGCTTTCAAAGTTGGTCTTAACTTAAGGCCTTATCTAAATTCGCAAATGTGCCATTTAAAATATAAACTAATATGTAATACTAAAGAAACTATTTACAGTCCATTACTATTAAAACCCTACCATTATATGTCTATTATAAATTCACAATATAAAGTCTACACAAATTTTAGACTAAACTAGAAATTAACCTAAACGCAAAACTTAACCAGTCACTGAAGCATGAAATGTAGGTCATAGCGACCCATGCAAGTGTTGCTGAACTGCATTATACTATACAAGAGGACTGTAGTGGTGAAATATCATTGATATATTACTATAGGTTTCTGAGAAATGAACCTAAACGCAAAACTTAACCGAATCGGGACGTAAGTACGGACGTACGGACGGACAAGGGTAAATATATGTGCCCCAGCCACATTCGTGGCGGGGCATAAAAAAGGAAAACAAATTTACAAAGTCCAGGCTAACGCACTGAACACACGTCTAGTCCTGGAGATATTTCGGTTTAATACGAATACGATCTGAAGTTCTAACGCGGTTGGTTTCGTTGCATGGTATTCATTTATAACATTCTGATTATCAATAGCGGTTGATTGTTCATGATTTGCCTTGCAACCTGCATCGTGGTCGGATGTTTGAAGCGGCAGTTCTGTTTCTGACTGATCGATAATAGGCTCTTTAGTTAATATCAAATGTCTACGATTTCTTCGATAAGTTCTGTCATCTTCGGTGGTCACATTGTATTGTCCAATATTACATTTGTCTTCAACTTTAACTTTCGTCCATTCTTTTCCATTTCTGAACGGCTTTATTCGGACTACATCTCCTTTCGTTAGTTCGATCTTATCTATAACAGTACGATTGTAATAAAAGCGTTGTTTCTCCTTTTGAAACCTCTTGTTTCCTACTATATCTGTTGAATTGTCCGGCTTCAATAATCTCGACTCTGATGGTAGTAGAGTTCTTCCTCTTCTTCCTAACACTCGTTGGGACAGAGAACAGTCTAAACATTCACATGTTGTATTTCTTCAGTCTAACAATGCTAAATACGGGTCTTTAGCATCCTTATGAGATTAAATCATCAACCTCTTTGCTGTATTGATAGCGTTCTCTACTTTACCATTGGATTGTAGAAATCCCGGTGACGGCTCGTTTTAAGTGTAAATTCATTCTGATTCGAAAAATGTCTAAATTCATGCCTGTTAAACGGTGGTCCATTATCCTAAAATACACAATCGGGAAGTCTATATCGCGCAAAATGTTTCTTCAATATTCCAAGGACTTATTTTCCTTTCTTCTTGTTTAATCTATCAGTTTCAAAGTAGTCGGAATAGTATTCAACTGTCATTAGATAGTCTTGCTGATGGAATTTAAACATATCGCAATTTTCTCCCATGGCCTTGTACACAGTTAATGACTATGTAAACTTTCTTTCTGCTGTTCAATATTGTATATGTAATAGGACTGATATTCGGATTGAGTAACTGTGTTACGATACTCTCTCGGAATTCAGTCAAGGGACCTAACACCAGCTTTCACAAGCAAAGATCAACCCAGGTTCCTTGTACAGTGAGACTTTGTCTGTGACTCATTGTCACACTTGGGGACAAGAGTCCACTTCGCAAGGTCGGGACGAAATTAACACAATGATTAACACATAAAACTGGACCTTGGGAATACAATTCGACAGTCAGCTATGACTCTATAATGGTAGTTTTGCTATAAGCCAGTTTCTATGCTATTTCTTAATAGAAATGAAACATAATGCTGTAAATAAATAATTTATTTTGGAGTAAATTTACATGTAACAAGTGTATAAGAAAAATCATACCAAAACGGCATAAATCATACAAAAATAGACTCTGAAAGGCATCAATACTTATACAAAATAATTAGGAGGAGTGGGCATTTAATTCTGACCAGGTGTAGGTTTATTTTAAACCAAACAGAAGAATTACAAAATGTTGCCAAAAGGTTTCCATACTTTTAGACGCAAGCCAAACGGTTGGACCAAGGAAAAGTGAAGTGCTTGGCACTCTCTAATTTACCTTCCAGGAAGTGTATATCTCCTTGGACAAATATACAATTTATAAGTCCAAAGTGTTATAAAACTTTTTGTGTTCACATTTAACGGTAATGAGCAAAACTTTAAAGCTCTATAAAATAGTAATTTTAAACTTCCAACAGTCCAACAAAATTAAATAATGAAGAAAACATTTAAACTTACTTTTCTAAAACCAGTTTTCTTTACTTCGAATTACAAATAACAAGTAAACAGGAAATAGTGAGAATATCATTATTAAAGAACGATAACTCAAACTCAATTCTGCCACACTCCTCCCCCCTCAAGATCAAATATATATCATTTGATCTAAAAATCAAGATGCAAAATATCATATATCATATATCATATAAATAAATATATAAATAAATTCAGTTTCAAATTCATCAAATTAAATGTTAAAAGAAATCGATTTCAACTAGCAAAATAGAAATTTATTTACTGTCTCTTTAAAACAAAGAAATTAACAGTATCTGAATGCATTATTTACTATTAAACTGTAAAACAAATCTACTTCAACTTCAGTCTGTATTTGTCCCTATCCTCTCTTGAATTATAATGTTCTAAATCTTGATTCAAAGACACTTTAACAATATTTCTTCTTCTTTCGGACTCCTTTTCTCGCTCCTAATTTTTCTTTTTAAGTTTTTCCTGACGTAGGGCTTCCCGGGCAGCCCGTTCCCATTTACTTCCAATGCGGTATGGTATAGTTTCACCAGGATCCATAAAAAATTTGTTTTTAACTGTCTTTTCTGCCATAAATTTTCTTGGCTCTTTGTCCTTGTTGTGTTTTTGTTTAATATGCCATATGAGGGAGTTACTCTGGGTCCTGGAAACATTACATATTTTGCAAAGAAATAACTTTTTGACTTCTTGGTGTATTTTTCCAAAATGGGTTTTATATGCCAGAAAGGTGTGGTAATACACGGTTTGGTCACAGTTTTTAACGTTACAGTAAGCACCATTTGTTGGCCATAATTCTCTAGTGTAATGATTACAAAATTCATCTTGCTCAGATTCGTCTAGTCCAATCTCAAACTGACCAGTCATCTGTAACGAGACTTTAAAAATTAATACAGAGCTTTCAATAATGTTATTGGGCCCTTTATAACATCATACAAAGCTATGTAAATGAAATTTAAACAACATGTTAAAGTGACAAAATTTGCTTTGGCTTGACTGTGCGACCGTATCCAGTTTTGATCGGACTTTTTCTGTCTTTTTCGTGTGTAATTCTGTTTTGTTTGAGTTTATTTCTGATAACATAGAACTATCTGAAATGTCTGAGTTTTCTGTAATACAGTTTTTAGGTTGTTTTTCACCTGCATAGGGTTTCAGATGGTCGACATGTACTATAAGTGGTTTTGATGTTTTATCAAATTGTATTTTGTACAATAGATCTGAAAGTTTTTCAAGAACTAAAAATGGACCTGTCCACCCAAGACCAAGTTTCTTATTGGCTTTTGGTGGATACCATCTCCATACCCAAGAGTTTTTCTCATACCGTCGAATTTTTAAATGTTTGTCATAATTTGATTTTTGTCTAATTACACTACTTTCTAAATTTTTCTGTGCAAAACTGAAAATTTTTCTCATTGATTGTTGAATCCATTCTACATATTTCACAGGACACTCTGTAATGTTTTTGTTGTGGTATGCCAAACATTAAATCAATAGGACATGTAATCTCACGATCTAGCATAAGTAAATTTGGTGTACATTTTGTTGATTCGTGTTGTGACGATCTATATGCCATTGTCAGAAACGGTAAGTGACCATCCCAGTCAGTATAGTAATCATTAACAAACAAAGAGAGCAATTGTATTAACGTTTTGTTATAACGCTCTACCATACCATCTGACTGGGGTCTATATGCACAAGTTCTAGTTTTGTCTATACCACGTGTTTTACATAAATGTGTGAACAGATTGGATTCGAACTCCCTTCCCTGGTCTGTATGTAACTGATAGGGGCAGCCGAATCTACAAATAAACTCTGTAATATATATTTGATAAAACATCAAAACCACTTATAGTACATGTCGACCATCTGAAACCCTATGCAGGTGAAAAACAACCTAAAAACTGTATTACAGAAAACTCAGACATTTCAGATAGTTCTATGTTATCAGAAATAAACTCAAACAAAACTGAATTACACACGAAAAAGACAGAAAAAGTCCGATCAAAACTGGATACGGTCGCACAGTCAAGCCAAAGCAAATTTTGTCACTTTAACATGTTGTTTAAATTTCATTTACATAGCTTTGTATGATGTTATAAAGGGCCCAATAACATTATTGAAAGCTCTGTATTAATTTTTAAAGTCTCGTTACAGATGGCTGGTCAGTTTGAGATTGGACTAGACGAATCTGAGCAAGATGAATTTTGTAATCATTACACTAGAGAATTATGGCCAACAAATGGTGCTTACTGTAATGTTAAAAACTGTGACCAAACCGTGTATTACCACACCTTTCTGGCATATAAAACCCATTTTGGAAAAATACACCAAGAAGTCAAAAAGTTATTTCTTTGCAAAATATGTAATGTTTCCAGGACCCAGAGTAACTCCCTCATATGGCATATTAAACAAAATTACAACAAGGACAAAGAGCCAAGAAAATTTATGGCAGAAAAGACAGTTAAAAACAAATTTTTTATGGATCCTGGTGAAACTATACCATACCGCATTGGAAGTAAATGGGAACGGGCTGCCCGGGAAGCCCTACGTCAGGAAAAACTTAAAAAGAAAAATTAGGAGCGAGAAAAGGAGTCCGAAAGAAGAAGAAATATTGTTAAAGTGTCTTTGAATCAAGATTTAGAACATTATAATTCAAGAGAGGATAGGGACAAATACAGACTGAAGTTGACCACAGTAATTGCTGAATGATTGGGTATAGGATATGCTTCAGTCCATTTAGAAAAATAATCACTGACTACCATGATATATTCATGATTGTGATCAGTAACAGGAAGAGGACCCATAATGTCAATGGCAATCCGCTCCATAGGAAATCTAGGATTACTAGATTTAAGAGGGGCTTTTCCCAAACCAGGGCCTGGTTTCCCTTTTGCACAAAGATCACAAGTTTCACACCATCTTTTAACGGATTCAGACATGTTTGGCCAGTAGAATCTGCGTTTTATAAGTTCTAATGTTCTGTCTCTGCCAAAGTGGCCAGAGATTCTTTTACAATGAAGTTGTTCAAAAATGTAATTTCTAATTTTCTTTGGAGTAACTAGCTGATATAAATTGCCTACAAGTTCTTTTTCAAATTTCTTATACAAAATTCTTTCTCTTATTTCAAGTAATTCCCACAAACCCCAGAGTATTCTAGTTTCATTTGATTTGTTCTCTAATTTTGATTTTGGGGGTTTATCATCACTTTCTAATTTTGCATTTAAAATAAATTCAATGTCAGTGTCATTCTTTTGCATTTCAGCTAAATCAGTTAAGGGCCATGTTTCCAACCAATTAGGAACTGTTTCATCAGATGAAACATTGTTATCACGAACGGCATTGACACTTTGATTGGATGTTTGGCATTCCATGCAAGTATCTGTTCTTCAAGTGCTGTTCTTCTTTATCCAATACCCTATCTTCATGCCTTTCATAGTCTTTGAAATCATATTTGTCTGTTTTTGAAAAATCCCTATCATCAAACTGTCAAACTGGCTTATAGCTCTATCATAGTCTTCCCTAGAATATGCCATTTTCACAAGGATTCTTTTTTTTTTTACTAACAGACTAAGCTCACTAGAGGTCATGGCACCAAAAACTGTAATAGGACTGATATTCGGATTGAGTAACTGTGTTACGATACTCTCTCGGAATTCAGTCAAGGGACCTAACACCAGCTTTCACAAGCAAAGATCAACCCAGGTTCCTTGTACAGTGAGACTTTGTCTGTGACTCATTGTCACACTTGGGGACAAGAGTCCACTTCGCAAGGTCGGGACGAAATTAACACAATAATTAACACATAAAACTGGGCCTTGGGAATACAATTCGACAGTCAGCTATGACTCTATAATGGTAGTTTTGCTATAAGCCAGTTTCTACGCTATTTCTTAATAGAAATGAAACATAATGCTGTAAATAAATAATTTATTTTGGAGTAAATTTACATGTAACAAGTGTATAAGAAAAATCATACCAAACGGCATAAATCATACAAAAATGGACTCTGAAAGGCATCAATACTTATACAAAATAATTAGGAGGAGTGGGCATTTAATTCTGACCAGGTGTAGGTTTATTTTAAGCCAAACAGAAGATTTACAAAATGTTGCCAAAAGGTTTCCATACTTTTAGACGCAAGCCAAACGGTTGGACCAAGGAAAAGTGAAGTGCTTGGCACTCTCTAATTTACCTTCCAGGAAGTGTATATCTCCTTGGACAAATATACAATTTATAAGTCCAAAGTGTTATAAAACTTTTTGTGTTCACATTTAATGGTAATGAGCAAAACTTTAAAGCTCTATAAAATAATAATTTTAAACTTCCAACAGTCCAACAAAATTAAATAATGAAGAAAACATTTAAACTTACTTTTCTAAAACCAGTTTTCTTTACTTCGAATTACAAATAAAAAGTAAACAGGAAATAGTGAGAATATCATTATTAAAGAACGATAACTCAAACTCAATTCTGCCACATATATATTGCAAGTGTCACATGTTTTAATGAAAATTTAAATGTCCGAGTTCATACTAGTATTCGCCCAGTACAAGCATCCCCTCGCTCGTCGTAAACATCCTTGAATTCCTATATGACTAGAATGTGCTTTTCCCACTTTTCGACACTACAACCCTGTCAAGCAAGGTGGCATTGGTACGCTGTTAATTTTTTTACAAGGATGGCTATCCGAAGTATAGCTATCGCCCTGAATCTTAACCGGCAAGCTGATCAACTTCCGCTAGAAACTAGGTCGGCTCACTTCGAAGGGAGAGAAACCAGTCATACTCCGGGCTGTTTTTAACACGAAATTACTCGTAGCCAAGTAGGGTGCAGCTATATACATTGTTTCCAAGTTGGGTGCAACTATACATTGTTGCCAAGTTGGATGATTTTTATGAGGCCAAGAAACTTGGGAATGGCGAGTTTTGCCTTTCTACCGTTTAGTAAATCAAATTGATACATTGCTAGCCATTTAAATGGTAGCACAAATTTCAAACTTATTTCCAATCCCTAAATGAACCTCTGATTGTGAAAGAAGTGAGCAAACTTGAAATCGACATTGTACACTGAAATATCACCATTTTACTATATTAAGGACATACACAGTAAACACAACAGGAAGCAATCTAAAGTGCTATATCACTACAGTTTTTGCCTTGCCTCACAAATGTCATAAAGATGTGCTGTTTCGTACAACATCACCAATTTGTTAATAGTTGGTGATTAGGCCAGTTAATGGGAAACTACATATATACATATAGTTGAAAAAGAGATGAAGGATGAAGGGTGGACGTGGGGCATGGTCCAAAGAATGGCAGCAGACAGACAGAGTTGGAGGTCCTCGGTCAAGGCCTTATGTGCTATCTAGCACGAAGAGGACTAACTAACTAACATATAGACAGCCAATGAATTTGATAAGCAGTTGAATTAGCATTCGCATGGCAATTGTTTGGCCTGGCCCTCTGAGTTATATTCTAGTGACTATGAATCTTCACTATACTGTACATGTTGTGAAATTCTATGGGGAACAGTCAACATTTGAAAGTGTTGCATTATTCATGTGTTTAAGAAATGCCTTATTTATTTCAACATTTGAATTATACTACCAAAATTGGATACACGTGAAACATATCTCCCTGTCAAACAGTTTGTACAATATATACAGTAAGGTTTAAATCACTATCATTAATTCATCAGCCATCAGATCATGAGGCCATCCGAGTAAACAGTACTTCAGTACTTGGATTTCTATTTATGCCTCACTAAGTGACCGGGCAAACAAACAGTGTCACATACATGTATTTGCATAGTTTTCCCGCCTTTTCCGCCATGCCTCCAAATAGGTATCTTTGAACAATAATTAACAAGTCATGACAAGCGACTTTTTGTGCCAATTTGTGCATTTCCGGCTGAGGGGAAAATTATTTATAAGCGGGAAATGGAAAACACAAAATGGTAAGCGGGATACGGAAAACTGACAAAATGATAAGCGTGATACGGGATCGCTGCAGACCCCCTGTTAATGACTTGATGATGATTTTGAAAATCGTTTTCTGACAATGACATTTAATGTTATAATAAAATGTAATCCTGCTAATGACTTGATGACGTATTGACCCAAACATATTGATCAGACCAATATTATTTGTAACAAGAAAAGGGAAAAAGTAAAAAAATATAATATGAAAAAGAACGGATATGGAATAAAATGTCAAGGAAACAACCTCCCATCTTCAAAGTGACTGACTGATAAACTAGACTTGCAGTGTGTAGCAGACCCTGTGCATGACAGCTGATTTATACGTTCCACAATGATAAATTATGAAAAAGTAATCCTGTTAATGACAAGGGTAAAAATAGCAACCCTGATCATGACAGGACAATGTGTGAAAAATGGACCCTGTTCTGCGGCACATACATACTACTATTTCTAATTGAAGTAGCCCCTGCCCCCTCTGGGCTCCAAACTCGGACAGTGTGTTGGTTATTTATGTTACAAAAGCATATTCATTGATTTTACTCGAAAGAAGAAGCGGCACACAAATTCGAGTCTCTGTATTTACAGTAGTTGGCCATAATGATTATTCATCACTTCACTTTTTCCCTTTGATTTTTATGTAAATTCACAGTTTTTAAAAAAATTAATGTAATGTTGTTTCTCTATTGATTTTAATGAATTTTTCACCATGATAAAGAAGAAATCTAGAAATTTAATTCTAATTTTGTTTTTACAGATCTGAAATCTTTTAACATAGTTACAGTGGTTTAATTACATATAAATATTATGACTTCACATTTTCCCTAGTATATATTCAACCAAATTCATGATGCCAAAATTTGGATTTGTAATTAAATTATTGTAACTCTGAAACGCTAAATCGCAAAACTATTTACAAATTAAAACAATTAATCTTTAGATATTTCTCAGTCTTTTGTTGAACTTTTCATAAAAATCGGATGAGAAACAACATCACAGCAATTTTTTGAAAACAAGTATATATGTGTCCAATGGACACTACATGCCCCCCCCCCCCAAAGATGTAAGTATTTAGTAAACAGAATTACATGTTTATATTGTTGACTTTCAAGTCCCTAACTATAGGGTAGATGAAATACTCTCTCTCAGTACTCATGAAAAACTACCTTCAACCTGAACCTTAACCTGGATTCTTATATTGAAATTCCATACAGAAATTCAAAGTCGATGACCCATGACTTCAAGGTCACAGCATCCGTTTTGCATCAAAATGCTGCTGTTCATATCACAAGCTATCCATGTACAAAGTTTCAGGATGATGGATTCTATATTAAAATTCAATAAAGAAATTCACAGTCGATGACCATGACCTCAAGGTCACAGCATCCTTTTTGCATTAAAATGCTGCTGTTCATATCACAAGCTATCATGTACAAAGTTTCAGGATGAAAGCATAACTCCTTCATGAAAAACTACCTTAAGCCTGAACCTTAATGTCGTACGGATGGACGGACATACGTACGGAAGGAAGGACAGATGCACAGACCGAACAACTATATGGCCTAAATCGCAAAACTATTTACAAATTAAAACAATTAATCTTTAGATATTTCTCAGTCTTTTGTTGAACTTTTCAATTATGTAATTATGCAAAACATGTAATTCTGTTTACTAAATACTTACATCTTTGGGGGGGGGGGGGGGGGGGGGGGGGGGCATGTAGTGTCCATTGGACACATATATACTTGTTTTCAAAAAATTGCTGTGATGTTGTTTCTCATCCGATTTTTATGAAAAGTTCAACAAAAGACTGAGAAATATCTAAAGATTAATTGCCTTACAGGCGGGGCATAAAAACTACCTTCAACCTGAACCTTAACCTGGATTCTAATATTGAAATTCCATACAGAAATTCAAAGTTGATGACCCTTCAAGTCAAGGTCACAGCATCCGTCTCGCATCAAAATGCTGCTGTTCTTATCACAAGCTACCCGTGAATAAACTTTCAGGATGATACCATAACTTCTTAATGAAAAACTACCTTAAACCTGAACATTAACCTTGTACGCACGGACAGACGGCACGACAGACGGACGGACGCACTTACCAAACAACTATATCCCCAGCCTGCCTTACAGTCGGAGCATAAATAATGAATTTGTATAGAAATCAAAGGGAAAAAATGAAGTGATGAAATAATTATGGCCTACTGCTGTAGTAATATAGATTAGCATCATATTATTTTTAAATTGTCATGAACATGCAGTAATTAAGGCTCCATTACATACTAAAATCTGGGTATTGTAATCTATGGTATGTTCATTGCTCATAATTGCGTTGATTTATTACAAATATAACTACTATTTGTACTGTTTCACATATTTATCTTATATCTTAATTATATAAATTATTTGCTCTTTAGCATTATTTCAAATTCTGAGCACTACTATATATACAAAAGTTGGTTTTTTTAAAAGTTACATATTTAAGTGATGATATATAATATAGCTGCAGTCATTAAAGTGATTCTTCAATTCTCTTTGATCCTTCTTATGATTTTGTTTTTTCCCAAGGACACGGGAAACCGCAGTGACCTGTTAATTTACATTGCTGTAACAGCTTCTGTACATGCAAAAGTTAAAGACAAACAAATTTCACTTGTAAAATCTAGATACAAATGTAGTGAGTTGTTTGATGAAGCACTAAAATATATAGAACTAATAGGCCCTATTACTCATGTAATTTCAATCCACCTTTTTTTTTCCCATTTCGTTTGCAAAAAAGCTAAATTTATAACATGTTTGGTTAATATTTAAATTTTAACTGAATTTCACCTATCATTTAATATATATCCATGAGAGGAATGGATAAACATATCCGATGCCATTGTTCAACATCGTTAGTTACCTGTATGTTATATGACCGAACCACCAAGGCCCATGGCCGAATTGGTTAATGACCAAAACAACATCGGGCTGAAACGCCTGGAAAGCTCAAGTATTGACCACATTTCCAATTAAAGAAACATTTGCTACATCCCCTTACTTGTAACTGTGGCTATGCTTGTGCTGTATAAATAATGTGACATGTGATATTGTGTAACAGGAGAGGTGTTATGGGTGCTCTTTCGCACAAATTTTACCCTGACTACAAAAGTATAGACTTCGAACACATGGACCTGCGTCTCCAGAACCATCTTTACATATCTGGTTGAAATAATAAAATTCAAAATTGTTCAAATATTTTAATTATCTCCTTCGACCATTGGAGTTGGGCTGAGGATATATATTTGGTTTGTCCTTTTGTCCGTCCATTCGTCTGACGGTCTGTCCCACCTTATAAAAGTCCAGATCTAAGACACTGTCAGTCATATAGGTATATTTCACCAGTGGATGCGTCTTGGAAAATAACAAAGGTCATTATAAAAATTGGATCACCCTGACCTATATTTAATGCATGTGGATTTGTGTTTGGCAAAAGTTAGATTTAAAATAAAATTTTGCTTCAGCAAAAACCAATGTATTTCAGATCTTACATTTACTTGAAATGTAAAGCAGTTGATGTCTGAATTATACTGAACAATATTTGTCTTTCTGTGGCACTCACAACCACATATATTATTAATATCAGCCATTATCAAAGTCTTTTCTTAAAATCTTCAATAATTGTTCTCCATGTGCCATCAGTCCAATTATCTAATCGATTTTTTCCTCGAAGATCCATTGTCTTATTATGACATGCAGTAAAAACTATATGTTCCCATGCTGGTTTCTTCAATGCACCTTTAATAAATCAATCTGTATTTTAGAAGACTATCATATGAATATGATTTTTATTGCATTCCTAAAAGCTTCTTTGTTAAATACATAATATTTAATATAATTCAACTTCAAAAATTTATTGGGAAACAAAAAGACCATTTGTCCATAGCAATACAGACAAATCATACAAATATACAGACAGATATACATATATAATACAAAAAGCAAAAATTTGTACACTAACACAGTTTTAAGTGTCTCCTTTCCTCAGTTCTAATGACTGTTGTATAAAAGATGGTACTGTCTTAATATCATCAGGTGTTGATGGATTTCAAAATAGTTTTAAATTTTTCTATATAATTATGGGAAGTGAAATTAGGATAATTTCCTATATATCTGTTTTAAAAGGTTTCTCTCAATTTTGTATTAATCTTAAAATTGAAGAAAAAATGTGATCATCTAAAATATTAGATCTCTGTTCCCTTATAATGGTTTTGTACCTCCCTGTTTCAATCAACAACTCATGATCAGAAATTCTGTATTTTGTTATTATTTTACGTTTATCTTTAATTGGATGGGATAAATAGTACAAATTTTCTTCAGTTTCACTTTTTAAAGATTTACATAAATAATTCTTATTATTGTCATTAATAGAGTAGATATTTTATTTTTGGCAAGTTTTTGATAATAGTCTTTAACAGATAGGTTAATTTTTAATTCTTGTGAAGAAGTCTTTTAAGTCCATTGTCATAGGAGTATTTTGTAGAAAAACAAACTTTTACTTCAAAACAGGTTGTATCTTCTCACTTTAAAATTTTAATATAATCATAAATGGACTTCATATCAAAATGAATTTCCCAACCTTTCAGATTAAAACAAACATTTGATCATTGCTGAAACAAAAAGTTTTACTACCCATGGTATCTATATCAATATCAATCGTACTTTATGTAATGAATGCAAATGTCAATAAAATGCTCCGCTGGGCGCAGCTAGATACGACCGCAGATGTCGAACCCTGAATAGTTGGGGCAATTATGAACACAACATTCAAGCTTGATACAATACTGAATTTGGATTGTGAATAAATATTTGACACAGCATAGGTTTCTGACACAGAATGAATGTTGTCTAAGAACTTAAAAATTTTTAATTTACCTATTCAAACCATATCAGTATTATTTGTTTTTATATATAAATCAGAAATAACCAATTTAAAATTTAAAATTGGGCACACATATCAATTTCTTGCTATTGCAAAATACTGTGCAATTGAAGATTTCTTGCTATTGCGCAATACTGTGCAATTGAAAATTTCTTGAAATATTTGACACATTATAGGTTTCTAACACAGAATAACTGAAATCAAAGAACTTAGAATTGGTCATATGATTTCAATTTATATTCAATTTTTTGCTTCCTGTGCAATATAATATGCTGTGGAGAATTGCCCCCCCCCCAAAAAAAAAAAAAATAATTTACCCCTCTTTTAGCTTTTGTGCAATAGACTATGAAGTTGCACATTGACCCCCCCTCCCAAAAAAAAAAACAAAAAACAATAAAATTTATTGTAACCCCCCCCCTTTTTTTGCTAAAAAAATTTGAAATTTTCTTTTTAATTTATGAAATATGAAATGAGAAAAAAATTGCCCCTCCCCAATTTCTCATTTACCCCCCTCCCCCCTCTAAATTTTGTTTTCAACCTCCCCCCCCCCATTTCTTTATACTTTGCAACCATAACAGCCCATTTAAATATACCATAACATATTAAAATAGAAAATGACATCATAGTCATGGATGGCAAATTTTAAATATACATAATTTAAAAGCAGTTTAGATGAGATAAACAAAAAAGCTTCATCAGCACATTTTATATTGGCAAATTTCCAATGAAGTTCATTAAACTAGAGTTATTGGCAAATTTCCAATGGAATTTGTTAATAATAAAGTTTTGATAACAGGACACACATATCAATACTGTGCAATTGAAAATTTCTTCAAATATTTGACACATAATAGGTTTCTGACACAGAATAACTGAAATCAAAGAACTTAGAATTGGTCATATGATTTGAATTTATATTCAATTTTTTGCTTCTTGTGCAATACAATATGCTGTGGAGAATTGCCCCCCCCCCAAAAAAAAAAAAATAATTTACCCCTTTTTTAGCTTTAATTTTGGACCCCGATTTGGACCAACTTGAAAACTGGGCCCATAATAAAAAAAACTAAGTACATGTTTAGATTCAGCATATCAAAGAACCCCAAGAATTCAATTTTTGTTAAAATCAAACTAAGTTTAATTTTGGACCCTTTGGACCTTAATGTAGACCAATTTGAAAACGGGACCAAAAATTAAGAATCTAAATGCACGGTTAGATTCGGCATATCAAAGAACCCCAATAGTTCAATTTTCGATGAAATCAAACAAAGTTTAATTTTGGACCCCGATTTGGACCAACTTGAAAACTGGGCCCATAATAAAAAAAACTAAGTACATGTTTAGATTCAGCATATCAAAGAACCCAAAGAATTCAATTTTTGTTAAAATCAAACTAAGTTTAATTTTGGACCCTTTGGACCTTAATGTAGACCAATTTGAAAACGGGACCAAAAATTAAGAATCTAAAAGCACGGTTAGATTCGGCATATCAAAGAACCCCAATAGTTCAATTTTTGATGAAATCAAACAAAGTTTAATTTTGGACCCTTTTGGCCCCTTATTCCTAAACTGTTGGGACCAAAACTCCAAAAATCAATCCCAATCTTCCTTTTGTGGTCATAAACCTTGTGTTTAAATTTCATAGATTTCTATTTACTTGTACTAAAGTTATTGTGCAAAAACCAAGAAAAATGCTTATTTGGGCCCTTTTTTAGCCCCTAATTCCTAAACTGTTGGGACCAAAACTCCCAAAAACAATCCCAACCTTCCTTTTGTGGTCATAAACCTTGTGTTAAAATTTCATAGATTTCTATTTACTTGTACTAAAGTTATTGTGCAAAAACCAAGAAAAATGCTTATTTGGGCCCTTTTTTTGCCCCTAATTCCTAAACTGTTGGGACCAAAATTCCCAAAATCAATCCCAACCTTCCTTTTGTGTTTAAATTTCATAGATTTCTATGAACTTATACTAAAGTTATAGTGCAAAAACCGAATGTCTTCGGACAACGACGCTGACGACGGACGACGACGACGCCAACGTCATACCAATATACGACCGCAAAAATTTTGCGGTCGTATAAAAATACCTGAACAAATTTTTTTTTTAAATTCAAACACAGATTTAGTCATTGATGATATTTTGTAAAGTAAACATCTCTATTTTGTGTTCATGATCAAGTCTAGTTACCCAAAACATCTCTTACTTTTTATTGAACTGTTTTATTTCTTTTTTTTGTTGTTGTCATTTTGGAGTTTATTTAATTTACCTTTCAGTCCATTTCTCAGCTCAAAACTTTTTGTCATTTTTTTATTTATTATATGACTTGAATTACAACATCACAATTATTTTTTTTAATTTCCATCGATACAGTAAAATTGATAAATTAAAAAACATAAAAATAATCATACAAGTCATGGATAAATTTTACTGGCAGATTTTAATGGTAAAAATTTACAGCATAATTAACTGATTATCATATTTATACATGTTGTTGATTCCTTGAAAATGAGAATTATATCATCCAGAAGCTATCAGTGATAGGCCTCTGGATGATACAATTTTTATTTTCAAGGAATACATTCAATAATGTATAAATACAACAGAATTTTGGTTGCATGAGCAACCAAACAACATACTTAAAACAGCTTAAGCTATAGAATAATTTGAGTAACTGAAGTTCTAACATATAAATATCTGTGAAAGAACTTCAAAATTAGTTCCAGATACTCACAGTATTCAAGTTATCTGAGTCACTGTAAAATTTTCTCATTTATAAACCAGCACTGGCTATTATAAAAAATCAAAGTGATGGAAATCACTGCTGGAAAGATTTCAACTGTAGTTGTGTATAATTTCAAATGGAATTTTATCACAGATTTTTTCTTTGCTATGTGAGACCAATTACAATGAATGTATTCCTCTTTCACGTCTTTTCCTGAAATATTGCGTTTTTTTAATTTTTTTATTCAAAATCGATGTACATTCCGGGGTATGAAGAGAATTTCCAATTAGAGTTCAATGTGTTTAAGTTATAAATTTTACTAAAATATTTGTTATTGGATTTGTTATTAGAGTTCAATGTGTTTAAGTTATAAATTTTACTAAAATATTTGTTATTGGATCGTAATTTTACTTGACATGACTTAAAAAATTTAGATTCACGTGCATGTCTGAGTTAACAGATAATCGTAAGATTTTTCTCGAATAATGGGTCCATTAAAGAAATAATCGTCACATTAGTAAATGCACAATTATTTTGACAATAAAATAATTTAAAAGTAAAGTTCCCAAGAACGACGATAACTCGCTACCCTATTATACGTGAATGGAACAGATGGACGGATTGGTTTTTTTAAAGAAATTAAGATTCAATCTCTGATTAACAGTTCAACTGGGTTAAGGCAAATTTAACTTGCATGCCTTCTAAGCCAGTCTACAAAATGTGTACCACAGAGTTAACATAAAGAAGTTCATAAAATCGAATCATTACTTTATTCACAGTATCTTTCTTATTGTTTTTACATTATTGTTATTCCGGTCCAACTTACTATCTCGGAGTTGTCAATGGGCTGAGTTTACCCATATTTTTGTTATTGGATTATTTCCCTTTGATTACTGATTGAAACAAATGGCGCCATGGATTTTATTTTCACTACATGAGTCGGAGTTTCCTTAAAATAACGGCTGTCATATTCCTGATTTCGACCATTGAAATGGATCAGGCAAGTAATTGAATTTATAGTCAACTCAAACTTCGCTTTTGACGAGAGTTGGTGCGAAGTCAGTGAAACACTACAAGGTGACTTCTTCACCTGAATCACCCTCCAGGTTGAGCCCTGTTATCTTGGGAAACTTTATCTAGATAAACAATTATGTAAATCACGTACATGGAAGTTTTTCTAAAACCTTGCCAATGCGCATGTATGGGGATTCCCAGAGTTACTTTTGGGTTTACGGCAAAATTTCCTTAAAATTAACAATTCAGGGCAATAACCCAACAAAGGGTTGACCGATTCATCTGAAAATTTCATGGCAGGTAGATCTTGACCTGATGAACATTTTTATCCGGTCAGTTTTGCTCTAAATGCTTTAAGTTTTGAGATATAAGCCAAAAACTGAGTTTACCCCCTATGTTTTTATTTTTAGCCATGGCAGCCATGTTTCTTGATGGACGAGAGAATAATACATAAATTTATTCTAGATACCCTAATGATCATTCGACTATGTATGGCTGTAATTGGTTTAGTGGTTTCAGAGAAGAAGATCTTTGAAAAAGTTTACAACGGACGACGAACGATGGACGCCAAGTGATGGCAAAAGCTCACATGTCCTTTTAGGGCAGGTGAGCTCAAAATGCTGTCATCATTAGAGGACTACATTTTATGAACTAATGTCTAATGGTATCGAATAGGCCACACTTCCGGTTTTGGAGACCGATGCCATAGGAACGATTTGCTATCTTTCCAAAAATGATCAGCTTGACTTTAAAAATGCTTCAGGTTCACGTTTAACTATTCAAAAACATTAAAATGAATAAAAAATACCACACATTTTAGAAAAATAAATTTTATTTTCATCTTCTACAGAACTTACCTTTTATATGAACTTTGTCATCTATCAGGACATGACCATTAACAACAGTCTTATCTCTGGTTAATATGACTCTGTTAATCCAATCCTTTCCCAGATGGCTTTCCACCCACTCATACTGTAAAACAAGTAAATCTAAATTAAGGAATAATAAATAATTAAAGTTTAGTATAAATTGGTAAAAGCAAATTAAGTCCCTTAGGCAAAGTTGACCTCACCTGGGTTTGGTTAAACTCTGTAGTCCCATTTGGTTCTATTGGTCACAATGTTTTGGTGGTTTTTTTTTGTTTTTTTTTGTTTTTTGGCTTTCCATAGTTTTGCTAAAGAGCTTACCCGATGAAGGCTAATTAAGAAATGGCATTCTTAGTGGAAAGTTTGTATCAGAGTTTACGTTATATATATTGCCAAGTTGGGCATTGTGACAACCATATTGAATACCTGATCTGATCATACTACACAGTATAAATAGGGAGATGATCAAAAGATCAATCGACAACAGTTTTATTGCATTTGTGGTTTTGGAAAAGTTAATAAAATTCTGAATGTTAATGACAAAGGACATATGGTCATTTGAACAACTATGGATTGAAAATGATAAGCCCACCAGAATCTTTTAAAACAATAGTAAAGAAGGACAGGCAATCCCAATACCCACATGACAAAATCAGAAGCAAAGGAATAACATTTCAGAACCGTTCATTTGTTTTTTGTACTTTTACACTATTTCTTAGTTATTTATTCATAAAGGAAATTATCTCATTTACAAACAAACAGAGATACCCTACAAATTCAATTATTACTTTGTTTATTTTGATATTGTTTTAACTTTCTTTTTTTTCAGACATACCTTCTCTGGTGCACTGTATATGTATTGAAAAATTGGACTAGAACAAATAAATACTTCAACACTGCAAAATAAAAATCCATTACGAGTAAGAATTTAAAATTTGAAACATTATTTACAAAACATATGTACAGACAAACTAAACTATACTAGACTTTACTTTTTTGCTTCATTTCTCAAACTACTTAAAAGTCTATCTGAACTTGCCCCATAACTTGAAAATTTTTTTTCCCTTATTCCTTTCGGGTGTTCATGAAACTTACTTTTTACTGTACATAACCAGCTCAGAATACATTTAAAAATATAACAAAAAAATTCTTCCATATTTTGGGTTGATTGTCTTTTATTGTTGAACTTATAGTTCACATTCCTTCTATGCAAATTTTCAAAGGATATTGGCCAACTAACAATCAATCAATCCGAACACCCATGTATTGTTACCTGAAGATAATTGATCTTGTCAGTTTATTTATGTACTATTTATTTCATGTATACTTCATAGTTTTCAAATATTTTTTTTTGAAAATACAAAAATACCAAAGATCAACATACTCTGACATTTCTGCCATTTCTTTGACAGCTTCACATGCTCCTTCTATTTCTGGTAAATCTCGAAAGAAATACTTTTCTCGATATATATCTTTCAATTTAGTCTGTAAAATTTTAATAAATATATGATATAAAATTCAATTGACACATTTCCAAATTATCATTCATTATTTTCACAGATTCTAACTACAGCTATTCATAGAGTAAACCCACATCATGTTGTTTATTCCTACAATATTCCTATATCTCATGATAAGTTCGACTCTGATCTAAATTTGGAAGGATTGTTGGTTTCCATGCCAAAGATTAGAAGTATTGGGTCTCTCAGGCTTCATCCACCAACTGAACAAGCCATGATAAAGCCAGTGGTCAGGATCCTAATAAACGACACCAATTCATAATATGAAAACTCATGAGGTAATATCTTACAAATCTTAAAAATGTGTTTGGTCAAGTAGGTATAGATTCAAAGAAGGGTATTTTCAAAACTAATCAGAAAAAAATTGGTAATTCAGGCAATGACACTTGTCTGAAGAAAATAAATATATTTTATAAAAATGAATAAATGTCTAGTGCAACTGTCAAATTTCATTTGAACATGTACATGTATAACAAGTTGATTTAAAGAAGGATTTATGAAATAAAAGCTGGAGCCGTGTTATTTTATTTTGTTGTTTGAGAAATCTGTCCACATTTTTTATTTGCTTGGCAAGAAATTTCAGAAAAAGAGTGATTTTGATTTTCAGACTCATAGAAAAAGAAAAGTCAGTAACAGACATGAGGATAATTTTGACTTACTTTAACAGTTTCATCTTTAAAACTAAGTGATTCATACTGGTCTGCAACATAAAATGTGTTTCTCTTATCTAGTGGAATGAATGGTTCATCTGCATATTTTTCTCTATATTTTGTTAGAAAATGTCTTTCGAAAGCTGCCAATGTTTCATCAAGATCAACTAAAACTATCAACTTCCTTTTTGCAAGTTCTGATATGTTTCTCTTGGCTGACATTTTATTTCTACAAACAAAAGTTAAAAGTCAATCAGTTTATTGATTTGAATAAGAAAGAATGGATTTGTAGTAAAATGCCAAGAAGACAACATTCCATCTACTAATTGAAACAAGTAAAAAGAACATCATTCCAATGTTCCCCTTCCTTGGCAATAACTCCAACAAAAAAATAATGGTACAGCACTGAAATTAGAACTTGACCAAGATAATACTAAATCACAAAAATGTGTGAGTCTTCCAAGGAAGACATGTGTCGCCTGCGGACGTCAATTTTTACAAAAGATATTAAAATGTTCTAAAACTGAAATATATATGCACACCTTTGCATTAAGGTTAATGCACAGAGAAAGTTTAATCAAATTCCTTTGAGCGGTTATTGAGTAGTTGAGGATAGAAGTTTTGCCCCCCCTTTTTTTTTGCCAAAATGTCATTTTTTATAAAAAAAAATTTAAAATTTTCTAAAAATGAAATACATATGCACACCTGTGCATTAAGATTAATTCACAGTGAAAGTTTCATCTAATTCCTTTGAGTGGTTATGGAGTAGTTGAGGATAGAAGTTTTGACCCCCCCTTTTTTTTTTTCGAAAATGTCATTTTTTATACAGAAAAATTAAAAATTTTCTAAAAATGAAATATATATGCACACCTGTGCATTAACGTTAATGCACAGAGAAAGTTTCATCAAATTCCTTCGAGCAGTTATGGAGTAGTTGAGGATAGAAGTTTTGCCCCCCTTTTTTTGCAAAAATGTCAATTTTTACCAAAAAAAAATTTTAATTTTCTAAAAATGAAATATATATGCACACCTGTGCATTAAGGTTAATGCACAGAGAAAGTTTATCAAAATCCTTTGAGCGGTTTACGAGTAGTTGAGGATGAAGAAAAGTGTGACGACGCAAGACGCAAGACGAAAGACGCAGGACGACGCAAAACGAACGACGACAGATAGTGATCCCTATGTGTCGACTATGCGTTCCGCAGGCGACACAACTATGATATAAATTTAGATAAAAGAATTTTTATGCATGAGAGCACTTACAAGAAAAATTGATGAAATTTTCAGAGTTCAAAGGGCAATAACTCCAACAAAAATAATGGTACAGCACTGAAATTCGAATTATATCCATTAAAGTTTGTAGGCGTGAGGGCGCTTACAAGACAAATTTACACAATTTTCAGAGTTCAAAAGCCAATAACTCCAACAAAAATAATGGTAAGCACTGAAATTCGAAATTGACCAAGATAATACTAAATCATAACTATGATATAAATTTAAATAAATCCATGAAGGTTTGTAAGCTTGAGAGCGCTTACAAGAAAAATTGATGAAATTTTCGGAGTTCAAAGGGCAATTATTCCAACAAAAATAATGGTACTGCACAGAAATTCAAACTTGACCGAGATAATATTATATCACAACTATGGTATAAATGTTATAAAAATTCATTGAGAAATTTAGGTGGGAGAGCTCTTACAATGTCGGACGGACAGACGGATGCCCGGCATTTCTATGTTTCAGCACTACGTTGCGGCAGGGAACAAAAAGACCTCTCATTCTTCAATGAGTGTAAAACCCGGCCATGTTGCAAGCCAAGGAGAAACCCTACACCATCTAGTAAGCAAACTGTGAAACCCACCATCATGAGGGAGCTATATAAGTGTCATTCGTGTTACCCTAATAGAGGTTACAAATGCTGATAGGCGAATATAAAATTATGAGGGGCCCAGACTTTTATGTAACCGTGTAACCACCAGTAACTATACCCATTCCTGCTACTTACTCATTTGTTAACGATATAATTAGGGTATATCGTCAAATTTCAACATTTATAAATATTTCCAAAGGTTTCGGTTTTAATGCTGCTTATGAGAGGTAACTCCTTGAAATGCGTCGTATACAGCATAGTATAAATTTACTATATATTCTAATATTAGTATCTTTGGATTGTTATTTTTATACAATCTTGGGTGATCATAGGGAAAGGAAGGGGATCGGAAGTAATAATCGAATAACAGTGCGTATAATATCCGGATATCTTCAGTCGTGGATCAGATCATAGTCCAGGCGAGAAGCGATAACTCACCTGTTTATGGACCGGCTTTCGTTTATGCGGTAACTTCTAATTTTAGAGATCAAGTAAACATACAATAGTATCAGGACAGGAAGTCATATTCAAATTGTATGTATTGATCATTGATTGACAATATAACCTTGTTGTTATATCTTCCGTCTTTAGAGGATTTATCAAGTTGGGAGAAATAACTAGATTTATTAGACTTACCAACACTAAGGAAGACCTCAAGACGAAATATTTATCATGAATCTAATCAAATGGGGTTATAATGTTTAAATCTACTATTTAAACCTTGTTATAGACGATCAGAAATTGAACCTTTAATACTTGAAAAATTGAAATTACCACAGAAAGAACGATTCAATATAATACGAAAAACAAATCCAAGTAAATATCCCACTAAAGTCTTGTGTTTAAAACAAAATATAACGTCCGACTCTTTGGCAATTTTGAAGGACCTTTTGTTTTCAACCCAGTATCCAAAATGATGAAGCGGCAACAAAATCTTTAATAGACCGCCTATTATTGCATAAAGTCAAGAAATACCAAAGGGATATTCGAAAATCGAAACAACCGACAAACTCCGGAGAACAACATATAAAAGACATAAAAATATAAAAGATTATCTCACGTCAGCCACACTTAAATAAATTATCTATATAAAAGTAAAATTCCTTTAGACGAAATAAATGCAAGACACTTTTTTTTTTATTGAAAGAGACCACCGGTGTCGTACTCAATGCCTCTTCTATCAAAATATAATAGTTAATAATAGCGGCAACACATGTTCATATCTTCTTTATAAAAAAGGCAAGCGGTGTTTGATGAGGATATGCCTTGGTTCTTAAAACCTAAACCAAACTGACACTTAACAACTAAGTGATGATTTTCTCGACTAGTAGTATTGGAATTGTGATACGAATATTGCATGTATTGTTAATAAACCCAATATGTGAAATAAATTTCAATTGATTCATAATACAATATATTTTTGGTTAGACTAAATCAAACATAAGATTTTGACTGGCCTTAATTAATTAAGGTTAGGCATAATATTCCGATTTATGGTTATGGGCATAATTAATTTGTGCTAGGAATAATTCCAGTTTTGAGTAGGCATAATTATTTAAAGCTAGGCATAATTATTTAAGGCTATGCATAATTCTAATTGAGGCTAGGCATATTTATTTATTTTTGACGCTAATCCCGCGCCATACAAGTCTCAATCTCTATTGAGACCGAGAAGTGGTAGCATTGCCTCTTACAACTTTCGAGAGAGAAAAAATAATTATATATTTAAATAAATAAATAAATAAATAAATAAAGAGAAGGAAAACAACAGTCTGAATAAGTAATTGAGTTGATTACTTTTGTGGTGCTCACTGGAAATCAGCCTGGGCTACGCAAATCATGTTCCATATATATGTATACTTAGCTTAATTACGTCGGAAGAGTGTCATTTTTGACGGGAATATGATATTATCAAGAAATTTTGTTATCATTAACCGATCGTCTTTAAATACAAAACATCAGGCCATTTTTCTGTTTTGTTTGTTTTTCGAATAACTTTTATTATTTTGGTATATTTTCATGATTATTTGTCATAAACTGGAATAAACAGCATTCGATTTCCCCTTCCGATCTTCAGTCTGTTTATTGACAATCTTGTACCGTCAACCCATCCGAATTCACTGTGTCCGAATTGTTTTATTAATTCATAACGGTCCTTTGGTCTAGGTCTGTTTTGCTTTGATTTCCATTGTGAGATTGTCATGACACTATGATATTATTTGACGTATTATGTCTTCGTCTATAATTAATGACCATTAATATGAATAAGTTTTAATTAAATTGTGGGTTTATCTTGCAAATTATCCCAGTATTATTTTGGCTGTTATGTTGTTTTTTTTAATTGTTTATTGACCTCCTTTTTAAATCAGTCTAAGTCCTTCAATACAGAGATGTATCTAGTATCTTTGGAAACCAATAGCATGGGAATGAGTTAGGCCTTACCGACATCCAACAAAGAAATTTCTCTTAAAATGGTTCTAGTGACAATTTTAGAATTGCTTCTGGTGTCGGTAATAAAATCGTGTTGAAGATGAATAGTACTATTCTTTTCAATAACCTTTTGTCAAGTGAACATTTTTGTGAATATGGTGTACAACTTAACATGATTTGATACTCGAGACTCCGAGAAGCCTAATCTTTATTTTTTTTCACACTCAAACTAATGCCACGATATATAAAGAAGCTGTCTGAATAGCATGTCGCATGAGCTGTTTCGCAACATACTTAGTTTTTTGTGTAAACAGAGACATATATAACATTATTGTTATTGATGTTATTGATGGGCTGCAGTGTTTTCGATAGAGTCCAATATCAAACGTAAACCTTAGCCCCAAGCTGTGGTGTTTACATGTATCTTTGTTAGTCAGATATCGATGACAACATTATGAGAGAGAAATCATTACGACCATTGCATCCAACTTTACATTTTGTTCCAATTGGATCGATGGATTAAGCCAAGAGTATCTTTCTGTGGTCTTAGGTGAAACTAAGTAGATTGTTTCGGCCATACTGATCAACCAGCAGGGGCGTCACATGATTCTGAAACGTGACATCTTATCTAGATAGAGACCATAGATTGCTGCTAATTTAAGTATTCCTCAGTGGTTTTCAGCAAATTTTCAACAATGACGACCCACAACACCTGATTGAGCGGAATTCTTTCCGTAACATGGATTAAATAAATTAATGCATTAAAGGACATAGACTGATTAAAAAAGATTGATTGACTGTTGTTTGCTTAACGTCCAGTGGTAAATACTTCGTGATTCTCCAGGATGAGAACCAGTTTAACAATGTATCAAACATACGTCAAATATGGGTGGTACAGGACTGGGATTAATAAACTAAGTTAGTTATCTTATTTCCAGTACAGGACAAAGAGGGGAACCGATTTTGTCTGGCACTGTAAAAGGGTGTATGGTTGGGTAGGGTCGAATAATTTTATTCATAATTATATCTTTAACTGGATTTCCAACATTTTGATCTCGAGCACTGCTGATGTGTTGTCAGTCAACGAAATGGCCATACATTGCATCAAATTTATTGAGGTATTTTGTAATACATTCATTACTCAAATGCCTTGAATTATACGTTCGGCTCTTTGGCTCAGTGGGTTGATCTCCAGTGATCCATCACAGGTGCCTAGATTAAACAAGACCAGAATCGGGTCTGGACCTGCGTCGCAGCATGCAATTCAGATCCAAAAATTCCTTACACGCTACAACGCAACATTATCAAGCTGCAGACAAAATATAAAATCATTCCCTTCTGTAGAAGTCAAGAAAACTTTCACGAAAATTTTTCTAGTCCTTTGATTATTGTTGATTTTTTAACTATCAGCAAACAGGAAGTGGCTGCACGACAGATCCAAAAATTGCTAACACGATACAACTTAACATTATGAAGCTGCAGGCAAAATATCAACGAAAGCCACGAAAACTTTGACGAGTTTCCTACCCATGTTCTTCTGGACGGATAGACGGTACGACGGACCGTCGGACGGACTGACGGTACGACGGACTGTCGGACGGACGGACGCTACGACGGACAGACGCTACGACGCACGGACGGAAAGACGGTACGACAGAGAGATGGTACGGCGGAAAGACGATACGACGGACGGACGGAGTCTAGCGGTTACTAGACCCGCTTTCGCCATTGGCGACGCTGGTTAAAAAAATAGGTCAAAAAATTTACACACAATATAACAATCAAAAATCTAACAAATAATGTCACAATTTGCAAGACAAACTCACAATTTACATCCAAAAATGTATAACAAACACATAAACATCCCCAAGGCACATTAAGATTTATATTAGATAACTTTGAGGTAAAAGTTAGAATTAATACAGTAGAGAAAAATATGGACTGATCCCGCCGCATTTTTGCGCCTGTTCCAAGTCAAGAACCTCTAGCCTTTATTAATCTTGTGTGTTTTTTTTTAATTTTGGTTCCTTTGTATGTTTCGGATTTTAGTGTGCTGTTCATTTTGCTGAACTAGTAGGCATTATTGTATAGGGACCAGCTGAAGCCCGCCTCCGGGTGCGGGATTTTCTCTCTGCGCAGAAGACTCATTTGTAGCCTTGAGCTGTTTTCTGCTCTTTGTCGGGTTGTTGTCTCTTTGGCACATTCCCCGTTTCCATTCTCTATTCTATGAGTGTACAAAATATAAACAAAAGAGAAAAATGATGTTGTATAATTATAAGAAATTATGTCAACAATAAATATATACATCCCAAACACAAGAAACTTTCTAAATGGCTTTTAGCACAAGAGACAAACTCTGTTAAATAGAAAGAATGTGGTTAATTAATTCTAGACACAAAACCCTACATCAATATAAGCAAAACTGAGAGCAGTTAGGCCTTCAACATATTGCACCCACCGTAAGTTCAAGACGGACGCTATCAACGGCCGATTCTTTGCTAAATGTTGATTACATTACCTCTGTGCATTGACGGTCATATGTAGTAAGGAATTTTCAAATTATGTAGTACTTGCAGATTTTATCTTTTTTATTTATTGTGAACACAAAAATAAAGTTTCAAAAATACAATGTATATGAATCATTTATCAAATAACTTGAACATTGTTGACAGAACAGCTCGATTCGTAAATGTTTATTATAAATCAATGTTTATAAAGTTATATGACGTAAAATATTCTTTTATAGTATAAGTATGTTGCTACTATCACCCACAAACAAGCTCCGTATAGATCTAAGGGAAGACGGCTTGAATGTGTGTCCGGTACTTTCCAACTAACCGGAAAATTGTCATGAAACAGTTCATGTGCCATGTATACAAAGATCGCATTCATACCTATAAATAACATAAAGATTGAACAATTCGATGCTTTGAAGATTATTTAAGACTTATAAATAATTCAGACTAATTGGATCAAACTGAGGCTCAAAACAAAACAATACATTCTTAGAAAAGACAAGGTGAAAAATATTTAAAAAATTCTATATTTCTAATAATTCCTATTACATATGTCAGTAACTGCTAATAGTCCTTTGTTATTATATATTGATCATTGTCATTTTGCTTAGTTTCTTCTGTTACCCTTTTTAACATCGGACTCGTACCTTTTGAACTGAGTTTTACTGTCTGTATAGCTGTGTGTTTGTTTATTTCAAATTGACTATGGGTATAGGGGAGGTTCGATATCTCACAAAACATGTTTAACACCGCTTTTGTTATTCGTGTGTGTTTTTTTTAATTTTGGTCCATTTGTATGTTTCGGATTTTAGTGTGCCGTCCATTTCGCTGAACTAGTATGCATTATTGTTTAGGGGCCAGATGAAGCCCTTCTCCGGGTGCGGGATTTTCTCGCTGCTTTGAATACCCACTGGTAGCCCTGAGCTGTTTTCTGCTCTTTGGCCGGGTTGTTATCTGTTTCCATTCTCTATTCTATTAGTATATACTGGAACACATGCATTAATACTGACTTTTAATGTTACATGTTTGTCTCTTTTCTTCCAGTTTTAGTATACATTTCAAAACTTTGACATCGCAAACAATGCATGACCTTTGTTATTTTTTACCTGGATAATAAAATGGCGCACCATTCCATATTTTCCATTCGTCTATAGTTAGGTAACAAAAACATAACAATAAAAAAGCAAATCCACCAAGACAAGTCACAAAAGACAAAGACCTGAAATATATACATCTATGATGAAAACCATTTTTCTTCAAGGTTAAAGCGAGTTTTAAACGTATAGTGGTGTAAATTAACAATTTGTCAGTAATACACGTAGTAATATGATTGCAAGGTAAACAACAAGACAATAGCGAATACGAATGCCTGGATTGTAGTTACATATATATACAGGTTATAGGCATCTCTAAAGTTGAAAGAAATGTCACGTTCAACGGCTTCAACACAATCACCCACTGTGGCCTATTTGAAGAAACAGCACAGTGTTAGCCCCACCCCCCTTTTCCCCTGCAACTCAACATCTGGATTGGACAAATACTTTTATGGTAAAGTCTTAAATCAACGAAATATGCTTGGATTTAAAATTGGTATTATAATAACAAAATGGAAAAAATTTATTCATATCACCAAAGGGATTCCTCTGTGGTGAACTCCCAGTCATTGAAGCTATCTCCAGTCGCCTCACAAATGTTTCGATACCAGCCTGAAGCTGGTACCCCTTAAAATTCATTGATAGTTGGAAATTTATATTTTGTTAAAACTATGGATAGCATTTCTACTTAAAAACATGAATCTTTATTAATAATTATATGAAAACATTTTTCTTATTGCTTCCAGTTTAAATATTCATAATTATTCTAAAAAAACTTAACTCATCGTTACTAAAATGGTGAAAAATGGTTACAAAATATTGCCAAGTTCTTTGTATCTGTGATCAGACTGGTACAAGACTCACTAGACTTATCTAGTGACATTTCCTTAGGCTCATCTACTGGTACCTTATGAAAGTCAGATGTTGTTCTGGAGTTAACTCGCCTTGTCCATAAAAAAATCAAATATGCACGAAAAATCACAAAATTAGCAATTTTCGGGTAAATTAAAAAACGTGTCGACTTAGATGGGCTCAATATATCTTGTTGGAATTTGAAACATACTTTGTTCAGATAAGTATCTTTCAATGGTCAACTGCTAATCAATGCTAAGCATATAGCTTCAACGCCTATTTTGTGTTTTAATTTAATGAAGTTTACCCTTGAATTAATGAAAAACGTCAATTAAAAAGCCTACTAGGGAGCATCTCCCTCGAGCACGCAATGTTCTTTTATTGTTTTGACTGTGACCTTTTGGTCTTTTGGTAGTTTAAGCTACGTGTACTTTTCAACATTTTTCGGCCTTAAGAACAATTGATGAGTCGGTTTCATTTGCATGAATACAGTTGAGAATACAGTTTTCTTATCTTTAGTCTTTGGTGAATTAAAGTTCATTGGATAAAATCTGTCTAAGTGATAAAAAATGTACATACCACAAGTTTTTATTTACAGGAATCCATCCGTCATTTTTACTGAATTTGCACAAAATACCAGCAATTAAACACTAAAATTAATGGAAAGTGAAAATCGATGACTTCCAGTCTGCTGTACAACATTTTAAACATGCTTCAGTGTCCAGATATTCCGGGTCATAGCCAATTATAAGTGGTCAAATATAACAATATCAGATAAACCGATATAAAATAACGTCGTCTTCCAAGAGGTATATTTCAATATTGAGGCATAAGAAAACAACCATTTGATTTTTATGGCGGCAAAGAAGAAATTTTAATAATAAAAAAACACACTAAAAAAAATTGGCGAAAAAAGGCGGTTTCAAAAATGTGGTGAAAAAAGTTTGGACGCGGAAAAAATAATATCTCATGGATGCTGCAAAAAAAACGCCATGATCGAAGGTAACTTTCTTGCCCCCATAAAAATCAAATGCTAATTCATTGCATAACCTGTTACTGCTGGAAAAATAAATAATACCCAGTGTCAAATATTCAACGACAACCACAATATATGAAATCTGTATTGCACAATAAGTACACGAGAGGCTGCACAAAAATTCCTTTTTAGACAGGTAAATAACGAATCAGACAAATCTGCATATTCAAGAAGTTTATGTTTCGTCACTTTATTGGTAAAATTACAACTGCCTCATTTGGAAATTGATATTTATTCGGGTTGTTTTTACACAAACGTTGAGTGCTATTCAATTTCTCAGATATTTGTATATATAAACATCAGTATTAGTTCGGGTGTACTTTTTCGATATGGCTGTTCTTTCAGGTAGGTATTTTCATCAAAATTATTTTTTTCCGGTATATTATTGACGGGTACCTTTTCTTAAACCATTTCCGCAAAAATCCAGAAAGTTACCCCCCACCCCGGAAATGAATGTAATAATATAACAATTACGTATTTGTTCTATAATATTTTTAAGCCTTGAATTACAATTTACATACCAAACTAAATCCCCATATACAGAACCTTTTAACTCTTGATGGACTTTCTTTGTAAGTGGTTAATATTTTTCCTGCCTTCAAGAAACAAAAATAAAGTACAAATTAAATCAATTTTTTATGTCCTATTCCTTCAATCACTGTATAATAATTCATGTCCGGAATTTTGAAAAATTTAGTGAAATAAATGAGTGCTAAAGAGTCCGTGTAGCAGGTCAGGCTTTCTAAACTCTGTTGTTTCTGTTTCTTTCTTTTGTGATCTTTGCATTTTTTTCTGAAACGTTTGTCGTTGATGTCGACGCTCATATTTCTTATATTTGTAATATATAATATAAACTAAGATTATAAAGGAGAGATATAGGCCCGTGCGCAAACTTTGAAATGCCAAAAATGACAAAAGTAAGCACACAATTCGAAAGAGCTGTAAAAGTACAATTTTGCATGACAGAGTTGAAATCTAACTTTTAATACAATTGGAAAAAAATTGAATACAATGTACATATTAACAAAACTAGTCAATTGATTCTTTGTTATTATAAATATTAAAGATGAGATGGGGGTAGATCGAGAATTTACCTGTAGTCCAAGAAAACACAACACACAAGATGTTAACGTTCCAAACAGTCCTTCCGGGTCATACTGTAAGGTACTTTGATATATTTCCTACAAAATATAATCTTAATTCAAATGCAGCATCCATTTCAACTCAAGTATTTGATGTCGGTAAATGGTTAAAGGTATTTTATGTCGGTAGAGTGTTGGTATCAAACGTTTTATTTATTTTTTCGTCAGATTCAATATAGGAAATTAAGAATATGAATTAATACCGATGGATACCGATACCCCACAGATCGATAAATTTCCTCCATTAGATTATCACATCTGTAAAAGGAAAAAAATTTAAAAACCCAATATACATTTTGTACTACATGAATTAAACAAAGAACTATTATAACAATCAAGATATATTTTTTTTAAATTGTAAATTTCATGGTACTTACTTTGCTAGTAGGACTACCATATATATGATTTCCTCCGAATACTTTTCTGTCTATATACCCAGCAGCTCCTCCGGTGCAGTTAAAATGTTTGCTGTGATCTTCAAGTCCTCCTGGTCCAAGGTAACCCCTAATAAATATATCTTACATCATTCACATAGCATCGTACTACCAGTAGATTTTAAGACTTCATACAGGGCTTTGCATTTTAGAGAGAAAAGTGTTAATAAAGACCTTTTCTACTTTTCTCCGTGATATTGGCTATAATACCACCAGCACGGCGTTAAACATAATTCAATCAATCAAACAATCATCCTATTCTACTTTAAATTTATACTGACTACTTTCAAGGATTGTTCTAATCATTTCAGTCTGAAAATCTGATATTCATAACCGAATGCAGAAATTCACTGTGTGAATGTCTAATTCACGGCTACCTCTTTATTTATTTTAAAAGGAAGGATCACAACGAAGAATCGTGTAATGGAACTGACTAGTACGTACTTTCCACACCCAGGCACATCTAAGAGAAATGTCAGACAAGTATGCAAAGTAATTAAAACCGAAATTATAATCCACTCTGGCCAGTAGTGGTAGACATCCATCAGAGCTCTGGTTTCATTGTTCTGCGTAAGAAAAATGAGAAAATAACTTGCACTCTCGAATCTCATGATAATGATTGTTTTCGATATTTCTAATTCAATATTTTGTCTGTAATACTGAATTTGTTTACATCGTATATATCGGTTTTCTTTCTTTGTAGTTGGTATTGTTATCTTTATCTTTTATGTCAAACTAGTATTTAAATATAAAAAAATTAAAAATTAACCGTCTTATTGTTTGTACGCCAATCTTTGTGTCTAGCAATCTTTTTTGGAATTGAATATAGCTATTTATTCCCAGGGGCGCAACCCCTGCTTATACTATGTTTTATTAATTGTTGCAGCATGTTGTTTTGGTCTAAGTATTGTTCTGACTTAAATCGAAAATCAGAATCGGAAAATAAGTATGACGTATATGAAAATAGATATTTGGGAATGAGGAAAAAAAACAAATTAAAATTTGTTTCCGCCATTGACTTAAAAGTCGCTGCATGTTGTATATACTTACGGAATAAAAAATAGACAACACAACTTACCGTGTCCGGTAATTTAGCAAAACACATATGCATTGTGGCTATTATAAAATAAGTCCACGAAAACCGTTGTAGGACTCCTGGTATTCTGAGTTGTGTTGTATCGACAGCTGCAGTAAAAAAAAATCTCTAAATTATGTTCAAGTCGTATAAAAACAGAACACCCATATCATCATATCATAATCGTTATATTTCGTTATCCCTTGAGTTTACAAAACACATTAACACAGATTGTTATGTTTAAAGCTTTTAATCTTAATGTATAAGACCCTAGCTGAATTGAAAAAAAAGATATACAGATTCTGATGAACAACGTATGCATACTCTGTCGAATCACAACTCATCTGTTGTGCTCAGGCCAACTTAAGATTGTGTATGTACCTAGCTGATTCAAAAACCCAAATAAAAATAAAACTATTTATGGATCCTTTTTGAAATTTGAATATTTTTTTCAATAGTGGACATTATTTTGTATTAATATCAGGACATTATATGGAGTTTTCATTTTTATGGATTATGTTTTTTAAAAGGGGGGTTTACGGGGTTTACATTTCCATGTACCAACGTAAAAAATAGCATGCCCTTTTTACATATTGCTTTTAATACTATATGATAATTGATCTACAATTATGATATTATTATTATCAAAAAATTTAACTGACTTACATGAGCACCCATTTGTATTGATGACAAGACCAAGTAAAAAAAGTGTACAAGTTCGTCTAAAAATTTTAAGAAATATTTTATGCTTTGGTGTATTCCTCTTCAGAAGACTTGAAAATGAGTAAGCCATGGATGTTCCCATTATAAAGATGAACCTGTCAAATAGTCAAGATATAAGCAAAAATAAAACTTGAAATTAATGATATATACTCTTCAAATAAAGAAACGCATAGACAAAATATGTATGATTGAGATTTAATTTTTCTCTGTTTATGTCTAGTTTAAGCAAAGGTGTTTTATGAGGCAATAACTCAATGCTAAATGATTTCAAATCAAGTGCAAAAAATTTGTTACTACTGATTATGGCGTCATTTCACGAAATTTTCGAAAAATAACGAAATTGACAAAAATCACCCAAAATATGAAAAAGAAAACTTTATTAATGGCCTTGATTATGTTCACCATAATTCGTAAACTTAAAAAAACAACGGAAATGAACCAATTTCCATGATAATCTGGACCATTTGCCCTTCAATTGTCCGTTCGAAAAAATACGAAATCGGTGTTTCTTTCTGGAAACTTCCCAGAAAAAGAAATTTTTAACTTTATACAGCTGGGTGAGTTGTTCCGTATCTACTCTTTTAAATGAGGTTATTGGTTTTGATGTTCCGACGTTTACGTCAGTGAACAGGGCCAAATAACTGTAAAATTGAAAATCTCCCCTCTCTCCAGAAAGAAACACCGATTTCGTGTTTTTTCGAACGGACAATTGAAGGGCAAATGGTCCAGATTATCATGGAAATTGGTTCATTTCCGTTGTTTTTTTAAGTTTACGAATTATGGTGAACATAATCAAGGCCATTAATAAAGTTTTCTTTTTCATATTTTGGGTGATTTTTGTCAATTTCGTTATTTTTCGAAAATTTCGTGAAATGACGCCATAATCAGTAGTAACAAATTTTTTGAACGTGATTTGAAATAATTTAGCATTGAGTTATTGCCTCATAAAACACCTTTGCTTAAAATAGACATAAACAGAGAAAAATTAAATCTCAATCATACATATTTTGTCTATGCGTTTCTTTTTTTGAAGAGTATATTAAAACAAATATGATGTGACTAATAAAAGCGCTTTTCGACCTACCCAGTATGTCTAAGACGTAAAACCTATGCTAACTAAAATATATACGCTAGGTGAACTTGACACGTTTGAAAAAGTATGAAATAAAAGCAAGTCAATTACAATTTTGTGCAGATTTAGGATGGGTTCATTTATACTTTAAGCAGTATTCAGTTAAATATGGTTAAGAAATACTTTCCATGGGAACACTAGATCAGCAATTGTTAATCCATTCCACTTAGAATGACTGAAAAACCAATAACCTCCCCCTCCATAGTTCACAAATATCATTATTACTATACTGATTCTGAAAATAAAAATCTCTTATTTTGATTTCAGAAGAAATATTGTAAAATATATTCAAAATTCAAAATATAATAAATCCTGAAACAGAAAGGAAAATCCAAACGTTACCGTTCCATAATATTTAATAAACAAATAGCAGAGCGTCGATAAGCTGAAGAGAATAAATAAAAAGTAAACAATATAATATGAAATGAAAATAAACAATAAAAGGTGTAAGTCAACATTTCAGCTGGCCAGCTTTAAACGACATGATAAAATCGCGGCAATACCAGCCTCTGTCATGGCAACAAAAACCTTTAAAACGGTTTACCCTCTGAATGTATCTAGAGATTTCAGGCGTTCTTTTTTCGGTTTATCTGTACCGCCACTGCCTTGAACATTTTTCCTTCCTGTGGCTTTAACTGTAATTTCAGTTGATGACGTCAGCCCCACAGTTGATATGAGACCACTATGAACCAATGATCCATTATTCGTTATTGTCACCTCGGTCTGTAATTTACATAAAATATACATAAAATATACGGGTAAAATATGGCTGCCTTGAGAGTAAAACTTTTAGCACTTTAAAGACTCCTCATCCACCAAGTGTAAGTTTTTCGAACTGTTTTCTAATCCAATATAAATAGACAAGTTAAAACTAAAAATATTCTGTAAATTAAACCAACCGGACTAAGGTGATATAATGGAGCAAAACAAGCCAACCCTTGATGTCTAGTGCCCTCCTTTTTCACATTAATGTAGCCTTGTTCTGATTCCCTGCTTTGTTTTTATTTCTTTCTTTACACATTTCTAGTAAGATGTTATCGAAAATTTGCCTTAAGATTTGATTTTGGTCTTATAATGTTGATGCTTTGTGAAAATCTTTACATGATACTCATTTAGAAGAAAATAAAAATCCTCTAATTGATTTTTTAGACTTATCTTTCAGGAAACAATATATTAACCAACGTTTTATAGTACCAATACCAATAGAGGAATGCATTATGTGTTACCTATTATATGAACGGCATAAGCTACGAGAAACTAGCTAATCTTTTATTTATTTCTTTTATCGAGCCAAATTATTACCATATTCTGATAAGATTATTTAAACATTTAGTTTTTACACTATCTGTTATAATTATATTTTATCCTTGAATTGTAAGTAGTACTCTTACGTCATATTATGGGCGTCTTCATCTTGGTGTAGGAAATGACACTGTACGAGCTTAGTTTCATTGTTGAAGAACTGTCAACTCTTTCCACACGAAGAACAGAAATAAAAGAGCTGTTCACTTGCTCTTTGTATTACATTCCACTATAAACATGGGTTAGTTTCTAATGTCTTTTCAAACCTTGTCAAACATAAAGCGGTTTTGATCAATTCATATTTTGTGTTATAGAAAGTTTTAATGATTTTATCTAATAGAACAAACAACAAAACCGATAACATTCAAGGTCAACAATGACATACCAATAAATTAACTTTATCCAGCGACAGAATTTCAGCCAAAAAAATAACATAAAAGATACCAAAACACAAGCATCGTAACAACAGAGAATCGGTGTGGTCTGTAGGCTATTACTAATACAATCAAAGTTATTCAATAGAATAAACAAGAAAACGGATAGTGAGATACCAATCAATGAACGCCACCCAACAAAAAGATCCCGGGACAAAAATAACATAAAAGAACACAAAACACAAACATAAACAGAAAAGAGAGTCAGGATACATAATATAAAAAACAATACAGTATGATTATTGCTTGCTAGAGCTGACAAAAACGGTACATAATTTAGATAACAGGGTAGGAATTTGATCGTTTTAACTGTAAAACTAGTTAAGGCTCTCATGGCTGCTGGTTCGGATACTGTCGTTTTAATAAAAGACATAACCCTCCTTTAAAGGGTTTTATCCTATTTCATCACACAGTTCAATAGAAATAGGCAGTATTCGTGAAAGGCCAGTATTTTAAAGACTTGAAGTCATTGGGTGAAAGGGCAATTTTACAAGATTACCCAAAATTTCATATTTGTAGCCTTACTGTGAAAATACATGTACATGTATCTTAAGTAACTTCCAACTTTCTGTTTGTTATTGGCGAGACTTTAATACAATGTCCAATAAATAGATATTCATAAAAAGCAACAGGTGTTTCCATACCTGGTCAAAAAAAAATATTTATATATATTTTCACATCTTTTTTAAGAGATCGCCATTCCTTACCTTGGCTAATAGAGGTTCATATTCTTCCCCTCCTTCTAGTTTTCTTAGGAGTTTATCTCTAAAACATGGTAAAAAATAGAAATATAATACGTGTGTGTGTGAATTATTTGCCACGCAATGAGGAGTCTGCTTCGCAATAGCTTAAATTTAACCTACTTTGGACAACAAAATCGAAATTTTATTATTACAATCTGTGAATACATTATTTATCAAATTCATTTACTTTTCCTGCAACTACTTCAAGCTTCAGATTAATTCAGTAGAATTATTAATTTGTTTGGCATTATGATATTTTATATTATCATATTTCTCCATGCATATATCGACCTGCTGAGGCCTGCTGACGTCGTAAAGAGTTGACCCGACTATAGTATGAGCTGACCCGAATATATAAGCGACGTCATAATGTTTGACCCAACGTTGACCCGAATATATCAGGAAAACATCCGGTTAAATTTAACGATAAATTTATCATCAAGTTTACTTCAAACAAACATTGTAAAATATACGCCGCTCGACACAATATGAATTTTTTTAGGTCGTTCGCTACGCTCACTCGCCGAAAAAACTTCACATTGTGTCTCGCGGTTGATATTTTACGTTATACGTTTGCAGAAAACCTGATAATATATACACATGTATTAGCTGGATATGATATATGGAATTAATATTTGGTGACTGCATATTAAAAACTAATTGTGAATTTATATCTGATTCAAATACTTACTTGAAAAACTTTGTAAACAATATCCACAATAAAGCAACTGCGACGAAAACACCAACAGCTCCATAAAGAGCTGAAAAAAATATTGATTTTTCATGAACATGCATATTCTGTCCATGATGCAACTATTCATAAATACCAAACTAGAGGCTCAGCTGAACCTGCATTGCTTATTATAGGGCCATTATAAAATGTAAGCTCTTTTTGTATCCACAAAAAAAGCTTTTAAAGAAACACCATATGCCAAAGTAACCTTGATATTTGACCTTTGACCAAAAAAGTATGGATCATTTGCATCTGTCGTTCCATATGAGATACTTGCCAACTTTGATTAAAGTCTGCCCATTAGTTCCTGAGCAAATGACAAAAAAGTCTTTTCCCATATGGATTCAATGGAAAATTTGAACAGTGGTCGGTTGATCAGATGAGTCTCTAACAAAAGGGGATTGTTTGTAGATGGTACTTTTTTCATCAATCCGGAACCAAAGGTAGAGAGTTGGTAGAGGTCCTTCCATAAATCATTCCTGCCAACCCTGGTTATAATCTGCCCATTAGTTCCTCAGTGAGCAAATGACAAAATAAACCCTTACTGAAAATGAGAACAGATTTAAAACAGCACCAGAACTTAAGAGAAAGAACTTCTAACGGCTCATTTATATTGGCCGATGAGGAGAGAACAAAATCTGCTCGGTAAAAATATGGAAGTATTTTTATCACTGAAAATAAATCGTACGAAGAGTAGCAATAAGAAAATTAGTAAAATTATATTTAATTTAATCAATTCATAGAACATAAAAAATAATAAAACAGAAGTGAGTGAAAAAATTCCCTTGTACACGTTTTAACTGGAACACAGTAAGCAAGCGAACAACATTTTTGTTTCTGTTAGTTTGAAGAGGATGTACATGGGGTTTTCATTGATGATCTAAAGCTGTAACATTTATACTATGTTTTGAAAATATATTTACTTACCAACATAAGCACTTTTAGGTGAATTTGTCAGTCGCATTACACACCTAATTATGTTGTTATCAGCAGTTACATCAATGGTGTACTTCCCATTTTCAATGAAATGTGCAGATAAATATTGTTCACTGAAAGCATGGAAGTTCCTTTAATTGTGTAAAACTGAATGGACAAAATACCAAGAAAGCATCCAAAAGACGTAAATAGATGGGACTTTCATTACTCCTTACAAAATATTTGTTTATAATGGAGATTAATGAATATTTGATATATCATAAAATATTTATTCTAACTACATCTGTAATAATGTTATTTTTTCTTGTGTATATTTTATATGATCAGAACTTCCTAATCTTAAAATGACTATAACGTACCTGCAGGTAGATTTATCTACTGATTCATGTCCATTTGATATATCTAATCTTGTTTTCCAACGTGTATCTACAAGGAAAAGGTATGTACCATTTCCAACGATTTCACCTATCTTGACCAAGTCGCACTAAGCAAGAAACAACATTCATTACAGCAAAATATCCACATGTACGATTTTTCAAAGTTTTAACCACATGAACGTTTTTATATCAAATTACATAGCAAGCCATATGATAAATATTCAGAATCTACATGATATAATTTTTACAATTATTGACATCATGACTAGTTTCCAAAATGTCTATGAAAATAATCACGGTCATATCAGACTGATTAAAAGGAATATTTTAAACATATTTTATTGTCAAAAGTAACAATATGACAATGGATTAGACACCAGTTTTAAACTAATTACGAGGTCTTCTCCGTTACAGTACAGAAAATTACATCAGACAATTTGTTACATAAATGTATTACATAATTATTATATACAGAATATTAGAGAATACAACGTATATATGAAATATAGGCAACTTAAGAACATCGTCTAAAAAAAATTAGAAGAAAAATAAAGTAAAAAGATATGAATTGAGTAATGTAATTTAAACATACAAGAACTGTCATTCATAAAAGGGTCTGATGCAAATGAACAATAAAACCATATCCGATACAAAGATGGCACTCTTTTCTCCAAAGTATAATTTTTAATTTCGACTGCATGTACTGCGCAACTTTAAAAAATTATGTGACTATTGTCCTCATTTTTCCAAAAATGTTAGACATAAAAGTCACACTTACTTTGTAACACTCGTAGCTCTGTGATGATATGTTAATACTAATGTCTGAGACTATGTAAATCTGTGCATTATTCATTGAATCTTTATGGAAATCATCTATATGTTGTCTTTGTGCATTCAAACAAAGAATCAAAACTGGAAAAACTGAAATACATAAAATACATAATATTGATCATTGATGTATGGAAATCTGATGATGATACAAATCAATTCGCCAATCATGTTGATATTTCTTCTTGTAATCTTGTCACTTTAAGGTACATAAAAAGAAAATTGGTAAATTCATACAGGGATATAGAAATTGCAAAATAATATACATCCAGTGAATCAAAGGTGTCAAAATAGTGTGTTATATCATTCTTACTGCTGGTGTGCTCACTTCCTAAAGCCAGACTGTCGACAGCTTAAATTGATATTATAGTACATGTATTAATAAATGGGTGTTTTCATAATGGTCCTGTTATATGTCCAAGGTCTGTAATGGCCCGAGGCAGTGCCGAGCAAAACTTGAGAGAAAAGTTTTAAAGATTAACTTCGGACAGTTTTTTCAAAAATATGTTTTAAAATGTTCTAGTTTGCTCTTCCTGAAATTTCCAAGTGGAGTATTGAAAAAAGCAGCAATTTTGAAAAAGCCGTAATAACCCGGTTATTATGAACAAAATCCTGTAATGGCCTGGTTATTACGAACAAAATGCTGTAATGGCCCTGCTGTAATGCATTCATTTTACTCATAATGATAACGCACTTTTAACGTACTACTGGTTAATAATTCGGTATTAACATGAAATGAATGCTTAAATTATTTACTGTTATGATTGATAAAACTGTTAGACACTTAATGGTATTATGCATAGCTCTCTCCTTCGGTGGTTAAATAGATGATTAGTGGTTTTTTGTGTTTATTTCTTGTCTATTTAGGGGTGTGTGTTTGCATTCACTCAATGATATACATGTAGTTTTTTTTTCGAAATGTTACAAAACTGCCACCACAGAATGCTTATTTTACGTGAAACATGTTGTTTAACGCTTGTAAATTTATAATTACTTACGAATAAAGTTCGATTTCATCATAAATCCAATGATAACTTAGGTATCCATTAAATATTAAATATTTGTACTGCAAATCACAATAAAATGTGATATGATAAATATCTATGATGATATACTTCGTTCGTTATACAGATAACAAGATAATTATCGCATAGGGGTACAATTAACTGTTTTTCAGCTACAATTTGAATGTTCAAGTAAAAGATTTATAGCTGGGCATGTAAAAAAATACATGCAAAAGATAACAGGACAGGGTAACAATAAATAATCAATCAATCTATGTCATTCAAACAGCAAACCTCTATGTGAGAAACAACACAAACTTTATAAATCTAAAGAGAGTTACGATGTAAGATAGTCTGACAGACATTTACCAATAATAGTGGGTTTAAACCCTGGCACTTTGGTGTATCAAACACATATAAAAGCCAATCCAACACGATTAACATGCAGATGACCGTTAACTTAAATGTTGAAATTGGCTTATACAAAAGTGTCGAAATGTGCTCATTTTCGATGTAGCTAATGTTCTCTAGGGGTACCAATCGAATATTGTGGCCCTATTAAACACGGTAGAATACATGGTTATATAAATGTAGTATCTTGTCATAAAGTTTAAAAGAAGTCGGAAGTATTTGTGAGAGGTCAGTTATAATTTAGTCTTCAAACGTATTTGTCGAAAGAGAAATTTTAAAAGAATTACATGGAATTTCATACTTATTCAATTTAAGTTTATTGTATAAACAACAAAATGGATAACAGTAAAGGTCAACAAGAAGCTCTCGAGAGCCTGTATCATGTGTATCGCTCACCTGATTTATATAGACAATAAACAGAAAAATGTGAAATTTCTATTCAGATGGTAACCACCATCATGTGTTTCATTTCTAGTATGATTTGTATAGGAGTGTGTTTAAATGTGAGAAAGATTTTGTGAGAAGAAGCTGATTGTATGTATTTCCCATAGATTCCGTTTAAATGTGTCCCACATTGGCAGCCATCTTGGATTTCATATTGGCATGAAAAACATAAACTTCGTAGAGTACCATATAAGGATCATTCCTACAATATAACGATTCAATTGCGTTTGTAGTTTCAGAGAAGAAGATGTTTGAAATTTCAGCCAATCATAGTGCACAACTGACCCTGGCAGCCATGTTGAATTTCGGATCGGCACCAAAAACATCCATTTTCTTAAGGACCATTATCTGATCATTCAGGTATACTATTACTTCCATCTGTCAAACGGTTTCTGACAAGAAGATGTTTGTTTGTATTTCCCATAGGGTTCTATGTTAAAAGTGTCCCGTGCTTGCGGCCATCTTGGATTTCAGATTGGCACAAAAAACATAAACTTTGTAGAGGACCATTTTAGGACCATTCCTGCAATATAACAATTCTATTGCTTTTGTATTTTCAGAGAAGAATATTTTTTTAAATTTCAGCCAATCAAAGTGCATAAATGACACAGGCAGCCATGTTGAATTTTGGATCAGTACCTAAAACATATAACTTTCCTCCAACAGAGGCAAAATTCTTTTAGGATAAGGAAAACATGGGTATCTCCACCTCATTTGTTTCTGCATTCTTCTAATTTAAACAGTTTTCTGAACATTTCATCCCAGTAGAAATATATAGCTATATAAAATTCAAAAACGGTGTGCTTTTCTCAACATAACCTCGTCTAAATTAAACAATAGTAAAAAGGAAGAACTGACTGATTGAGATAAATATCATAGTCTTAAGTTTCAATATCAATTTATTAAAAACCTTCGTGTCAAATGATTATTTGGATTTTTACTTTAATTCAGGAGCACTATTAAAATCCTTCCTGCGAATGTGAAGGAATCTCTTGGATTGTCTGACTCCCTGTATTAAAATTAGTTAACCTGCTAAAACAGCGTATACAGATAACTTTATTGGCCATTGATTAGACAATAACTGTTCATTAGATTAATGATTGAGTTGATCATATTAAATACAAAAAAAAACATATGTGCAAATATATAAAAATATTTGCACTATTCTAGAAGATTAATGTTGAGGTAGCATGGAAATGTTCTCCGATAAGCACACGATATCCTAAGACCACGGATATTAAAAGGTATGTAATATTTCAAGGGCATTTAATTATAAAAAGTCTACTCCAAGAATTTTAAGGATGATTTTAAGATCATTTAAAACGTGTGGGAAAGAAGCAATAGGCCATTTGATGTAGTACAAAAAAGTGTATCTATGTGTATCACTGAGTGTTTACATGGAAACAACTGTTGAGATTACTTGCAAAAATGCACATCTACTGCATCGAACTGAGTAAGTCTGATACATGTAGTATAATTATTTAAATAATTAAACAAATAAAAAAGTCCAACAATGACATACCAATCAATTAACGCCACCTAATAGTCCGACTTGGCACAGACACTTAACAGTGGTGGGGTTAAACCTGTTTTATGGGTGCCTAACCCCATTCCTTATCTGACCATAAAATCGAATACGGTAAGATTAACAACAAGGCGATGACAAAATTGGTTGGACGGTACACAACTTAGATAGAAGGCTCAAATGTGATGCTTTTCACTGTAAAACTTGATGCTGTTCTGATACTGTCGCACTCTCAGTCGGAAATATACAATTTTAGCTTTAGTCGCTTAAAATGAAAAATAAAAGTAAATGTAGAACCGAAAGGAAAAGATTGTTTCATCTTTTGCTTTTGGTATATTTCAATATGCCCCTAAAGTTTTTTATTATACTTTATGCTTTCGGTATATTTTTAAAGAAAGAGGCTAAAGTCAGTAAGATAACAATAAAAGACAAGTGAATTGATGGGAACAATAACATGCAACAAATACAAAGATTAAACTAATTAAAACAGTAGCTATGTGAACTCTTACCAAACAATTGGGACAGGCATTAAATGCTCTGTCCTGCTTCCTTAGCGGCACCTATTATATTGCAAGCCCCTATAATCCTGAGAGGTGCAAATTCTAAGATGTGAAATCTAATTGGAAGCATCTGTTCTCATTTGAGAGATAGAATCTTTGTACTGGTCAATCAAATTTGAGTGTGTCAGAGCGTGAGTAAATGTTTTTTGAGTGATTCAGTTTGAGTGTGTCAGAGCGTGAGTAAATGTTTTTGAGTGATTCAGTTTGAGTGTGTCAGAGCGTGAGTAAATGTTTTTGAGTGATTCAGTTTGAGTGTGTCAGAGCGTGAGTAAATGATTTTGAGTGATTCAGTTTGAGTGTGTCAGAGCGTGAGTAAATGTTTTTGAGTGATTCAGTTTGAGTGTGTCAGAGCGTGAGTAAATGTTTTTGAGTGATTCAGTTTGAGTGTGTCAGAGTGGGGTATTGCCATTTTGTTGTACGAGGTTTGATAAAGCTTTATGACTTGAGGTTCCTTGTGTGTTGGTCAGTTGAAATATTGTACATAATGTCCAAGACACTGCTGGTCTTATGATATCTGTTGGAATCACAACGGGCACCTCATCATTGCACTTCTTTTCAGTTAAGGACTTTTAAACAATACCAACAGTTTACAAATGTAGATGTGACAATGGTCTTTCTAGTATATGTTATAGGAATACATTTTTTTAGTTTAATATTATTTCTTCTCTTAGAAGTACTCACAGCCGTCATGAAATAGATTCATTTTATATATATACTTGAGTGAATGACTGAAAATTAGCAATACAATAATTTGTCTGTTGGTACAACCTAAATATTTCTTGTGAAAATTATGACGAATGTATAGAATCAACAGATTTTACTAAGAGTGAATTTTCATTATATTTTGCTTATAACATAACCATTCATGTCTGATAATTTATAAAAAATATATAACTAGAAATTGTGTCTGTAAGACACGGATGCCCTGCCTAAATTGTTGGTCATCATTGGTCATCATGTATGAATGCTCAGTACTATCCAAGGCACATCAACTGATGAAGTTTCGTTGATACACTATGCTTAGTTCCAAAGAAATGAACCTAAACGCAAAACTTAACCAAAGTCACTGAAGCATGAAATGTAGGTCATAGTGACCCAAGTGTTGCTGAACTGCATTGTACTATACAAGAGGAGACTGTAGTGGTGAAATATCATTGATATATTACTATAGGTTTCTAAGAAAAGGAGCTAAACGTAAAACTTAACCGAATCTGGACGTATGTACGGACGGACATACGGGTAAATCTACATGCCCCAGCCACATTTGTGGCGGGGCATAATAAAATTGTCTTAAATGCTGAACAAGAGTAGACACACAACATGTCTCGCCTGACTATGCACATGGCCACAGAATAGTGATTATCTGATACCCGACATTTTGCAAGTCAAAGTAAAATGTGTGAAAAGAAATTGAGGTCAAGGTGAAAAGGCACGTGTTATACGAAATGTATCCACTTAGAACTATCTACTGACCAAATATGGTGGGTCTAGGTATTAAAGTTGCTGAGAAATGGACCTAATCTCGAAAATGTGACAAAGTAACTCAAGCATGAAATTGAGGTCAAAGTCCAGAGACAGGTGTCAGACTTGCATGTACCCACTACGAACTATCAATCGATCAAAAACGGATTGGTCTAGGTATAACGGTTGTTAAAAATGGACTTAATCAAGAAACTTGGATGAAAGTCACTCAACCATGAAATTGAGGTCAAGGTCCAGAGACAAGTGTCAGACTGACATGTACCCACCAAGAACTATCAATAGACCAAATACTGTGGGTATAGGTATTACAATTTCTGAGAAATGAACTTAACCACGAAAAAGTGACAGTCACTCAAGAATGAGGTCAAGGTCCCAAACCAGGTTTCAGACTGACATGTACCCACCAAGAACTATCTATTGAACAAATATGGTGGGTCTAGGTATTCTAGTTGCTGAGAAATGGACTTAACCATGAAAAAGTGACTAAGTCACTCAGATGAAATTAAGGTCAAGGTCCCAAGCCAGGTGTCAGACTGGCAAGTACCCACCAAGAACTATCTAGAGACCAAATATGGTTGGCATAGGTATTACAGTTTCTGAGAAATGAACTTAACCACGAACTAGAGGCTCTCACGAGCCTGTATCACTCACCTGGATTTAACTTTTCACCTTGAGCAGGACTAAAAATTTAAGTGTTGCAGTCAATTTGGCTGGTTTTTCCATAGGGTTGTATGTTAAACTAAGTTTAGCTGTGGAAGTTATCTTGGTTGACAGTCCAGGTCAATGGATATATTTCTAAAAGAGAACCATCTAAGGACCATTTCTGCTAAGTCTTGTTCCAACTGGCTCAGTGGTTTCAGACAAGAAAATTTTTAAATGAATTTTCCTATAGGGTCCTATATTTAACTAAGTTCGGCCTTGGTGGCCATATAAGTTGACAATCCAGGTGATCAGACACATTTCTGAAAGAGGACCATCTAAGGACCAATATTGCCAAGTTTAGTTCAAATTGGCTTAGTAGTTTCAGTCAGAGAAGAAGATTTTTGAGTGAATTTCCCATGGGGTCCTATGTTAAAATAAGTTCGGCTGTGGTGGCCATCTTGGTACACAGTCCAAGAAATTGGACACATTTTTGAATAAAATGCACCGCTGGGCGCAGCTTGATACGACCACAGAGGTTGAACCCTGAACAGTTGGGGCAAGTATGGACACAACATTCAAGCCTGTTCCAGCACTGAATTTGGATTGTGAATAAATATTTGACACAGCATAGGTTTCTGACACAGAATTAATGTGGTCTAAGAACTTAAAAATTTTTAATTTACCTATTCAAACCATATTAGTATTATTTGCTTTTATATATAAATCAGAAATAACCAATTTAAAATGGAAAATTTTAAAGAAGTTTAATTTTGGACCCTATGGACCTTAATGTAGACCAATTTGAAAACGGGACAAAAAATTAAGAATCTAAATACAAGGTTAGATTCGGCATATCAAAGAACCCCAATAGTTCAATTTTTGATGAAATCAAATAAAGTTCAATTTTGGACCCTTTAAACCTCAATGTGGACAAATTTGATAACCGGGCCCAAATATCAATTTCTTGCTATTGCGCAATACTGTGCAATTGAAGATTTCTTGCTATTGTGCAATACTGTGCAATTGAAGATTTCTTGCTATTGCGCAATACTGTGCAATTGAAGATTTCTTGCTATTGCACAATACTTATTATAATAATTTACACATCCTGTTTGGTGTGTATCTCTGGCCTTATCATTATTATTTGCTTTTATATATAAATTAGAAATTTAATAATAAAGTTTTTGGCAAATGTACAATATACATAATTTAAAAGCAGTTTAGGTGAGATAAACAAAAAAGCTTCATCAGCAACATTTTATATTGGCAAATTTCAAATGAGTTCATTAAACTAAAGTTATTGGCAAATTTCCAATGGAATTTATTAATGATAAAGTTTTTGGCAAATTTCCAACATAAATAATTTAAAAGCAGTTTAGGTGAGATATTCAAATGAGTTTCAATTACCAACCTTACACTGCCTTTTAAATTATGTTTTGTACTTAAGTAATAGTCCATTAACCTGGAAACCCTTTTCCCCCCTTTTTGAACCTTATTCCTTAACAGTTTGAGCCATAAGTACCAAAGACAATTGTTACCATCCCTTTGTGGTATTCCAATACAATATCCAAAATCTAAATACATGGTTAGATTCAGCATATCAAAGAACCCCAAGAATTAAATTTTTGATGAAATCAAATAAAGTTCAATTTTGGACCCTCTAAACCTCAATGTGGACCAATTTGATAACCGGGCCCAAATATCAAAAATCTAAATACATGGTTAGATTCAGCATATTGAAGAACCCCATATATTCAATTTTTGTTGAAATCAAACAAAGATTTGGACCAACTTGAAAACTGGGCCCATAATAAAACAAGAGGCTCACCAGAGCCTGTATCGCTCACCTGGAGTCTGGTTTTCATTGGACAATTAATCAACTATTTGACCAAGTTTGTTGCAATTGGTTCAACTATTCAGGGAAAATTTATTTGACAAAAAAGGACAATAACTCCTAAATGGGTTTTGGGATTTCCTTTAAAATTTCAGGGTATGTAGACCTCAACATGGCAAACATTTTTCAAATTTACATTTCACTTCTATCTCAAATAGTTTTGGAGATAAATGACGAAAAATGTTAAATTTTGAAAATTTGATGAAAAAAGGGCAATAACTCCTAAATGGGTTTTGGGATTTCCTTCAAAATTTCAGGGTAGGTAGATCTTGTCATGCTGATCAATTTTAGCCCATGTCAGAATTTTGATATCTGTAACGGTTTTTAAGTTGTAAGCCAAAAACAACACATGTACCCCTATATTCTATTTTTAGCTACGACAGCCATGTTTTATGTCAGATCAAAATAAATTGAGGAGTGTTTGTAGAGGACATGTCATAGATAATTCCTATTAAGTTTCAAACCAATCAGCCCAGCGGTTTCAGAGGAGAAGATTTTTGAAAATCAGCCAATCAGAAACAAAAATTGCCTCTGGTGGCCATGTTCAGAACTAAATGAGGAAACTTTGTTGAGGACCTTCCATACACCACTCATGCAAAGTTTGGTTGGAATTGGCCAAATGGTTTCTGAGGAGAAGATGTTTGAATGAAAAGCTAACTACGGACGACGGACGGACGACGGACGCCAAGTGATGGCAAAAGCTCACCCTGGCAATAGCCAGGTGAGCTAAAAACTAAGTACATGTTTAGATTCAGCATATCAAAGAACTCCAAGAATTCAAATTTTCTTAAAATCAAACTAAGTTTAATTTTTGACCCTTTGGACCTTAATGTAGACCAATTTGAAAACAGGACCAAAAATTAAGAATCTAAATACACGGTTAGATTCGGCATATCAAAGAACCCCAATAGTTCAATTTTCGATGAAATCAAACAAAGTTTAATTTTGGACCCTTTTGGCCCCTAATTCCTAAACTGTTGGGACCAAAACTCCCAAAATCAATCCCTACCTTCCTTTTGTGGTCATAAACCTTGTGTTTAAATTTCATAGATTTCTATTTACTTATACTAAAGTTATTGTGCAAAAACCAAGAATAATTCGTAAGGGTTCCGCGGAACCCAGTGTCTCGCCTACTTTTGATGTTGTCTATATTTTCAGTGTGATAGGTGAATGCAAACTTAATAAAAATAATAAAGTTATTAAAATTTTTAAAAACTTTCACAACATAGTGAATGCAATGTTAAGTCCATTTATACGTAAAAAACTGAAAAACAGAAATAAATATTTTACAAAATTTTCTCCTGGATACAATCTTTATATCATAAACAAGCTTCTGTCCAAATTTGGTAAAATTCCTGGATAGTTTAAGAAAGTTATTAAAATTTTAAAAACTTTAACCACAGAGTGAATGTAATGTTTCCTGGCAGAAAAACTAAGTCCATTTATAAGTAAAATACGGAAAATTTTTTTTTTTTTTTACTAAATTTACTTCTGGATACTATATTATGATCATAAACAAGCTTCTGTCCAAGTTTGGTACAAATCCAGGATAGTTTAAGAAAGTTATTAAAATTTTGAAAACTTTAACCACAGAATGAATGTAATGTTTCCTGGCAGAAAAACTAAGTCCATTTATAAGTAATATACAGAAAAACTGGAATTTTTATTTTACAAAATTTACTTCTGGATACTATCTTATGATCATAAACAAGCTTCTGTCCAAGTTTGGTACAAATCCAGGATATTTTAAGAAAGTTATTAAAATTTTAAAAACTTTAACCACAGAGTGAATGTAATGTTTCCTGGCAGAAAAACTAAGTCCATTTATAAGTAAAATACGGAAAAACTGGAATTTTTTTTTTACAAAATTTCCTTCTGGATACTATCTTATGATCATAAACAAGCCTCTGTCCAAGTTTGGTAGAAATCCAGGATAGTTTAAGAAAGTTATTAAAATTTCAAAAACTTTAACCACAGGGTGAATATTTGTGGACGCCGCCGCCGCCGACGACGACGACGGAATGTAGGATCGCTATGTCTCGCTTTTTCGACAAAAGTCGAAGGCTCGACAAAAATGCTTATTTGGGCCCTTTTTTAGCTCCTAACTCCTAAACTGTTGGGACCAAAACTCCCAAAAACAATCCCAACCTTCCTTTTGTTGTCATAAACCTTGTGTTAAAATTTCATAGATTTCTATTTACTTATACTAGAGTTATTGTGTGAAAACAAAGAAAAATGCTTATTGGGCACTTTTTTGGCCCCTAATTCTTAAACTGTTGGGACCAAAACTCCCAAAATCAATCCCAACCTTCCTTTTGTGGTCATAAACCTTGTGTTTAAATTTCATAGATTTCTATTAACTTATACTAAAGTTATAGTGCGAAAACAAAATGTCTTGGGACAACGCCGGACGACGACGCCAACGTCATACCAATATACGACCGCAAAAATTTTGCGGTCGTATAAAAAGGACCTCCTAAGGACCATTGCTGCCAAGTCTGGCTCCAATATGTCAAGTGGTTTCAGACAAGACGATTTTTCAAGGAATTTTCCCATAAGGTCCTATGTTCAACTAAGTTTGGATGTGCCGGTAAATTTGGTTGACAGTCCAGGTCATCAGACAAAATTCTGAAAGAGGACCATCTAAGGACCATTGCTACCAAGTCTAGTTCTAATTGGCTTAGTGGTTTCAGACAAGCAGATTTTTGAGTGAATTTCCTATAGGGTCCTATGTTAAACTAGGTTTGGTTGTGGCGGCCTTCTTTGTTGACAGTCCGGGTCATCAGACACACCTCTGAAAGAGGACCATCTATGGACCATTGCTGCCAAGTCTAAGTCTGGTTCTAATTGGTCACGTGGTTTCAGGCATGAAGATTTTTTAATGAATTTTCCCATAGGGCCCTATGTTAAACTAATTTTGGCTGTGGTGGCCATCTTGGTTAACAATCTGGGTCATCAGACATATTTCTGAAAGAGAACCTCCTAAGGACCATTACTGCCAACTTTGGTTCTAATTGGCCTTGTAGTTACGTAGAAGAAGATTTTTGAAATTCATCCCTTCCTTTTTACTATTTTTAGTAACAACAGCCATGTCGGTTGGAAGTTGGGAATGCCGGACATATTTTTGGAAGGGGCCACCCAAGAACCATTCCACCAAAGTTTGGTCTCAACTGGCCCAGTGGTTTCAAAGGAGAAGATCTTTAAAGGAAATTTTATGATGGATGATGTCTTTAAAGGGCAAAAACTCCTATAAGGGGTCAATCAATGATTTTAGTCATGTTGACTTATTTGTAGATCTTACTTTGTTGAACATTTTTGCTGTTTACTGTTTGTCTTTATCTATAATAATATTCAAGATAATAACCTAAAACTGCAAAATTTCCTTAATATTAACAATTCCAGGGCAATAACCCAACAAAGGGTTGATCAATTCATCTGAAAATTTCATGGCAGGTAGATCTTGACCTGATGAACATTTTTACCCAGTCAGTTTTGCTCTAAATGCTTTAGTTTTTGAGATTTAAGACAAAAACTGTAGTTTACCCCTATGTTCTATTTTTAGCCAAGTCAGCCATGTCGGTTGGCAGGCAGGGTCATCAAAACATTTTAAAACAAGATACCCTAATGTTGCTTATGGCCAAGTTTGGTTCCATCTGGCCCAGTAGTTTCAGAGGAGAAGATTTTTGTAAAAGATAATGGATGACGACAGACGAAGACAGACATCAAGTGATGAGAATAGCTCACTTGACTTGGGTCAAGTGAGCTAAAAAGTGACAAAGTCACTCAAGCTTGAAATTAAGGTTAAGGTCCCAAGCCAGGTGTCAGACTGACTTGTAACCACCAAGAACTATCTATTGACCAAATATGGTGGGTCTAGGTATTCTTGTTTCTGAGAAATGGACTTAACCACAAAAATGTGATGCAGGTCACTCAAGCATGAAATTGAGGTCAAGGTCAAAAGGCAGGTGTCAGACTGACATGTTCCCACCAAGAACTATCTATTGACGAAATACAGTCGGTCTAGGTACTACATTTTCTGAGAAATGGACTTAACCATGAAAAATTGACAAAGTCACTCGAGCATGATATTGAGGTCATGGTCCCAAGCCAGGTGTCAGACTGATATGTACCCACTAAGATCTATCTATAGACCAAATATGGTTAGCCTAGGTATTACAGTTGCTGAGAAATGGATTTAACCATGAAACTTGGACGCAGATTTTAAATTCATGTTTATGAAGTCAGTGAACCATGAAAATGAGGTCAGGGTCACAAGACAAGTATTTGCGGCAAACCTTATACGATAAGCTACCTTGTGGACCATAAATCTTAATGTAGGTATTACATGTGCAGTTATTAAAGTCTTGAAAAAGTTTACGCCGCCGCCACCGCCGGGAAGTAACACCTATATCTCGAAGAACACTGGAAATCATAAGAGTAAATTACTGACAACTGAGTAACCCTAACATAATTTTAATATGAAGGTTGTAAATCTTGTAAGTCAAACTAGTCTAAAATTAAAACTAAAATTTAAATATATGTTTTTGTTTTTATTTTATGTTACAAGATAAATGATAATATCTTTCTCATAATAACCAACAAATTATACAAAATACATAGGGTAAAACTTGAAGAATACAATCATTATAATGAAGAAGGAAAAGTGCTTTGTCAAAAAGAGATATATGTAATTTTTTTTTTTTTTCGATACTTTTGTATCACAATTAAAGTACAGTAAATTATGTTTTTTTAAGTCTGTCAGAATTTCAAATGAATGAGCCTATTTTTGCTATTTCTTCCATTTTAAAATTGTATATAAGGTAACAGTACTTCATATCCACCCCACCACCCCCCCCCCCCCCCAACCCCCCAAAATGAATGAAATCAAAACAATGCTATTCACTTATTACATTTTAAGGGAGCAAACATACCGGTAATAAGAAAGCTTAATACTTCATTTTCAAGCAGTTAAGAACTGTTTTGTTTAAATTAAAAGGAATCACGTGTGTGTTAAAAGAACTTTAGTATGAGCAAGTTGGTCGAATATAAAATTTCCATAACAATGTCTATTTCACTTTTTTAGGCATAATTCTTAAGAGTAACTTCATTTGCTGCTTACATGTTTTAAATGACAAAGAAAAGTTCTTTATGAAAACAATAGAAAGCAACGACAACCCAGATCACAGTTCCATAAATATCCATTGTCAGTATACTGGCATGGTTCTGACTAACGCTCCAACTTACAGGAAAGTTTCTGTGTAACAATTCATGTCCCATGTACAGTAATATAGAATTCATACCTATAATAAGAAAAACTATATAAGTATTTTACCGATAAAGTACCTTGTCTAGTATTTGGCTGAGAATTCATTTACATCTCGGCAGCTAAAATCTTCATAATTACAAGTTGGTTATTTTAAATTATTTAAAAAGATCTCCTATGCCTATTATGTTTAAGATTAAAATATTCTAAAACAGAATATTAGATTTTTATTTCAAAATAACAACATATTCTGGATTTATCTCTATTTATAGTTTTGCAATATTCAATACATCACATGAAAACTCAATGAGGGGGAAAATGTTTTGGCAGAATTAAAGTTCAAGTTGTGAATTCAAGGCTTGTTGTGAGTTTATATGCAGGTTAAAAAACAGGGATGGATGTAGAAGTAAAGCAATGTGATTCTCGCTGTATCTTCTGTTGCATATCTTAATTTTATGAAAAATATGCTTTGGTTTCATTTCCAATAGCTATATTACAAATAAGTTCAGATATCATACTTATTCAAATTTTTTACAGCATCAGGATTTGTTATGAAGACAATTTTTTTGGCAGAAATAAGACAATTTTCTTAGATGTAATATTAAATTTTGAGGGCTTTGCAGTTTGAATATGATGTGTACAAAAAATAATTATGAAATATTTCATATTTTTCTTGATTTCATTTTTTTTAACAGAAATTATTATAGATATTGAAGCTACTGCTATTTTTAGGTGACTTTTACTTTAGCCCTAGAATAATGGGTTAGGATTGATTTCCAACAATATATAAAATTTTATTATTGAGTTCAAGTTTTCTAAGACAAAATACACAATTTTCTCATTGTTGGGACCAAAGTTTTTGTTAAAATTTTCAAGAAAATGTTTTTTTCAACAAGGAAAAATATGGGAAATTGACAGGACTTTGAAAAACTGCATATTTTCTTTGAATACGAATAGTTTTAAATATTTTAAGTTAAGTACAATTTTCCAAAAATTCCTGTTTTTGTACCTGGAAATCTGAATATTATCCAACAAAAACAATTTTACTTCTAAGCCAGGTAAGAAGTGTGTAGTTTAGGCTGTGCAGAGGAAATAACTCATAAAAATGTTACAAAGTTTTTCCAGTTGCTCATATGCTGACAAAGATTTTCCTTTCATTCATTTCATATGTAAAATAACACCAAAAAACTGGTCCCCACACATCCATTGGTAACAGCCTACTGTGAGTTTCCAATACATAAAATCCAACAGGGAAAAACATCTGATAGGTTTCATGGAACATGTACATACAGATGGAATTCATTCCTGTTGAGATAATCTAATCTGTTTATTTATTAAATAACATGGATATTTTTTATTATTTGTGAATCCAGAAGAATTGTTTAGATAAACTGTGGTATCCCTCCCCACTTTTTGTATGAGATGGGGGTGGAAAGATGTACTCAACTAAGGCCCTTACTCAACCATCTGTATGAAATGTGTACATCTTGTGCATAAAAACTGTTATCAAAGTTTATTATTACCACTGAGTCTATATTGCTGCTAGTGGACTCCATGTCTCTGAGAGTATCACCAGCTTATTTACTAGTATTTCAATACTGGCCCAAAATGGATACATTTTCTATTACAATAAACTGTTATCACAGAGATATGTCTCGCCTTTTTGTAATTTTGATTATGCAAATGTTGAAATCATAATAGCAATACCTTAACATCTTACACAAGTTATGCAAATATTCAAAGTCAATGAACCATGACTGAGTTACATGGTTAAACAATCTCCATTTAAATGAGATGTGTGAATGCTAATACAACTGGATACCAAATACCATTGACTTATTATAAGTCGTTCCCAAACCTAAATACAAAAATATTGTGGGAAAAATTTGGTTGATTATATAGGGAATCACTGATGCGTGACTGGAGTGGGCCCCCCTTAGGTCAGTCAGCGCCCCCCCCCCCCCCCCTCTTACAAAAAGTTCTTGATCCGCCACTGATAGCAATACTTTAACATGTAAGTTATGCAAATATTCAGTCAATGAATACGCACGAATTGGCATACCTATGTGTAGCTTTTCAACCCAACCTCATCATGGCGAGACAAAAATCTTTTTGCTTGGCTTTGTGTCCAATAAAATATAATTTTGTTTGTTTACTTATAGTTACTTATAGTTACTTATAGTTGATTTCCAGTACAGGATCCCTCAAGGTTCCTCTTCACCAGACTCATAATATATGTAAAGTAAGCAAACCATTCAAAGTCAATAGACCATGACTGAGGGGGTGGAGCCAAATAATCTCCATGGCAATGAGATGTGGCAATGATAATACATCTGCATACCAATTATCATTGACCTACCACTAGTGGATCCCCATAAACTGACCTAATCACAAACTAATACATGTAAAGTAAGCAAACCATTCAAAGTCAACAGACCATGACTGAGGGGGTGGAGCCAAATAATCTCCATGGCAATGAGATGTGGCAATGGTAATACATCTGCATACCAATTATCATTGACCTACCACTAGTGGATCCCCATAAATTGACCTAATCACAAACTTATACATGAAAAGTAAGCAAACCATTCAAAGTCAATAGACCATGACTGAGGGGGCGGAGCCAAATAATCTCCATGGCAATGAGATGTGGCAATGGTAATACATCTGCATACCAATTATCATTGACCTACCACTAGTGGATCCCCATAAAACTGAGCTAATCACAAACTAATACATTGTTGATGCCATCGCCGCCGCCGCCGCCGCCGCCGCCGACGCCAGAAACAGCATACCTATGTCTGGCCTTTGTGAAAACTAAGGTGTATCTCCCTTGCACATAGCTCTGTCCTATATGGTTTTGGCTTTACACTTTTGGTCATTTTGGAATTTTTTAATTTGCTCTTCAAATTTTGGATAATTGTTTTGGTTTTCAACATTTTAGGCCTTGAACACAAGCCATGAGTCATATATGGACAAAATGTACATGTCTTGTGCAATAATCATCAAGATTGGTTTTGAAGAATTTACTTTACTTTTATTTATGCTTTCGCTAATGAGTGCACATTCTAAGAATACTGAAACAATTTTATAAATATATAGTGTATATTTTTCAACTGTATAAAATATAATAACACAATATATAACATCCTAATGGTATTGACAAAGGAAGCATCTAAACCCTACATTATTGGCTGTCTTATACTTGCAATAAAGTGCTTGTTTGAATTAACTTTTGAAGGCCTTTCAGATGATCTGCAATAAGGGTGCTATAACCTTGCTAAATGTTTTTAACCATACAAAATTATTACCTGGATAGTAGAACGGGGCACCTGTCCATATTTTCCATTCATCAATCGTAAGGTAACAAAATGCAAGTAAAATAAAGGCAAAACCTCCTGTACACAATATAAAGGATAGAGACCTAAAACAAAAGATAAAATCATGAAAATTAAATATCACAGATTTCCTACAATATTAATTATTACATGTATTTCAAAAAGATTGTTTTGAACATATTTAAAATCATTGTTAAACATACAGGCAGCAAAAGGAGTAAAATTTACACAATTAAATGTAAATAACACCTTGTCATATTTGAGAGAGCAGAGTTACCCTCGTTGAAATCAATGAAAAGACAGAAATTTACATGCAGTTAATACTATAACTTATATATGTAGATTCTTACATTGTAACCAGTGGATTATTGGATTTATCTAATCGAGATAGTTATATTACCCACTTTTAAAAGGATAATTTTATTATCGAGATTTGATAAATCCCATAATTGTCGAGTAATGATGTAAGAATCTGTTTATCTAATGATAATCACATTTTCATATTTGAAAACCCAAACCTTTGAGTGCTTTGGCATTATTGATTTTTATGTCATACACTTGCACAATATGTTAGTATGTTGCAATGGTATTATTGATAGATTCATGGAACTTTGAACTTAAAAATAGTTCCAGTAAGTTATAAACTTTTATCATAACCAAAACATCAACTGAGAAAATTCTGATCTATTATACCTTATTACAATAAAGTTAATCAATATTTCTTTAGGAAATATTTACACAAACTATTGTCTACTATACAAAAATTATATGGTATTGTAATTCAAATTCTTTTTGGTACATAAAATGGGACAGAATTAATCCTTGTCCAGAACTATCCACTGACCACTAGATAGTAAAGCTTTACTTACCACAGATTTTTACACACAGGAATCCAGCCATCATTTTTGCTGAATTTACATAAAATTCCTGCTAAAAGGCACTGAAAATAACAATTTGCATGTTTAATTTATTATAAATAAATTGAAATGTACCAATATTAAAGAGAAATAATATTTTTATTGGACACAAAAAACATTTCTCTTCATTATCCCTAATCTGAACTGATATATCTACTTTACTTCAGTATAAATTAGCATTAAAATGCTTAACCCACAACCCTGCACTATAGCAATGTATAGGTTAAAGTTTATTCATATTACAAGTAGAACATGACAACAGAAGATTCATTGTTCACCACTAAAGTTACACAATTTGTACCAAGAATGTCTACATAGACAGTGCTCTAAATTGTAAAGGGATATAACTCTAATAGAAAAGTCATCTTCTGATTGACATTATAAAGCTTATGCACAGGGTTCCATGTAAACTATGATCCAAAAGATATGTAAGCTATAAGACTATTGCAAATGCATATGCAAAGACTCATAGCAATGCCTTTAATATCAATCAATTAAAATGCTTAATGTACAATTAGCCACATGGTAACAGTAATCCTTTTGTTCATCTCAGTTCGAGGAATCTTCGGTATCGGGGAAAAAAACATTTGTGCAAGTTCTACAGATGAAGGACATCAATTATGACATTACAGTTTATAGGAAAGATATTTTATCAACTGGATGTTTCTAATGCTGGAAAGATACTTGAGACTAACAATAGACATTTTTCTATTCTATAATAATTTACCAGTATAAATCCCCAGATAAGGAAACGTTTTACTCTCTTTCTTGAGTCTCTATATGTCATTAAAATTTTTCCTGCCTGAAATGGAAGAGAAAAACATTTAATTCAGAAGGTAAATGAAAAAAGATATCCAAGTCTATTTCGAGATATAAAAAATCAATACAATTATTCTGCCCAGATGGTCATTTCAAAAGGAACTTTGTTAAAGGTCAGAATATGTGACAGATTATTCATTCTAATTAGTTTTCATCTTAAGACATTCTTATGCCTTGTCCAAAATATTGTGACAAGTTACAAAGTATGCATTTAACTGTTCAAAGAAATCAGTTGCCAAAATATGTGGGACACACAGTAGTGTTGAACTAAAGATTAAGTTTGTTAATAGTGTATGGAATTACAAAATGATAAATGTTTGAGAAATTTATCTTCATCCTCTTCACAATAAGGGATTTATAGTGAGGTACAAAGATGGATGGATGGATGATTATTGTTTAACGTCCAGTGGCAACCAGGTGCATATCAGGACGAGAACATGTTGATATGATAATGAATATGATCCCTGCTTTGTACTAGACCGACACGCTCAATCGGATTTTTAATGTGCTAGCTCATGAGGTAATTGTCCGCAGGAAGACATATCACCTCACTCGGACACATTATACTGACTCCAAGCTGACCAGTCTTTGCTCTTACTCTTAGATGCCGCGTGCTTGGCGGAGAAGCAGCAAATACCAATTTTAATGTCTTTGATTTGACCCGGCCGGGGATCAAACCGGCGACCTTCCGCACTCGGGGCAAGCACGCTACCACAAGACCACCGAGGCGGTTAGGTACAAAGATGGTTTTTCACATGTTGATGTTTGATGGATATAGATGGTGCCCAATTTTCATGCTTGCCTAACAAACAGATAAATGATGTCACAAAGGCAAACATAAATGATGTGGTTTATCCCATGGTCGACATGATTCAGAACAATCATATTTGACAATAAAACATCAAATAGCAAATATATACATAATATGAATAATAACTTTTACCTGTAACCCTAGGAAACATATAACACAGGATGTGAGTATTCCAAGTAAACCTTCAGGATCATATGCTATTGTGTTTTTGTATATCTCCTACAATATATAAGATAAAACTATTCCAGTTTAGAAGTGAGATTTCAAAATCAAAGTGGCAAAACTTCTATTTTTTCTTACTTTGAACCATATCTAACTTTTTTGCATTGCAAGCAGAGAGCAAATAAATAAACAAAGGCATTCAATTTGCTTCTGTACAGGGCCAGGACAAAAGTTCAGTAGTACAACAAGAGGCTCTCAAGAGCCTGAATCGCTCACCTGGTAAACAATGCACTATAAACTAAATTAATATATTAATGTTTGTTGTAAACTAAACTGAGTATTAAAGGTCACGTAAAATGCTGAAAATACCTTTAAAAACCTTTAAGAACCTCTGGAAAGAAATGGGCATGAGTTCTCCCTACGCTTGATTAAGATACAGTCATGGTCAATCTGATGATTCATAATACAAAATACAAGCTTTAATTAATCTTCAAATACAAGTATAAATCTTTTGGTCTATATGTTGTCTTCGTTTTTAAAATGTTTGAAAGAAGTTATGTAAAAATTATGGGTTAAGGCTTTTTATTGTACTTGAAAAGGAAATATTGCAGGAACAATCATGCTAAGTTTCATCAAATTCCCCCCCAAGTAGTTTCAGAGGAGAAGATGTTGAAAATTTGTTAACAACGATTATGACAGACACCAAGTGATGGCAATTAAAAGCTCACATATTATGAAGTTTAATCATTGTTATACAACATTCTCATCATCACCATTCACTAAGGATACCATGTTTACTTTAAAAACCAAATATTGTTGAAATCCGAGCAAGTGTAATAAAATGCTCCGCTGGGCGCAGCTAGATACGACCGCAGATGTCGAACCCTGAATAGTTGGGGCAATTATGAACACAACATTCAAGCTTGATACAATACTGAATTTGGATTGTGAATAAATATTTGACACAGCATAGGTTTCTGACACAGAATGAATGTTGTCTAAGAACTTAAAATTTTTTAATTTACCTATTCAAACCATATCAGTATTATTTGTTTTTATATATAAATCAGAAATAACCAATTTAAAATTTAAAATTGGGCACACATATCAATTTCTTGCTATTGCGCAATACTGTGCAATTGAAAATTTCTTCAAATATTTGACACATAATAGGTTTCTGACACAGAATAACTGAAATCAAAGAACTTAGAATTGGTCATATGAGTTGAATTTATATTAAATTTTTTGCTTCTTGTGCAATACAATATGCTGTGGAGAATTGCCCCCCCCCCCAAAAAAAAATAATAATTTACCCCTTTTTTTTAGCTTTTGTGCAATACACTATGAAGTTGCACATTGACCCCCCCTCCCAAAAAAAAAACAAAAAACAATAAAATTTAATGTAACTCCCCCTTTTTTTGCTAAAAAAATTTGAAATTTTCTTTTTAATTTATGAAATATGAAATGAGAAAAAAATTACCCCCTCCCCAATTTCTCATTTACCCCCCCCCCCCCCCCCCCCCCATTTCTTTATACTTTGCAACCATAACAGCCCATTTAAATACACCATAACATATTAAAATAGAAAATGACATCATAGTCATGGAATTTGTTAATAATAAGGTTTTGATAGCAGAGCACACATATCAATTTCTTGCTATTGCACAATACTGTGCAATTGAAAATTTCTTCAAATATTTGACACATAATAGGTTTCTGACACAGAATAACTGAAATAAAGAACTTAGAATTGGTCATATGATTTGAATTTATATTCAATTTTTTGCTTCTTGTGCAATACAATATGCTGTGGAGAATTTCCCCCCCCCCCCAAAAAAAAACATTTACCCCTTTTTTAGCTTTAATTTTGGACCCCGATTTGGACCAACTTGAAAACTGGGCCCATAATAAAAAAAACTAAGTACATGTTTAGATTCAGCATATCAAAGAACCCCAAGAATTCAATTTTTGTTAAAATCAAACTAAGTTTAATTTTGGACCCTTTGGACCTTAATGTAGACCAATTTGAAAACGGGACCAAAAATTAAGAATCTAAATGCACAGTTAGATTCGGCATATCAAAGAACCCCAATACTTCAATTTTCGATGAAATCAAACAAAGTTTAATTTTGGACCCCGATTTGGACCAACTTGAAAAATGGGCCAATAATTAAAAAACTAAGTACATGTTTAGATTCAGCATATGAAAGAACCCCAAGAATTCAATTTTTGTTAAAATCAAACTAAGTTTAATTTTGGACCCTTTGGACCTTAATGTAGACCAATTTGAAAACGGGACCAAAAATTAAGAATCTAAATGCACGGTTAGATTCGGCATATCAAAGAACCCCAATAGTTCAATTTTCGATGAAATCAAACAAAGTTTAATTTTGGACCCTTTTGGCCCCTAATTCCTAAACTGTTGGGACCAAAACTCCAAAAATCAATCCCAACCTTCCTTTTATGGTCATAAACCTTGTGTTTAAATTTCATAGATTTCTATTTACTTATACTAAAGTTATTGTGCAAAAACCAAGAAAAATGCTTATTTGGGCCCTTTTTTAGCCCCTACTTCCTAAACTGTTGGGACCAAAACTCCCAAAAACAATCCCAACCTTCCTTTTGTGGTCATAAACCTTGTGTTAAAATTTCATAGATTTCTATTTACTTATATTAGAGTTATTGTGCGAAAACCAAGAAAAATGCTTATTGGGCCCTTTTTTGGCCCCTGATTCTTAAACTGTTGGGACCAAAACTCCCAAAATCAATCCCAACCTTCCTTTTGTGGTCATAAACCTTGTGTTTAAATTTCATAGATTTCTATTAACTTATACTAAAGTTATAGTGCGAAAACCAAATGTCTTCGGACGACGACGCAGACGACGGACGACGACGCAGACGACGGACGACGACGCAGACGACGACGACGACGCCAACGTCATACCAATATACAACCGCAAAAATTTTGCGGTCGTATAAAAAAATGGCGGGAAAATGGCCGTCCAAAACAAACTTTCATCATCACCATTCAACTCGGGATACCATGTTTGCCTTGAAAGTAGCTTTCATCTTCATTTTATTTCTATAATTCAGGAAAGAATAGCAAAAAACAGCATTTTGACCCCTATGTTCTATTTTTAGTAAGGGCGGACATGTTTTTTGACCAATCAAAAATCCAAGCATTAACTTTTTGCAGAATACCCTTAGGAACAATCTTACCAAGTTTCATTTGATTTTGAATAGTAGTTTTAGAGAAGAAGATTTTTGAAATAATAACATAAAAAAAAGCCAAAAATGTCAAAAAATGGCAATAACTCTAACATCAGTTGAAAGTTTTCACAAAAATCAGCACGCAGGTAGCTCTCATCATGCTGAACACTTTCAACCTGCAGAATTTGGCGTAACCTAATGATTTTTGAGATATTTGCGAAAAACTGTTGTTTGACCCCCTATGTTCTATTTTTAGTAACAGTGCCCATGTTTTTCGACGGATCAAAAATCGAAGCATAAACTTTGTGCAGGATACCCTAAGGAACAATCATGCTAAGTTTTATCCAAATCCATTCAGTAGTTTCAGAGGAGAAGATTTTTGAAATAATAACATAAAAAAAAGCAAAAAATGTCAAAAAAGGGCAATAACTCTAACATCAGTATACAGATTTTCAAGAAAATCAGCACTCAGGTAGCTCTCATCATGCTGAACACTTTCAACCTGCCAGAGTTTGCCTTCACCTAATGATTTTTTAGATACTTGCGAAAAACTGTTGTTTGACCCCTATGTTCTATTTTTAGTAACAGTGGCCATGTTTTTCGACGGATCAATAATCGAAGCATAAAATTTGTGCAGGATATCCTAAGGAACAATCATGCTAAGTTTTATCCAAATCCATTCAGTAGTTTCAGAGGAGAAGATTTTTGAAATAATAACATAAAAAAAAGCCAAAAATGTCAAAAAAGGGCAATAACTCTAACATCAGTTGACAGATTTTCACGAAAATATGCACACAGGTAGCTCTCATCATGCTGAACACTTTCAACCTGCCAGAATTTGCCATAACCTAATGATTTTTGAGATATTTGCGAAAAACTGTTGTTTGACCCCTATGTTCTATTTTTAGTAACAGTGGCCATGTTTTTCGATGGATCAAAAATCGAAGCATAAAATTTGTGCAGGATACCCTAAGGAACAATCATGCTAAGTTTTATCCAAATCCATTCAGTAGTTTCAGAGGAGAAGATTTTTGAAATAATAATATAAAAAAAAAGCCAAAAATGTCAAAAAAGGGCAATAACTCTAACATCAGTAGACAGATTTTCACGAAAATAAGCACACAGGTAGCTCTCATCATGCTGAACACTTTCAACCTGCCAGAATTTGCCATAACCTAATGATTTTTGAGATATTTGCGAAAAACTGTTGTTTGACCCCTATGTTCTATTTTTAGTAACAGTGGCCATGTTTTTCGATGGATCAAAAATCGAAGCATAAACTTTGTGCAGGATACCCTAAGGAACAATCATGCTAAGTTTTATCCAAATCCATTCAGTAGTTTCAGAGGAGAAGATTTTTGAAATAATAATATAAAAAAAAAGCCAAAAATGTCAAAAAAGGGCAATAACTCTAACATCAGTTGACAGATTTTCACGAAAATAAGCACACAGGTAGCTCTCATCATGCTGAACACTTTCAACCTGCCAGAATTTGCCATAACCTAATGATTTTTGAGATATTTGCGAAAAACTGTTGTTTGACCCCTATGTTCTATTTTTAGTAACAGTGGCCATGTTTTTCGATGGATCAAAAATCGAAGCATAAACTTTGTGCAGGATACCCTAAGGAACAATCATGCTAAGTTTTATCCAAATCCATTCAGTAGTTTCAGAGGAGAAGATTTTTGAAATAATAACATAAAAAAAAGCCAAAAATGTCAAAAAAAGGGTGATAACTCTGAAATGAGTGGTTGGATCTTCTTCAAAATTTCAGGGCAGGTAGATCTTGAGGTGCTGATCACTTTTACCCTATGCAAGAATTTTGATATCTGTGACCGTTTCTGACTTATTTGCAAAAAACTGCGATTTACCCCTATGTTCTATTTTTAGCCATGACGGCCATGTTTTTATACGAATCAAAAATCCAAACAATGGATTTGTAGCACCCATACCAATTAATAACTGTACCAAGTTTGGTTGCAGTTGGACTTATGGTGTTGGAGGAGTTAACGTTTGAAAAAGTTAACGGACGACGGACGGACGACGGACGCCAAGTGATAGCAATAGCTCACATGACCCTTCGGGTCAGGTGAGCTAAAAAGTGCAAAATTTGGAAAAAATCAGGAAAAAGGGTGATAACTCTGAAATGAGTGGTTGGATCTTCTTCAAAATTTCAGGGCAGGTAGATCTTGAGGTGCTGATCACTTTTACCCTATGCCAGAATTTTGATATCTGTGACCGTTTCTGACTTATTTGCAAAAAACTGCAATTTACCCCTATGTTCTATTTTTACCCATGACGGCCATGTTTTTATATGAATCAAACATCCAAACAATAGATTTGTAGCACCCATACCAATTAATAACTGTACCAAGGTTGGTTGCAGTTGGACTTATGGTGTTGGAGGAGTTAACGTTTGAAAAAGTTAACGGACGACGGACGGACGGACGACGGACGGACGACGGACGGACAGACGACGGACGGACGGACGACGGACGGACGACGGACGCCAAGTGATAGCAATAGCTCACATGACCCTTCGGGTCAGGTGAGCTAAAAACCAAATATTGTTGAAATCCGAGCAAGTGTAAAAAATGGCGGGAAAATGGCCGTCCAAAACAAACTTTCATCATCACCATTCAACTCGGGATACCATGTTTGCCTTGAAAGTAGCTTTCATCTTCATTTTATTTCTATAATTCAGGAAAAAATAGCAAAAAACAGCATTTTGACCCCTATGTTCTATTTTTAGTAAGGGTGGACATGTTTTTCGACCAATCAAAAATCCAAGCATTCACTTTTTGCAGGATACCCTAAGGAACAATCTTACCAAGTTTCATTTGATTTTGAATAGTAGTTTCAGAGAAGAAGATTTTTGAAATAATAACATAAAAAAAAGCCAAAAATGTCAAAAAGGGCAATAACTCTAACATTAGTTGACATATTTTCATGAAAATAAGCACACAGGTAGCTCTCATCATGCTGAACACTTTCAACCTGCCAGAATTTGCCGTAACCTAATGATTTTTGAGATATTTGCGAAAAACTGTTGTTTGACTCCTATGTTCTATTTTTAGTAACAGTGGCCATGTTTTTCGACGTATCAAAAATCGAAGCATAAACTTTGTGCAGGATACCCTAAGGAACAATCATGCTAAGTTTTATCCAAATCCATTCAGTAGTTTCAGAGGAGAAGATTTTTGAAATAATAACATAAAAAAAAGCCAAAAATGTCAAAAAAAAATCAAGAAAAAGGGCAATAACTCCTACATGGGTGGTTACATCTTCTTCAAAATTTCAAAGCAGGTAGATCTTGAGGTGTTGAACACTTTAGCTTCCCATCAGAATTTTGATATCTGTCACCATTTTTGAGTTATTTGCAAAAAACTGCAATTTACCCCTATGTTCTATTTTTAGCCATGGCAGCCATGTTTTTTTACAAATCAAAAATCCAAACGACTGTTTAGTAGCACTCATGCCAAGGAACAACTACACTAAGTTTGGTTGCAATTAAACTTATGGTGTAAGAGGAGTTAACGATTTTATTACAATGAATAAAGACTGCAAAAATGGTCAATTTTGACGATCTAAGGGGAATAACTCCTAAAAGGAACGAACCTACAACTTCAATCCTGTTACAAATTTTGTAGATCTTTGTGTGCCTAACAATATGAAATTGAAATTTTTCAAATTTCCTTTATAGTATCCAAGATATTGAGCTTAATAAGTGCAAAATTTGGAAAAAATGCAGAAAAAGGGCAATAACTCCTACATGGGTCGTTGGATCTTCTTCAAAATTTCAGGGCAGGTAGATCTTGAGGTGCTGATCACTTTTACCCTATGCCAGAATTTTGATATCTGTGACCGTTTCTGACTTATTTGCAAAAAACTGCGATTTACCCCTATGTTCTATTTTTAGCCATGATGGCCATGTTTTTATACGAATCAAAAATCCAAACGATAGATTTGTAGCACCCGAACCAATTAATAACTGTACCAAGTTTGGTTGCAGTTGGACTTATGGTGTTGGAGGAGTTAACGTTTGAAAAAGTTAACGGACGACGGACGGACGACGGACGGACGGACGACGGACGGACGACGGACGCCAAGTGATAGCAATAGCTCACATGACCCTTCGGGTCAGGTGAGCTAAAAAGGGATGTTGGGTATAATACTTTATGTGTACAAAAAATAGCCAAGAACAAACCTTGCTGGTAGGATTCTGGTAAATATGTTCATCACCAAATATTTTTCTGTCTATATAACCAGCAGCCCCACCTGTACAGTTAAAATATTTCCCATTTTTTGCTAAACCCCCTGGTCCAAGGTATCCTCTGCAAAAAAAAATAATATTTACATCTCATGCAATGTTTTACCTACCTATACCTAATTATAATCATCAAATTACTGTGTTTCATTTTATACTGTTTTATCAATTATTTTTCCCTATCCAATGTTTATTTTCAGGGCAATAACTGCCAAAACTGCTGAGACTTGATGATTTTGACTCAGATATCCAATTTCAATTGTACACAAGAAATGAGTTGTCAAACTGACAGCAAACCAAATTTTCCTACATTGCAGTTTGGATATTCCTGATCCTGTCTGTCTGTCTAACATACACTGCAAAAGAAATCTTTAAAAGGATTTCCACATAATGGATAATATGGTTAAAAAATTATATTTTGTGTCAGGCAGGCAACCTCATTTCAAAACTTTGGACTGACAAAAAAGATCAAAATCAAATCATTCCAATCAGCTCTAAAAATGTGAAGATATTAATAAAATATTTAGCAAAATATGGTAAAAAAACATTCAAATTTATTACACTAATAGTTATCCCCCTTGATAATGCAGGAACAGCAGAATGTAAAATTTTTACTGAGTAACTAATTTACATAATTGAGTAAAAAATCAAAACTTGAGGTTTCTATTCAATAAATGTTGTATGATTTAACAAAATAAATTATATAAAATTTTAATAATTTTAAAAATTAATGACCACAAGTTAACTTCAAATTCTTAATATTTCACATTTGTTCTTTCCTAAATTATTTCACGTGCATATGCAGATTGTAGTAAAATGACAGAGCTGGGTTTTTTTTACATGTAAACATATTTTACCTCACTAAAATTACAGACCTAACTTTTTTCACATGTAAATGTATTTTTCCTTACTAAAATGCAACTCACTTTGGACAGCCTGGTACTTCTAATCCAAATGTCAATCCTGAATGTATTCCAATAAATATTAAGTTTATTAACCATTCAAACGAATAATCTGTTACATCTCTCAAAGGGTTGGTTGCAGGAGACTGAAGTTATAATATACATATATGTATATAAAGCAGTACAAGGAAAAAATGATGATATTCCACATTCATGACATTATTAACTAAGATTAAATTAGAATACTATTTATTGTTTCTCTCCTTTGAGTAAGTATTTACATAAAAAGTCTGGAGTATAATTTTTTTAGCTTTTCACTGACAAAAACTGATACATGTGTACATATAAATATATACTATGCTTAACATTAAATTTTTTTACTTATCTTCTGGTGGATAAAAATACATTATCTATGTAGATTTTAAATCAAAGGCTTTTGTCTTTGTAGAGTTTGTTTGCTGTGTTCTCACAGATTTACCTCATCTTTGTAGTATTTGTTTGATGTGTTCTCACAGATTTACCTTGTCTTTTAGGTGTTTGTTTGCTGTGTTCTCACAGATTTACCTTGTCTTTGTAGTGTGTTTGCTGTGTTCTCACAGATTTACCTTGTCTTTGTAGTGTTTGTTTGCTGTGTTCTCACAGATTTACCTTTTCTTTGTAGTGTTTGTTTGCTGTGTTCTCACAGATGTTCCTTGCCTTTGTAGTGTTTGTTTGCTGTGTTCTCACGGATTTACCTTGTCTGTGTAGTGTTTGTTTGCTGTGTTCTCAGATTTACCTCGTCTTTGTAGTGTATGTCTGCTGTGTTCTCACAGATTTACCTCGTCTTTGTAGTGTTTGTTTGCTGTGTTCTCACAGAATTATCTTTCTTTGTAGTGTTTGTTTGCTGTGTTCTCACAGATGTTTCTTGCCTTTGTAGTGTTTGTTTGCTGTGTTCTCACCGATTTACCTTGTCTTTGTAGTGTTTGTTTGCTGTGTTCTCACAAATTTACATTGTCTTTGCAGTCTTTGTTTGCTGTGTTCTCACAGATTTACCTTTTCTTTGTAGTGTTTGTTTGCTGTGTTCTCACAGATGTTCCTTGCCTTTGTAGTGTTTGTTTGCTGTGTTCTCACAGATTTACATTGTCTTTGTAGTGTTTGTTTGCTGTGTTCTCACAGATTTAGCTTGTCTTTGTAGAGTTTGTTTGCTGTGTTCTCATGTCTTTGTAGAGTTTGTTTGCTGTGTTCTCTCAGATCTACCTTGTCTTTGTAGACTTTGTTTGCTATGTTCTCAACAGATTTACCTTGTCTTTGGATTTTGTACAGTATCATATTGCTTATCATTATACAGATATGATTTTAATCCAATGGAAAACATTCATTCACACATGTGACAAACAAAACATTTCTACGTAATGCAGTATTTTATCAATATTTTACAAGCATTAGCCATGTTTTTCTGTATTGTACAACCGGAAGTTGTATTTTTTCCTTATTGTACATTTGCCAAATAGCTCATGCTTTTTGATATTTTCTGTATGCTAACCTAAATGAAATAATGAAAAATTTAATTATTTAATTATTTCATAAAACGTTTAAATCTAAATTTATTGAGGCGTATATAACTAAAATTTGGGAAAAGATACATGCATATGTATTTCAAACCTTGGTTACATTTAAATAGATCAAATAGTGTTGGTAACAATTTTCATGGTGCTATAATATTTTTTCCTTTCACCTCTCTATTGAACCAAACAAACAGAAAATTTTCCATCCCAGCACGTATATATTTGATTTAAAATTGTGGAATGTTTTCCAGTCAAATTCATGACAGTTAAATGGTTGAATAATCAACAAATTACATCCTGTTTTAGCTGTATAATTAGCTGATTATCATACAGTGTCGTGGAAATTACGCAAAATATTGTACAAGAATTGTACTGAAAACCAGTATTGGACAAGACACCACAGGCTATTACAATATTTTTCTGTATTGTACACTACACTGTATAATAACCTATTATTATTTTTCTAATATTTGATTAAAAAAAATTTGAAAGAAGAGAAATGATGGGAGTATTAATATTTTTATCATTAATAAACTTTTCTTTAGCCATATTATGATCCTTGCCTTGTACTAGAGCGACACGTCGAGCCAGATTTTTAACATGCTAGCTAGGTAACTGTCCGCAGGAAGACATATCACCCAACCCAGACATATTATACTGACTCTGAGCCGACCAGTCATTCTTGCTCTTACTCCTAGATGCTGTGTGCTTGGCGGAGAAGCAGCAAATACCAATTTTAATTTCATTTGGTTTGACACCGCCAAGGATAGAACCCGCGCCCTTCCACACTTCAGGCAAGCATGCTACCACAAGACCAACAAGGCGGTTGAGAAGAAATGTAACTGAAATCATGTCTTTAGACTCAAAACAGAAAGTGTCGATATATTTTTAACTGGTGACAAACAAGATTTTTTACTGAATACAATCTTGTAATATGTTGTGTTATTGTTATTATCATGTCAATATTTTTGAAGGATTGTCCCTTCAAAATAGTCAGCATTTGGTATTCAAACTCAACGTAACAAACAGTCATGGCAGACTGTACATAGTAGAAATATTGTTACCAGTTACATATGTAACAATTGCTTCTGTTATGCTTTTAACAAATATAATATACTTACACTATTTTGGTTATCTGGTAATTTAGCAAAGAACATGTGAATTGTAGCTGTGATTAAGTATGTCCCTGCAAATCTTTGTAGAACTCCAGGAATACGGAATTTAGTTAATTCCACAGCTGAAAGATTCACACACATTTTATTGTCTGAATATAATTTTTTAATGAATCAAAATGTAAATGTAAAAATGGAAATATTTACAAAAATGATGAATAACAAATCAACCTAATGTTTATAGAAGATTTTAATATAGATAAGACTTGAGATAATGATTTGTATTGGGGTTGGAAGTCATTTAATGTTTGTCTTGTGAAGTTTTTCATAGTTAAATGTTCAGGACAAGTTGTCACCCCTTGGTATTTTTTTATCCATGTTCGCATCTTGAATTTGAAATTTGAAGCACAATTATTTTGCATGTTGAAGGGCTCATTGCAGCTTTACGATGGATTTGAGGACTTTGTTGAAATTGATTATATTATAATATAATAAAGTAACTTTCTAAAATAATAGGATGAGTAACACAAAGTCATATAAAGTGTACTCCATGTGTAACCATAAATTTCATACAACAGATTTCTCAGTTTTCATGATACTTACTACATTTTTTCTACTTCTATTTAGTATAGATTATTGCGTTTCTGGCAGACTGATATTGTAAAATATCAGCTACCAGTCACATCTTGAAGCATTTTTTGTAAGTGAGCATATATACTGACTTGATGCTTACATCATTACCAGGAGACTATCAGATTTATAGTTATAAAATTCCAAAATTTAACTGTTGAGGTGTGATAAATCTGATAATCATTGAGTGCCTCCTTATTCCATATTGTTACATCATACTCAAGCAACATTTTTATGTGTTGGTATGATGTTATTGATTGATTCAGAGAAATCCGAACATAAAAGTCATTCAGTCAGGGTATGTATGACCTTTTGTCTTCACCAATCACTGATTGAGACCATTAGCAACCACATGTTTATTAAATTTTTGATAAACAACAGATCCAGAAAGGGTTAAATTGACAAAGAATTAGAGAAACTGACTTATAAGTCAGACCATTGCCCTTTTTGATGTCAGACGAGGCTGTTGTATGGAGCTTTTAACATGTTGCTCTGCATGGTAAGATAGGTGTAAAGAAATAAGATAAAATATATAGTTTTATAAAAGGAAAACAGAGTGATCATTACCTGAACAACCATTCGAGTTGATAACCAGGCCCAGTAAGAACAATATACAGGATCGTTTGAATATTTTCCAGAATATCTTATATTTAGGTGTATTTGTCCTTAGCAATGTTGTATAGGAATAGGCCATGGATGTTCCCATTATAAATACAAACCTGAAATTCATCAAATCAAAAATTATTCAGCTATCACAAAGTTAAATATATATTTTTGAATCCCAAAGTTTCTCAAAATATTTTGGCAACTGGCAATTTTGACATTCATTACAGCAATTATGAAATAATTTACTATAATCGTTGTATTTTTGAGACATTTAAACCATTTTTTAAGATCTCTCCAATAAGTTGATCAAATAACTATTAAGCTATAGACTATTATTAAAAGATCAACAATTAACTAACAATGATATTCAGTGAAACCTGGTCACAGGAAAAATCAACAATTAAACACCAATTAACAAAGAACAATATTCCGTGAAACCTCTGTAAATAGGCCCCTCATAAAACTAGTCCCCCTCTAAACTATTTTTTTGGTCCCAGTGGTGACCACTGTACTTGTTTATCCAAATTACCAAGTACAAAATATAATTTAATGTGACATTTTTTTTTCCATTTTGAAAATAAATTTCTCATAGGTGTTACACAGGATAACGAAAAATGTAACATACCAAGGCATAACAAGATCAGCTACAGTTAAACCATTCCAATCAGAGTGGTTAAAGAACCAATATCCCCCACCACCATAATTAACAAAACACATAATGGTTAAACTCAATCTAAAATGTGTTAGTATTTGGTGTTAGTACAAAAAAATTATAAAAACTTGCAAATAACTGCATATTATTATAATATTAGATGAAGCATACACTGGTAAATAAAGAAGCAAAACTGAAAAACATAAAAAGATAGTCTCTGTCATTATTTCTGCCAGTTCCTGCTCATTCATTTTAACCTAAAATGAAACAAAATTCTGTAACATCTATTACATGTACTAGTAAATGAATAAATCTGGTTATATCAAACTGCTTGCTCCAAATTATAGCACTGATTTAGCTGGCTCTTTATTAGAAAATACATTCTGGGAAATTTCTAAAAACTTTTCTTTCTTCAAGTTTTGCTGAAGATGCAATCAGAAAAATGTTTTCAACTCATTGTAGTACAAAAAGAATGAAAATTGTCAAACAAAAAGATCAAAAGACAATATTACAATTATAGCAAAATAATAATGTTTACAGTAAAAAAAATACATTGAAGAATTTTTTGGAAATGGCAAAATGGTTGATATTGATAGTGAGTGAATATATATACTAGTTGTATAAATGCATGCAAGTTAATAATAAATACTGCAAATTTAAAAAGCAAAAATAACTTTTTTTATGATAAATCATGCTGTTTATATCAACAAAGTAAAATAACTGTACTACACAAGTATCAACAAGCCAACATGCCAGAAGCTGTTAAATAAAAACAATTTGTTAGTAGCACATGCAAACAATACCACCGCAGTTCTGTCTTACCATGGAAACACTAAATCTGCTAGTGTTAAACCATTCCATTTTGAATGTTTAAAAAACCAATATTTTCCTGCTCCATAGTTGCAAAATATCATAAGTATAATACTTATTCTAAAATATAAATAAATTTACTGACATATATTCTTTTCAAAGTATGACAATCTGAAGACTTTTTCAAAATATTTTGTAGACAACACCTTGAGATTTTTAACTTCAGCCAATAAAAGTTAATGATAGATTGAATGCAAAATAGTGGTGACTTGACAGATCATTATTTATAACCATATTATCCAAATGATTCTTAGGAATATAAACAAGTATGATTACAAATATGTTGGAAGCTAAAATTTCACAAGAATTTCTGAAATGTTTACACTAACTGTATCTGAGTAGTATTTTGACCTTTATTGCCAAGAACAATTATTTGATATGACAAAGTTAAAGTATTGTTCTTAATCTTGTAAGCAAATAACCGATTTGCTCATCAACCAAAAAAATGTTTTTAATATAAATTTGATGTATCAAGAATATAATAATACCAAGTACATGTGTTCAATTATTAATTTTTTTTGATCTTTTTGAAGGAGGTTAACATGTGGATGACAGCTCAACAAAAATATATCTATAATTCACTATGATTTTTCAGTATATAGCTTACCCTCTAAATGTATCTAATGACTTTAATCTTTCTTTCTTTGGTTTTTTATTTTCAGGTGTATCAGCTGGATTGATGTTGGTTTGCATTGTTCCTAGGTCTTGGGATGCATAACTACTCTAAAAAAAAATAAATATATATATATTAAAGGATTGACTGTAACTTTTTTGGTCTATGAAGAAATAACCTCAAAAACATGGTAAACACTGAATAGGCTGCATAACATGTTATTTTAAAGTGTCCACCACATGCACTGAGAAAATATCAAATAGACTGAAAACTAAATTACAATTAATCCCCTGTGTTGTTTAAGGAATAAAACAGAGGGATTCCTCTTTATGATGTCACAGTAGAAAGAAAAATTTAGTCTATAGAATGACGGACTAAAAAATTAACGAATGATAAAACATGAAATTTCATAAAATGTTATATAAGATGGAACTTGCTTCTGTGATAGATCATGTACAAATGGAAAACCTTGGTATTTGTTTAAATATAAGAACCCAGTGCAAAATCTGTTATGCTAATTTGTATATTTAATATGATGTACAATAAAGTATTCTGGGTAGTTCAACCAAATTTTTAAAACATGGTTAATAAGTTTTGCTTACAGATTTCTAAAAAAAACCTTTAGATTTATTTTTATAATTGATATATTTTAAATCGTATTTGTATTTTGAAACTACAATTTCAAAAATAACTCTCATTAAAATATGTCAGTTGAAACAAGCAAAACATTTTAATTCATTTTACTTCTAAAAATTAATAATCAGCTTGACAAAACAAATTTCCTTGCACATGAAAAAATTATTTGTCATTTAAAAAAACAATCGAATTTGACTAGCCTACAGGGACCATCCCCTAATAAATACAAACATTTAAAACACTTGTGTAATACCCCAGTATACAAAACATTTTCTGATCATCTATTTTTAAAAATAATAACTTTGGCAAAACAGTAAGGGACGAGATCAAAAGTTCAATGTAGGATAAAAAACTTAATTCACATAGCTTTTTCACTGACCCCCCAACCACCCCTCTTAACTTAATTTGGGAAAAATTGATTGACCAATATGGGCATATCCGAAAATCAATGTCGGATAACAAAACTTGCAGCGATTTTTACCCCCCTCCCCCCAAACTATTTGAATTAAGTTTTTTATCCTACATTGAACTTTTGATCTCGTCCCTAATAAGTTCAAAAAGTGAAGATAATGTAATGTTCTACGATGTTTTGTAATGCTTCATTCAACATGATCACATTAGTTCAACATTTTAAAATTAATCAGTAAAATTAAAGAAAATTGTTTGAATTATAACTTCTTTAATTGTTACTAGGGAGGCAAGTCTGTGTATACATATTTCAAGATGTAAATCAATTCATGCATATAAAAAAAATTTCATCATGCTTTAAGCTGAAAAGCATTAGAAAGCAAAAAGCAAAGCAAATGATCAAGGAATATCAATAAACATAATTCCTAAGCAAATTTTAATTTTAACTCTTTATAGGGTCTTGACATCACATGAACAGGGGACTCACCTGCCCTCTTGTGGCAGATGATTTTACATTGGTACCCATTCTTTTTCTTATACCACTCTTGAGCGTCTTTGATGGATCCCTTTTTATCCCAGCACTATCATCCTTTTTAGAAATTTTCTGTTACAAAATGTTCAAGGTTTGTAAATTTTGAGATAATATTTGTATGTATGTATTTTTACATAAAATTAGATTGTGGCTGGAAAGATGGATTGATTATTGTTTATATCTAGTGGCAATTATAACATGCATATCTGTATGAGAACATGTTAATGTGATACGAATATGAACCCTGTACCAGCAGTGTACTAGAGCCAGATTTTTAACATGCTAAGCATGAGGTAACAGCCCACAGGAAGACATGCCACCCCACCCAGATTTATTATTCTGACTTCAAGCTGATCAATCTTTGCTCTTACTCCTCAAATGCCTCATGCTAGGTGGAGAAGCAGGAAATACCAATTTTAAAGTCTTTGGTTTGACCCAACCAGGGATCTAACCCATGACCTTCTGCATTTTAGGTTAGCATGCTACCACAAGACCACGGGAGTGGTTAAATTTGATTGTGGAAAATAATGGAATACTGAATGTGAAGAATACCATAAAAAAAAACAAATGTACTTATTCCATCATTTATATAAACACTACTGTAATAATATTTGAATGTATGTGTGTTAGTATATAATCAACAAAGTAAGCTATATATCTTCTCTGTATGCTCTTAATGTTATGCAACTACAAGTATCTGGCATGCAAAATGTTCTGACATGATTAGAAGGTGTAGGTATTATTCCCAGGATGTTTTGACAATTAGAAAGTTTATATAATAGCTACGTCATGACTTATTGGTTTTCCAATTTTTATTTCATTCATACTGTTAATAGGATTCATTTCAAATCTCTGCATATCTGTTATATAAAGTATGTGTAATTCTTCAAGAACACAGAAACCAAAAAATAAAATAAGATAGGAAATGAGAAAGCAAAGAATTTCCATACTTTGGCCATTCATGCATATACTTTCCATTAGGCTATAAAGTAACTCATAATATCACAATGGCAACCAAAAAAGGATTTCCATAATTTCTTTCCAACCTGTTGTTTATTTACTTACAGGGTCTATGAGATGCTCGTTTCCAGAATGCTCTAATAATCTGCTTATAAAAGGACTTCTGAAATAATATTAACCACTATTATTTGTTACATATTAATACTGTAACATTAACATATTCACATAATTTGAAAACTTTTAGAAAATTTATGCAGAATAATCTAAAGAACACATATATAATACACATACAGGTGTAAAAAAGATCTGTTTTAAAAGATCTGTACTAAGTCTTCCAATTTTTTTTATAAATTTTCCTAAAATCAATCACTGAACTTTTGAGTTAAGTTTTTGTATTACCTATATAATTTTATACCCAGGATATAACAGACAGCTACCACTACAAAAACTCCCAACATAATGTAGATTGCTGAAAAAAATTATTAATACTTATTGTTATACTTCATGCAACTGTATGTTTGTAGTGTTTTCATTGAGTATTTACCATAATATTTATATGCTCCACCCATGGCTGAGAACATTTATTCAGTTTTATGCAAACCCCAGCATACATTACAATTCGTCTTATTGCTGTGACTGAGTTAATTTTTTAATGCCTCATTCGTTTCCATTATCTTATGTCACCAGACAACACTGAGGGAAAAAGCTCACAGAAAATCATTATTATTAAACAATATGTTAAAAATAGCCTTAATATGGCAAATCTGGCATGACAAATATTTTTAAGTTGGCCTGGTCTTTATAAATACCGATATTTATGTGAAAATTTATCGGTTAATAATTGAATACAGATTTATGGCCCGGGGCAATACAGAAGGTGATATTGCCCTATAATAAAGTCAATATTGAAACAGGACAATATGGAATTCCATACGGACCAGTTTTACAGACTATTTTTACATACTGACTGGCCATATGGACCAGCTGTATGGACTGTTTTAGATTATTTAATAAAAGTGTTCCGAACTTGCTGATTCTGTATTTTCCCTGTATTGATTCTTGACAACTAACCTTGAATCGATACAAGAGCCAATACAGAATCAGCAAGTTAGTAACACTATGGTATAACATTAATCATACTTGGTGCAGACACTTCACAGTGGTGGGGTTAAACTGGTTTTATGGGTACCGAAACCTCCCCCTTATCTCTCCTGACACTCTGGTGTACAAACATACCATGAATGCTAATTTGATACAGTATGATTACCAACAAGGTGACTGCCTGCTAGAATGCAAAATTTGGTTTGACATTATAAAGTTTAGATAGCAGGGTCAGAATGTGCTCCTTATTTAGAACTGTAAAACTAGCTAAGGTAATCATAGCTGATGATCAAATACTGTCATTCAATTAATGAAAAATTCAGAAATAACACTCTTATAAAGGATTTGATGCTGTCTGGTCATAAAGTTCTATAGAAATCTGCAGTATTTGTGAGAGGTCAGTATAAATTTAAGATGGGAGAGAGATAGAGCAATTAAACCACGAAAACTGAACTCCACAAAAATAATTGAATCCATATTTGTTTAAGATGTTCATGGTTTGAGTTATCTGAGGTCAAGTGAATGAAGTTTAATAAATGTTAAATTGAAAAATACTGATATTAAAATGTTTAAAGAATGAAGAATTCATCATACACTTTGACTTTCTTCTTTTATAATTTAACTTACGTATATTGCCATCACTAGGGTTATTCATAAGAAATGGTCCTCTACATATAATCTGGTCTCTCATTAATACTACATAGATATTATATTCTCCATATTCTTTGAAATTTTTTGATAAACTCTGCTCCCTACAAATTAATTGAATATCATGAATTAAATTTTTTATCTTAAACATGCATTTAAATTTATGAACTGGTATATAAAATTTACTGACAATTAATATTTTGTTTTTCCACTAGTTAATATAGGCCTGTCAGATAACTTACCCACAATCACTAGAATTGTATAGGATGTCATTACCAACAATTTTAAGTCTCATTTTCCATCTAGAATCTAGAAGAATTGTACAACTGGAATTGTAGGGAACTACTGTTGTATTCTGCAGACCACACTAAAAATAAGAATTAAAGAATACTAGATTAAAAAGATGTGAATGCTGGAATGATACACAACATTGGAATTTTTAACACCTGAAAGCATCTTTCTCTATTCATACTTTTTCTACTAATATATGATGTGTTGGCATCTAAAGTTACAAGTCAATGTGAGTTTTGGCTAGGAAATGAGTTACAGGGCATCAGGTAAGAGGCAACTATAGTATGAGGTTCTACGACTGTACAGCTTGTGCAAATTATCAAGTATTTGAAGTAGTATGTAATTATTTTAAACCCTCACTTCAAAAAAGCTGTTTGAGTCTCTCTTTTGTAAAACATCTATGTCAATGTCTGGAATCATTTGCTGATTTTAAGTTTAATATTTGTAAATTACATATTTATTGTTTATTTTTGTTTTATTTTTTATGCAACAAAATAATATAATATCATTTGGTTTTGTTATGTTTGATGGAATGTTGCTTTCCTGATAAAAATCATGCATCATGTATTTTTGATAATGTAATGTTTAAATTCTAAAGGTTAGAGGAAAAATAAAAATGCCTACTAATAAATTAGCCATTAGTCTGCCAAAATACTGTAGGGATCTTTAACTATGTCTCCAGTCTTGTGAGTGATGATAGAATATTATCAGGAATTCTATTGTTTACCTAAATCTGTACAATGGCATTTCTTTTAAAAGAGCAGGGAAGGCATACTAAACTTAACAGATTACATACTGTATGACATTCTGAGGTTATACTGAACACTGTAACATCAAATGATGAGGCTGTCGTCTTTGTAATGTTATTAATTATTGTCAATCTAGCATTATCCATTTTTTCTTCTGGTTTACAATTTGTATTTTCTGATAATACCATAATTGGTAGGCCTGGAATAAAATATTGATAACAAAATTTTATCAAATGCTCCTTTTTACGGAACACTAAAGAGAGCAGTGCCAATACAAAGTTATCACTGGCAGTATCACTGATATTAAAACTTTGTGTCAAGAAGCCTGAGGGTATAAATAAATGTCATCATAAGATACCGAGGTAAACTTAATTTTAATGCGACAGACCCACGATTCGAGTAACTAACTTTCATCAGTGACACTCAAACTCAAAATATGAGGAATTTAAAATTAATAAGATGTTGGAGAGGTTAAATCACAAAACAATTAAAAAGGATATAAAAATTGTCTACACCTCAAATAGAACACCTTAAATTTTATGTGATTCAAAATTTCAGAACGGAAAATTTTGGGAATGATTATCAATGAAAAATATCTAATGACATTTATACCTATTGAAGTATTGACTACTGGGCTGGTGATACCCTGGAGGACTAACTGTCCAACAGCAGTGGTATCAACCCAGTGGTTGTAAATAAATGTCATCTGTAACTTGTCATTTTTTAAGATGTTGAAGAGCTTGAATCGCAAAACAATTAAAAAGGATATGCCAAATCCAGGATATAAAGGTTGGCTACACCTCAAATAGAACACCTTAAATTTTATATGAATCATAATTTCAAAGCGGATAATTTTTAAAATGAAAAATATCATATCTTGGTAAAATGATGATTGGATTTTGAAGATCATTGAACATCACTTATTTTGGAGGAAATTGAGGGCAGATATGAAATAAATTGCCATATGGAAGTATTTTTAATTGATTTTAATCATGGTAGGGGAAGCCAATCCAAAATGGAGGCTTATATCCCTTTAGGATTTTTTAGTATAAGGACGTGGATAGTATAGCACATTGATAATAAATGCTCTTCGCCACAAAAAACATAATTTTGTAGAGGTTCATCTAATGGTTGTTCATACATAAAAATATTTCAACTGGCTCAGTAGTTTCTAACAAGAAGACCTTTGTACAAATTTCCACATAGGATTCAATGTTAAACTAAGTCCAGTTGTGCAACAATCTTGAATTTCCTATTGGCACAAAAAACATACTTTTGTGAAGGTTCATAAAATGCGTGTTCATAATAAAAATATTTCAATTGGCTAGGTCGTTTCTGACAAGATGCCCTTTATACAATTTTCCCCATAGGATCCAATTTTAAACTTAGTCTGGCTGTGGCCGCTATCTTGAATTTCCGATCCGCACAAAAAAAACAATTTTGTAGAGGTTCATCCAAGGATTATTCATGCAACAAATCAATTCAATTGGCTCAGTAGTTTCTGACAAGAAGAGCTTTGAAGATAAGTCCCAATCAGAATGAATTATCTGCCCCTGGTAGCCATGTTGAATATTCAATCGTCACAAAGAACACACCATTTGTACAGAACCATCCAATTAACATTTCTGCCAAGTTTGGTTCAATTTGGATTGGTGGTTTCATAGAAGAAGATGAAAATGTGAAAAGTGGACGGACGGCTGATGCAAACTGATGTTGAAAGCTCACATGGCCTTATAGGCCAGTTGAGGTAAAAAGGCGTGTTTCTCTCTTAATAATCGTTTCACGTTAAGGCTAAAGCAATTTAATTCTACTTTTGTTGTCTGCTCCCGCATTGGATTTTCTTCTTTTCTTAATAAAACAAACAAGGTAATTTTTGCATATTTGCCAACAAAATCCAGAAATTCATTGTTATTCGGTCATTTTAGATTTAGTTTACATGTAGGTGTTAATTGAGTTTGTTTAATAACATCTCTTTTCTATGTCTAATATCGAAATGTCATTGAAAAGAATATGAATATGATGGCTGGAAATGAATGTTTAATCAATTTTTACAACTTTACTTTGATACCTCTAAAGTCTACATGGTCTAATGGGTCTTTGGATTATAAAACAGACCTGATATTCTTAGTCCAAATTTTTCTTTAATCACCAAAGAGATCCAAACTGGCAATGCTGATATAACTCATGAATTTTAACTAGAATTCCATCTTTTGAACTATAATATTTGGGGGTTATCTGAATTTAGAAATAATTCATTGGTGCCATGCCCTAAGGTTATTTTACATTGGTATGCATTATAGTTGTGTATATTTTACACCGAGCATTAGGTCATTTCAACATGATTGGGCTTTACATTTGTGTATATTTTACACCCAGCTTTAGCAAGGTGTAAAATATCAACAAATATAATGCCTATCCATGTTAAAAAAAACCGTAGGGCATAGCACCAATGAATTATTTTAATTCTAATTTGACAATATGTATCATTTTGGTAATCAAAGCGAACCCTATAAGGCATCATTTACGGGCAGCCATGTCGATTTTAACGAGGCAAGAAATGTCTTTAAACAAACAAAATTAAACTTACATTTTTGTAAGATTTTAAAGCATTGGGGGTGTTCCAGACCCTGTACAACGTATGATTTTCCCTTTTTGACTGTCGATCTGGCGTCATTTGATTGTATGACGTTATACCTTGGATTGTGACATCGCACTTTCAACTGTGTGACATTTATTGTTGTTTTATTTCGGGCTTTGCTAAATATTCACAAAGCAATAAATGTAAGATACATTCAGTAAGATGGAAGAATATAACTTTGAAACTTTATTTTATCAACAAAATACAACAGTTTAGTGATTTCATGGGTGCTTCACGCATTTCGTCACATCGCATTGTGCGCATGTGTCAATAATAATTGTTCTATATAGAACAGCACGTCATATTAGAATAATTTGTTTGATCTTGTTTTAATACAAATACAAATACATATATTTTATTGGCACAAACTCATTTACAATAAATGGCAAAGGCCCATTATTACAACATGATGTAACATAATAATTCCAGAAATCAAATCAAATTACATTGTTTCTAGTTTCAAGGCAATTATATACAAAGGAGGAAGATAATTTAAGGACCAAAGCAGATTCATTATTTAAAATTATTTTGAGTCTGTTGTAGTCATTTTTTGGTAGATTTTTTGTTAATTTATTTTAGTTATTTAATTTGAACATAAATTCTATTCGTTGTGTGGTAAATCCATCACACTTCAGTAAAAAATGTAGTTCATTTACAAATTTGGCAGAATCTTTTATCCCTACGAATATTGAGATATCTCCCTCTTTCAATCATAAGTTGATGTGCACTTATGCGTAGCTTGCATATAGCAGATATGTCACTTCTATAAGTTAATAAATCAACATAAGGTGGACATTGACCCATGTTATATACACTCCTGAAAAAACTTAGGAGAATTACAGTTAATTGTATTTTGATCCTGTAGACACTGATCTTGAATTCTTTGTTTTATATTATTTAAATGTGGTTTTAATGAAAAATTTGAATCCGTTAGGTATGAGAACCCTAGCTTTTGTAGTAAGAACTTGATTTGATTAAACCATGGGTTTGTGTTTTTAGTTTCACAAAATATATCATACACTTAAGTGTTATCTGATGAAAGTATATGATCTAAATAGCATAAGTTAGAAAACATAATTTTAGCTTTCATTGGGAGCCTTGCAAGTTCAGCTCTACAGGCATCACTTGAAGACTTGCAATGTACTCTTAATATTTCTTTTATAAATTTGATGTGCAGTTTTTCAAAGGGATCAGAGTCTTTAAAAGGTGAAAGCAGATCATATACTTCACAACAGTATATAAATATTGGAGATACAAGTGTATCAAACAGTTTTTCCAAAATTCACATGAATTGTTTAAGCCAAAAATTTTTTTGATTTTGAAAAATGCTTTTCTTGCTTTTTCTATAAGGGTAGCAATTGCCAAGTTAAAATTTCCATAATGTTTCAAAACTACACCCAAATAACAATAATGATTAACACTTCTAATGATAGTTTCATTGTATGTAAACTCATCTATGAAAGATTTACCATTTAAATTAAATATAATAACTTTAGATTTATCAGTGCTAACATGTAACTTCCAAGAGGTACAGTATTCATGAAGAATATCTAAACAATTCTGTAAACCTCTTTTGCTTTGGGATAACAAAACAATGTCATCAGCATATAATAACACACTAATTGATTGATCCCCTATTACAATTGGATCAGTATGACTCTTTTGTAACATATTTATAAAATCATCAATAAAAAAGTTGAAAAGTAAGGGACTCAAAAAACATCTCCCTGTTTTACACATCTATTGTTTCAAAAGGAGAACTTGCTCCATTTGAGAATTTATTTCTACTAAACAGTATCAGTGTACATAGGAAATACAATTTTATACAATTTGTTGGGAATATCATGTTTCGGCTGTTTGTAAAATAAACCTACCCTCCAAATTGTGTCAAATGCTTTCTTCAGATCAATAAAAGCTGCAAATACTTTTTATGTTTTTGTTTATAATTGTCAATTACTGCTTTAAGAGTGAAAATATGATCTGCAGTGCGATTTTTTTCTTTAAAACCAATTTGGTTTTTACTGATTAAATTATTATCGTTTATACATTTTAGAAGGCGGTCATGTACCATTTTGGTAAACAGTTTTCCAAGATTGGAGTTAATAGAGATGCCTCTGTAATTAGAAGGGTCAAATTTATGGTTCATCTATACACTTCAACAAAAATGGCTGTGTTTACACCATGAAATTTTCTCTGAGTACAGACAAAACTGTGTAATTTTAAAAGTTTTAAAGCCTGGCAGGACCATGATAAATAAATGTTACATCCAATTTATGTTCTAAAAAGTTAAATCACTTTATGGATTTTGATGAACATTTTCTTTCCTTGCCACAAAAGATGGTGAAATAAACAAACACCTGAGTTTTCTTTGATACAGTCCACTCATTTACACTATTTAAATATTTGTTGTGAGTAGATTTCTATTGTCCCTCTATTGTCCATATCAATCAATATGATACAATACAATAATTACCTGACGGGGACCATATCAAAGATTTCACCAGACTTTATTTTTACACCACCTGTGGCAAGGAAAGAAAATGTTTAGCAAAATCCACAAAAGTTTTTTTTCTTTTTAAAACACAAATTGAATATAACTTGTACATATCTAGGTGCTGCCAGGATTTAAAATTATTAAAATTACACAGTTTTGTCTGCATCCACAGAAAATTTCATGGTGTAAATGTAACGGTTTATTTTTTCCGGTGTGAAATTATTTCCGAACTCGTATATTAATACACTTCTGACGGAATAAAGTTGGAAAATATTTCATTATATAAAAATTAAGATTGCTATAAAATATTATCTGATTCATATTTTACACAAGATCATCATTTGACGGTCGGAAAATATTTCACAGATAGTAAGTAAGTAAGTAAGTAAATTCTTTATTTATCGAGGGTTACTCAATTAGACTTAATCTAATTTTCATTGAGGCCCTCCAAACATCCATTAACAAAATCATACACATTCATACAATACACATTCACATAATAATAATCAACAAATTATAAACAGTATATAATAAACGTATATAATTAAGATATAGTACATTTTCCTTAAACTCCATTAAGGAAATATTTAAAACAATGTTCCTTAAATATGTTAATATTTCGAGAATTTTTTATGCAATATGGCAAATCATTCCAAATTTTAACTGCTGAATACTGAAAGGATTTTTTATAAAAATTTGTATTTGGTCTTTGTAAGAACAAATCATCATTTACTGAAGATCGCAGATTATAATTGTGAACTTCACTAACAGTTTGTAAAAATAGATACTCTGGAACAAGACCATTTACTACTTTATACATTAGCACAGATTTTTGATATTTAACTCTTTCTACAAAAGGTAACCAGTTCAGAGAAGAGAACATAAAATTTGAAGGAACTGTATTATCACATTCTAATATAATTCTTGCAGCTCTTTTTTGAAGCTTAGTAATTCTGTCTGAATCTTTTTTAAGTACATCACCCCAAACAGAACTGCAGTAGTCCATATATGGTAATATATATGAGTTATAGAACAGCTGTCTAACATAAATTGGTAAAAAATGTTTTAATTTATTTAAAAGTGCAATTTTGGATGATATAATTTTACATACTCTGTTTACCTGATCTTCCCATTCTAAGTTTTCATCAATATCAATGCCAAGAAGTTTATGACATTTGACGTTTTCAATTTCGGTTTCATCAATTTTGATGGAAAGCTCAGGTAATTTAATAAGTTTTCTTTTGGAGCCAATGGTCATACATTTAGTTTTGTTAGCATTTATTACCATGCTGTTATTATCACACCAAGACGCGATAGTATTCACATCATTTTGCAGCTCGGTATTTATACTTTGAAAATTTTTGTCATGATGATGCAGAGTCGAATCATCAGCATATAAATCAATACCAGATTTTTTTATATGAAAAGACAAATCATTTATGTATATTATAAAAAGAAGGGGTCCTATAATAGACCCTTGAGGAACACCATATTTAACAGTATGTTTATCAGATTTTATATTTCCATGGTGAACTTCCTGTTTCCTATCAGATAAATAAGATTGAATCCAATTTTTTGTCATGTCTCCAACCTGATAATATTGCAATTTTTGCAAAAGAATAGAATGATTTACCAGGTCAAAGGCTTTACTAAAATCAATAAAAACTGCACCTACAACTTCACCGTGATCTAAATATTTTAGCCACTCATCAACTAATTTTGTAAGAGCGGTTTGACTCGAATGGCATTGTCTAAAACCTGATTGTGAAGTATGTAACAAATTATTCTCATTTAAATATTCATACAATTGAGAGCAAACATGTCTCTCAAATAGTTTTGATATAGTACAGAGAACTGATATTGGTCTATAATTTGACGGGATATCTTCCGGTCCTCCCTTGTGTATAGGAGTTACCCTTGCATGCTTTAACTTTTCTGGAAACTGACCACTGGTCAAACTTTTGTTAATTAAAAATGTTAAAGATGGTGCTATAATTTCTGCACCAAGTTTTAATATTCTGGGCCCAATTTTATCAAGACCTGAAGATTTACTAGGATTTAACTTTTTTAATTGTGAATAAACATCCGCTACCGTAATAAGATTTAGTTGAAAATCGGAATTTTTCGGTAGTTTTTTAGAAATAAAATTTTGAAGCAATGTAAAATTCATATCTGATGTTTTATGCCCGATAAGTTTATCGGCGATCGTAGAAAAATGATCGTTTAAGGAGTTAACAATATCCTGTGGATCGAAAAAAGTATTGTTTTCATAATCTAGCTTACATGGAAAAGTATTATCTAATTTAGGGTTAACTTCCCTAATATGTGTCCATAACTCTTTAGAATTTTTACTATTTGATATAGCGTTTTGGTAGTACTTCTCTTTTGCTATTTTTACTAAAGAAGTTACCTTGTTACGCCATATCCTATAATTTTCCCAATCTTTATGGGAATGAAACATATCTCTCTTATGAATCGCATCATTTATTTCTTCATTAAACCAATCGGCTTGCTTGTATGATTTGACTCTTTTGATTTTAATAGGTGCATGTTTATCAAGAACTTGTAAAAATAATGTATACCATAAATCCAGTGCAATATTTACATCATCTTGCATTTCAATTTTGTTGCAGTGTATAGATGAACCTTATTTCCTTTTTTATGAAGGAGAACTAACAAACTTTCATTCCAGATCATAGGAAAAATGTCTTGCAGATTTGGGACCTTCCCGTTGCCATGGAAACCAGAGTGAAAGTCCCATATTCCTAGTTGTACATAATGTTTTTTTTAGATACAAGGGGTTAAAATTTAAGGGCCAAAAAGGGAAGGGATATGAGTAAATGTTTTATTTCAATACGTTGCCAATTTTATGAAGACTTTCAGTGAAATAAAGTCTTAAAAAGTTTAGGCGTTCAAAAAGTAACTGTCACCAACACAAAATGTAACAAAAGGAGATATTCCATTTATGAGAGCTTTTCTTCCTGTAAGCTGCCATTTTGATTCTTATCACATGATACCTAATCACGTGGGAAAATATTTTCTTAAAGCGTATCTTTTTATTATTCTTATAACATATGCATTGATAAATCAAAACAAACAAACGAAAACGTTACTCATTTATATTTTACTACATAAATATATTTTAATGAAGGGGGCGTGTTCTTTTTCAAATCGAAAGTAAACTGAAGGAAAACACGTGATAAAATTACATTTAAGGCAATCATGACAAGCCCTGAAAAATGTATTCCAGACTACAGATATATTTTCCAAAGAGATTTATTAAGGTAACACATACATAATTTACATGGAATAAATTATAACATTAGTCCAGTCAATCTAGCATAAATTTGACCCTAACCTTAACATAATTGCAACAGAAGATTTTTAAGTTTTAATCTTTAGCATTATATCCCAAATATACATAGAAAAAAGTCTAACAAAATCTGACTTGAGGAAGACTAAAAAATCACGATTTTAAAATTCCTATGGAGATTTGCATTGAAAATGGGAGATAACTCTGCAAAAAAGGCAGAAATATCAATAAAAATTGATACAAAATTATAACTTTAACGCTTCTTTTCAGCAGAATGTATTGATTCTTGATATTTTAGCCGTCTTTAGAGTATAACAAACAACTCTAAAGGTGTTTTTATATCTTTTATCAAGCTACAACCTAGATTTCGTAATTCATTAGTTGACCATTTATTAAATTTTTCAACATGTCAAGGTAAAGAATCTCAAATTTAATAAAAATAATTAAGTATACATTATTCTTTTTGTGGTTTAAAGTTTCTTTAAACAAGGTAGATGCTGAACAAATATAATTTACAGATATAAACAATACCAAAATTTCACATTATTTTTTCAAAATGGTCACAAAGCCACAAATTTGCAATTTCTTTAATGAAAAATGCGCAAAACAAAAATAAAAATACCCATAACACCTCGGTTTTGTACATTTCACGAGCAGAAGATTATATAATATAGTCAAATACGAACTTATAACCCCATCAAAGTATCATACTTTACTCGAATTTTAAGAAAATCAACCAAAACCTGACAAAAAAGACTCATTTTTGCGGAGTTATCTCCCCTTTCCAATGTTAATTTCCATAGGAAATTAAAAATGCTGATTTTGAGTTTTCCTCAAGTTAGATTTTATGGGACTTTTTTCTGTGTATATTTGGGGCTTAATGCTATAGATTAGAACTAAAACATTTTCTTTTGCAATTAGTTTGAGGTTAAAACTTTGTTTGACTGGACTACATGTAATCACTCAAACATGAACCTTTCACAAAACTTATTTGCTGGCAAGTTAACTCTTTCAACCCTGATTTGAAATCCGTCCCCCCCAACAGAAAAATGTCTTGCAGATTTTGGACCTTCCCGTCGCCATGGAAACCAGAGTGACAGTCCCATATTCCTAGTTATGCATAATGTTTTTTTAGATATAAGGGGTTAAAATTTAAGGGCCAAAAAAGCAATGCAGCTTGATATGTAATTTTTTAAAATGTTCATCCAATTCTTATGAGTATTTATTCTTTTAGTTCACCTTGATGGGTGCTTTCATTAGTTAACAAATTGTTTTCTTTTTTTTTTTTTTTTTTGTTGTGTCTCAGATAGAAGGCATCAAAGTTAGCAATTTTGGAGGAGACATAAAATTTTGATTTTTCATTGGATTTCAGTGGAATTTTTTTTTTCTTTTAATTCACCTTGATGAGTGCTTTCAGTAGCATGTCGACAGATTTTTCCTATCTTTCACAATTTTTGAGATATAGGTGTTTAAAGGGGCTAAAAAAGCCAGACTGGAATTCTAAATTTTTGGGGTTTTTCATCTGTTTTGTGGTAGGACCAATATTTCTACAAACATGTAAATATATATTATATCATTCAACACTTTATTGGGTAAAGCTTGATAATACATGTATATATACACATTTTCTTTAATTCTTTACCTTTGACATGTTTCGGTCGTATCATACTGCTCTCAGCAAAGCCCTTTATTTCTTGGTACTCTAGATTTTGACACCAATAAAAACTGGCCTCGGGGCTCCATCACCTACACAAAGAAGCCAAAGGTTTTCATGGTATGAAACAAGGTGAAAATATCATTTCAGTTTTTCTGTTTTTAACTAAGGGAGAAAACATTTGGGTTTTTTTTAATAAGATGAATGGGGTATTTCAAGGACTAGAAAATTTAATTTGCAGTATCCAGTTCCTTGAATCTGGATTTTTTTATACCCCTACAAAGTTTGAGTAAATATATATTACCGCATACAGGGGAGAAATTATTATTCTGATCACGTGACTTTAGTGTTTTGTTAGGCATGAGAATGGCGCTTTGCACGTTACGAGAGTGAAGGGAAATGTGAAGGATAATGCAATTCGGGTGAGTTTTAGCTTTCTGTATTCATGGCATGATATACCCTTCTAGGACAGAAATTGTCGCAACTCTGGTTTAGTTTTTGTATCAAAATTTACCGGGGCTGCTATATTGTTATTGTTTCTATGCCTAACAAAACGTCACGTTACGTCATTCTTTACCTCTATCGCAAAGAGCAATCGATCTTGAAAAAGTCGTCTTCACACAAAAGTAGTATACCATGTATGGATATGCATGAAGCAGAATAGTCCAATCTCACAAAGGGTACAAATTTGGAAAAATGATCGTCCAAAAATATGTACCAGCTAGTACAACCCTGTATAATTCCCCTAGAGATTTTTTGCCTTCCTTTTTTGAAATATTTCCCTGTTTATAAAAATCAAGTGATTGTTCTCCTAATATGGTTTTAGCTTTATATTTTGTAGTTTCATCTGTGTATCATTACAGTTAAGACTACTGGACCAAAGGGCCCCTATTAATTTCAAATATTGATTGAATCGCTCATTTCCATATCTTTCAGATTTCCATTTTGTCTACAAAATACAAAAAATAAATGATATACATACAGAATTAAAAAAGTATTGTCTCATTGATTTTGCTAACTTTTGTAGAGGGAAAGTAGCTTTTGTTACTGGTGGAGCTTCTGGTATAGGTTTTACAATAGCTGAAGTGCTTATGAGGTATGTAAATGTCGCGGCAGTATTTTGACCCTATTATTTTGTTTGTTTTCATATTCATCATCCGTCATTAACAAACTCAATCTTTTAACCACATCTCAGTTAATACCGGTAGGTCATATTTATGTTTAATGATAGAAATATTTTCTATATATCTAATTGTTTACACCTCTACTGCATTAAATTTACCTTTATTTACCTGTTCAGCCCTCAGCTTTTTCATTCTATAAAAGGCATTGAAGTTATACAGGGACTTACTTCCTTAGCAAAAAGTGTTTTCAAATATTGACTGCCTCCGTGGTCTTGTGGTAGCATTCTCGCTTTGAGTGCAGAAGGATGCAGGTTTGATCCTTCACTGGGTCTAACAAAAGACTTTAAAATTTGTATTTGCTGCTTCTGTGCCAAGCATTGGGCATTTAATTAGGAGTAAGAGCAAAGACTGGTTGGCCGGAAAAAAAATCCAGGATAAAAATAGGTAGGATCAAACATTTCATCCCCCCCCCCACCAGGACCCAGTCAGATTGCCTGTAGTCTACTTATAGTGAAAGCTATTGTATTGAATATTGTGTTTATTTGCATTTAATTTTACTGAATTTTAACTTCATTGTTTTAAGGACCATTTTGTACTTGTCTTTTTGTGAGAGCTTCTTGTTGAAGGTCACAGAAAGTTTTTTACCTATTTTCTGTCCTGTGAGATGTCTCAGTGATTCTTACCATCTTGACATTTAGATCATATCAAGGGCTGATAACCATTTTCAAATGTACCCAGGCTGTTTTCTGCCACAGAGCACCCAGTACTTACTTTAGTAATTATAATAAACAGATAGATTTACTATTGATTATTTTTTGTCTTTTTGTAGACATGGATGTGATACTGTTATTGTTAGCAGACGTAAGGATAAGTTACAACAGTCTTCAGAATTATTGATGAAAGCTTCAGGAAGAAAATGTATACCCATACAAATGGATGTCAGAAAAGTATTGATAAAATATTGAAGACTACATATAACGTTAAATTCCACAGGGGGGAAATGTATTCCATTGTATCAGATCATTTTCAAGATTCCTTTTTTTTTTTGGGTGTGAATTAGTCAGTTTTTAGGATTTACTTCCCTTATAGTCTGATATGTTCTAGATTTTTGATAATTGACAATTCCAGGAATATTTACCCATTTTATTATTTTTAAAAAAATGTATACATATTGAATGGTGAAAATGAAGTGTTAATTGTTTGAAAATCAAAATACTATAAACAGATATTCTTAGCTCTCCTCAGCTTTGTTTGATTTGTAAATTTTTGTTTGTCTTTCATCGTAAATTTTAGTATTTTTAAGGTCTGTTTTGTACATTTATCTTGTACAATGCAATACTATGAAATCACATCTGATACCAAGAGCTCATGAACATATAAAAAAATAAAAAATATAATTCATGTTTTAATTTTGTTTTCATTTTTTATACAGCCTGACCAGATTATCAAAGCTGTAGATGAAGCTTTAGCACAGATGGGAAGAATTGATATATTAATCAATGGTAAGGAATTTACTCATTTTGTGTTCCCACATAAAAAAGTTGTCCAGGACTTACGCATATTTCAGGGTGAAATTTAAGTCAGATTCAGAGAGATGATAAGCAGATGTCCAAATCAATCCACTTAATGTATTAACATGTTCTATCTTCAGATAATTACATATTTATTAATTTTACACATAAACATTAGTATTCTTTCTGTGATAGTTCATTTATCTTTGATATAACATTATTAAGAGTTATTATACTAATCCCAAGTATTGATTACAGTGTTATGCCTTAACTAAAGCTTTCATTGAAGCCTGATTTTAATTTACAGGTAGTTGGCTTCTTGTAGTAATATGTTAGATTTAACCTTTACCAATAGAAATTTGTTAGCAAGAAACATTTTGCAAAGAATATTATAAAGTCAAGCACTTTTATTAGAAACACATGTTTGAATATAATTAAATTAATGTGATCATATAGTAGTACATAATAACTGCATCTACATTGTAATGAGTTTGAATTCAAAGAATAACTGGTTACCATCATTTATGACATACAGGTATAATCTGATTTCTCTATTTTTAACAATCAGTAACCTCTTACATTCAAAATGCAAAATTCTTTTATTAACTAACAACAAGAAACATAGTACAGAATGAATTAGCCTCTGTCGGTGCTAATGACTGTTTAAAAAGGAGCCCAGAACTCTCACTTGTTCCTTGGTGATTGGATTTAATTATTTCCATAGTTAATCCGTATCAGTATAGTCATTTTCAAATTTAAAATTAGTATTGGAAGTTTTCTCAGATTTTAATGTTCGTTTTACAGTATAGAAATACTCAGAATAACATCAAATTTGATCAATTAGAAGAAAATTTGACCATATTTCACATAATGCAATCTACAATATATCACTGGCACTAAAACTTAAAAAGAATATTACAATGCATATTTGCTTAATGGATTTTTAAGGCTGTATGAGAATTGATAATTGTAATTTTTGTTAGGAGAAGAAAGCTTTATAAAATTCCACCTGAAACTTGAAAAGGATTATTTTAATGAGAGTATTGAGATTTTTGGTAGTCTGCCATTGTGTAGTCATTATTCCAATGTGAAAGCCATAAATTGTTTTTGTCTGCCTTATAAAGTTTTCAAAACTGTAATTGCAAGGGGTATCAATGTAATCGCTCTGAATCAACGTTACAATGTATTTCTATAGAATACATCTCCCACAATTATGCTGTGTTAGGCATGGAAAATGGCAGTCAATGAACAAGACGACAACCATGCAAAGCTTACATGTGTATACGTATGACATTTGTTATGCACAATTTACTAATCGGTAGTCATATTTAGTTAATTTAATATCTAGCTTTATTTTTCTGCTATCCTTTACCTGGTGTGAAATATTGTTACAACAAAAAACATTTTAGTAATAATTATTGTACAAACATCAGAAATAAAAGACAAAAAAGAATTGAAATATAATTATTTAGAAAATATTTATTTTACTCAGGAGCAGCAGGGAATTTTCTGTCGCCAGCAGCAGATTTATCATTTAATGCATTCAAAACTGTGATGGAAATAGATGCTCATGGTACTTTTAATGTCAGCAAAGTAGTTTATGAGAAGTATTTAAAGGTTAGTAATAAAATTTGGATAGAAGGTAGTATATGTTTGACTCCAATCTTAGGGAGTGACCATTTGATTTTTATTGGAGAGATGATGGAATTTGAAATAACAAGACAGAACTAAGATTTTTTTTAAAATAAAAAATAAAAAGCCAGTGTCAATATGGAATTTTTTTGGTTTAAATGGAAATAATAATTCAAGCTGCGATAGTGGCCGAAAAAAAATTCAGGACCAATATTTCAGTGGAGAAAAATAGGCATGATCAAAAATTCATCCTTGTTATATCAAAGTCCTTCAGACCACGAAAAAAAATTGAGATAGACGAAATTCAACTAAAAGGAGCTGACAAATTTTCCAAGTTACGAAGGGGAGGTAATAAACTACCTCGGAGGTCCAGTAAATCTAAAATCTTTGTAGGTGCCGCAGTTAAACATTAGTTTGTATGTATGTGTACTATCGAGACATCACTTTATCCATGTACAAATACTTATTTAATTAATTTCTAACATTTTATATTTATAAAAATAATGAAGAGTTTAAGACAAATTGATTACAATAGATCAGAATTACTAATTGTGCCGCAAGGTGATGTTTTGATGAAGATTATTCGACATAACGAATAGATTTTTCGTTGTTTTTATAATTTGGGACTCAAAATTGAGTTTGAGATAGAAAAAAATTAGACTTGTGCAAATTCAACTAAAAAGGAGTCAAAATACATATATTTGTACAGTAAAACTTTTGGGACAACGAAAAAAATTTGACTCAGGCGAGTTTGAGATAACGAGAGTTGACTGTATATCAATTATTAAGAATTATACTGACACAAATAATTTGTTTTTCTTGATAAATATTTATGTTACCGGTAGATTTATGTTGAATAAGGGAAGAAATAGGAGTGATTTCTCATAGTGTGTCTATAAAATATGGTATACCGATATTCATATAACTTTAGTTTTTTATGCACTGAATTCTCTTAAATTTACTTTGCAGTATGATGCTTATATCTGCTATACAATACATAGTTACAACAAGTGTTGTTTTTCAGGACAATGGAGGTGTGATAGTTAATATAACAGCCACACTTTCAGTAAGAGGGACAGCCTTACAGACTCATGCTGGCTCAGCTAAAGCTGCTATTGGTTAGTTTTTTGCCGAGTTACACGGAGCGAAATTCGGGTTATAGTATGGGGAATGTCCGGGCGGTCAGGCAGATGAGCGGGCATTCTTGTGGGGAAAGTAGGGTTCTTTTTTCGTGTAATCAACTCCTCCTACAGTTTTCGATCCAGAGTCTTCAAACGTGGTAGAATGTTCCTATATATATTGGACATGTGCAGCTCATATTATGGATACATTTGAAACATTTTAGCGGAGATTCCAGATTGTGAAACTTAGTCAGTTTTTAGCAACACTCTTTAAGAAGGGTACCTATTTTGTGTAATCAACTCCTCCTGCAGTTTTCAATTTAGAGACTTCAAACTTGGTAGAGTGTTTGTATATATAATGGACATGTGCACCTCCTATTATTGATACATTTGGAACATTTTTGCAGAATTTCCGGATTGTGAAACTTAGTTTTTAGCAACATTCTTTAAGGAAAATTCCCAGTTGCTGTAACATTACATATTCTTATAGTCTTCATTTCATCAATTACAATTATAACATTTACAAATTTCTACTCCTTAATCATTGTTAAGTAATGTAACCCAGCCATTTGATTCTTTGACCAATTTTTTCCTTTTTCTTGCTGTGAATTGTTAATAGCTGATTTATATTTTCCCATCCCATTGATTAATTTATAATACTTTTTTCTCATCAATTTATTGGCTTATATTTATTTATGACATCAGATTTTCTTACGTTTCACTGATATTGTTATTGTGAGGACATGAACAAAGGTGTCACTTGCCTGATGACATCACTCAAAAAGAATATATTTTTTGCAGAAAAGAATCTTAAGTTTCCCAACATATTAACTAAAAATCATAAGACAAACTTACCCTTTCATCGCATCTTGTGCAATATGATTTATATGACTGCAACCCTTGCAATTTAAGATTTGTAAATTTAACAGTTTTGAGTAAAGAAATATATCTCACTGGATATAATGGTACATGAACTTGAGAATGAGCAATCTCCTTTATATATAACTTGACTATCAAAGGGAGATAATTGACTAATGTTTCACATATCCAGCATATCCAGATTCCTTGTAAAAATATCAGTATACACCGAAGCCTATTATATTTGCATGCATATACACAGTGACATAAATATCAGACTTATCTTCTCTTGACCTTTGATCCACATTCTAAGAGAAAATGCTGGTTATTTGGTAATGAATGGTGGATTGAAAGGCTAATGTCTCCAATCAGTGATGATAGAGTTTGTTTTTAAATTGATAGCTCATTTCCTGTCTCTCATCAAAACAATAAAAGAAATAACAAAATTGTTCTCACATTTCAGAGGCAATGACAAAACATTTGGCAGTTGAATGGGGACCTGATGGTATTCGAATAATGTGTGTAGCTCCTGGACCTGTAGGAGATACAGAGGGAATGAATAGATTAGGTAAAGTTTCTAAAACATCCATTTGAAGCTAATTTTGCTGGTCATTTTTGTCATTAATAAAAAAAATTTTGGGAAGTGAATATAGAAGATTTGTCAGTATATTTCTGCAAACATTGTTAAAATCACATAAAAATGTTAAAAGTCATTTAATAATATAATCTTTTTGACATAAGTTTCCGGTTAGTTAAATGTTTCAATTTAATGGTTTATTTCTACAACATATTTATGCATATTGATCATTGTTTTCTAGTACACAATTTATGATTCTTTTGATTTTTGATTTTGCAAATTCAACAATAAGGGTTTATTTTACCCAAACCTCTACTTTATATTATACATTTTAAAGTTAATATATATTGAATCATAGTTTTCATGTTGTATAACTTAAAGACTGATATGTTTTAGTAAATGTGTTCTTTTTTATAAGTCTACAGTCCAATTGAATTTTTTTACAGGAGGAAAGCTGTTGACAGGAGAAAGAGAAAAGGTCATTCCTGTCCAGCGTATAGGTACAAGACAAGACATTGCAGATACTGTATTATATGTCGTTAGTGATGCTGCTCAGCTGTTAACAGGAACAACTATCATAGCTGATGGTGGTAACTGGTTGACAGATGATAATAATTTTATAGCCAGGAAACAGATGTTTCTAATGTACTCAAAGTTGTGATATATTTGATAAGTGGAAGAAATTATAAAAATAAGTTGTATAAAACTGTAAGCAGAAAAAGATTTTTATTATTAGTTTTTCTTGAAATAAAAAGAAAAGAATAATGCTGCAATAATAGGAACTTGAGGAGTAGTTCATAGTATTGATTTAGGGGTAAATGTATTATCAGTAATTCCAGTAGTGATTGGTTTTTTTAATTGTATTTATACTTAGACCAGTTGATGAGAGGAAGTTTAAAATTAAAGTAGATTTGATAATTAATTGAATTTAATTCAAAATTATTCAGACTATTCAGATAAACTTAGTATATGATCAGTTTTGTGATTTATGTTTTATATTGAAATAGAAGATTCAGTCAGAAATGACAGTTTGACTCACGCAAATATGTTAGATTCTCTAACTCAGATATTTGAATAAGAATTATGTTCTTGTTTTGTATCTTAGATAGAAGTAAATATTCTGGAATCATATTGCATTTATACAAGCTATGTGCAATCATTCTTTATCAACCTTCTAACCTCCTCCTATAATTTGTAGAAGGGCTTGAAGAGACATCCTGTAGAAAAATATTTGATTGTTTCAGACCAATTGTAATTGTTTGAACTACTGACGAAAATTAGAATTTTGAAACATCAGTCCGTGTCCAGTTACTGTTTACAAGTACCGTAACGTGCAGTTTTGGACTTTTTTCACACCATAAACAAAATCAAAATTCTAAGGTGTCCTTGTGACTTGCAAAAAATTGAATATGTACATGTGTTGCCATATTGGGCCCAATGTTTTAGAACCTTATATGAAAAATTAAAAGACTTATTCACATCAGTTATCTGTTTATTAAAACTTCCTGTATCCAAACTCAAATGGAATATACATTAAATAAGAATTTAATAATTCTATGTCTTTTGTTTGAATATTTGAAAATTTCCAGGTGTTGTACTTGTTACATTTACCAGTATATGATGTTTATTTTAGTGAAATCCAAGGATTTTAAATTCATGATTTATTGATAGTGTCAACGTTTTGCTGATTTAAATATTTATACATTTTTAAGAATGAAATAGTAAAAAAATTTTATCTGTATTTATGTTATTATTGTTAGTATAAGAGATAAGAAGGTATTGTTTGGTTTGATGGGATTTTTTGACAATTTCATACACAATTTGCAGTATCGTGTTTGTGAGTTTTTATTGGTGGAAGAAGCCAGAATACCTGGACATGCCGGAGAAAAACAAACCTACAGCTGGAAAATTCATAATCGTTGTCTGTTATGACCAAACATACCTAGCCACAAGTTGTTTCACTGAGAGGTGAAAATGAAAGGATATGGGACATAAATTAAAATCCTATGACATTTAGTATGATGAAAAGTTAAAACATTTTTTATCTTCAACGAATGACAGTAGATCAGTTCACAGGACTATAGTACTGAAGGGCTTTAATGGCAACCTCATTAAATGTCACAAAAAATCACAAGTAAACACAATATTCGATACAGAAAACTTCATAAAAGAATGGTTAAACAAAAGAAGATAAACAATTTAAGAATGAATCCTAATGAGCACTTCAACACATCATATATATTGGAAAAGGGATACCAGAGCATGAGATAGAAAGGAACTCTATCAAACAGAATTAGAAAGTACAGACATAACTACTGAGTGAAGAAAAACAAGACCACAAGAGTATGGGTCATAGAAGGTGAGACTATTTTATATCTATACAAATACATCATGCATTGAAAAGGGTTACCAAAGCTTAAGATAGAGAGGAAAATCTATAAGTAAACTACAAAGACAAGATGAATTTGTGACAACAGTAACAAAGAGGAAAAATACATGACTATACAAAGATATATTTATATTAAACACTTACAAACCAAAGAGAATTAGAACATAACATGTGAGTAGCAATGTACACTCATCTAAAAAAATGGGAGGAAGGGAGTAACACCAGGTGCTCCATATGATAAGCATGTCCTGGTCCATTAAATATAAGAGCACATGTTCTATTTACACCCAGTAAGATGAAAGACTGAAGATGTTTACTAGTTTCATTTGTGGAATTGAATCTTTGTACTGGGTTTGTGAAAGGCAACCCATCAAGATTTCTCATCGACAACATCTTTGTTGAGTTTGGAAGACATATTTTTCGGCAAGTGATCGGCATAAAAATGGGGACATACTGTGCACTGCGTTTGGTCGATCTGTTTTTGTTTTCGTATGAAGCTAAATTTTTACAAGGGCTCATGCATAGGAAATAAAATCGTCCAGTCCTTAAATTTAAGTTTCTGCTATATAGACTATGTATGGTCATTTTTACTTTAAGGATCACATACATCACATCTATCCCAGTGAACTTGAAATTAAAGAGACCACAGACACATCAAACTTCTGCTTCATATCTAGATTTGTACTTGTACATAGATAATAATGAAATCAAAACTATGACAAACGTGATGATTTTAATTTTCCAATTTTGAACTTCCCCTTTCTTAGCAGTAACATACCAGTGGTATGTACATTTCCATTCGCGCATGTGATTTATATACGGCGACTTTCTCGGCAAGGCTAGATTGCTGTCGCATACACTTCTAAGACAGGGTTATGTGCAGTCTATGTTATTTTCATCACTCCAAAAGTGTTCTGGTCGTCATTACGAATTGATTGGCCGATACGAAGTTTCTATGTCGCATATGAGACTAAACATCTTCAGTTAGATTTCACGTCCTTCTGGAATTGACACCCCTTCGGACTTGACACCTCACCAGACTTGACACTTCACTGGCAATGTGACGGATTAGGAGAAGCGCATGCTTACTCTTCCGGAGCACCTGATGTCACTCTTTGTTTTTTATGGGAGTTCGCATTGCTAGTACTTTAGTTTCTGTGCTGTCTTGTTCTAGTTTTGTTTAGTTTATTATACGTTTTTTATTCGTTTAGTTATACATGTATCCTTAACGCGTTTGTTTGTTGTGTTCCATTCTCCCAACTTTGTCTTTTCCTTGGACGAATTTGTGGACTTTTGCCAATGTTATGTCGCATCGGTATTCTTTTGTCGACATTTCCATGGGCAGTGAAATTAACAGGATTAACAGTCTTATATTTCAGTAGGTACAGGATACAAACAAACCTAGAGAAATTGTTTCAATTTTCTGCCGTCAAAAGTTAGAACGGTCTTCTAATTACATTAAGAATTGAGCTAATACTATATCAATAACCGTTTTGGTGTATCCATATGCAGCTCGTTTTTATCTCGAAAAAGTTACGGTTATAGCTTTTTTGGAGACTTATCAAGAGCTTAAGTTAAAAGGCTTTCCGTTACAAATACGAACGTGTATACTATGTAAAATAAATCCAGTCATTTTCGCAAGACTATATGCTTTGATATATGAACTAAAATAAAATCTAAAATTTTCAGGACAGAAGATTAAGGTATGATTATTTGATCTGAATACACTTTTTTAATGGTCGCAATTATTTTGTATGAAAATCGATTAGACCCGTTTCTTTTGAATTATGAGACAGTAGAAAGCTATTTGAAGTTATATACCTGTAAAATTTCATACACTTATTCTATTACTTAAGTGAATAAGACCAAGCAATAAGTGTTTAATGAATCTTAATCCTACTGGATGTTTAGTGACATATTTGTTTGTAACTAATGTCAAACGAAGTAAACGCAAGTAAAACTTGAAGTCTTGAGTCGCACAAAATAAGAGAATTGTAAAAAGAAACATTTTTAAAATATATATCTTTTCATTATAACTAGACATGGTACAATTCAATATCTGAAGTTCGAAATTCGAACGACATGGACATTAGAAATAAATGGGATTTATAGTAGTGTTGTATCTATTCGGCAAAAATTTGACTGCCTTAGAATCCTTTAGTTTGTCTTTTTATAACTTATCACCTACCTGTCTATCTCAGCTGTCGTAAATGTAAATTAGAGAATTTTATTTTATGCCAAGAACTGTATCTTGAACGATTTAAGTTTCCTAAGTTTTATCAAAGTTGATCGTACTTGGAATTTGTTTAGACCAGCTTGTTTCTCTTGCTCAAAATTTTTTGACGACCATTTGGCTTTTAACATTTATGGTCACAAACGTTTGAGGATGATCCAAATACATGCATTTGCAATATATACACAAGAATGTTAGTCTTTAGTTTGTCTTATCATGATGTTACCAATAATAAACAACAAAAGGGATGGTTATATACATATTAATCAATAGATTTTTAGGAAATCAACAATAAAAACAATAGAATTGTAATATATGTACAACGTGAGTTCTGACATCCAAAAACGCACGACTTCCTTAAGCTAATAGGAGATTAGATAATAAACAGGGGTACCAGACACCTGCAAAAGATTACAGAAGCAACACAGAATAAAACATCCATAAGAACAAATTCTAAAATCAAAGCATTCTAGCTTCAAGATATCTCATTTAATATATATTATTATATTGTAATCATGTCATTGTTTACCAGGACCGACTTTATTAGCTGGTGGAAGTACATGTAGTTGGTCAACATGTCCACAACTCAGAAGATAAAAGAGATATAGATGCCGATAAGCTAGTTCTAGTGACTTTGTTTCCGCGAGTTTACATCACTAGTGCAAATATTTGTAGATTTTTTTCTCTGTTTTGCTGTTTCCGTCGATTCACCTAGACTTGAGAGTAGCTGATGGAGGTCAATCTACATGTATTAGGTGAAAGTCCTGAAAGGTACAATTTCTAAATTATTGAAAGCTATAATTGGTATTTTGCAAAGTATCATGGTTAAAATAGGATATACAACCTCTGTAAACGTGAAGACATGAATTTTCCAATCTAGAAGCATTTGCACACACATTTTACGAAATCTTAATATTAGAAATGCAATACTTTGTAAAACTTATTATTGTTTTTTTTTCTTTTGAAAGGTGTGACAGTACAAATGTATACACATAATTATTTGTAATCATGGCTATAATTCTTTGATTTTGTGTCTAGAAAGGTGAGCATTAAATATGTTAGAAAGCTACCTCAATTTACACACAGTTTGTACTGAATATAGTTTATCTATTATAAAACCAAATAAGCAAGTTATATGAGCTTAATTAATCCCAACTTTAGTTGGTGTTGAGTAACGTGTTTGTATAGAACGGAGTAAAACAAGAAAAGTATTGAGTTACATGTACACAAAATAAAAATATACATCCTAACTGAGCAATAATTTGATTTTTAGGGGTCGGGGATAGGATCAAATATGAAATAAAAAGGACCAGAATTTTTGCAAAATAAAGACATGATCTCTTTAGGTGTGAAAAAAATGCAGAATTTATGTCAATCAGGATTTTTTTTTTTTTTTTTTTTTTTGGTTTAAATGAAAATAAAATTTAGGCCACAGTAGCGCCCGAAAAAAATCCAGGACCAACATTTCAACGAAAAAAAATGCAGGATCAAACATTTGATCCTAGCCCCCCCCCCCCCCCCATAAAAATCAAATGGTTGCTCCCTTAAACAGACAGGTGTTTTAAATTGAATAAATGATGATTTAAGTTGAATCTGACCACAAAGTACCTGTTGAAGGAAACCTCGACTTTTTTCACTATTAGTTTGATCCAGTATTTTATTTTTTGAAAATACACATGTATTATGTTATGAAAAGATTTTACAAAGATCAACAGTAACATGCGAATTAGTAATTATCATCATGATTACAAAACAAACATGAAAACAACATCTCGTAATCAATATTCCATTTTTGCATTTTCTAAGATTTTATAGAAGTGCTGTTCATTAAATTCCTAATTATACACACGTTTCTCACTATTTTTAATTAACACTGGAAAACTTTTTCCGGATGAATCGTTTAAAATTACTAGGTTTTTTACTTTGGAATGCCATAATTTGATTTGATTATAGATTTTACAATTAACAGAGGAAGCAGTAGACCAAGCAATCATATCTAATTTAATACAGCTATTGAAGCTATAATAATTACAAGTTCCTTAATTAAGCACTCTTGTCGGTTTTTTACATTTTACTTCCTTAATGAACATTTAAAATTATTTTTATAAAGAACAGATTATATTCATTGTTTTTATATTGGTTTCTATACATTTTAAAATTTATGATATTAAACTTTGATTTTCTAGTGTTAAACATACATCTCATCTTCCCCAATGAACTTGATATTAGAGACCATCGACACACTCACTTCAGTTTCATACCTAGATTTATACTTATAAATAAACGGTGACTGAAATTTTATAACAAACTAGATGATTATATTTTTCCCTTTTTTTTGTCAGTAACATTACATCGTCTATCGTTTACATTTCACAGTTGATTCGTTACTGTCGTGCATGTGAGTTGTACCTTAACTTTCTTGACAGACCTATAACTTACTGTCACATAAACTTGTAAGACAGGGTCATGTTCTGACTCTGTTAATATCATAACTCCAGAAATTTTACGGTTGTTGACCGATATGAAGTTTTTATGTACGAAAATCTGTTTCTACGTGTAACAATGTATGTAAGATTTGGTTATTTAGTTGGAGTTTTACGTCGTATTCAGAGTATTTGGCTATTTCGCGGCGGCAAGTTTTTATTGGTGGAGGAAGCCGGAGTATCCGGAGAGAACCACCGACCTTCGGTAGGAAAATTGGCAATCCTTAACAATGTAACGTTAATAGTGTATTTTTTTTCTAATGAGCTATTCGAACTTAATAAGCCAGAGCTTTAATCGGAATGAAATCATTACATTATAAAAAAAAAAATCAAGTAATGGCAATTACTTGCGACCAGTTCCTGAAAAACGTTTGTTCGATTCAATTAAATTCAGTTTTTTTTAAAAATACTGACACGGATACTAAGTTATAATAATCCAAACATTTCAAGGATCATTACGGATACTGCTTAGCTTAATTATAAAATCTTGTAACGATACAATAAATATCTTGTTAGGTGAATTTGTTCTACAACCGGTCTATTTACTCATGTAACTGGCTAAATAAAAGGTGTCCAATATCTTTTTTTCTATATTCTGCTATATAATAGACTGCTACCCTTATCCTCACATTAAAAAGTTTTTGGTTCTGGTTCACAGTGTTTTTACAATAATAATTTCAATGGTGATAGTAATGAATTCGATTTTCAGTAAGTATCAGATATATTTGTTTGTACTGCACTGTTTTGCAGAATAAAAACCCGAAAGAGTATGGCTGACGATGAGTATAACATTGACAATATTTGTCAAATTCTTCTTCAAATGAAATTTATCATATTGAATAACTGTTTCGTCAAAATAAATGAAAATTTTAACAAGAAGATGAGTGTACAATAATGTTTTCCTTTTCTATTCCTGATCTTAAACACCTTTCAATGAAAATATGAAATGTATCCAATCCAAATATTATATGAGAAAGTCAAGAAAAAAATGTCGTTAATCTATATTAACCAACGAGTTTTTAACATTTGTTTTTGTTCTCTTATAGGGACTTTGTAAAAAAACAAATATTTGGGATTTTTTTTTTCACTGTACTATTGATCGAATAGTTAAAAGATAAAGCGAGAAAAATCAGATGGTCTAGATGGGTAAGCATTTCCTGCTCTTATAAGACACAACCAATGCCGGTAATTTATATGTCCGGTTTTGAATGTCATGATCTGGAAGCATTCTACTGGTACTTTCGCCTAATTTACCTGTCGTCCTCCGCTGTTGAATTATTTATAGATTATTACATTGAATTTTCCATATCGGCCCTGGTATCATCCCGGGAGTCCAATATCGGACCGAAGACTCTGCCCGAGGTACGATACTGGTCGAGGGATGATACAAGGGCCGATATGGAAAATGTCATGTCATAATCTATTTATAACATATTTTGAATTTGAAATCTATACACAACTACATAAATAATATGGAAAATGGCAGAGAAATAAAACTTTTAGCAGCTATATGAATTTTTTTAAATTATGGCAAACTATATGAAAAATTCATAGGAAACACTGTACCTTTTCATATTGTTAATAAACGAATTTTTAACAAGTCTCCCATTTTGTTTGGTTACGTTGCATACGACCGAAAGTGGGACGCATTACGGGAAGCACGTGAGGGCTGATACGGATTTCTAATAGAATTCCTTTATAAATCCGTATCAGCCCCAGGTCTGATACGGTGGATGATACGGATTTCCAATAGAATCCCTTCATAAATCCATATCAGACCTCAGGTCCGATATAGGGGCTGATACGGATTTCTAAAGGAATTGTATTGGAAATTGCATATTAGACTTCGGGTCTTGATATTTGAGTTCAATTCGGTCATATCAGCTATGCAAAATGCACTTATCAGATCAAAACACCTGATAAGAACTATTATTATACTACCTGTAAGAATGTCCTTTGATAATAAGAATACATTAATTTGGCATAGAATCGATCTGTCTTCTGATAGTCACTAATGCTGTCCTCAATAGCAGTGGACTGATATGTCAATCAACGTTCTATTCACGCGAGTAGGCGGAACCAATGTATGTTTGGGCGGAGATAATCATTATCCATATCTGAATCTTCAAAGCATTTGATGATAGACAATCTGCGCATTACTTTCAAACAATTATTGAAGTCAGTATAATAATAAAGATAAGGTTATGTTTAGAATTGACTATGCAAAATAGAACCTCGGTTAAAGACATAGTGAACCCCCCTCCTTTCGGGTCGTGCATTATGTCTTCAACCTTTTCTACTATTTTCGCATAGTCAATGCTAAACACAACATTATTATATAACTGTCCAATTATTCAGTTGTCTTTGGTATCATTTTAAAAAAATATATGATTTCTTTTTATATTGATAAAACATGCAGAGAAATAATGATTGAAATATGTTATCTTTGCTGATACAGTCAGACTATTCTGACTGTCTGTTGTGTTCATGCTTATGTTTTGTACTCTTTAATGTTATTTTTTGTCCGGCGTTCTGTCAGTTGTGTTACTTTGATTGATTGTTGACCTTTCCTGTTATCCATTTTGTTGTTTATTGAATAGTGTTTACCGAAATGCGTCTTTTTAACGTAGAAGATCAAATACTGTTTCTTAAAATTCAGTAACCATTATTATTTTTCATCTTGTAAGGAAAAGGACATTGACCTTGAATATCTGAAAATTTGTTATTTATTGACTTTTTGAGTTTATTAATTTTATCAATAACAAAATATATTTTTCTACTTAGTAAGTGATTGACACGATATTTCGTGTTAGCTTACGTAGATATTCAAGCGAAAATCCATAAGGATTTTTTTTATATTAAACTAAAGAGTGTTTACCAAACTATTTGTAGAAATATCAATTTACATACTCTAACACGTCTGATCCTCACTGCTTGTTCATTAAGTATCAGTTACTCTGAATTTGATAATTTTTCTTTCGAGTGTTCGTAAAAATGTACATTTCGTTGATCTTCCGGGTCTAATTACCATTCAGTTCAAACATTTAGCTAAGTTCAACTGACATCATACATGTCATAGGATACTGAGTAATTACCTCTGCTATTAGGTTGTAGCATTTCGATACTAACGTGAAAAATTATATTTAAATTTAATGTTATAAAATTGTTCAATGTTTGGATACTATGCAGTGTCTCCCTCGTGAATAGTTCCATCCTTCCACACTTTTAGTTACTTTGACATTTGAAACTGCTGTTTGAAAAATCAGGATTAGCCAATGTTATTGGATTTATATGATCTTATAGCCAACTACACTCTATATATACCTGTCCAATGCCAGATACATTTATTTTAGGGATACTTTCCCTCCGATTATATCTATTTCTTGGGCCATTTTCAAAGAGATGGTCCAATGCCTTTCATAGTCTATGATATAGCCTTTATGGCTACATTCAAAAATATGATACAAAATGCTTGCAAATTGAAAAAAAAAACAAACGCCTCTATTCACATTTTTAGAGCTTTGGTTTCTGTGTTGTCTTGTTCTGGCTCTGTTTAGTTCATTAGATATTTTAGTTAAACATGTATTCTCGTGGCACTTGTTTGTTATGTTCTATTTTCATGAGTTTGTTTTGCCTTTGGATTTCAATTTCACGAACTTTTCCCACTATTTTGACGCTTCGCTATTTTTTTGCCGATATTTACAGATAGAAAACATGTACATAAAATTGATTAAAAATTAAATTTTTATTTGCAAACATTCAAATACATTATGTACCTCCGTTTATGATAGAGATTGGTAAACTTTTAAACATTTAAAAGTTTTAAAAACAACAGTAATGAGTGTAAGATGCAAAGACGAAATTGACCCTACTTACTACTTTGATTAATTCAAACAGGAGTATATTTATTACTTTAACAGTGAATCTAATCTTAGCACTATTTTGAATTCATTGATTATGTAGAGAGGATCATCTTAGGAAGCAGCTATTCGAATTTAACGACAAGAGGGAAAAAAAGAAGAGATTATTTTCTTTATCCTGGAATATGTTTTAGATGCATCCTCCATGAGTATATATTTTGTGTGCAGGCGCACCCAATTTTGTGTTAACAATACTACTACTTGATTCGTGTCGATATTCAATACTGCCGTTTTCACCATATACCTTTTTCCAATCCCTCCTTGACCACCCACCAACCCACCCCTTCCCCACCTTGCGATATTGACAATACGTCTGAATTTTTGGGGAGATAATTATTGTTATTTTAGCAGGATTGATTTATTTCTACCTTATATTTCTCAATGACTAAGAACTTTTGTAAAAATATATTGGTCCTTGATTTATCGTATGTTTTCATTTTATCAATTGTTTACAAGACAAACATTGTTTCACTGGGTGTGTGCACAAATGTACTATATATTCATTTAAAGTAGATACGTTTGGCCCAGATTGTACTGCAAGTGGAAACCGGCTCAATTCCCAGATTTTCCAAGTGTTGTTTTCACTGTGCACTGTGTGTTGTACGATGGTCCAGATTTCTCTTCCGGTGTAGTTTGAACTTTATTTGTTTTTCGACACATCAAGATCCGTTTGAATGCGTCTCGAAACGTAACGTTGAATATGAGGTATAAAACGACATTGTATGACGTACTGAAAGCTGCCAAAAATATTTTCAGCAATGACATGGTCGCACTCACATTTTTACTTCCGTTTTTTCCCGTATCTTTCTGAAATAGCCAAAATATACAACAAATAAGAAAAAGCTAAAAAACAACATATGTGAAAAAAACATTTAAATCTTATTATCATGTGCAAATTTACTTGTGAGCGTCATGATTTAGGCACAGTTCTTTGTGTATGGGTGTGTGTATTGTCCTATCAAAATGATACAAGGTTATTTGATAATAGCTAAACATATCCTCTTTAGTTTGATATTAATTGTAACTAGAAATCTGGAGAGTCTTAATCGACAGTGATCCCCGCATCCCCTGTAAGTAGTTGGGCCACTTGCCTATAGTCAAAAATATACTACCTTATTCCCATCCAAAAATAGTATGCAGTTATTCTATAAAGAAATTAAATCAATAAAAATTGTGAAAAATGAAAAAACCTTAGTTTACAAGCTTAAAATGACAATTTTTGAAATTTGGCCTGAGTGAGCCCCCGGTTTAAAAATTGATATCCTAAATCCTTATTGTGCAACTAAATATAGTGTAGGACAATACTATATGTAAGCAAACTGAAAGAGAAGTTAAAGTCACAAGCTTAAATTAAAAATTTCAAATTTCGACCCATGTGGACATTTTAGAAAATTAAAATTCTAAAACCTTATTGCACATCTGCATATGGTGTTTAACAATACTTATAGAAATAAAATGCATAAATTGAAAAACAAAAGACGAGTTTATGTCACAAACTTAAATTGATAATTTTTCAAAATTCGACCCCTGTGGGCCCCTTGTTTAGAAAATAAAAATTCTAAAACCTTATTGCACATCTGCATATAGTATATGACAATACTGTATAGAAATAATATGCATAAATTGTAAAATTAAAGAGGAGATTAGGTCACAAGCTTAAATTGACAGTTTTTCGAAATTCACCCCCTGTGAGCCCCAATTTCAAAAAATCAAAATTCTAAAACCTTATTGCGCATTTGTATATAGTCTATGACAATGCAGTATAGAAATAATATGCATAAATTGTAAAATTAAAGAGGAGATTATGTCACAAGCTTAAATTGACAGTTTTTCGAAATTCGACCCCTGTGGGCCCCAATTTTAGAAAATCAAAATTCAAAACCTAATTGCGCATCTGCATATGCTGCATGACAATACTGTATAGAAATAAAATGCATAAATTGAAAAATGAAAGACGTGTTCAGGTTTTTCGAAGTTCAACCCATGTGGGCCCCTTGTTTAGAAAATCAAAATTCTAAAACCTTATCTACAGGTGGTATGCAACCACTCTATATAGAAATTAAAATTCTAAACCCAAAAGTGAAGGAGGAGTTGATGTCACAAAAAAGTGTGACGGAAGGACGGAGACAATCGCTATACCCCCGAACTTTCTTCGAAAGTGCGGGAATAATAAAGAGTTTACATCCTCATGTTCAACTCACAATTTTTGACATCCGACCCCTATGGGCCCCAATTATTCTAAAACCTTATTGCGCATCTACACGTGGTTTGCAACAATTCTATATAGAAATTAAATTCCTAAACCCAAATATCATCAAACTTTTTGAGCAATAAAACCAAAACGGTCCATAAAGTTGACTGACAGATCAAGTTTTATTTTTTTCCTACAGAACAATTATTGAATATTCTAGTTGAATACTAAATGTACAATATTTCAGGTATTTGCGGAGGATAGATATAAAAAGACTTTGCCGTGTACAATAGCAAAACAAAAAACAAAACAAAAAAAAAAAAAAACGAAAATTGACGTGTAAATTGCAATTAAAATTATCTCCGTCACGCGGGGTGCATTAAGATGATAGTTGTGTATTTGTGAACACCCGACACAACAATGAAAATTCTTAACATATCTAGAAACGTACTTTTTGTCAGTGGAGTTACGACTTTTAGTCTACTAGTATATTGGTCTCTTACGAATAACTACTGAAATCATTGATGAGATACCACTGAACTCTCACATGAGAGTGATGTTTTTGTCTTTAGTTTAACAAGCGATAGTATCCAAATAGCATCTCATTTCGACCCTGCTGCCTAAATTATATCTTATTTTAATATTTTTAGCAAGCTGTCACGCTGTATTGGCTTTCATAGTGTTTTATACCCCCAGAGTGTCAGAACTTAAATTGAGGAGGATTTGGTATCTATAAGAGCTGTTATAAGTGCCTGTACTAAGTCCGATTATTCTCAATCTCTGTTGATTTATCGTGCGTGGGGTGTGTTTTCTACGCTCTTTTAACTTGTTTTCGTGTAAAGATTTGTCATGGCGTTAATTAATTGATTGGTACCCCATTGTTGACCATTTCGTTTTATTATTTATCTTAGACACATGCTTCAACTATTCTATCAACCTAAACATACAAATCCATGGCCAGAGAAAAATTCTACTGTTTTTATTCTCTGATTATTATACATATCTATGTAATAAAACAATTTCCGTTACCGAAATTATTACAAAAGAAGCACTTCCTGAATTACCTCAGGACAACCTAATATTTCTTTCTCTAATGTCTTAATAAGCTTTGCTTCAGAAATAAAGTACTGTTCCATTTCGACAACTTTTGCGACGCATTTTTTAGTGATTAACCAAAATAAAACCCTATCCAGGCTACAGACTCCTTGTTTTGTATTGTTCTCAAATAATGCTGCTAATGAAATGTAGAAATTATAGACTTAAATTCTTGAGCTATCATATCAACAGAATGTTTATTCGTATGTACTATAATATCTGTATTGCAAAGAATCACAAAAATTAATAATACTTACTCCAATTATCAAGGTAACAAAATAAGGTAGCCAGCTGACGACAAAGAGCGCTGCTACTAGTATTAACATCTTTATAATTTTCATTCGTTTTTTCAGTAGAGTCTTTTTTGAAATCGCAGTTGACGTAGATTGATCTTCTGGTTCCCCATTCTGTTGTACAACGAAATGTATAATCTTAGCATAATTGTATAAAATGATGGAAAGTGGAACCAGGTATGTCACAAATAGTAACATAATTCCATTTCCAACTACAAAAAAATGAGGCATACTTTTGCTATTACAAGCTAGATATGTATCATTTCCATCCGTCTCCTCTATCACGTTGAATTCGACTATGGTTGGAATGGCTGCCAAACATGCAATCACCCAGATACCAGGTATAATATATCTGCAATGATGAATCGTAATCTGTGTCTTAAAACTATCAACTATACAGTTTCGCCTTTCGAACGCCATCATTGCAAGAGTGTATGATGCTGTGGTGATACTCAGTATGGGAAATGCAAACGCAATCTTGCAAAGAAAAATGCCTAAAACAGAAAATAAACAGAAAATATATTACTGTATAGATAAAATATATAATTAGTAGGTTTTTTTGTATGAATTTGAACTGTAGATACCCAATTACGATGTATCTGCGAAGAGAGGATTTTCAGAATTCACCTTCAAACCCTACTTTGAATTATATTAACTTAAAATTTCAACCTATGTTTTCTAATGCGAGCGTTTTGACCACTAAGAATGGAATTGTTTTTTCTTTCTATGTTATTGTCAAAATGAATATCGACAAAAGAATACCGAGCGACAAAACAGTGGGAAAAGTCCACAAACTCGAAGTCCAAGGAAAATATAAAGTCAGGAGAATGGAACACAACAAACAAACACCACAAGGATACATGTACAAATGTAAGACTAAAAGAATAAAAAGCGTAAGTAAACAAAACTAGAAAAAGACAGCAAAGAAACTAAAGCGCTAGCAATGCGAACTCCCATAAAAAACAGGAGTGATATCCGTTAACGGCACCTGTCACATTGCCAATGACGTTTCAAGTCAGGTAAGGTGTCAAGTACGATGTGGTGTCAATTCCAGAAGGACTTGAAATCTAACTAAAGTTATCTAGTCTTATACACGAGACAGAAACTTCGTATCGGTCAATCACCTCGTGATGACAACCGTAAAACTTTTGGAGTGATGAAATTAACATAGACTGAACATAACCATGTGACAGCAATCTCGCCCTGCCGAGAAAGTCGCCGTATAATTATCATGTGCGGCAGTAACGAATCAACTGTGAAATGTACACCCCATATGCTGGAGACCTAGGTGTTAGTGCTAAGAAAGGGGAAGTTCAATCGGAAAATTAAAATCATCACGTTTGTCATAAAGTTTTGATTTCAACCGTCCATTATTATCTATGAACAAGTACAAATCTAGATATGAAGCAGACGTTGGTGTGTCTGTGGTCTCTTTTATTTCAAGTTCACTGGGAAATATGAGATGTAGGTAATCCTTAAAGTAAGGATTATTATATAACAAAACATCACCTATATAACTAAAATTAAAGGACTGGGCAAGTTTCTTTTCTTTCTGACTCAGTAGCCCCTGTAAAAATTTAGCTTCATATGAAAACAAGAATAAGTACGCCAAAAGTGGCGCACAGTTTGTCCCCATTGGGAAATGATTCTTTTTGTAATTTTCATTGGCAAGTAAAAGTGTTGACCAAAGTACGTTTTGTGCAGATCGCTAAAATGTTAGCATCTTTAAAAAGATTTTGTTACGGATGTTTAATTAAATTTGTTCAGATCAAGTACGAGGGAATTTCACGCCACAGTAATATTCATAATAATGATGTATACAAATACTAAATATGTCATGTATGTCGTTCTAATTGTAATATTGTTGTTTATTCTTTAAATCATTTTACGGATGAAACATTGATTCCAATTTCAGGTACTTTGTAGGTCACTAGTTTGATATGTTTTCTTTTTTTTATTGCTTTTAATATAGACCATTTTCCTAATGATATACATGTATCAATGATATTGCGCTGTATCAGGATACGTCATGAATTTATGCGATGGAATAGTTTTATCAAAGAAGTTAATTTTACCACTGCTGGTGTACTCCAGGTCCCCGAAGGTTCCCCCATCTCAGCTGCTAGTATTTCGATACTGATACAAAAAATTTACTGTTACAAAATTGTAAAATTGTGAAAATGTAGGAGTAAATCCCCCTGTCTTTAGATGGTTTTGGCTTTGCCCCTTTTGGTCATTTTGGAATTTTTAAAACTTGTTGGATTTTGTTTTTGGTTTTCAATATTTTAGGCTTTGAGCACAATTGATGAGTCGTAAATCGACGAAATGTGCACATCTTCTGCATCAAAATTTGTGTCAAAGCCGAACTTTCGTTCTCGTTCATAACTAAATACATAGTTGTATAAGTCTAGTTTCTCGTACATTGGACGAAAAGTTTGGAATCCTCTTCCTAGTACAATTAAAAAATCAAACACAGTATTAGAATTTAAATATAAGTACAAATCTGTGTACTTTTAACATTGCCATGATATTTGTATTTTAATGCCATAGAATAATTGTTTATCGAATTTAAATTGTATTGCATATTTATTTATCATTATTTTTTAATTTATATTGTTTAATTTTTAATGTAATTATTATTGTATTAAGAAAGCCTTATTGAAAATTGGTGTAATCCAAATGAGTTTCTCTCTCTAAATAAAGATATTATTATTATTATTATTATTATTATTATTATTATACATGTAACATGGGCAATCCTAAGCGAAATACCTACGTTCGCATCAACATTTATATCATTATGTACAAAGCAATTAAGGTGATAGGTACCTAATCGGGCTTTATTTCAGATTTTTATAAAATTTTGCATGCAACTAGAGCATGATGAATTGAATATAAATATTAAAAAAAAATAATGTGTATCCCAAAACATACTGTATCAAGTTTTGGCAAATAGAATATGTAAAAATGCACGTAGATAGTGCGATGAAATATACAGATTTTTAGTGACATATTTGTGAATGATCTACACTGCAAAAGAGAAGCTGGTACCCTATATTCATTTAGTATCAATGAAACGGAATTAACATTGCGAAAATGAAATCGCTCATCGAAGTGGTTATGAATTTACTATCTGCTGGGTAATGAGGTAATAATACCGGAATGTGGCTGAAATTACTAGTATTATACGTTACAGTATTATATTTGATAATAACAGGGTATCGCATATTCCATCATTTCATATTCCTTCTTTCAGTAATTATCGGAGTCTAGTTCAATATACGTCATCATAATTTATGTTTAACGTGATTTTCTGCAACTGAAAATACAACGATGCAAATTTTTTTTTTTTTGTACTAAAGTTTCAGCTAGCGCAGTTTGATCTCAATATTACCGTTTATTTCTAGCTGGTGGTCATCTTGTTGATCATCACTTTGTGTTGATTTTGTCAGCTTGCTTTATATACCGGTGTGTCAGGATAGATAAGGAGAAGTTCGGGTACTCGAACAACCTTTCCTAACCCCAAGTGTTTGTACAAATCAGACTACCATGACTCTACTGATTCTAAGTTTATGGTTTGTGTTCTTTAATGTTATTTTCGTATGTTGGTTTGATGTCGTTAATTTGTTAGTATGCGAATGTCATTGTTGACTTTTCCGGTCATTTATTCACATTTCTGAAGAATGATCGGTAAACGTTTCTTTTGTCGTAATAACAACTTCAAGACACAGAACCTAGAATTCCGTACTTTTATAACAATGCCTCAAGATTATGCACAAATAATTTACAATATCAACCATCATATATTTGCGGAAGCCCTGGAGTGCCATGCAAAAAAAAAATTACAACTTGCGCGCACAAGTTACTATCTTGTGCGCACGAGTTACTATCTTGTGCGCATGAGTTACACAACTTGTGCGCACGAGTTACACAACTTGTGCACACGAGTTACTATATTGTGTGCACTAGTGACACGTGTTCTAATTGGCATGGGCACATTATGCTTTATAGAAGGCCAATACGATCCTGCTGGACAAACATGCTATAGGAAATTAAGGTAATTTTTGAACATAGGTAAAATTTTATTGACTAATAATTCAGAGAAAAGTAATTAGGAACAGTGGTCAAACCGAAGTTACTATTCAATTAGACGCTTGTATTTCTTATTCCTTTTTTATTAATTCCAATGTAAATGGGTTATTTGTTCGTAAGAGGGGTACACTAAGTTTGTTTTAATGCACTGAAACTCAAGTGATGTTTTCTTCTGTCGTGTAAAGTTATGGTGTTATAACTGGGCTACGGGGATTTTATTACACAGTTCCTCATTTGTTGTTTTACTTGATACATATAAACATTTGACGTTTTTTTTTTGGTACTAGATAGACGTTATATCTTATTATCATCGACGTCACTGAGAGGATAATTGGAAACAATGTTCATCGAGTACCAAAAATAGTCAATAATATGTTTATGGCCTTAGTTATGGCCGTATAAACTAGCCATAATTTATCGATTATTCACACCCGTAACATAATAGATTATTACTATGACGTCACATCAAAGGTGAAAACCGTACTTTAATTTCTTTAGCGATACTTATCGCCAGTCATTAGTCACTGTGATTAATTTTACTAATTTAAGATTAACACTCGACCCACGATGCTCGATGGTTATACTAGTTCACAAATCTCTTCAATGAAATAGTCACATTTTAAATTAGTTTATTTTATTACAGGTTTCAGATCGAATAATCATGACCCCAAATGATTTAGCTATCATTATTTCAACCTACTTTAGCCTAGGACTGCAATATGAAGAAATTCTTGGTTTGTTAGCTCAAAGGCATAGGGTTATTTTATCTATGAGAACTTTGAAAAGACGCTTAGCTTCGTATGGATTGTACAGACGAAAGAATTTTTCTGATGTTTTTCAAGTTGCAATGTTTATCTTCGAACAACTAAAGTCATCTAGTTGTCTCCATGGATACCGTTGGATGCATTCGAGATGCTTACAGAATGGTTTTGTTGTCCAAAAGGAGATGGTAAGAATTCTATTAAGCATATTGGATCCTTCTGGCGTTGCTGCGAGAGTTAAGCGCAAACTAAAAAGAAGGCACTATAGATCCAAGAGTCCTAACTACATATGGCACCTTGACTCATATGACAAGTTAAAATCGTATGGAATTTTTGTCAACGGATGTATAAATGGGTTTTCAAGGTTTATAATTTGGTTACGTGTTGGTAGAAGCAATAATAACCCAAGAATTGTAGCCAGATTTTATGTAGAGGCTTTGACTTCTTTAGAAAGGGTACCACATTCAATACGATCAGACATGGGAACCGAAAACAGATATATTGCTGAAATGCAGTCATTCTTAAGGAGGAATGGTCCTGGAAGCATAACAGCTTTTCTCTATGGAACAAGTCAACACAATCAACGTATAGAGAGCTGGTGGGGAATACTTAGAAAAGAATGTGTACAGTTTTGGATTGAATTCTTTGAACAGATGAAGCAAGACGGCTACTTCACTGGCGACTTCATCGACAAAAGTCTGATACAATATTTTTTCATGGATATTATCAGAGTAAGATAGAATATGATATATAAGTATCACCTTTAATCAAAAAGAATCAACGAAGAACTATTCCAAACGCTTAATGTGATATAGTTTAACATGTTATGTTTCAGTACAAAAACCTACTACAAAAAAGACATTTTGTAGAAAAAAATCATTCCTTTAAGACTATTAAACTAGCAATTTTTTTCCAGACATTTGCAAGCACTGGCCCTTGTAAAATATCTTTTGACCCTTTTATCTCTGAAACAAAATAAGCTATGTTAGAACGGTTAAATATCATTTAAACAGGAATTTCATAAGGATTCTTATAGCAGAATAAAAATTCCCATCTAAATCGGACATAAAGTATAAGTTTTCTAATTATAGGCAGCATAATTACCCCAATCCCCTTTTTATCTCGCAAAAAAAGTTACATGGCGAGCTTAAATTTACTTGCATCAACGTTATTGTGAAAGGAATAAAAAAAAAAAGGCAAACGGAAATTGCATGAAAAATAGAGGTTCCATGCCAGTAAAAACACATATCTAAGACAGTCCTTGGCGTTTGTGTGTTACTTGTTGCAAACAAATTAAGGAATGATTGTAATTTTAGATTGCCTTGAAATTTATCCAAGAAGCACGTGACGCGTCATAACAACAGAGAAATCTACTTATTAGAAAATAATCTTACTAATTTCATCAATCAAAAAAACATCATACAAACCAAATTGAATCATTATGATATAATTTCAGGTAGGTCCGTGAAGAAGAAATAAGAAGTGTCTCTGTTAATTGCACGTGTCTTCATTAAACAAATTAGATTTTAATCGAAGAGAATGTATTTTAACACCCCTTTTATCAAGTTATTTCTGTTTCAGAGAGAGCTTGAAAATGTCGTTGAAACATGGAATGCACACCGAATTCGGAAATCGAAGCATTGCGACATAAATGGGCGTCCAATGGTCGTATATCAGGCACCTTTTTTGAAAGGCACCGAGGATTATTCACTACCTTTGGACAATGTCGAACTAAATGCTTGTGCCGAGGAGTGCGACTTCGAAGATTCAGACTGTGACAGTGACATTTTGGACCTGGCTGACATATTGATGGAGGAAAACAGCTGGACAAAAACAAGGGATCCCTATGACAGAGCCACACTTTATTTACAAATGAGGGATATAATAAGACAAAATTTATAATTTAATATGCGGTAATCTATTATCACTGGAAATGCTAAAATTTACGGGGTATATATTATAGCTTTAACGTGTACTAATTGTAGTAATATTTGTGTACTTTTACAACATGTTTTATTTATTAGTTTACTAAAATAAATCTCTACAAATACATATAACATATACAACTTGAAAAATGTTTTAATATGAAAAGACAGCCGGAATATTTGGCATGCGTCAATGAGGCAACATCCCAATAACATAGAACGTGAACAAAAATGGGATCATCTGGTGACACTGTTTTGCCTTTAACAGTGAGTAAGAGCATATACCACATCACATTAACTACCCGACACCGAAACAAATGTCAAACATTCAATTAAAAGTTTTAGCAAATTCCAAAATCAACAGTATTATAATTTCACTTCATATGAAATACTGAATTTGGATTGACTACAAGCTTTCGATTTCGTTTTCTCAAATTTCCTGAATTAAGTATTTTTTAGACATCTCGTGATATTTGTCAATTGAAATTACAAGAAACTGCAATTGTATTTTTATTAAAATAAGACCCGTAATTTTGTGTGTGTATATCTTTCATCAATGATGCTGTGATATATGATACCTAAAGTACATTACTAGTAATACATGTCTTAACATGCCGTTTTATGATTAAATTCATCACAGTTTCTGCCAAAACAAAAACTAAGAAATTCGGTAAACATCATCTGTTAAGGACAATTACTCCAATAAGGGAATAATTTACAATTTTAGTCATTAATTGACTTATTTGAAATACTTACTTTGCTGAAAATTTGTTCTGTTTACAGTTTGTTCTCTCTATTTACACTATAACCAAAACCTGAAATTTCCCTAAAAAAAACCCAGTAGACTCAGGACAGTAACCTAAAAATAGGTTGCCCAACTGGTCATATGGAATACACTTAGGATATCCATAGGTTTGTTTTTATACGATTTTGTTTTGCGGCCGTATAATGTAACGACCTTGTCGTCATCGTCGTCCCAAGACATATGGTTTCCAAGTCTATAACTTGATAAAATTGAGAATAGAAATGGGGAATGTGTCAAAGAGACAACAACCCGACCAAAGAGCAGAAAACAGCCGAAGGTCACCAATGGGTCTTCGACACTGCGAGAACACCCGGAGGCGTGCTTCAGCTGGCCCCTAAACAAAAATGTGTACTAGTTCAGTGATAATGGACGACATACTCTGAAATATATAAATGAAATCTATAAATGAACTAAAATTAAAAATCATACAAGACTAACAAAGGCCCGAGGCTCCTGACTTAAAGATTTCAACCCTCCCCTATACCTCTAGCCAATGTAGATAACAAAAACACACACCAATACGCACAGTGAAACTCAGTTTAAAGGAAATCCGATTCCGATGTCAGAATAGTAACAAAAGAAACTAAACAAAATGACAATGATACATAAATTAACAAATGACTTCTAGCAGTTACTGACATGCCAGCTCCAGACCTCAATTAAAATGATTGAAAGATTATGTCTTCATCATATGAATATCAAGCACAGTTCCTCCCGTTTTGGGTTTAGTATCATACCATCATAAAATATATGAGAAGAACATAACCCGTATCATGTCAACAACTCGCTTTAGAACAAAGGTGTTTATTTCCGATGCAAAGTCCCTATAAGTGAATATCAAAGCCAAATATGCCATCTTTAATTACCTGACAAAGTATCGTAACTGAACTTCTATGTAAAAAGTCTGTTTAAAGGTTTTGATAGCTTTTGAGGTTAATGCCGATATTTTTGTGCTTTGTAAAGAATATTACGATAAAAGATTGGATGTGAAATACCTGATGACCTATTTCACATAGTAATTCCATGCAGTAGTTTCCGAGAAAAGTGTAACGGTAATATTTGTGTAGCGAACGGACGGAGAAGCTGAACCGTGAAGTCATCATTAAGTTGGGTATACTACCCTCCTATAAGAGTAGACTGGTCCAACAAGTAACCAATTTATCTGTCTGTAGGACTAGACTACTCAGAAAGGAAGATGATATACCTAACCTAATGACTTCACGGTTCAGCTAGCAAGCAAGCAAGCCAAACATATTATCTTTACCTTTACTGTAAGCAGAAAACGTAACTTGAAAGTTGCTAGTTAATTCAAAGTCGCTGGACCATGACCTAGGAGCAGGGTCTCAAAATAGTCGTCAAAATACAACTTTATATTAAACAGCAATGATATATTACAAGAAGTTCCTATTAAACCAGCTATCTTAGAAAAAGTAACAACGGACGACGACACATACTAAAGTGATACCAAAGCTCTCTGGACCTTTTAAGCCAGGTGCCCTTACCAAAGGGGTAATCTTTTTAACCTTTTCTGTGTTGTGCTGTAAATACATAATTTTTAGTACTAGTATTTGATGTCGTTTCTGCAACTAAAGCCATGAGTCTTTGTTGTCTGATAAAGCGAAAAGCTCGATGCCGAAGATTTTTTTGGGACTTGTAACAGATATTGTAAAGAAGTACGCAAAAACCAAAGTGTCAAAAGTAAATCGGGGAACAAAAACACAACTGATAACAAGAAAACAAGACACCCAAACAAAGGACAGTACTACGCAAATAAGCTAAAAGTCAAAATCAAGCAACACAGACCCCGTAAAAAAAGAAATGGGTCGAATTTAGGTTGCTTCTAACAAGACACCCGCCGTGTTAATTGTTAAAGGCCAAGTATTGGAAAGAAGGAAGAAATATATGACAGACGAAGGTCCCCCTTCATACCCCCTAGACAAGAGACATATATACTACCATACATGTCTCTGTCTAAACCAACCTAAACAAGAGGCTCTCAAGAGCCTGAATCGCTCACTTGGCAAACAATGCACTATAAACTAAATTAATATATTAATGTTTGTTGTAAATTAAACTGAGTATTAAAGGTCATGTAAAATGATGAAAATACTTTTAAAAGCCTTTCAAGAACCTCTGGAAAGAAATGGGCATGAGTTCTCCCTACGCTTGATTAAGATACAGTCATGGTCAATCTGATGATTCACAATACAAAATACAAGCTTTAATTCATCTTCAAATACAAGTATTAATCTTTTGGTCTATACGTTGTCTTCGTTTTTAAAATGTTTGAAATAAGTTATGTAAAAATTGTGGGTTAAGGCTTTTTATTGTACTTGAAAAGGAAATATTGCAGGAACAATCATGCTAAGTTTCATCCAAATCCCCCTAGTAGTTTCAGAGGAGAAGATGTTTGAAAATTTGTTAACAACGATGATGACGGATACCAAGTGATGGCAATTAAAAGCTCACATATTATGAAGTTTAATCATTGTTATACAACATTCTCATCATCACCATTCACTAAGGATACCATGTTTACTTTAAAAAACAAATATTGTTGAAATCCGAGCAAGTGTAAAAAATGGCGGGAAAATGGCAGCCATTTTAAAAATGGCCGTCCAAAACAAATTTTCATCATCACCATTCAACTCGGATACCATGTTTACCTTGAAAGAAGCTTTGATCTTCATTTTCTTTCTATAATTTAGTAAAGAATAGCAAAAACCAGCATTTTGACCCCTATGTTCTATTTTTAGTAAGGGCGGAAATGTTTTTCGACCAATCAAAAATCCAAGCATTAACTTTTTGCAGGATACCCTAAGGAACAATCTTACCAAGTTTCATTTGATTTTGAATAGTAGCTGCAGAGAAGAAGATTTTTGAAATAATAACATAAAAAAAGCCAAAAATGTCAAAAAGGGCAATAACTCTAACATCAGTTGACAGATTTTCACGAAAATCAGCACACAGGTAGCTCTCATCATGCTGAACACTTTCAACCTGCCAGAATTTGCCATAACCTAATGATTTTTGAGATAGTTGTGTAACTTGTGCGCACAAGATAGTAACTCGTGCGCACAAGTTGTGTAACTTGTGCGCACAAGATAGTAACTCGTGCGCACAAGTTAGTAACTTGTGCGCGCAAGTTGTAATTTTTTTTTTTGCATGGCACTCCAGGGCTTCCGTAGATTAATTACTAGTATTCTGTTATTATAATTATTATAATGTCACACTAAGATGATATTAAATCTTCATCATCGAGAAGATATTAACGATTTTGTAAAATTAAATTTCTAATCTTATATCATATTATATCAGCTGTTTCGATAGGAAGAATAAACTACTGCGCATTTTTTTGTGTGAAGGTAGTTCGCCTTTACCTGCTGCATATTTTAAACTAGATAGTCCATATGGTTGTAAAAATCCAAGAACATGGCGAAATTTTTAGAAAAGCAAATTAGAGAACAGAAAAAAAACACCTACATGTATAGTAAACAACTAGCAATGTGAATTCATTAGAAAAGAAAGAGGGTATGACAACATCAGGTCTGCCGGAAGAGCGAGTATGTCGAGTATTTACGGCATCCGTTATTTCATACGACTAAATTCCAGTAAACCTCGTAAAATGTTCATTAGTAATTATAAGAGTAGAAGTCTTCCTCCAAATACTTCATCTAACTGCCTGACAATGACATTTTAAATATAATTAAACAGGGCTCAATTAAGACAACTGCAGGAAAACTTGACAAATTGAACTCGGAGGAGGGGGGGGGGGGGGGTTAGACAAAGCACTGGACTGTGTAAATGTTTCATTTCACAGTTTAGTGACTGTACAAAAATGTTTCAATATATGACTGTTTTCCATGTGTTTTCATATAAACCTTCATTTTTTTCATAAATTTATTCTTAATTCATTGTAGACAAATTTATACAGTTTATACATCACCAAACAGGTTTTTTTCTTTTAATTCTATTTTCATTATAGTTTCTGGTCTTAGGGATTTGAAAATATGATGATTTAAGACGCGATAGATTTATTTACCCGTAAAGGGAAATTTCAGTCGTGTGTTTAAACAATGAAGGCATAGAAATGAACCATCAGAATATACAGTATTGTTAAAATAAAAGATTAAACTTTAAGAAATTGCTGATTTAATCATGTGTTAATGTAGCAAAGATTTTCAATTTTGGTCCAAAATTTTTTTTATAACGCATTTTTCAATAGTCCGGATTTTTATGAAATAAATACCGATCTATATTCCAGGAATGAAATACTTTTAGAAGGTCACTTTACATAATTTACATTGCTTAAATCTTTTCAATGATTTTGTCATGAATTTTTTTCTCATTCAAAAGAACACCACTACTGTAAGAAAAACATGGAGTGAATCAGAATAAAACATTCGAAAAACTAATATGAAAAGATTGTCATCGGACTCGCATGCAACTAATCTATATTCATTTGAATTTTTGTATAATATTTTGCTTCCCATAATTTTACATGATACCAAACTCGTATTTTTCTTCGGTTTATCTTGAGCCACCTAGTTAATGATAACTTCTATATTATATTTGAAAGCTGTCTATCCACATAAGAGTATTTTTCATTTCACAGAGCATGGGGATTCAATTTAGAAAAAAATATTTAATTTGCTGCGCATATTTTATCAGATATTTAATCAAAACTCTTTTTTTTCAGTTAAACACTACCTACCTTCATGGAAGTCTTCTTCGTGTGATAGATCATGAAGATTCTGTGGTAAAATAATCCCAGCCAGTATTATATCACTTACAGACAAGTTACATATAAAAATGTTTGTTACATTTCTCAGCTTCTGGTTCCTCCATACCATGATAATGACCAGAAAATTACTTATAACGGCAAATAGAAGCAGAAGTCCCACAAAGAAAATAAAAACGGCATCTCCATCGCTTACAGCCATGTTGAGAGTCTTTAAAAATAACAGTAATTGCTGATATATATACAGCTTATAGGCGGAGAACTTCCAATCGCTATTCACCTGAATGGGAAGGTACTTTACGGTATTGGATATATTTAACTAGAAAAATATATGTATACATTTTCCCATGGCTGTAATATTAATATAAACTGATATATTTTCCATGGAACTGTAATATGAAATATAAAGCAGGCATGGTTCTCTTTTTGTTTAACTGTTATCGGATATGCTCAGGACCAAAACTTTGGATAGGCAAAAATCATAAGCTTTAAATTTTAATTGCTATGTTGAATTTATTTTGATTTTGTCCTCTTTTGTATGGTATTTTTGTGAGCACTTTATATTACAAATAATGAATACATATTTGTCACAAACAATGTTTATATTTTTAATGCTTATAAAGTATCAGTATACACAAATACATAGACGTAATATCAGTTGCTTCGGATTTACGCCATCAACCTACCTATGGTGTATATGTACCATATTATACCGCAAAAAAAATGAAGTATCAAATGACGCAATCACATTTGGCTGTTGCTTTTTGTGTTTCTTGTAATGTTTTGTCTGGTAGAACTCAGCTTCGGGTAGTTGAAGCAGTTGAATCTTTGAATCTTGAATCTCATAATAGTTCCTTATGCAGAGGGCATTGTCATGAAACATAGCCAGCCCTCGGGACAGTAGCATTATCGGTGTTTCAGTCAATATTATTGTCCCTTGGGCAATCTATATTTCATGATAATGCCCTCTGCATAAATAACTTTTATATAATTATCGCTTTTGTCGGTGTTTCTGTTTCCTCGTGCAATAACTATTGTAGAAGTCATGAAAATGAACCGATATCCGAAAATATTTAATAAAGTCCGTAGTGTCATTTCTGCAAATTGTATTTAACTCTTTTCCGAAAATTTTAATTCAATGTAAGTACAGGTACAATGGATAAATACGGATAAGACAAAAGTTTGTGTTTTTTGTTATGACACAAGATCACATGTACATACAAAGACGCGTATTAAGATTTCGATCGAAGTGTTTTGGTGTTGGTTAAAATAATTCAATTGCTATAAACCGTCACCGAGATAACACAAATTGACACAAACATAAGAAATTTGGTAAAAATAACAACAGATGTGTGTTTACAGTAAAACAAATGAAGATCTTGTGTACCTGTGCATAAATTTTTAATCTTGCAATTTTAAAAGGACTTTCCCCTGTTAAAACCAAAACTAACTAATCAATCATGCATGTTTAATTATAGAGTCAGTCGACAAAAGTTGGACACTTGATTTTTGCTATAACATACATGTATACTCATTGTAATATTGCGTTTATTTCTTTCATAAAATGAATAAAAATCACAGGGGTCGGGGTGGAGCAGAGATAAAAAGGGAAGCAGAGAAAATTAGGGGGTTCAACATACTAAATCCATTCCCCAGCTGCCTGTGATATTCAAAGCGTTGGTTCTTGAAAAAGAAACCATGAGCCCGAGGGCGAATGCTTTGTTTTTCATGAACCAACGCTTATCGATTGTGTCTCTAACTTAAACTATTGTTCTGGTTTCTTTTCAAATTAGAATATAGCAAAGTACTCTCGACCAATTAAATTATAGGATTTAATGTTTCTTAACTATGAAGAATGAATGTAAAACATGTTCTTAAAAAGGGATTATCCTATTGTTTTCTTACGATTCAAAACAATGAATTCCTATAAATGAGTTACAACTGCGCCGAAGCACATTTATCACCTTACAGAATTTGTGAGTGAAGTTTATTAAAAATTGAATTTGAATTTGAAAAAAAATAAATAAATAAGTTACTGTTGTAGTTTTTAAGATCGGTAACGTTGAACGTTAAACACGATTAAACCAATACAAAAAAGAAACATCTCATTAATTAAATTTTACCTACATCTTTATCTAAAAGCATTAATACTCAGATTACTTGACACGCGGCTGGTAAGAATAGACATTTCAAGAATTCCGATAAAATTAAAACAGGAGGTAAAATTAATATTAGAATTTAATTTATAAAAGGTTGATTAATTCTTTTTATTTGATTTGAACATTTAAATTTTAGCTAATTACTTTATATATGAAGTAGTATTTACATTATGTATACAGGGGGCATTCCGTATTATAGATATAATGGATAAGCGTTGGTTCTTGAAAAAGAAACCATGAGCTCGGAGGGCGAATGGTTTGTTTTTCATTAGCCAACGCTTATCCATTGTATCTCTTACTTAAACTATAGTTGTGACGACTTTTCCCAATTACCTTTCCTACTTAATTAGACCCTATTATGTGTGAGCTTAATTTAACTTAATTCTCTATACTACTATTCAATTAGATATATATATAGTCACGTTGATGATTTTAATGGTAAATGAAAATTAATACAAAACCATATGAACTTACAATATAAGGCATATGATTCAGAAATTTGTCCATTATTGACAAAATTCCGTATTATAGATGTAATGGATAAGCGTTGGTTCCTGAAAAAGAAACCATGAGCCCGGAGGGCGAATGGTTTGTTTTTCATTAACCAACGCTTATCCATTGTATCTCTTACTTAAACTATAGTTGTGACGACTTTTCCCAGTTACCTTTCCTTTCTTAATTAGACCCTATTATGTTTGAGCTTAAATTAACTTAATTCTCTATACTACTATTCAATTAGATATATATATAGTCACGTTGATGATTTTAATGGTAAATGAAAATTAATACAAAACCGTATGAACTTACAATATAAGGCATATGATTCAGAAATTTGTCCATTATTGACAAAATAAAGCATAGTCGAAATAATTTTCCTGTAGAACATATTGTTACTGAAAGAAAAAATAGTTTAAATCCACTCGGTTTACACTTTTTATATTTTAAAAATATGTCAAAATATGCAATGAAACAGATGAAATTGCCATAAACATCAAAATAACAATGTTCTAATTTTTTATTGAACTATATGAAATTGTCGATAATAATCAAATAAAAAAAATAATGGTCTTTTCTTATTACTAAATTATATCAATGATAACACAAAGATTTGGGAAAAATGGAACGCCGAAACAGAGATTTGAACTATGTCTACAAGTGTTACTTTCAACTTATCCTAACCTTGCGGCTGCCATCTTACACTATACAAACGTCGCTTTTAAATATATAAAGGCGAAAGCCCAATGCATATATTGTACCGTATCATATTGATATATGTAAAAACGATACCATCCGATTGGTAGCCGAGAGGTTTCGTCGATGTGTTCTTGAACTATGACACATAATTTACCACAAGGAGGGGAGTTCGAACCCCAGTCACGGCAAATAAAAATTTGCAAAAGTCAAAGGTAAGTTTTTAAACTAATACCAGCCGTGAAAAAAAAACAGCCAATTCAAACTTAATGAAATTAAGTACACAAAGGGAACAATTGAATATAATTTGATGATTTCATTTATGTGACGAATTAAAGAAGCGTTGATTCTAGAAAAAGAAACCACGGTAAATGAATAGGCTGACGTCACAATAGTGGTTTAACTGTGGAATAAAATATAGTTGTAACTCATATTTTGAAATGTATTGACTTAAACTGTAAATAAACAAAAAGATAATTCCTTACTTAAATGTTACATTTTTTACTTTCATACTCAAAATAAGGAAACACCATTGCATTGTACTGTTGTGTCTATGAATGTTTAAAATGCAATTAATTAAAATTTCCCAAATTATTAGAAATGCCTTACATCACTACGACTAATTCATAATTGAAATGTCTAAAAGGAAATCGTGCATAAACTATAAACCTTGCACTGACCTTGAAGACAATTATACTTAATTCAAACTAATCAAGAGGTCATTTGAGCCTTGAGCTTACAATATTCTAAGTTTGTAAGTGAATGATAATCCCTTTCTTCATGATAAGTACTCGCTGACGCTCGTACTTAATCATGAAGAAAGGGGTTATCATTCTCGTACATATACTTAAAGCATTTTCCTAATTAGAAGGTATTGTAACTGAGTTTAAATAACCGTGTTATCATGTTAAACGATGCATAAATAAATCAAAGTTCACAAGCACCAAGTTAGAGAAATACAAATAAACATAATGTTACTGAAAGAAAAAATAGTTTAAATCCACTCGATTTACACTTTTTATATTTTAAAAATATGTCAAAATATGCAGTGAAACAGATGAAATTGTCATAAACATCAAAATAACAATGTTCTAATTTTCTATTGAATTATATGAAATTGTCGATAATAATCAAATAAACAAAAACAATGGTCTTTTCTTATTACTAAATTATATCAATGATTACACAAATATTTAGAAAAAAGGGAAAGCCGAATCAGAGTTTGGAACTATGTCTACCAGTGTTACTTTCAACTCATCCTAACCTTGTGGCTACCAACTTACACTATACAAACGTCGTTTTTAAATATATAAAGGCGAAAGCCCTATGTATATATTGTACCGTATCTTTAATTTCAAAATATTTTATTGATAAATACATATCAAATGGATTGGACAACAGGCTAGGCCTATACAAGTCCTCTCCACGAAACAATGTGAATAAACAATATACAACGTATAATATAATATAAACATCTACAAAACATCCCGCAATTACAATTTTATAAGCAATTAATTAGTATAGATAACTTATAGAAAATACATTTTAAAAAGATAACAAAATTAATACTATAGGACTGATGTGACAACATCAAATCATAAATATATTCTACTGGTAAGGTAACCTGCATGAAGATTTGGGAAGTCCATTCTATATAAACAATTTACAATTCTGAGAGAAAGAGAAAATAAAATAAATACAATAACAGTTATACAGATGCTTCAATGGATTTAATATGATAAGATAAACATATTGATTTATATTCAAACTTAAGAAATAAAAGAAGTGACCAAGTCGGAGATTATGAAGCAAGTAATTGAATAAATAAAAAGTTTAGAATAAAAAAGAAATTGGAAGAAAGGAATTGGGGTTAAAAACGACATTTGGATATCATCCGATTGGTAGTCAAGAGGTTTCGTCGACTTGAACTATGACACATAATTTACTTCAAGAAGGGAGTTCGAACCCAAGTCACGGCAAATAACAATTTGTAAAAGTCAAAGGTAAGTTTTTAAACTAATACCAGCTGTAAACAGAAACAAGTTGCCATTGAAACTTAAAGTACACAAAGGGAACAATTGAATATAATTTGATGACTTCGTTTCAGTGACGAATTAAAGAAGCGTCGATTCTAGAAAAATAATGCATGGTAAATGAATAGGCTGACGTCACAGCAGTGGTTTAATTTTCTAGAATCAACGCTTCTTAAATCCTTCACTGAAATGAAGTCATCAAATTATATTCAATTGTTCCCTTTGTGTACTTAATTTCATTAAGTTTGAATGGCGACTGATTTCTGTTCACAGCTGGTATTAGTTTAAATCCATGTTTGTCTGTTGGAAGCCCCAAAAATAATTCTGATTAAAATAAAACAGGTTATGCACAATGCTATTTTGTATTGAAGATTCTATGAAAGTTTCAATAACATCAATTCACTGTTGTAAAAGTAATTTCAGTAAATAGGGCGGGCAGACGGACGGACGAACAGACTCCCTTACTAAGCTAGGGATATAAAAATTATATGAAGTTGTACTCGAGAAATGACAGCATCACAATATATAACTTACGAGTAATTTTATTCTTAAGATATTTTGTGAAAAGGGCTACATTTAATATTCAAATTTCTCAGAAGTAATTCAATTATGCTATATTTAAGTCCATGAGAGATATAGGTACATAAGAGCTTTTGTGTCATAATTAAGTTCTTAAATTATATCTGCAGAAGTCAAATATAATTTGTTCATTATGGTGATGTTAAGTAAATAATTAATTTCAGCAAGTACTTAGAAGGCACAACACTAAATCGAGCCCCGTTTACTTCACTGTTAAATTCGTCATTTTATAAAATTTGAGAAAAATATAAAATGAATTTTCCCAAGTCGGGCAATATGTGGACATGTTTTTCAAATAAAAGCTGTCTTAGAAAATTGTACTTGAATAGTCTCGCTCTGGGTTTCAAAGAGTCAAAACCTTTGTATTTTTATTTTTTACATGCTCGTGATCAAGACCATATTGGTCGAAACGTTGGGTATTTTTAACTTTTCATTTTGTTGTTGTTTTTATGATTTTATGTTTGGTTTTGTTCGACTTGTGTATTTCATACATTTTAGTCGTTTTACGCCCCTTCTGACAGCTCACCATTTCCATTTATTTTTCTTGTTATCTATTGTCGCATGAGCTGTTTCGCAACATACTTAGTTACCAAATAAGAAATTGTTTCTCGTTTCATATTTCCCCGTGAAAATTTGCCCCATCACTTCAAACTGAATACCGAAAATTACAGGCGCATTAATATGTCCAGTTCTCGAAACTTTTAAGGGTTATTGGCATGCCGTAAAGTGTATTTCGTAGGGTATTCATTCCTTTCCAGAATAATTCACTTGTTTATGCTTTAGATTGTGGCATTAGTTCTGACAGATCGACGCCGAAACCCATAGGAATTATTTTGTTCTACTTTCCTCTGTCGAAATTGCTCCAGCTATTTACCGAAGTTCCCTCATTATTCACCTATGTCATATAAACTGAGACTACTATAACATATATTATAGTATGTGTTATAGTAGTCTCAGATATAAATTGTGAACCTAAGATGCTTATTTGTATTTTCAAATAGTTAAAATATGACATAAAAAGTCAAATTCAATCTCTAAAATGGCAAAATTTTCATTTAATTTAAAGAGATTTAACACATAACGATGTATAATTATCTAGTAGTACTGGTAAATTGCAGGTAATCTTTCGGAAATAAACTATATGTACTATCACAACATTCCCTAATTAGTATATTCATAAATTATAAGGGATTAAAGGTGGGAGAAAGAGGATGACACCGTGTTGACAGGCTAATAATTATTAGCCATGACGAACCACCTAGGCCACTCGGCCACCGATGCCCCCAGGTTAATATGATAACGCATTTATGAAATAATTCTGGTCTCGGGACAACGTGCAGAAAAAATGGATTAAAACAGAAATTGCTTTCGGATGTATTGACAATGGGTAGTTTACTGTCTATGGTGTAGGGAAGGTGGGGTGGGTAAAAAAATACTGCAAAATCAAACACTAAACGAAATTAAGCTAAAATAGAGATTGCGTGTGGATATATTGACATAGGTAATTTACAATATGTTATGATGTAGAAAAGGTGGGGGTGTAAGTATATACTGCGAAAACAGACATTTAAAAAAAAACTAAGCTAAATTGCGTTCGGATCTTTTCCAGAAAACATTTCCCGTTTCTAATGCGAATATATTTAGTTCTTTCTTCATATCAGGAGGTCAATAAATAAATAACGGATATAAATAAATTCGATATGATGTTCTTAAGATAATCTGATATGTGTTCCAATCACCGTATATTTAGGAAATAGGAATCAAGGCTCAATTAGTGTAAGAAATTAATCACATAAATGAATAACTCATTACTATTTTTTACGTTTTTCCCATTAAATCCATTATATCCATTATTTCAAAAGTAACTATGAATTAATCTTACAAAGACAGTAATATTAATTAAAATTATGTTTTTGATGAAGTAGAGTTCTAATTGATATGTGGTTAATACTTTGATTTTATAAAAAATACAATATTTGAAATGTGAAAATAGACAATTTGAAATGCGTCGTACACAGTATAGTATAAATTTACTATATCTAACATTAGTATCTTTATATTGTTATTTTGCCTCTGCATGGTGGACCCTAGGTCCCCGAGGGTATTCGCCAACCCAGTCGTCAGACTTGTCTGACATGATTATTCATTGCTTGTTATAGAAATTACCAGTATTTTGCAAAATTAAAAAATAATAGAGTTACGAACAGTTCATTCCTTGTATTCCACATGGTAGATCTCCTTAATTGAAATTTGGCTTCCTATTTCGGTATTTTTGGTTATGAGTACTTCTTGTTTTAAAATAGGTTTGGTTTTCGGTCTTCCAAATGTTTCGGTTTTAATGCTGCTGATGAGAGATAACTCCTTGAAATGCGTTGTATACAGCATAGTATAAATTAACTATATCTAACCTTAGTATCTTTAGATTGTTATTTTTAAATACACAAACTGAAGGAAAAACTCATCAACTTGAGCTTTAATATGGATAATTTTTCTAAATTTTCTAGAAATAATTTTTCTATAAATTTTCTAATTTCGAAACCCTCATAGGTTCACTGGCATTCATGCACATGAATGCTACAGGCAGACAATAATTAACTAATTGTATACTGTATTTTTTCCAGTTGAATATTCCCCACTGACTTTATGGCTTTTTTTCAAGTATCCTAGTTATATATTAGGGAAAAGGGTCATAATATTTAGTTCTAAACAGTGTATTTATTAGATATATGTATAATGAAAAGCAATTTCCCAAAATGCCAATGGAGGTCTCTGGCTTCATTCAAGAATGTCTGGCTCACATTCTCATTCTCATGAAGTCGGTACCCTGCTACGCCGACTGAACGAAGGTAGTGATCAAGTCTCTCCTTAGGAACAGGAGAACTTGGCGGTGTTGAGTACTCACCGAAAACAGTTGGCAACAGTCAGAGAATATGGTTTTTCCCCTTGCGAAAAAAGATCTTAATGGTGCTAATGTGGATATCGTATTGGTTTACATGATGTCTCTCTTGCATCTTCATTTAATTTATCTGTTCAGATTTCGAGAAACAGACTACGTCTACAATGAACTGAATCTACATTTCAATCGGACGGTGCGCTTTAATGTGCACTTCAGCTCAACAAAGAATGGTTAAGAAAGAACACACTGACTTTTAAAGTAGAAATTTTCTCTTATAATTAGAGCTATCAAATTATATTATACGATTCTAACACAAATATAAATGCTTGTTTACAAACAATGACGGAAGTAAGAATTTGAATTGTCGATTTTTTTATGATGGTGTAGCTGACAAAGCCTAATACTCATAATCAATGGTGAAAAGAAAATGAAAAATCTACATTTGTGAACCTTTTATTTAGGTTTCTAACTCTGTTATGTTCCTTTTTGTGCTTTTTTCTCTTCAAATTTTTACTGTTTGCTTCAAATGGTAATGTAATTATAGGTTATTTAACATTTTTCAAAACATCAAACATTTTACATATAATTAATATCATTCATTTTTTTAAATATACAAAAGATACGTTAGGTAGGATCATATCAAAGAACGATGTATGATACAAAATTCAATTCACATATATATTTTCGGGATTGAGATGTAGCGGCAAAATGTCCTCAGGTTTCGTTATCCTTCGTCGACTTTCAAAATTTCGCATGATGTTAAATATTACTTTCAACAAAATAATTTTCACCAGTGACCCACAAATCTAAAATAGTTCTGATGACAAAAGAAACAACATAATAAGCATTGTAAAGCTGACGTCCAGTGGCAATAATTCGTGCTTCTTCAGGACGAGAAATGGTTCAACAATTCAAATAAGTGTAGATCGGGACATACCAGGGAACCGATTTTTGACTGTAAAAGGCTGCGTGGTTGGATAGGGTTAGATAATTTAACCTTCTATAGCGGCCATTAGCCTATTTTTTTTTAAACTAGTAGGAGTCTTGGGAGAAGGTCTTACCTATCCGCCAACTGTGTGAGCGCTAGGAAGCTCTGTGGGTTGAGCTCCATCATAGGTGACTAGTGATCTTTATTTTAGTGAACTCTACGATTTAAACAGGTCTGTATGATTGTGTCTTTATGTTATCATTTTGCTGATTTAGATATTTAATATATATTTTTAAGAATGACATAGTAACCAAATATTATCTCATTTTTATTTGCAGGCTTTCTCCTACCATCCATTACTTCAAAATATGCATTATTTGATGGTATATTCATGTACGTCTGGTTTTCATTGGCCCCTTTGATACTACGTTAGAATTCAACATTTGTCTCAACGTATGACTTTAATTCAATTATAAAAATTCATTATTAGTATCTAAGTATAATTGATATACTGGTACTTGTACTAATCAATACCTTTACTAAATTTATTTCAATTTCCTCTAAATTTGACCGTCTTATCTGATCTTTTGTCTACTTGCTTATAAATTGCTGTTGGATTTACTGTATTAACTTGTGTGAGGTATGTATCATACGGCTTTATGACAAATCAGTCAGATATATTTACATTTGAGGCCTCCGCTGTATTTGAAATGAAAGTATTTTAGGCATTTAATTATATTAGAAATAAAATATAAAGTTAGGTTTGTAGTTTGATTTGAGTATCATATTATTGTGTTTTTGCTATAAACTAACTCCACACTCTTCAGTACAACATTTACTGACTTGCTAGACAGGGACAAATTTAATTTTAATGTGACCTGCTTCAAACGCTTTCAGTCTACATCAGTGGTAAAATATGGATATTTATGTTCCCACGTCACAGACGTAAGACGGCTTGTTTGGCAACGTCATAGTAAAGTTTCCCACAAGCATTAACGACGTCATAGTATAACTTGCGTTGTTTGATTACGTGGTAAAATCATGATGTTTTGAAGCCACGGTAAATTGCAGTATTTCTAAATCAAAACTCTCTTACGACTTCCATTGATAACCCTTTGAGTCGAACCAACTCATTTTTAACAGAAAGCAGCTGCTTTCTTTTAACCTTATCAAGACATATAAAAATTCTACCTTAATACTCCGATGTCGCTTTCAGTTTTTAGTGGGCGTTCTAAATTACTAGTGCTTTAGGTTCTGTGATGTCTTGTTCTATTTTTGTTTAGTTAATTACATGTTTTTTATTATTTTAGTTATTCATGTATCCATGTAGCGTTTGTTTGTTGTTGTTCTATTATCATGACTTTTTTTTTCTTGGATTTAGAATTTACGCACTTTTCCCACTGTTTTGTTGCTCCGGTTTTCTTTTTCCGATATTTTCAACTGTTCACTGTCTGCTTGCATATAATTTTACAATGCCACGTTACTTACTTATACTTTTGCCTATCTGGTATCACTTTCGATTTAAGTACATGTTGTTTTACATTGTTTCTTTCGTGACAATGTGCTGGAAAGATACAAATATTTTTAATATATTGAAAATTTATTTAATCAAGATTTATTATGAAACTTTCGTATACTGAAAACAATTCTCAAAATGGTTTCCCGTCTTTAATTATAGATTGCAAGTCTACGTTCAGTAGGACGATGAATTAATGTCTTATGTACACATTCTCTAGTTTAATGTTCTAAAAAACTGATATGATTTGATTTTTTCTGATAGGTTACAGCCTTTATACAAAGTAAAAGAATAAGGGTTACGAAATAATTAATCTTGTCATGTTTTGTATCGGTTATTTTATAACCAACCAGAAGATTGTTTGCTTCGCATCACGGTGCGGAGCTATTAGTTTCAGTAGACATACACGCCATCTTGAAATAATTACTGATCGCTGATGGGTTACTTTATTATGCGGCTGAGATACAGCAACAGCCATTGGTTTAAATGAGATAAAGAATTACAAACTTTACTCGTTCAGGATAAGTCATCAAAAGCCGAAAAATTAACTATGTGTATATCAGTTCCGATCAACTGTCATTACATGTGTTTGTAATATTCATATATTCTGAAATATCAATTATTAATACGTGTATATTTGCTTTGTTAATCTGCAATACACACGGTTTGTTTTGCTTAATCGTATACACTATAATCCTATGTTTACAACAAAAAATGCATGATCTCTACTTTATAACTTCTGCCAATCTAGAGACACCTCCAGAGTCGTGTCTCTTTGTTGTTTTCGAGCGGAAAATTTTACTGGTCAACAGAACGGTTTAAGATATACTGGATTTGCAGATATACAAAAATTGATATTGCAAGTCTAAGACACATTTCATATCAATCAATATCTAAGAATACCACGATTCAAATACTAAATCAACAACCACATGCTCACATATTACCATAAATTAAGATACAGCGAAGCAGTTAACAGCTTTTTAGAAAGCTAAAACTTGTTAAATTATTATAACTACTTATAATTTTTTATCTAAGTAATGCTTTGATTTGAGTCCATTATTAAGCTTATATTTACGTTCTATAATGAATGCAGGTTTCTTCTATGTTTCTATAGTTACAAAGTGGGCAGGTTGATACAGTATTTTTATATTAGGGACTATATAGTGTGAGAGTTTCAATGTAAACATTTTTAATTTATCATCATTTTTAAAAATGTCTAAATGTGAACGAAAGCACTCAATGACTTTACTTTAATATTTTCATCTTTATATTCATTATTCATTTCATAAACACGATACGTATTTCTTCTTTTAGAATTTGACAAGATGATATTGTAAATATCTTTCGTTACTTATCTTTTAATTTCTTCATCAAAATTGGTATCAAAGAATTGTATTCCTCCTGAAAAAAAACATTTGATATGTTGTCCTTATCTCTTTGCTCAAATAAACAATCAAAGTACTGAAGTACTGAACATCAGAGGACCTCAAGTTATGTTGGATTATTGATAAATGACAGGTGTTTATATAGTACCTGCCAGACAGATGTTCACCTTACAATATAGTACACATAATATAATTTGCCATCATATCTGAGATACTGTCTTATAGTAAGAAACTTATCTTTGTGAATTATCCATGAAATGTTGACGTGGTCAAATGAGAACTGCTAGATTGGCATTATGACCGTATAGTTGCACACTTGCAAAAATCTTTAGCTTATTACTTATGACAGAGAATCAACATAGCAAATATTTTTTTGACTAGTCACTGAATTATGAGAAAGAGGTCAAGACAATCATATTAAAACAGATAAATTGTAATATTTGGGTGAAAGATACCACATGAACAGTAAACTCATATATCGATAATATTATGTCTAAAACTGAAAAAGACAAATAAGAGTACACTAGAAACAACATAGAAAACTAAAGCCTGAGCAACTTAACCCCACCAATAGTTGGGGTGATCTCAAGTGCTCTGGATGGGTAGTAGCAATGAGATGATTTTGCACCATACATATAGATCACAACTACAATATGAATGCATCGGTCCTTAGAGGTCTGTAAAACAGGGCTTGTAATTCTTTGGTGTATATCTCATATTACATCATTAATATTGGTCATTGTTGGAATGAATTCATCTTTAACAATGTACTGTAAAAGTGCTATTTTCTAACGGGTACTTAGTATTATGGTTATTGTGATATCACTTATTCAAAGGACACAGTTCATTTATAGCCCAAAACGGTCTAAAATATAAATCTTACAATTAAACTCCAAATAGTTCATAATTTGGTTCGTAAATTGGTCGATTTCAAATGTATTAACGCTCAATAAATCAGTTCTTTCATAATAGTACAGTACATTCTCCAAATTAGGCCTATTTTGTCCAAATATAATGATTTGGTGCAATTTTCAGACATGAAAGCTTTAGGAAAATTTGGCCACCATCTACAATCCAAAATGTTTTGTAACCAAAAGACTCAAAATTTGATAAAGAATTCATCAAAATAAAAACTTTTCGGAATTGTATGGCTGCCATGGTTAATTATGCCAAAACATATAAATTTCAGACAAAATTGACCAAAAATACAAATAATGTATAATTATGGGGTCATAGCTTCAAGATATTTAATAGTAGGTGCCAAAATAGTATATTTTAGTCTTAATAGAATTATCACAGGTATTTCTATTTGAAATTTGTAATCGCTTGACCAATTTAGGGCCATTCTAACCCTTCGTGAACCTCTCTTTTCTTACAATATGTAGTAAATTTCTATTTGATATTCCTTAAAATATTCACATATACCAAAATACATTTTTTTTATATTACATTTAACGAGAAACATTTTACATGATCCCATATATTTGATTTAATCCAGTTATATATATGCTAAGCATACAGTTATAATGACTTTCAAATGTAGGACTATATTATATGAACAGAATTGAGCATTTTATTATTTATTTAGCATATCTGTTGTGTTTTCAAATCATTTATCTGTATGCTGAGCTAGCATTTGTATAGTCTCTTAATATTCTTAAATGGATTAAAAGGATCACATATGTTACAATCAAACTTTGGATTGACCATTAGATAACTTTAAAAAATGTCATAACTGGTATATATAAACATTTGGATTTATTATTGTATTATCCATTGAATTCATGCTATTTCCATTTAATACAGTTCACTAGACTATCTATACCTATTATTAATAGTAAAAAATGCAAAAAACTATAAATATATACATTGGACTAACATATATACATTATTCATAAAAATTAATCATTTATCAAACTTCAAAAAGTTCATCACATAGCATATACATGTATACATGTAGTTGTACATAACTCTAAACTATATATAACAGAAAAAATTGTGAATGTATCAGTGGTACTTGCTTGCATATTAGTTACTATGGGACACGTCTGTAGAATAGTGAATCACCATTTAATTTTGCGTTTGATTATTTTTTTTTGTGGGAATGAGCACTTTAAAATAAATAGTGTTTTGTTTAACATTTGTCTGCGGCAAATAAGAGTTCGAAATATTATTAAGATAGTAAAAATATTTCCAAATATAAATGTAAATATAACTATAATGATAAGAGGGACACAATCCAAATTTTAAATTTATCTGGTTTTTTTTTTTTTTTTTTTTTTTTGGTGATAATAAACATTGTTTATATATTTAATAACATTCAGCTGAGCCATATTAATATTATAAAACGGAAATCACTTTCATGATGAACAGAGATTTACATACAGACAGACAACGGTAACATTGACTGCCCCCATCGGCTTAGCAAAAAGGGCATTGACATTGTAATGACTAGTATAGATGCATTGGGAATGAGAACAGCATTATTCATGCATTGACAATCTTGTCTACATATATATATCCAAACAGTAGTTCATAGCATACAGTTTTAGTTCAAAAATCTATATATATATATATATATATATATTCATCCGCAACAACAATTTTTCGGTACGTCATTGATATTAAAGATTGTTTGATTAATATACTAATATTTCTAACGACAAAACATTTTCATATTATTAATTTGGATTTAAAAAAAAATCTGAGTATTCATTGAAAACATGAATTTAAAAGAAGCGATAAGGAATTTTATTTTGCACTATATAATGTCCGCGTATCTATAATTTTTATAGGTCGGTTATCATTCCAAAACTAATTTAAATATATGCATATATGCAAATAAGCGGGAAATTTAGGCGATGGCAATACACCCGAGGCCCTGACGGTCCTCTGATGTAAAAATGGATAACAAGAAAGGTGAACAATGACATAACAATCAATCAATCAACGCCACCAAACAGACAAAACCCCGGACATAAAATAGCATAAAAGAGCACAAATACAAATACAACAGAGAAGCAGAATAGTCTGACATGGGTGAAACCGGTTGTATGAGTATCCAAACCTCCCCTTATTTATCCTGATACTCTAGTTTATAAAATATAGTTACTATATACGCCATAGAGTATGATTACCAAAATATAAACGCTTGCTATAAGTACAACAATTGGTTGGACAATTTACAACGGGGGAACAAATAGCTCACAGTTGAAGTTAGTAAGACGCAAATAATGTAAATTCAATAATATATTATAAATCCAAAGTCAGCGATAAATACATGTATATAAAATATATAAAGTCAACACGGAAAGTCCATGAAGGTGAAAACTACGGTATCCGTAAATAGTCCTTAATTTTGTATAACTTGTGTGGCGTCCACACCCTTCCAAGAACTGTCTAGCCGTCTTAAAAATGTCCCTCACAATTAAACATATGGCATGATTGTAACACAAGATTAAATATATGTATACAATGGTCACTTAAAAAGAAAAAGAGATAAAAGGAAAATATATAAATCAAAGGTAATTAAACTGTCTATTAATCTGTCCTCAGGCCAAATTTGTAAAGATAACTGAATTAAATCCGATAATCAATCAATGAAATTGTAAACTTATCTGCTTTCTAAAATTCATTAAAATATAAAATTTATCAATTTGAATTTCTCATTAAATTGATAAAAATGTCAAATTTGGTAGGTTAATTTTCAAAATTAATTTTATCGGTATCACAGGTACATAATTTTGATAGCAGGACCTGAAAGTGTTTGTTTTAACTGTAAAACTAGCTAATGCTGGTCGGATACTGTTGCTCTCATAAACCAAAACGGAGAGGGTTTAAATCTACCGATTCATAGGGGTCAATAGAAATTAGCAATCTTCGTGAGAGGCTGATATAAATATAAAATATATTCAAGTCAGCGGGAGAGAGAGCAGCACATTAAACTGGCTACTTGTGATAGCTTTTTTTTAAATTCATTATTTCGGCTGTCTAATTGTTTTGTTAGATAGGTAATTATATATGACATTTTGGTTCACTGTTCGGTTCTGATCTAGGATATAATTTATAAGAATAATGCTAGCTTTGATCCAATTAATATATAGCAGACACTTGCCATTTAGTTTAATATGTCTATGTCCCCAAACAATTTGTTGTTTAATACTCTTGCAGTTATTAGGGAGTTTTATTTTTTCTTTTTATGTCTTATCCAGACTTCATTATAAAATAAAAGTTTTTATTTGTGGCATCTTTTAAGTCAATAATTATCGAAGAAACTTGTTGGGATAACTTTCATATTAGAATTCGTTGAGCATAGTATATTTTTTTAACCCAGCTAAGTTTGATAGCATCAATGAAATTGTCTTTATTAGTCATTTTTACCCCCTTTTGTGAAGTCTTGAAAGAGCTGTTCTTTTGAATTTTTTTCAGGGTTTCGTTCCAATAAAATCATATATAATTTTTTGTTAAATTTTGAAATACAATAAGTATGATTGATGCTAAGTAAGTTATGTTTGGAGTAACTATAGATTTTATTACTGTAATTATATCTATCATTGTTGAATCATTGTCACAGTAACGGCCATTATCGACCATTGTTATGATTTTTAAAAATTTACAAATTGCAAAATTTATATTTGTTGCCAGTGACAGGAAATCTTCAAAAGTTCAATTTGTTATACAGTGTACATTCATTTTATTGTGAATATCCATCAATACTTATTGCCGATTTTTTTCTGTTTATTTCAGTGATTGGATTATTTTAAACTCACTAGATATCTTTGTATGCATGTAATATGTGACTTAATATATGAAAAAATTCCTTTGTCTTACCTGTATTTTACCTATAGTAGCAGTACTTTCATTTAATTAAAATTTTTCCTAAAACTAGTACTAAAGACAATTTGAGGAATTCGGGATTTTAAAAATTTTCGGAAATATCCAATGACTTCTGCAATGGTTATTGCACGAGTACACTAAAGCACCGAGACCGTATGCAATAACGTTTTTAAATCCCAGTTATTCTGAAACGATTAAATGAATGCTGTGACAGATTATATCATTGTGCAGAATGTTAATATGTGTGAAAATACCAATAAACCAGAATGACCAGTAGTATTCCGCTAGGGACTTTAATAAATATCTAGAGAAATTTTTAATGGTTTAAAGTCTATCGAATTTTAAGTCTTGGCCTATATTCGTTTCTTATATTATTCCACTACTACATAAAATGACCAAAATTATAGATCCAAAGCCATCTATAGACAGCAATGCACAATGGAAATATGCCTTAGTTTTACCAAATTTAACATTTTTGCAACACGAATATGTCCGATATATATATATAAAAATGGAAAACAACAACTAAATGTAGAAAAGGTAAAAACAACTATTTTCCATTTGACATAGAATTTACCATTTAAGTATGTGTAAAATTCGAACGAGGGGGAGGGGGGTCGCTTCAAGTAATTTTTGTTGCTATGTTCTATTATCGTTACATCACAATCTGTACCAAACCTATAAAATGACATGTCTTCAGGCATTCCTCCAAATGTTATACAACATGTTTTAATCAAACAGAAACTGCATCAACCTTCAACTACAATTATTTGTCGTTAAAACGTGAAATTTTAAAACCATGTCGAAACAATGACTGTCTCTGGCTTCATTCAGGAATGTCTGGCCCACATTCTTATTCTCATGAAGTCGGTACCCCGCTACGCCGACTTAACGAAGGTAGTGGTCAAGTTTTTTCTTAGGAACAGGAGAACTTGGCGGCGTTGAGTAGTCACCGACAACAAAAGTGTGGGCAACAGTCAGAGAATAAAATGACGTCCAGTGGCAATAATTCGTACTTCTTAAGGACGAGAAATGGTTCAACAATTCAAATAAGTGTAAATCGGGACATAAAAGGGAACCGATTTTTGACTGTAAAAGGTTGCGTGGTTGGAAAGGGTTGGATAATTTAACCTTCTATAGCGGCCATTACCCTTTTTTTTAAACTAAGTAGAAGGAGTCTTGGGAGAAGGTCTTACCTATCCACCAACTGGGGGAGCGCCAGGAAGTTCTGTGGGTTGAGCTCCATCATAGGTAACTAGTGGTGTTTATTTCAGTGAAATCTGCGATTTAAACAGGTCTGCATGATTATGTCTTTATGTTATCATTTTGCTGATTTAGATATTTAATATATATTTTTAAGAATGAAATAGTAACAAAATATTATCTCATTTTTATTTTCAGGCTTTCTTCTGCCATCCATTACTTTAAATACCTTTCCTTATTTGATTGTGTATTCATGTTCGTCTGGTTTTCACTGGCTCCTTAATTCAACATTTGTCTCCACGTATGACTTTAATTCAATTATAAAAAATCATTGTTAGTATCTAAGTATAATTGATGTACTGGTACCTGTACTAATCAATACCTTTACTGAATTTATTTCAATTTCCTCTAAATTTTACCGTCTAATCTGATCTTTCTCTACTTGCTTATAAATTGATGTTTGATTTACTGTATTAACTTGTGTGAGGTATGTATCATACGGCTTTATGACAAATAAGTAAGATATATTTACATTCGAGGCCTTCGCTGTATTTGAAATGAAAGTATACTCTCTCAAAAAAGAAACGCAACATACAGAAAATAGGAAATTTACTTCATATATTATTTTCATAATTTATGATATAAATAATTTACACAGGAATGCAAAAATTGGCACACTTCTTGTTCATGAGTTCTTTTACCTTGGAATATCACAGTTTGTCACATATTGTCAATAAATCACTCATAAATTGTCAATATCTGGTATGTCCAACATTTGCTTGTAACACAGCCCCGACTCTTCTTGGCATAGATTGAATTAAACGCTGAGTTCGAACACGCGGTATCCTTTGCCACTCAAACTGAAGTGCCTGCTGTAATTGTTGCAGATTTTGCGGTGGTGGTTGTCGTTGGCGCACGCGCCGATCCACTTCATCCCACAAATGTTCAATTGGATTAAGATCGGGTGATCGTGACGGCCAACGGATCACATTGACATTCTGTTGTTCTAAAAAGTCTACTGTTACACGTGCTGTATGTGGTCGGGCATTGTCGTGCTAAAAAATTTCTCTCCGAATGTCAATTACGGGCAATAAATGAGGTCGTAAAATTTCGTCTCTATACCTAACAGCGTTCAGATTGCCTTGGATATGTATCAGCTGTGTGTTTCTGGCATAAGAAATAGCGGCCCACATCATAACACTGCCTCCGCCAAAATTGTCTCTCTCCACAACGCAGTTTTGCGCAAAACGTTCGTTTCGGCGCCTATACACACGTATGCGACCATCTCGCTTTTCCAGTTGAAAACGTGACTCATCGCTGAACCATACTCTTCTCCAGTTCTGTAAATTCCATGCACGAACTGTAGTACACCATCTAACCCTCGCTCGGCGGTGTTGGCGTCTCAGTGTTGCTCCAAAGTAAGGTCTTCTTGCCCTCAATCCATGAGAACGTAACCGATTGCGTACTGTCTGTGCTGATATACGGCGCAACCCAGGGACGTTTACAGCTGTTTCTGTTGCAGCAATAGTCCTATTCCGCAGATGGAAAAGTCTGATGTAACGATCTTGCGCCCTGGTTGTAACACGCGGGCGCCCTGAACGTGGCCGATCTGTCGTAGTACCAAGCTGCAGGTAGCGTCCCCAAAGGCGTGAAATTGTGCTACGATGAACATTGTACGTTACAGCAACACCATTCTGTGATTCTCCGGCCTCTAGTCGTCCGATAGCGATATTCCGGGTAGCAGCGTCTAACCTTGGCATAGCGTCACCTCATCAGAATTTTATTTTACGAATGCATTCATGAAAAGAAATACCGGGTTTTTATACCCACTGACTGAGCTAAAAAATAACCCATGATTTGCACGTGAAAGTCGACCCAGTTTTTGGCAATGCGTAAATCGTAGGGTGTCCCAGATTGCGACCAAAGTCGTTTACGGGTGGATGAATTTAAATGATTGTACCTGGAAACTTTTTATGAAGGTGTAATTATGATCATGTGTACATATATTTTGATATTTATTGGTTATTTGTCCGGAAAAATAATATTTCAAAAAGATAATCTGATGTTGCGTTTCTTTTTTGAGAGAGTATATTTTAGGCATTTAATTATATCAGAAATAAAATATAAAGTTAGGTTTGTACTTTGATTTGAGTATCATATCATTGTGTTTTTGCTATAAACTAACTCCAGACTCTTGAGTACACCATTTACATGGACAAATTTAATTCTAATATGACCTTCTTCAAACACTTTCAGTCGACATCAGTGGTAAAATATGGATATTTTTGTTCCCACGTCACAGACGTCAGACGGCTTATGCAATTATATCGGTCATAATTAAGTTAGGTAACTCTGTTTAGACTTAGACTCGTACCCGTCCGCTATTTCACAAGCTTGACATTTTTTTTTTGGGGGGGGGGGAAGGGGGATTGATTTGATTTTTATCTGAGTAAATTTAATTACATGTAAAGAAATTTGTTCTCGGCAACTATCATGCTGTTTGTTTCAGGTAATTATAACTAATTAACGATTTGACATTTATATTGTACCTTGACTGTCTGGCTGTTTATTGTTCCAATACACAGGTACATTGTATATATACAGGTAAACCGTTTGCTGACCAAAAACAGCGTGATTTCATTTTTAACGCTACATTTTTTGATAATTAATGCAGCATTTTAGTAAAGAGGCGTCTGTATAAGTGGGGGATCACAAATTTGAATGCAGAGATCAAATATAATTTCAAATGTTAGAAAAGTAACATTTTAATTTATTTTAAATTAATAATTTATCTATTTTGGTATTTATATATTGTAAACATTTGACATATTATATAATTAATTCTATTTACTCGTATGAACGATATTTACTTTGGTATGACAAGGTAGAAGCTGATTGGGGTGGGCGCCATATTGAATAATTTCACAACAATCGTAAAAAATAACACATTTCAACCTTATTTTGAAGCAAGACCAAAGGATATACTTTATTAGTAACATGCAAGACATAAAACAATAAGTCTCTGGTAATATGTCAGTATCTATAGATATTTATTATAACCACATCATCACACATACATTCTATAATAACATCCTCGACTGAAAAGAAATTATATCTGTATGAAATGATTCGTCATCTGTGTTAGTTTTCATTCGTTAATAGTATTAAATAATGACAAAGGTGCGATTTGTTTATAATCTATATCAACCCTTGACGAGGATAAATTAATATGCAATACAATTGGAAACTATACACTTATTAATAAGTTATGTCAGTTATATATATATATATAAATATATATATATATATATTTCAAACATAATCGTTTGTTTCCGATACAAATATGAAATTGAAAATCAGTAAATGTTTGTATTTTCGCGCCTTGTGCCATTTCGGGTCATCGTCGCTATCTTGAAAAATAACAGATTTTCCGAAAATATCTAATTTTCAAATCAATTTAGAAGGGACATAATCAAAAAATAAACTATTGCAATTACGATATTTCGAAAAGTTATGAATGTATTAATTAGCACATAGCACCAAAATTTTTCCATCAGTTTTGGTTAAATCGCAATTTTATGTTTAAAAACGACAAAGAAGCCAATTTATCGGAGTTAGATGATTTAACTGTATGGACTAAACGAGAAAATAAGTAAAATTTTCAAAAGCATTTGGAAGGGATAAGACCAAAATTTAAACTTTTTCAAATAGCATAAATACATTTCTAAATATACGAGAAAGTATTATATAGCCCAAAAATTTTTTGAAGACGAACTAAAAGTAGTTTATTTTATCGATTCCTGATCCCCCAGTGCATTTCTATACAATTTTACTTGGATATCGTATAGGTGATGTGTGACGTCACCAAAGTCACGTGATGACTTTTATAGTTGGATATGTTTGGCAACGTCGTAATAAGGTTTCCCACAAGCATTAACGACGCCATAGTATACCTTGCGTTGTTTGATTACGTCTTCGTGTCTGAATATCTATGTTGGGGCTTTCAAAATGTAGAAACTTTCCTATTACATGTGTAGAATAGAAATAATTTACGGTGGCTTAAAGACATAATGATTTTACCACGGGTAAACCCTTTATACCGATATTTTACCACTCGCTGTCGCTCGTGGCAATATGTTTGGGATAGAGGGCTTACCCGTGGTAAAATCATGATGTTTTGAAGTCACAGTGAATTATTTCTCAATCAAAACTCTCTTACGACGTCCATTGATAACCCTTTGTGTCGAACCAACTCATTTTTAACTGAAAGAAGCTGGTTTCTTTTAACCTTATCAAGACATAAATTTTCTACCTTAACACTCCGATGTCGCTTTCGGTTTTTAGTGGGCGTTCTAAATTACCAATGCTTTAGGTTATGAGATGTCTTCTTCTATTTTTGTTTAGTTAATTACATGTTTTTTTTTATTTTAGTTATTCATGTATCCATGTAGCGTTTGTTTGTTGTGTTCTATTCTCATGACTGTTTCTTTTTCTTGGATTTAGAATTTACGCACTTTTTCCCACTGTTTTGTTGCTCCGGTTTTCTTTTTCCGATATTTTCAACTGTTTACTGTCTGCTGGCGTATAAATTTACAATGCTACATTATTTACTTATACCTTTGCCTATCTGGTATCACTTTCGATTTAAGTAGAAGTTGTTTTACATAGTTTCTTTTGTGACAATGTGATGGAAAGATACAAATATTTTTAGGTTCGCGATCAACATTAAGTAACTCCCAAACTTTCAGTCCAAAAATATCATGATAGTCCTTGCTCTAATATTTTTTATTTATCTCCGAAGATTCACTTGTAGAAGCACGAATTATTGCCACTGGACGTGAGCTTAACAATGCGTATTATTTTGTTTCTTTTGTCCTCAAAACTGTTTTAGATTTGTGGGTCACTGGTGAAAATTTTTCTCTGTTTTATGATGATATGTTTGTATTATCCTGGGAAAGAACATTACTTTCTTCAAATAAGCAATAAAACTGTAAACTTTGTTTGTGACAAATATTTATTCATTCGTTATAATATAAAGAATCTGAACGGTCATCAATGGAACAACGAGATATAAAAATTATAATTTTTAAAATAGAGCAAAACAAATATAAATTCTAAATACATATATTAAAGACTCTCAGCATGGCTGTAAGCGATGGTGATGCCGTTTTTATTTTCTTTGTGGGACTTCTACTTCTATTTGCCGTTATAAGTAATTTTCTGGTCATTATCATAGTATGGAGGAACCAGAACCTGAGAAATGTAACAAACATTCTTGTATGTAACTTGTCTGTAAGTGATATTATACTGGCTGGGATCATTTTACTACAGAATCTACATCATCTATCACTCGTCCACCATGGTAGGTAGTATTGAATGAAAAAAAATTAAAAATATGAGTTATGACTAAATTTTAGCTCAAAATATCTCCGTTTTTTACCCCCGAATCCCTATGATCTGTCAGTTGAAAAATAGGTCCATGTGGGTAAGAAGCTTTCAAATACAAATTTTTTAACTAAGTAGGTATTTGAAGATTTGGAAAAATACCTTTCCAGTAGTTTATGTAATGTAAAATAATACTAAAAAGCAAATTATCACATCAAGTATATCCTATTACATTATATAATGCATTGGAGTGGCTCGGTAAAGGGTTTGCCTTAGGTCCATTTTTTAGAAACCTGTCGAGATACATTATATATGAACGAAATTATACCTATCCATTCATCTTATATAGAACAACAAAAAAAAATAAGCAACACGACGTACATTTTATTGTTGAATGACTTTAAATGTTTGCCTATTATTTAAGAACGTATAGTAATGTGTTAATAACATTTCATAACTACAATCATCTAATAAACAACCAAGCTACATCTGAGACGCTGTAACCTATATTTTATGGTAGAGGTACTTTGAAAATTTTTTTGGAATTTTGGTTTATGTCGCAAAAAAACTGTGATGATATATTTAATGATATTTTAGAAGTACAATCATATTTTTTTAATTCAACACAGATTAACAACATATGATTTCACATGACTGACATTGTATGCTTAAACTCCACTAAAAATGTTGGGTTTGGGTCCAGGATGTCAGTACTGTGGATTAATTATTTCATCTGACGAAAATTTATTTAATCAAGATTTATTATGAAACTTTCGTATATTGAAAACAATTCTCAAAATGGTTTCCCGTCTTTAATTATGGATTGCAAGTCTATGTTTAGTAGGACGATGAATTAATGTTTTATGTACGCATTCTCTAGTTTAATGTTAAAAAAACTGATATGATTTGTTTTTTTTTTCTGATATGTTACAGGCTTTATACAAAGTGAAAGAATAAGGGTTACGAAATAATTTATCTCGTCATGTTTTGTATCGGTTATTTTATAACCAATCAGAAGATTTTTTTTATTATTATATGTACGTATATTTTTTTATTTAAGTAATGCTTTGATTTGGGTCCATTATTACTCTTATATTTACGTTCTATAAAATAATGAATGCAAGTTTCTTCTATGTTTCTATAGTTACAAAGTGGGCAGGTAGATACAGTATTTTTTTATTAGGGAGTATATAGTGTGAGAGTTTCAATGTAAACATTTTTAATTTATCATCCTTTTTAAAAAATGTCTAAATGTGAATGAAAGCACTGAATGACTTTCCTTTAATATTTTCATCTTTATATTCATTATTCATTTCATAAACACGATAGGTATTTCTTCTTTTAGAATTGACAAAATGATATTGTAATATCTTTGGTTACTAATCTTTTAATTTCTTCATCAAAATTGGTATCAAAGAATTGTATTTCTTCTGAAAAAAACATTTGATATGTTGTCCTTATTTCTTTGCTCAAATAAACAAAAAACTGGATAACAAGAAAGGTCAACAATGACATAACAATCAATCAATCAACGCCACCAAACAGACAAAACCCCGGACATAAAATAGCATAAAAGAGCACAAATACAAATACAACAGAGAAGCAGAATAGTCTGACATGGGTGAAACCGGTTGTATGAGTATCCAAACCTCCCCTTATTTATCCTGATACTCTGGTTTATAAAATATAGTTACTATATACGCCATATAGTATGATTACCAACAATATAAACGCTTGCTATAAGTACAACAATTGGTTGGACGGTACATAATTTTGATAGCAGGATCTGAATGTGCTCGTTTTAACTGTAAAGCTAGCTAATGCTGATCGGATACTGTTGCTCTAATAAACCAAAAAACACTCCCAAGAGTGTTTAAATCATCCAAATCATAGGGGTCAATAGAAATTAGCAGTCTTCGTGAGAGGCCGGTATAAATATAAAATATCAGTCAGTGGGAGAGACAGCAGCACATTAAACTGGCTACTTGGGATAGCTTTTTCTAAAATTCATTATTTCGGTTGTCCAAATGTTTTGTTAGATCGCTAATTATATATGACATTTTGGTTCACTGTTCGGTTCTGATCTAGGATATAATTTATAAGAATAATGCTAGATTTGATCCAATTAATATATAGCAGACACTAGCCATTTAGTTTAATATGTCTATGCCCCCAAATAATTTGTTGTTTAATACCCTTGAAGTCATTAGGGAGTTTCAATTTTTCTTTTTATGTTTGATCCAGACTTTTAAGAGCTCATTATAAAATAATGGTTTTTTTATTTGTGGCATCTTTTAAGTCCATAATTATTCAAGAAACTTTTTGGGATAACTTTCATAATAGAATTCGTTCAGTATAGTATATTTTTTAACCCAGCTAAGTTTGATAGCACCAATGGAATTTTCTTTATCAATCATTATTACCCCCTTTTGTGAAATCTTGAAAGAGCTGTATCTTTTGAATTTTTTTCAGGTTTTCGTCCCAATAAAATCATATATAATTTCTTTGTTAAATTTTGAAATACAATAAGTATGATTGATGCTAAGTAAGATATGTTTGGAGTAACTATAGATTTTATTACTGTAATTATATTTATCATTGTTGAATTATTGTTACAGTAACACGCATTATCGACCATTGTTATGATTTTTAAAACTTTACAAATTGCAAGATTTAGATTTGTTGCCAGTGACACGAAATCTTCAAATGTTCAATATGTAATACAGTATAAATTCATTTATTGTAAATATCCATCAATAATTATTGCCGATTTTTTTCTGTTTATTTCTGTGACTGGATTATTTTAAACTCAGCAGATATCTTTGTATGCATGTAATATGTGACTTAATATATGAAAAATTTCCTTTGTCTTACCTGTATTTTACCTATAGTACCAGTACTATCATTTAATTAAAATTTTTCCCAAAACTAGTACTAAACACAATTTGAGGAATTCCGGATTTTAAAAATTTTCGGAAATATCTAATGACTTCTGCAATGGTTATTACTCGAGTACACTAACACACCGAGTCGTATGCAATAACATTTTTAAATCCCAGTTATTCTGAAACGATTAAATAAATGCTATGACAGATTATATCAGTGTGCAGGATGTTAATATGTGTGAAAATACCAATAAACCAGAATGACCAGTTGTATTCCGCTAGGGACTTTAATAAATATCTAGAGAAATTTTTAATTTTTAATAGTTTAATAGTTAAAGTGTATCGAATTTTAAGTCTTGGCCTATATATATATTATTAAACTACTACATAAAATGACCAAAATTGTAAATCCAAAACCATCTACGGAGAGCAATGCACAATGGAAATATGCCTTAGTTTTACCAAATTTAACATTTTTGCAACACGAATATTTCCGAAATATATATAAAAATGGAAAACAACAACTAAATGTAGAAAAGGTAAAAACAACTATTTTCCATTTGGCATATAATTTACCATTTAAGAATGTGTAAAATTCGGACGGGAGGGGAGGGGGGCTTCGCTTGAAGTAATTTTTTCTCCTATGTTCTATTATCGTTAAATCACAATCTGTTAAACAACATGTTTTCATCAAACGGAAACTCTATCAATCTTCAACTACAATTGTTTGTCGTTAATAAGTGAAATTTAAAAACAAAATTGGTTTCCGACAGCTACGTTCGACAGGCGCCGTTTAGAGGTATATATACATGCAGCTCCGGTTACATTATACTAATAACTTGAGTCTTATCGGTGAAGTCTCTGGCTTCACATTCTCATTCTCATGAAGTCGGTACCCCGCTACGCCGACTGAACGAAGGTAGTGGTCAAGTCTCTCCTTAGGAACAGGAGAACTTGGCGGTGTTGAGTACTCACCGACAAAAAAAGTGTGGGCAACAGTCAGAGAATGAAATGAGCCACAAGACGGTCCATTCAGACAGAAAACAACGCACATGGCTTTACTTCTTGTGAAAAAAGATCTTAAGAGTGCTAATGTGGATATTGTATTGTTATATATGAAGTCTCTCTTGCATTTTCATATAATTTATCAGTTCAAATTTCGAGAAACAGAGTACGCCTACAATGAACTGAAGCAACATTTCAGTCGGACAGTGCGCTTTAATGTGCACTTCAGATCAACAAAGAATGGTTAAGAAAGAACACACTGACTTTTAAAGTAGAAATTTTCTCTTATAATTAGAACTATCAAATTATATTATACGACTCTAACACAAATATAAATGCTTGTTTACAAACACTGACAGAAGTAAGAATTTGAATTGTCGATTTTTTTATAATGGTGTAGCTGACAAAGCCTAATACTCATAATCAATGGTGAAAAAAAAAGCAGAAAAATCTACATCTGTGAACCTTTTATTTAGGTTTCTTACTGTTATGTTCCTTTTTGTGCTTTTTTATCTTCAAATTTTTACTTTTTGCTTCAAATGGTATGTATTTATAGATTTTTTAACATTTTTCAAAACATCAAACATTTTATATATAAAATTAATATCATTCATTATTTTTTTTAAATATACAAAAGATACATTAGGTAGGATCATATCAGAGAACGATGTACGATACAAAATTCAGTTCACATATTTTCGGGATTGGGGGGAGCGGAAAAATGTCCTCATGTTTCCTTCATCGACTTTCAAAATTTCGCATGATGTTAATATTACTTTCAACAAAGTATAATTTTCAAAAGTGACCCACAAATCTAAAACAGTTCTGATGACAAAGGAAACAACATAATAAGCATTGTAAAACTGAAGTCCAGTGGCAATAATTCGTGCTTCTTCGGGACGAGAAATGGTTCAATAATTCAAATAAGTGTAGATCGGGACATAAAAGAGAACCGACTTTTGACTGTAAAAGGCTGCGTGGTTGTATAGGGTTAGATAATTTAACCTTCTATAGCGGCCATTAGCCTTTTTTTAAAACTAAGTAGAAGGAGTCTTGGGAGAAGGTCTTACCTATCCGCCAACTTGGGGAGCGCTCTGTGGGTTGAGCTCCATCATAGGTGACTGGTGGTGTTTATTTTAGTGAAATCTGCGATTTAAACAGGTCTGCATGATTGTGTCTTTATGTTATCATTTTGCTGATTTAGATATTTAATATATATTTTTAAGAATGAAATAGTAACAAAATATTATCTCATTTTTATTTCCGGGCTTTCTCCTACCATCCATTACTTTAAAATGTGCATTATTTGATGGTATATTCATGTACGTTGGTTTTCATTGGCTCCTTTGATACGACGTTAGAATTCAACATTTGTCTCAACGTATGACTTTAATTCAGTTATAACAATTCATTATTAGTATCTAAGTATAATTGATATACTGGTACTTGTACTAATCAATACCTTTACTGAATTTATTTCAATTTCCTCTAAATTTGACCGTCTTATCTGATCTTTTGTCTACTTGCTTAAAAATTGCAGTTGGATTTACTGTATTAACTTGTGTGAGGTATGTATCATACGGCTTTATGACAAATCAGTCAGATATATTTACATTCGAGGCCTTCGCTGTATTGAAATGAAAGTATTTTAATCATTTAATTATATCAGAAATAAAATATAAAGTTAGGTTTGTAGTATGATATGAGTATCATATCATTGTGTTTTTGCTATAAACTAACTCCACACTCTTCAGTACACCATTAACTGACTTGCTAGACGTGGACAAATTCAATTCTAGTATGACCTGCTTCAAACGCTTTCAGTCTACATCAGTGGTAAAATATGAATATTTTTATTCCATGTCACAGACGTAAGACGGCTTGTTTGGCAACGTCATAAAATCATGATGTTTTGAAGCCACGGTGAATAATTTCTCAAAACTTTCTTACGACTTCCATTGATAACCCTTTGAGTCGAACCAACTCATTTTTAACAGAAAGCAGCTGCTTTCTTTTAACCTTATCAAGACATATAAAAATTCTACCTTAACACTCCGATGTCGCTTTCGGTTTTTAGTGGGCGTTCTAAACTACTAGTGCTTTAGGTTCTGTGATGTCTTGTTCTATTTTTGTGTAGTTAATTACATGTTTTTTATTACTTTAGTTCTTCATGTATCCATGTAGCGTTTGTTTCTTGTGTTCTATTCTCATGACTGATTTTGTTTTTTTTTGGGGGGGGGGGATTTAGGATTTACGCACTTTTCCTACTGTTTTGTTGCTCCGGTTTTTCTTTTTCCGATATTTTCAACTGTTCATGTCTGCTGGCATATAATTTTACAATGCCACGTTACTTACTTATACTTTTGCCTATCTGGTATCACTTTCGATTTAAGTAGAATGTTGTTTTACATAGTTTCTTTTGTACCAATGTGCTGGAAAGATACAAATATTTTTAGGTTCGCGATCAACATTAAGTAACTCCCAAACTTTCAAGTTTAACTGTAAAACTAGCTAATGCTGGTCGGATACTGTTGCACTAATAAACCAAAAACACTCACAAGAGGGTTTAAATCTACCGATTCATAGGGGTCAATAGAAATTAGCAGTCTTCGTGAGAGGCTGGTATAAATATAAAATATATTTAAGTCAGCGGGAAAGAGAGGGCAGCACATTAAACTGGCTACTTGGGATAGCTTTTTTTAATTCATTATTTCGGCTGTCCAATTGTTTTGTTAGATCGTTAATTATATATGACATTTTGGTTCACTGTTCGGTTCTGATCTAGGATATAATTTATAAGATCTTTGATCCCATTAATATATAGCAGACACTAGCCGTTTAGTTTAGTATGTCTATGTCCCCAAATAATTTGTTGCCTAATACTCTTGAAGTTATTAGGGAGTTTTAATGTTTCTTTTTATGTTTTATCCAGAATTTTAAGAGCTCATTATAAAATAAAGGTGTTTTATTTTTGGCATCTTTTAAGTCCATAATTATTCAAAAAACTTTTTGGGATAACTTTCATATTAGAATTCGTTGAGCATAGTATATTTTTTTTCTGTTTATTTCAGTGACTGGATTATTTTAAACTCACTAGATATCTTTGTACGCATGTAATATGTGATTTAATATACGAAAAATTTCCTTTGTCTTACATGTATTTTACCTATAGTACCTGTCCAGAACTTTCATTTAATTAAAAAAAATTCCGAAAACTAGTATTAAATACAATTTGAGAAATTCGGGATTTTAAAAATTTTCCGAAATATCCAATGCCTTCTGCAATGGTTATTGAACGAGTCCACTAACACACAGAGTCCGTATGCAATAACGTTTTTAATCCCAGTTATTCTGAAACGATTAAATGAATGCTATGACAGGTTATATCAGTATGCAGAATGTCAATATGTGTGAAATAAAATAGCAATCCAAAGATACTATTATTAGATAAAAAAAAATTATACTATGCTGTATACGAGGCATTTCAAGGAGTTACGTCTTATCAGCAGCATTAAAACCGAAACATTTCGAAGACCATAAACCCAAACTTATTTTAAAACAAGAAGTACTCATAACCAAAGATACCGAAATAGGCAGCCAAATTTCAACTAAGGAGATCTACCATGTGCAATACAAGGAATGAACACTTAGTAATTCTATTATTTTTTAATTTTGCTAAATACTGGTAATTTCTATAACAAATCAATGAATAATCATATCAGACAAGTCTGACGACTGGGTTGGCGAATATCCTCGGGGATCCAGGGTACACCGCATATCCAGAGGCATCGTCCCAGGAGTTTCAAAATAACAATCCAAACATACTAATATTAGATATAGTAAATTTATACTATGCTGTATACGACGCATTTCAAGGAGTTACCTCTCATCAGCAACATTAAAACCGAAACATTTCGAAGACAAAAACCCAAACTTGTTTTAAAAAAAGAAGTACTCATAACTAAAAATACCGAAATAGGAAGCCAAATTTCAACTAAGGAGATTGGAGTTACGGCCCCTAACTACGGCAACGGGTTTGTAATCGATCCACACAAAAAAACTCTTTTCTACTAGTTATGTCATGCTGATCAACACAAAAATCAGTTAAAACAGCGATTCATTGATTCATTGACATTTCGGACAATCAGTTCGTCCAAATTTACATATCATTTCGCAAGAAAATTGTAAAAAACAATCACAATGATCAAATCTGATAATCAAGACCAATCCAATATGGCGTCTTATGCCGAAGCATTTAAAAGAGGACCCAAAAATGATGAATTCAATGACATCTCTTCAGTTAAGCCAGTCTTTATTCAAGAGTCTGATGTATTTGGACACGTCACAGATTCAGTTAAATCTCTATATATTACAATTAATGAAATGTACGAGGCAGTTGGCAAAGTGGTGCCAAATCGCAGTATCAAAGGCCTCCAAAGAATCCGTGGACTATGGCGGATCTACCTAGACGAGGAGAAAGAAAGAGAATTGACCCTATCGGAAGGCTTACAACTCCGAGGTAGGTCAATATCAGTTTACTCCAGAAACCCAAGAGTAAGCACATATGCAAACTCCACAGACATCAAGATTCGTGTCAAGGATGTGCCCCTCTCTGCGGATGATGGACAAATACTAAGGGCGCTAGAGGGGTACAATTGTACCATTCTTAAACATTTTAGAGAAAGACTTAGATATCAAAACATGATGAACTGTCAGACTGGAGACAGAATTGTAATTTGTCAAGGTCCATTAGAAGAACCTATTCCAAAGAACATACCTATTGGAAAATACCGTGCAACTGTGCTGTACAGAGGTCAAGTTGCAGACAGTGTTAAATGCAAAAAATGCATGGAAACTGGCCACCGTACAGCACAATGTCCAAATGATTGGAAATGTCTTAACTGCGGTGAATCCGGACATAAGCAAAGTGATTGCACTAATGGCGATTTTGCTGATGGTGAAAGCGCAGAACATAATGACACAACCGAGCAAGTTGATGTGCCAGTAAACACTGATCAATACAGTAATCATGAGCAAACAGATAATAATGATGATCATGAGCAAACGGATAATTATGATGATAATGAGGCAACACAAATGCCACCAGGTTTACAACCACTTACTAATTCCTCATACAGTGACATCGACCTGTCTCAATCTATCCTGTCAACAGCAGTTGACACAAATCCAAATCCTGCTAAATCTGACCAACAAGGAGCTAGACCTAAAGCTTTCCCGGCTCGCAAAACATGCCTTACAAACACAGCAACTAGCTCTGATCGATCTAAGCAGCTCCGAAACACTGGACAAACAAACATTACACAGTTTGTTAATGCTAATCAAGAATCTCGCAATGCTCGGAGAAATGACAATAGACAGGTAAACACGCCAGGACGTGGGATACAAAAATCGCCAATTACACCGCCAGAAGAATTACATGATGGAACATGTAAAACTGCAAACAAAAGATCCAGAATAAAGCCATAAACAGTTTTTGTTACAATCAATGGAGACAATAACACTTTTATATATAATCCAATAAAATTTACCAAAAAAATATGCATTTGTACATATATATTTTTATTTTTTATCTGAAAAGTTTTTGTGAAAATTTCATCAAACGATCACACTATACAGTTTCTTTCACTTCTTCAAATATTGGTGACTAGTACAATTCTACCATTGATTCTCAATTCTTATTTAGCAAACCTAAAAGAAAAAATAAATTCTTTATGCATTGTTTAAAAGTATCTTCTATTCGGGATTATCTTTTTTACACAATATGGATAAAAAGTGTTCTGATAATTCAATATCACATCAATTTACAAAATCTGAATCTGATCTATGTAAATACACAAAATCCAAGCTCAAATATAAAGTTATTCACAATTAATCTGTTGCTATTTTTTATTGCTGTATATACATGTAAATGTATATTTATTATGTTTATCTGTTTTTCTCTGTATATTTCATTACAAACTCATTGTATGCATTATAAATTGCATCTTACAAACACTGAATGTACAGTGCAGTACATGTCAGAGTTTGTAAACAAAGTCACTAAGATGACCCATTTATTGACATTTGAGAAAACGTATATTTCATATTGTATAATGCAAACAAATGTTTAAAACACAAAATTGTCTTTAAAAGACTTACCATTTCTAAACATATAAATGAAAATAATACTACTGATATCCACCTGGCAAATTATAAATATAATCCTCAAGCTAGGTCAAAACAGGTCACACCTATTTATAAATATAGAAGGGAAATTCCCAAATTTTCAGAAAATAAAAAAAACTTACCTATGACATTAAGTAACAATATTCACATCTGTTCCATAAACTGTAAAGGACTACAACGTGCTGAAAAAAGAAAACGCTTAATAGAATGGTCTAATAAACAAAAATGTGATGTAATCTTAATGCAAGAAACCCACTTTACTGATAATATGTCCAATCAATTAATAAGTGAATTTGCAGGTCAAATATCATTTAGTAATGGAACAAGTAATTCAAGAGGTGTTGCCATTTGGTTCAAAAAGACTTCAACATTTAAATTAATTGATAGTCATAAAGATGATGAAGGAAGAACTTTACTTGTAAACATTGAAGTAAATGATAGTATAATAACTATAGTAAATGTATATGCACCTAATAACCAAAATACTAGAAACAACTTTTTTAAACATGTAAAATCATTTATAGATAAACATAGTATTGGCCAGATTATCATTGGGGGTGATTTCAATGATATACTATCTCAAAATGATTCAAAAAATAAAAATAAACAGAAAAATAAAAATAAAAAACCTGTTAGCAATCTCAACAAATTAATAAAATCATTAAAAGTTATTGATGTCTGGAGAGAAAAAAATACCCATAAAACACAATTCACCTGGTGTAGAAAAGATAGATCTGAAGCAACAAGAATTGACTACTTTCTTATAGGACCTGAAGTTTATAAAAACTGTATTGCGTGTGATATAAGGCCAATAGTTCTGCAATATACAGATCATAATTGTGTTTCCTTAAAAATAAATATTAACAGAGATTCAAAGGGAAGAGGGTACTGGAAATTAAATAGCAGCATATTAGAAAATGAAGACTATGTTAAAATAATTCATAATTTGATAACAAAATACAAAATTAAGAGTACATACTATACCGACCTTGACATACTATGGGATAATTTTAAAACTGAAGTAAGAGACCTTTCAATAAACTATTGCAAACTTAAAGCAAAACAAAAAAGAGATAAAATAGACATATTAGAAAAAGAATTACTAAATCTTAATGAACGTATAGACACTATAAATAATGATAAAACTAAAACAATATTACTACAAAAAATAGAATCTACAGAAGAAGAATTAGGATCACTATATCTTGATAAAATAAGGGGTAACCAAATTAGATCTAGAGCTAAATGGGTTGAAGAGGGTGAAAAAAATTCAGCCTTTTTTCTAGGGCTTGAGAAATCTAGGCAAAGTAAAAAAACTATTACACAATTATATGATGAAAAAGGGGAAATAACTAGGGATCAAGAAAAGATTTTAAAATTAGAAGTAAAATATTATGAAAATTTATACACTTCAAGAAATCCAAATATAATAGAAATACAAAAATATCTAAATAAAATAAAAAATTATAAAAAATTAAGCGATAGTGAAAGTAATACTTGTGAAGGAGAAATTACTGAAGAAGAATGTACAAGCGCTATATTTAAAATGAAACTAAACAAAGCTCCAGGTTTAGATGGATTAAATGTAGAATTCTACAGAAAATTTTGGGAGGAATTAAAAACCTTAATAGTATTCACATTTAATTACTGTTATAATAAAGGACATTTATCAAGTACACAAAAAATAGGTGCTATATCCTTAATCTATAAAAAGAATGACCCCTTATCCCTTGACAATTATCGTCCTATAACACTTCTAAACTATGACGTAAAACTTCTAGCATATGCATTAGCACAAAGACTTAAACCTTTACTTTATAAAATTGTGCATACTGATCAAAAAGGATATATAAAGAATAGATATATTGGTTTTAATATCAGACAGATACAAGATGTCATTGACTTCTCAGAAAATTTTAACATAGATGGAGCTGTTTTATTTTTAGACTTCAGCAAAGCTTTTGATTCTCTTGAGTGGAGCTTTATGTTTGAAACCCTAAAAAAATTTGGATTTAAAGAAAGTTTTATAAAATGGATTGAACTTATGTATTCAGATATTAAAGGGTGTATAACAAATAATGGGTGGGTCTCTAGTCGCTTCAAAGCATCACGCGGAATAAAACAAGGGTGTCCATTGTCTTCGTTACTCTTCGTTCTTGCAGTAGAAATTATGGCAATCAAAATTAGAGAAAACAAAAATATTAAAGGATTAGAAATAAAGTTAGACAGTAAAACTAATACCCTAAAAATATGTCAACTTGCAGACGATACCACTTTGTTCTTACATTCTAAACAGGATATCACTATAGCATTAAATTTGATTGAAAAATTTGGCGGTCTTTTCTGGCCTTAAACTTAACAGAACAAAAACTGAAGGAATATGGCTAGGCAAACTAAAACATTGTAAAGAAAAATATGAAAACATTAGCTGGTGTAATGGTCCAATTAAAAGTCTCGGAATATATTTTGGGTGCAATAAAACTGAATGTCAAAATTTAAATTTTGAAAAACAACTTATAAAATGTGAAAAAATCATAGCAAACTGGAAGAAAAGAAATCTTAGCATACTAGGGAGAATAGAAGTAACTAAATCCCTACTGCTTCCAAACTTAACATATGTAGTATCAAACACAGTTATCCCAAAAGAATTATTACAAAAGTTTAAAACACTCATATACAATTTCATATGGAACAGCAAAAGAGATAAAATTAAAAGATCAATTCTGTCAAAAGACTACTTAAAAGGGGGCTTTAAAATGATAGATATTGATACATTTATAAAATCCATTCATATCGGCTGGATTTTAAAATTATTTAATAATGAAAAGGAAAACTGGAAAATTATTCCAAAATTCTATTTAAATAAATTTGGAAATAACTTAATAATTTTTAAAATGAACTTGAAAAACATTAATGATCTAGATAAAACCGAATATAAAAACTTGCCTGAATTTTACCAAGAATTACTTAAAACCTGGATATGTGTTAAAGGAGGAGCTTCACCACATCCACAAAACTTTCTGCAAATAAGAAAACAATTGATATGGGGAAATAATTTCATTAGATTGGATGGAAAATGTTTATTCTTTAAAGAATGGATTGAAAGTGGCTTATTCTTTATAAATGATATTATAGATACAAACGGGCAAATTTCAGAAGTATCTATTCTTTCTAAACTGAAGAAAAAACAAGACTGGATTAGGCAGATCTCTTGCATAAAAAAGGCTTTACCAAAACATTGGCTCACTATATTAAAACAAGAAAATTCAATAAAAACCGATGTAAACATTCATAAAACTATAAATATTCTAAAAATCATGTTTACAAAAGAAATTAATTCTAAAATGAGTACGAAGGAAATTTACAAAACTATATTAAATGATAATATGTCAGATAAACCAATAGGATTTATAACTTGGGAAAAATATTTTGAGACGAGTTTAAATTTCAAACTTGAAAAATGCTTTAACTTCATTTTCTATCACTTACAGGATAATAAACTGAAAATGTTTAAATGGAAACTAATTCATTTTATATTACCATGCAACAATCTATTAACCAAATGGAAAATACTATCAGATAGCTCATGTAATCACTGCAAAATGAAAGAAGATTATGAACATCTTTTTCTCTTGTGTAATTTTAATGATGACTTTTTATAAAAAATATCAAAGCTACTTACTTTCTTAGGTTTCAACAAAAACATTATTAATATGGAAAATCTTATAATTGGATATAAAATACAAGATAAAGCTTACTTTGACATTAACTTTTTATTGACTATAATATTTTTTTCCATATATAAATCATATTATATTTCTGAATCAAAAAGGAAGAAAATTGATATTTTCAAAATTTTCAGATTGGAAATAAAAAACATTGTTGAAATAAATAATTTCCTTAAAATTAAAGAATGTAAATTAATAACAAAAACCCTTGACTTCATAAAGCATTATCATGATTAGAATTCTGCCAAAATCAATATGTCACATGACTCAAAACAAGGTCACATGTGTCACATGACAAGATGGTCACGTGACGGACACATGTACCGTTACTTCTCACACGTGGCTATAAAATTATTAAAATATAGCTTATTTGTTTATTTTTCTAATCGTTTTATTTATTTTTGACTTTTTTGTGTATATATTCAGACGTTGAGGTAATCATGTTTATCTGAGTACTGCATTATGCTACGATCGATATTTTAGGTCTTAGTTCTTTAAACCAGGGATAGTCCCTGTTCTAAATAAGTCGAAATTGACAATTAAAGAACTTACAGTGCATTTTAGCACGATTAAATATGACTATTTTGATAACTCACTCACCATTAGTTTTGGAATAAACTACATATTTATACGTAAATCCAAATTTTCATCCAGGAAAAAACACAAATATGCCGGAAATGAATTAATATAGAAACCGCTATCGGAAAGGGATTGATTATTCCGGTAAACATGAGACCATTTTCCATATTATAAATTGTAATACACTAATATTAACGTATATTTTATTAGATGTTCTCCCTAGACATCTGATAACTAACATATCAGGGATACTTAGTGGAATGCTGTACTCTAAGTAATTTGTTCACAGCAAGTGTGCAATAAAATATATTATTCAAAAAAAAAAAATTTCAACTAAGGAGATTTACCATGTGCAATAAAAGGAATGAACACTTAGTAAATCTATTATTTTTTAAATTTGCTAAATACTGGTAATTTCTATAACAAATCAATGAATAATCATGTCAGACAAGTCTGACGACTGGGTTGGCGAATACCCTCGGGGACCTAGGGTCCACCATGCAGAGGCATCGTCCCAGGAGTTTCAAAATAACAATCAAAAGATACTAATATTACATATAGTAAATTTATACTATGCTGTATACGAAGCATTTCAAGGAGTTACCTCTCATCAGCAGCATTAAAACGGAAACATTTAGAAGACCAAAAACCAAACTTATTTTAAAACAAGAAGTACTCATAACCAAAGATACCGAAATAGAAAGCCAAATTTCAACTAAGGAGATCTGCCATGCGCTATACAAGGAATGAAACTTAGTAATTCTATTATTTTTTAATTTTGCTAAATTCTGGTAATTTCTAAAACAAATCAAAGAATAATCATATCAGACAATTCTGACGACTGGGTTGGCGAATACCCTCGGGGACCTAGGGTCCACCGCATATGCTGAGGCATCGTCCCAGGAGTTTCAAAATAACAATCCAAAGATACTAATATTAGATATAGTAAATTTATACTATGCTGTATATTTCGTGAATATGTGAAAAATACCAATAACTAGAATGACCAGTTGTATTCCGCTAGGAACTTTAATAAATATCCAGAGATTTTTAAGTTTAAAGCCTATCAAATTTTAAGTCTTGGCCTATATTCATTATTTATATAACTACAAGGAATTGGGTACCGCTTTGCCATATGGTTGCAATGATAAAATTGATAGCATTGAGAATCTTTCAAGCCCAAAATGCAGCGATATCAATGTGGTCAATATTTTCAATCCAACTCCACGTCGTAGACGCAGTCATGGTCAACAACATTACACGTCTCCTTTCGACATCTCTTTAAACGATTTATCGACGTATATATAAAAACCTTTATAACTCCACCACATTCGGACTATATTCTCTTCCTTTGTGTAAGCTTAGCTCACTCCACAAAAAGCAATGGAACAGCAAATCAAGAAATTTCAATTTAGCTGAATACAAACTCGCTGCTGTGGTATCGAATATTCCTTCCAAGAGATTATTCCAACCAGTTCGCATCCGTAACGACTATCTCCCCAAAGGTCGTGTCAATAAAGGCGTGGATGCCATAGATCTCAGCAATATCTTTCACCACAAACTCGTAAAATCTAAAATTCCCCCATATTTCAAAGACCAAACTGTTCCATTTGTTTCTTATTCTTATACAAAACCAATTCCAACCAAGATTTTCAATTACAAAAGGGCATTGCGGGACCTTACTTCCGATGATCTGAAGTCTAAACCCGTTGACTGCTCCTGTTCGACATTTCCATTCAGTTATAGTCCTGTGGGTCATGTTATCACTTGAGATCTTAATCTAGTTGATAATCAAAGCAAAAAAAATGCTAAAGGTCCCAAATACCGATAACCTCAGCCAATTAATTGGAAATATAATTTCAAATTGCTGATGGATGATGTTGAGGATTATGCCAGAAAATGGACTTCAAAGGAACAGGAACCTGCTGATACACTTTCAGAGTGGGTGAAGGCTATTAGGTTAATGATACAGGTCAGAATTAAACACCTCCAATGGTCTATGAGCACTAAAGCTACATCCATCTTTAAAGACCCTAATGTTGTTGAAAACTTGACTCGTCTCCATGACAAATATATAATCGTCCCAGTGGCCGGACAAAGCCCCCAATAACATTGTTTTTGTCTGCAAGAACTATTATTTTGAGTGTCTTAGAAACGAGTTGTAAATAGATAACACTGCTGGTAACCCAACTTATACACCGACTACACTCAATAAGCAGGAAGTTCTTAAAACCACAAGACCGTTATTCATTCCTTTGGCATTTCTACAAAAAGTAAAGCAATGGACATTCCTGCTCTTTATTGTATTCCAAAACTACAGAATCCGTTTAAACAAAGGCAATCTAATTGCCCTACTAAACCTCTTTCAAAGATTTTAACATTTAAATTGACATGTTGTAAAGAGGGCTCTCAGAAGTACTGTGAAACATCATATTCCTTCAGTGGCGTGAATCAGATGTGAATTCTTAAAAACATTTACTACAACATCTAAAATCTAAATTTTTGGCTACTGCCACAGCATAAAAACATTCGAATTGTCTACACTGTACACTACCATACCACATTCTCAATTACAATATCGATTGAACCAACTAGTTCATCAATTTTTTTTCAATAAAAATGGCACACGCAGGTATACATTTCTAGTCTTAGGTAGAGAAAAGGCTTATTTCGCTGATTCTGACATAAAGTATTCTGAAGATGAAATTACAAACATGCAAGATTTTCTTATAGACTATATATTTGTTGAATTTGGCGGTCGAATTTGTCAACAAACAATCCGCATTCCAATGGGAACCAACAGTACCCGTATCCTCGCCGATCTGTTTCTGTATTCATATGAAGCGGACTTCATTCAGGGGCTACTACGTGAAAAAAAAGAAACTAGCCCAATTCTTTAATTTCACTTTTTGTTATATAGATGATGTGTTGTCGTTAAATAACGACAAATGTAAAGACTTTCTACATCTCATCTACCCAGTGAGCTTGAAATTAAGGATACGACAGATATATCGAAGTCCTCTTCATATTTAGATTTGTTTCTTGAAATAGACTATGAGGGACGTTTAAAGACAAAACTTGATGACTTCAGCTTTCCTATTGTTAATTTTCCCTTCTTGAATAGCAATATACCAGCATCGCCTGCATATGGCGTCTACGTGTCTCAGCTTATCCGAATTTCAAGGGCATGCGTGAGTTACCCTGACTTTCGACAAAGAGGATTACTGCTTTCACAAAAGCTTCTTAACCAGGGTTTTATCAGGGATAAGTTGATGTCATCACTTAGGAAAATTTACGGTCGTCATCACGAATTGATTGACCATTACAGTGTTCCAATATCTAAGATGATGTTGGACCTGTTCCCACTGTCGTAACCTTTCATGTGCCTCCAGCGATTTGTGACTTCCACCGGATTGACCTTGTTGAACTTCACGACGGGTGCCGTATACGGAGCAGGAACAGCTTACACTTCCGGAGCACCTGGGTTCACTCCTGGTTTTTATAGGAGTTCGTGTTGTCATTGTATTTTAGTTTTCTGTGTTTATTTGTTGTGCTTGTGGTCGTTCATTTGTCTTCCCGGGTTTGTCTGTCCAATGGATTACGTTTTTTAATTGCTCCTTAGGTATATTTGTCCTTTTTTTTAATTCGATGGTCCAGTTTTTCTAGAAATATAAGCATTCCACTGGATATTAATTTTGTCCCTGCTAGTGAAAACAAAAAGAAAACTAGCCCAATCATTCATTTTCACTTACCGTTAAGCAGATGACTATTTCTGGTTAAATAACGACAAACGTGAAGACTTTATTTAATCTGTCAATGAAGATAAAGAGGACAAATACCCTCTTCTATAAAAAAAAAAACCAGGAGTGAACTTAGGTGCTCCGGAAAGGTAAAGCATCCGTCGTGAGGTTCAGCACAGCCAATCCGGTGAAGTCACAAATCTAGGTGCATGAAATGAAACGACAGTGAAAACATCATCTTCGATCCATTCGTGATGACGACCGTAAAATTTCCAAAGTGATTACATCAACTTATCCCTCATAAAACCCTGGTTAAGCAGCTTTTGTAACAGCAGCAATCCTCTTTGTCGAATGTCATGGTAACACGGATAAGCTGAGAAACATAGACGCCATATGAAGGCGATGCTATTATGTTGCTACTCAAGAATGGAAAGTTAACAATAGAAAAGTTAAATTCATCACGTTTGTCAAAGAGTTATGTCTTCAAATGCCCCTCACTGTATATTTCAAGAAACAAATCTAAATATGAAGAGGACTTCGCTACCTTATTTTGTTACCTTGATAATTGGAGTAAGTATTATTGTCTTTTATAATACGTCATAATGAAAATAATAATACATGTCAAAATTTGAAGAGAGCAATTGAGAAGCAGCATTATTAGAGAGTACAACACAAAGCAGGTAAAAAAGGAAGCCGGGGTGAAATTTTATATTAGTATATTATTAACGAAGACGTCAATATTTCGCGATGTCTTCATTAAATCAACTTTCGATAGAACAGTAGCAAGGCAAAGCTGATTCAGATATTAATGAAAGATTACAAATAATTTGATATATAGTTTATGATCCAATCACTGGAATTTCAAGACTATTATAAATGATAAATAACGTGATCAAACCGATTCCTAGATTTTGGTTATCCCCTGGTAATTTTTTGCTTTCTAAGTTTGTCCTGAGAGCACCTGATGAGGGTAAGTCAAGAAGTCATTCTTTCATAACAATTTCTGTAACAGATTTTCTTATTACATACAGGTATATGATAATCAGATAGAAAGAGTATGCCTTTAGGTTTTCCTTGGGTTTGTACGTGTAATTTGATAGAATAGTTAAAGACATATCCTACTATTCAGATTTACCAATAATAAATTGTTGATATCTAGTATATTCTTAATGGTATAATCGTTCAATTAAGCTAATAAAAATATGGGTCATATACCAGTTCACAGAGTTATGATGTCACCTGTATTACCTTGTTTTGAATCCAATACCTTTAAGTACCACCCCATACAGGTGAATAATGATTTGAAATTCTCCGCCTATACGTTGCACATGTGTAAATATATTAGCGATTTCTTATCTGAATGCATGTATTAAAGACTCTCAGCATGGCTATCAGCGATGGTGATGCCGTTTTTATTTCCTTTGTTGGACTTCTACTTCTATTTGCCGTTATAAGTAATTTTCTGGTCATTATCATAATATGGAGGAACCAGAAGCTGAGAAATGTAACAGACATTCTCATATGTAATTTGTCTGTAAGTGATATTATACTGGCTGGGATCATTTTACCACAGAATCTACATGATCTATCACACGAAGAAGACTTCCACCATGGTAGGTAGTATTAAATAAAAAAAAATAAACATGTGAGTTATGACAGAATAGTAGCTCAAAATATGCGGAAAAAATATCTCTGGTTTTTACCCCCGAATCCCTATGATCTGTCAGTTGAAGACTACTTCAATGTGGGTACGAAGCTTTCAAATACAAATTTTTTAACTAAGTAGGTATCTGAAGATTTGGAAAAATACCTTTCCAGTAGTTTATGTAATGTAAAATAATTCTAAGAAGCAAATTATCATATATACTTTCAATAAGTATATCCTTTTTCATTATATAATGCATTGGATTGACTCGGTTAAGGGTTTGCCTTAGGTTCATTTTTTAGAAACCTGTCGAGATACCTTGTATATGAACGAAATTATACCTATCCATTCATCTTATATATAACAACAAAAAAATAAGCAACACGACGTACATTTTATGGTTGAATGACTTTAAATTTTTGCCTATTATTTAAGACCGTATAGTAACGTATTAATACTATTTTATAACTACAATCCTCTAATAAACAACCAAGCTACATCTAAGACGCTGTAACCTATATTGTATGGTAGAGTTACTTTGATAAATATTTTGGCATTTTGGTTTATGTCCCAAAAAACTGTGATGATATAGTTAATGATATTTAAGAAGTACAATCATATTTTTTTAGTTCAACACAGATTAACAACATATAAATTCACATGACTGACATTGTATGCTTAAACTCCACTAAAAATGTTGGGTTTGGGTCCAGAACGTCAGTACTGTGGATTAATTATTTCATCTGATGAAAATTTATGTAATTAAGATTTATTATGAAACTTTCGTAAATTGAAAACAATTCTCAAAATGGTTTCGCGTCTTTAATTATAGATTGCAAGTCTATGTTCAGTAGGACGATGAATTAATGTCTTATGTACACATTCCCTAGTTTAATGTTCTAAAACAACTGATATGATTTCAATTTTTTCCGATAGGTTACAGGCTTTATACAAAGTAAAAGAATAAGGGTTACGAAATAATTAATCTCGTCATGTTTTGTATCGGTTATTTTATTTTTTAAATTATTATATGTAGTTATAATTTTTTATCTAAGTAATGCTTTGATTTGGGCCCATTATTACTCTTATATTTACGTTCTATAAAATAATGAATGCAGGTTTCTTCTATCTTTCTATAGTTACAAAGTGGGCCGGTTGATACAGTATTTTTCTATTAGGGAGTATATAGTGTGAGAGTTCCATTGTAAACATTTTTAATTGATCATCATTTTTAACTAGAGGCTCAGTGGGCTGAGCCTGTATCACTCACCTGACAAAATGGTTCTAAAAACTTCCATTAATTCTTTAGTTGAATTTGCTTCAAAAGTTTTACAGCAGATGATCAAAATATATTTTTCTCATAGGGTCCAAAGTTAAAAGTATTTTCCCCCTGGCGGCCATGTTTTTAAACAGATCGCAAAAAAAAATATTTATTTTTGTGAGGGACATTCCATTCATCATTCCTGTAAAGTTTGGTTTAATTTTATTTAATAGGTTCAGAGAAGATGATCCTTAACATATTTTCCCATAGGGTCCAATGTTAAACTATGTACTGCGCTTGCAGCAATGTTTTTTGGCGGATCGGAAAAATTTCTGCAATCTTAGTAAAGGTCCTTCCATACATCATTCCCGTAAAGTTTGGTTAAATTTGCTCAAGAAGTTTCAGAGGAGATAAACTTTAACCTGTTTTCCCGTAGGTCCAATGTTAAACTATGTCCTGCTCTGGCAGCCATGTTTTTTGGCGGATCGGAAAAATATCGGCAATCGTAGTAACGGACCTTGCATACATTATTCCTGTAAAGTTTCGTTAAATTTTCTCCATTGGTTTTAGAGGAGATGATCAATATGTGAAAGTTTATGGACGATGGACGACGGACGCCGGACACCAAGTGATGGCAAAAGCTCACATGGCCTTTGGCCAGGTGAGCTATAAATGTCTAAATCTGAACGAAAGCACTGAATGACTTTCCTTTAATATTTTCATCTTTATATTCATTATTCATTTCATAGACATGATAGATATTTCTTCTTTTAGAATTTGATAAAATGATATTGTTAATATCTATCGTTACTAATCTTTTAATTTCTGCATTAAAATTGGTATCAAAGAATTGTACTCCTCCTGAAAAGAAACATTTGATATGTTGCTCTTATTTCTTTGCTCAAATAAACAAAAATGGATAACAAGAAAGGTCAACAATGACATAACAATCAATCAATCAACGCCACCAAACAGACAAAACCCCGGACATAAAATAGCATAAAAGAGCACAAATACAAATACAACAGAGAAGCAGAATAGTCTGACATGGGTGAAACCGGTTGTTTGAGTATTAAATATTCCAGAAGCGCCGGCGTATGGAGTATATATTTCACAACTCATACGTTATTCCAGAGCTTGTGACATATACATTGACTTCCTGGACAGAGCCCGGCTTCTGACAGAAAAGTTGCTCAGACAGGGGTACGTTGCTCCTAAGCTGAAGTCATCCTTATTAATGTTTTATGGGCGTCATCATGACTTGGTTGACGGGTATGAAAAAACCGTTTCCCAAATGAAAATGGACCTGTTCCATTGATATTATCCCTTCCGCATATCGGATTTGACATGGACAGCACAAGAAACTTTTTGGGATAACTTTCATATTAGAATTCGTTGAGCATAGTATATTTTTTAACCAAGCTAAGTTTGATAGCATCAATGAAATTGTCTTTATCAATCATTTTTACCCCCTTTTGTGAAGTCTTTAAACAGCTGTTCTTTTGATTTTTTTTTTCAGGTTTTCGTCCCAAGTAAAATCATATATAATTTTTTGGTTAATTTTTGAAATACAATAAGTATGATTGATGCTAAGTAAGTTATGTTTGGAGTAACTATAGATTTTATTACTGTAATTACATGTATATCTATTATTGTTGAATCATTGTTACAGCAACATGCATTATCGATTATTGTTATGATTTTTAAAAATTTACAAATTGCAAAATTTAGATTTGTTGCCAGTGACACGAAATCTTCAAATGTTCAATTTGTAATACAGTGTACATTCATTTTATTGTGAATATCCATCAATAATTATTGCCGATTTTTTTCTGTTCATTTCAGTGACTGGATTATTTTAAACTCACTAGATATCTTTGTATGCATGTAATATGTGACTTAATATATGAAAAATTTCTTTTGTCTTAACTGTATTTTACATATTGTACCAGTACTTTCATTTAATTAAAAATTTTTCCCAAAACTAGTACTAAAGACAATGTTACGAATTCGGGATTTTAAAAATTTTCGGAAATATCGTATGACTTCTGCAATGGTTATTGCACGAGTACACTTACACACCGAATCTGTATGCAATAACGTTTTTAAATCTCAGTTATTCTGAAACGATTAAATGAATGCTATGACAGATTATATATCTGTGTAGAATGTTAATATGTGTGAAAATACCAATAAACCAGAATGACCAGTTGTATTACGCTAGGGACTTTAATAAATATCTAGAGAAATTTTTATTTTTTAATAGTTTAAAGTCTATCGAATTTTAAATCTTGGGCTATATTCGTTACATATATTATTCAACTACTACATATCATTTTTTATGAATGTTATAATTTAGGATAAAGGAATTGGGTACCGCTTTGGAATATGGCTGCAATGATAAAATTGATAGCATTGAGAATCTTTCAAGCCCAAAATGCAGAAATATCAATGTGATCAATATTTTCAAACCAACTCCACGTCGTACACGCAGTCATGGTCAACAACATTACACGTCCCCTATCGACCATGACATCTCTTTAAACGATTTATCGACGTATATACAAAAACCTTTATGACTCCACAACATTCGAACTAAACTATATTCTCTTCCTTTGTGTAAGCTTAGCGCACTCCACAAAAGGCAATGGAACAACAAATCAAAAAAATTGCAATTCAGATGAATACAAACTCGCTGCTGTGGTATCTGATATTTCTTCCCATAGATTATTCCAACCAGTTCACATCCATAACGACGAATCTCCCCAAAGGTCGTGTCAATAAAGGCGTGGATGCCATAGATATCTTTCACCACAAACTCGTAAAATCTAAAATTCCCCCATATTTCAAAGACCAAACTGTTCCACTTATTTTTTATTCTTATACAAAACCAATTGCAACCAAGATTTTCAATTACAAAAGGGAATTGCGGGACCTTACTTCCGATGATCTGAAGTCTAAACCATTTGACTTCTCCTGTTCTATATTTCCATTCAATTATAGTCCTGTGGGTCATGTTATCACTTGAGATCTTAATCTAGTTGATAATCAAAGCTAAAATAATATGCTAGCTAAAGGTCCCAAATACCGATCACCTCAGCCAATTAATTGGAAATATAATTTCAAATTGCTGATGGATCCTGTTGAGGACTATGCCAGAAAATGGACTTCAAAGGAACAGGAACCTGCAGATACACTTTCAAAGTGGGTGAAGGCTATTAGGTTAATGATACAGGTCAGAATTAAACACCTCCAATGGTCTATGAGCACTAAAGCTACATCCATCTTTAAAGACCCTAATGTTGTTGAAAACTTGACTCGTCTCCATGACAAATATATAATCGTCCCAGTGGCCGGACAAAGCCCCCAATAACATTGTTTTTGTCGGCAAGAACTATTATTTTGAGTGTCTTAGAAAAGAGTTGTGGATAGATAACACTGCTGGTAACCCAACTTATACACCGACTACACTCAATAAACAGGAAGTTCTTGATAACCACAAGACCGTTCTTCATTCCTTTGGAAGTACTGTGAAACATCATATTCCTTCGGTGGCGTGAATCAGATGTGAATTCTTAAAAACTCAAAACATTTACTACAACATCTAAAATCTAAATCTTTGGCTACTGCCACAGCATAAAAACATTCGAATTCTCTACACTGTACACTACCATACCACATTCGCAATTAAAATATCGATTGAAACAACTAGTTCATCAATGTTTTTTCAATAAAAATGGCACACGCAGGTATAAGTTTCTAGTTTTAGGTAGAGAAAAGGCTTATTGCGCGAAGAACCACTCTTATTCTGATAAAGAGTATTCTGAAGATGAAATTACAAACATGCAAGATTTTCTTATAGACCACATATTTGTTGAATTTTTCAACAAACAATCGGCATTCCAATGGGAACCAACTGTGCCCGTCTCCTCGCCCATCTGTTTCTATATTCATATGAAGCGGACCTCATTCAGGGGCTACTACGTGAAAAAAAACCCGCCCAATCCTTTAATTTCACTATTATTTACGTAGATGACGTGTTGTCGTTAAATAACTTCAACTTCAACTTTTCTATTGTTAACTTTCCATTCTTGAGTAGCAATATACTAACATCGTCTTCATATGACGTCTATGTTTCTCAGCTTATCCGATATTCAAGGGCACGCGTATGTTACCATGACATTCGACAAAGAGGATTGCTGCTGTTACAAAAGCTGTTTAACCAAGGTTTTATTAGGGACAAGTTGTTGTAATCACTTTGGAAATTTTACGGTCGTCATCGCGAATGGATTGTGCCAATATCGAAGATGATGTTTTTTTTAGGGGGGGGGGGTATGCTCCTTAGGTATTTGTCCTGTTTATCTTCATTGACAGATTGTGCCTAACCGATCCAAGAGTTACAGCAGGGCTGTCTCCGAACGCCAAGACGCACAGTCTAATGTTTAATAGATGTAGCAGTGCCCTGCACACTTCTTAACCAGAGCGCTCCTTAGCGGTTGACCAATGCGCTTATTACCAGGTGTCTTACAACACTTCTCCAATGCGCATTAACCTTTGCACTGCCCTTGTGGTCTTGAAGTTTCTGCACCAAGTCAATATCACATTTCCAACCGACTGCCTCGGCACTACAGTTGAGAAACTTGTGCCTATCAGTATACTCCTGCTATGTAGCCTGTGCACTTTACAACCTCGGCACAGTCCGGTGCGTCACGTTGTCTCCCGTGCACCAAATCAAATGCTACCAGTGCCTTTCTCCTATATAAACCTTGGCACTAACCACTATTCTTAACGCTTTATTGTTCTCACCTTGGACTTATAATATTCTTGGTTTGAGCGGTACTTCTTTGTTGACAGTACAACAGTCCCTAAAACACTAAGAACGGCGGTTTATATACACCTGTTTGGACTATCCCATTTCATAGATAGACAAGTCCACTCTAAGACAAATAAAATATCACTGAGACGTTTATTGTAATTACAGGGGTGCTAACACCAGTAAAACTTTTTCATTGACGGCTAGGTAAATCTGTGATTGGAATTAGGCTATAAATCCGGAAATCGTATCCGTCTATCACTTCGTATTACTATCGCTAAGTAACTCAAAAGTGAAAGTAGAATATTTAACAATATATGAACGAAAGGGACAAGGTATTAACATACTATATTGAGCTACCGGTGTATTCTGAAGGCACTTAGTATTAAAATGGTCTGTTCTATGTTCTTCCTGGGATGAATTTCATTACAAATTAACGAGCTACGCATTTTTCGAGCTGAGCTGTGTTCCAGGCGGAAAATTTTGCACGCCTAAACAATAACCCATATTTTGAAGAGCCGATTCAAATGCCATTTAAAAAGCGTAAAGCCAAAACATCCGAGGTACAAAGCCATGAATAAGAGTGTCAGCTTTAATATTCGTAAACGATACCAAAAAGCCTGAAAGTCATAATTATATAGGTCATGGTAGATCATGATACAGTGCAAGAATAGATATATCAAAAGGAAGTACTTATGATAGAACGGCATATGATAAAAGCAAGTAAAAATAAGATATATTTTAAATGCGTATGCATTATTATCATGAATGATATTACGGTGGGAAAATTCCTTTGACTTGATCTGTATAAATTGAACCAAACATCCGTAACGAATCCTTTTGAAAATGCTTAAATGTCTGCTGCGCAACCTAAAACAGTCAATACGTTTACATACCAATGAAAAGTACAAAATGATTTTTTTCTCCGAAAATATAGAAACGAAAGTGAATTTCATGCTTAGTACTCAACGCTTTGGCATTAATATACGCGTGTTGAAATTATAAGTTAATACCATTTAACGTAGGGTTTGAATGTTAATTCAGAAAATCCTTTCTTCGCATATAAATTGTAATTGGGTATCAATAACTCATATTCAAAGATAAAAACACCTATTTTATATGTTATGTATTCGGCAATATATTGTCAGTTAAATTCTGTTTTAGAAACATTTCTATGCAAGATAACGTTTGCATATCCCATACTGAGTATCACCACAGCATCATACACCCTTGCAATGATGGCGTTCGAAAGGCGAAACTGCATAGTTGATAGTTTGAAGACACAGATTACAATTCATCAGTGCAGATATATTATACCTGGTATCTGGATAATTGCATGTTTGACAGCCATTCCAACCATAGTCGAATTTAACGTGGTAGAAGAACAGGATGGAAATGATACTTATTTAGCTTGTAATAGCAAAAGTATGCCTCATTTTTTTGTAGTTGGAAACGGAATTATGTTACTGTTTGTGACATACCTGATTCCACTTTTCACCATTTTATACAATTATGCCAAGATTATAAATTTCGTTGCGAAACAGAGTGAGATGCCAAAATATCAATCGACGTCAGCTGCGGTTTCAAAAAAGACGCTACTGAAAAAAAGAATTAAAATTATAAAAATGCTAATACTACTAGCAGCGGTGTTTGCCGTCAGCTGGATACCTTATTTTGTTACCTTGATAATTGGAGTAAGTATTATTGTCTTTTGTAATACGTCATAATAAAAATAATAATACATGTCAAAATTTTAAGAGAGCATTTGAGAAGCAGCTTTATTAGAGAGTACAACACAAAGCAGGTAAAAAAGGGAGCCGGGATGGAATTTTGTTTTGGTATATTATTAACGAAGAAGTCAATATTTCGCGATGTCTTCATTAAATCAACTTTCGATAGAACAGTAGCGAGGCAAAGCTAAATCAGACATTAATGAAAGATTACAAATAATTTGATATATTGTTTATGATCCAATCACTTGAATTACCAAGACTATTCAGTCGGACCGCCAAGTCAATAATGGCGTCGTTTTTATTTACAGAGTCACGTGACTTTTCATTTGAAAATGGGTCATTTTTTGTAACGTCAATCACCTGCCGGTTTTTTTGGCCATACATGACGTATGTTTTGAGTTGGGGTTAGGGGATGATATTAAACGATTTCTGAGAATATTTTCTTTTCATATTAGTTTAAAACAGATATTTTAGCGTGCTTTTCATACAAAATTTTACAATCAAAGTTGGCAATGATGCCGACGATTTCGTCACCGTTGGCCAGAAAAAGGACAATTTCTTCATTGTCAGATCTCGGGACGGGGATTTTTAAATCGGAAAAGGTGTGCTGTTCCTTTCCTGACGAACAGTTCAAATATTTATCCGCAAAACCAAGTGAAACGCAATTCGAGCGAGCTTTTTCTGTGAAAATTACGTAATAAAGGGGGATAATCAACGTTGACGTTGTCAATAAAATGTAAACAAAGAAGGTATGACGGTACCGATCGATAAAAAAAGGAAATATAAATAAGTTTCACGCTTGTTTGTCAAATGATATAATAAATATGTGTCAATAAACGTAAAAAAACCATATTTAAGAATAAATAATGTACCAGGGGAAAAAAAGGGGGGGTGGTCAGGCAGGTGCTTCCACTTACTTCTATCATTTTCTTGTGGAGGGGTTCAGGATCTTTCTGTTGAATGGTAGAATGTGCACAAATGAATTTAAAATTATTTTCCATAGAAATTAACAACTGAAAGCCTGGGAGTAGCTAAAGTACTGGTATGCAATGTAGGTCTATTTGAGTAATGACAAATGTTTATTGTTTTTTTTTTTTTCAAAAACAGGACTGAATAATTTTTTTTCACTTTAATTTAGAAAATAATTACTTGCTCGAATTTCTATTTACATTGTTTGTGCATTTTGCAATGTGGAAGCTATTAAATAATGGATTTTTGTCTTTATCAGGACCTAAATTGTGAGTTTTTGGTTAAAAGTAACAAATTACAAAAAAAAAGCATTGGAAAAAAAAAGAAAATTTTATTAAAATTAAAATTACCTTTATCCATTACTCAATTGTCAAAAACTGTAAGGATCTGACATGGACAGGATTACTTTTGCCAGCAAATCACATGAATCATATGCATATTCTTTTCAACAAAAGGAAATTTTACATTTGTACATTAAGTTATGCCTTCTCAATCTTGTTTTTCATGAATTAATATTTATTAAATTGATTAAGAATAATTATTATTGCTTTTTGTGTATTTGACCTATTTCACCTCCTGTAGTGCCAAAATTGGCAAAACAAAAATATACATGTGATTTATAGACCAATTTCTCATGCTTATTATTGAAATTTGCTGACTTTCCATGTAAAAAAGTAAAAATCTGGACATGAACATGAATTAAAAATCATGAAATAACAAAATAAAAATCATTTGTTTCAGAAAAACTGTAATGTGAAAGTCTAACCCAGGATCCTGGATTTTGAAATTAAAGGCAAAGCACAAAAATTAGAAATTTTCAACAGAATTTAAGATAATAGGTCAATTAACATGATTAATGCTGTATACATGTACATAACATGATGAAATTCATGTGAATGTAATGAATATTCTTTGAATAAGAGAACACAACCAAATATAACAAGAGTGGACACACAAAAATGTCTCGCCTGTCGTGTATTTCTAATGAAAGTAAATGCTATCAGTATTCGAAAAACAGAGCAAAACACAAAAACTTAACTATAACCACTGAACCATGAAAATGAGGTCAAGGTCAGATGACACATGTCAGTTGGACATGCACACCTTACAATCCTTCCATACACCAAATATAGTAGACCTATTCCATACAGTACTTGAAAAACAGGCCAAAACACAAAAACTTAACTATAACCACTGAACCATGAAAATGAGATCACGGTCAGATGACACTTGCCAGTTGGACATGCACAACTTACAATCCTTCCATACACCAAATATAGTAGACCTATTGCATACAGTATTCGAAAAACAGGCCAAAACACAAAAACTTAACTATAACCACTGAACCATGAACATGAGGTCAAGGTCAGATGACACCTGCCAGTTGGACATGTACACCTTACAATCCTTCCATACACCAAATATACTAGACCTATTGCATACAGTATTCGAAAAACAGGCCAAAACACAAAAACTTAACTATAACCACTTAACCATGAAAATGAGGTCAAGGTCAGATGACACCTGCCAGTTAGACATGTACACCTTACAATCCTTCCATACACCAAATATACTAGACCTATTGCATACAGTATTCGAAAAACAGGCCAAAACACAAAAACTTAACTATAACCACTGAACCATGAAAATGAGGTCAAGGTCAGATGACACCTGCCAGTTGGACATGTACACCTTACAATCCTTCCATACACCAAATATACTATACCTATTGCTTATAGTATCTGAGATATGGACCACCAAAACTTAACCTTGTTCACTGATCCGTGAAATGGGGTCGAGGTCAATTGAAAACTGTCTGATGGGGATGAGGACCTTGCAAGGTACGCACATACCAAATATAGTTATCCTATTACTAATAATAAGAGAGAAATTAACATTACAAAAAATCTTAACTTTTTTTTCAAGTAGTCACTGAACCACGAAAAATCGTGACATAAGGCATCTATATACAAAGTATAAAGCATCCAGGTCTTCCACCTTCTAAAATATAAAGCTTTTAAGAAGTGAGTTAACGCCGCCGCCGCCGCCGCCGCCGGATCACTATCCCTATGACAATAAAACTGAAAACTATTACTTGTGTAACGGGGAATATTTCGGAATGTTCGTGTGTTGGTGATTCTTGGGGAATAAATAGCTCACACTTGAAGTTTGTAAGACGCAAATAATGTAAATTCAATAATATATTTTAAATCCAAAGTCAGCGATAAATACATGTACATAAAATATATAAAGTCAACACGGAAAGTCCATGAAGCTGAAAACTACGGTATCCGTAAATAGTTCTTAATTTTGTATAACTTGTGTGGCGTCCACACCCTTCGCCTGGTCTCCAAGAACTGTCTAGCCGCCTTAAAAATATCCCTCACAATTAAACATATGGCATGTTTATAACACAAGATTAAATATATGTACACAATGGTCACTTAATTAGAAAAAGAGATAAAAGTAAAATATATAAAGTAAAGATAATTAAACTGTCTATTAATCTGTCCTCAGGCCAAATTTGTAAAGATAATTGAATTAAATCCGATAATCAATCCATAAAATAGTACATTTATCTGCTTTCTAAAATTCATTAAAATATAAAATTTATCAATTTAAATTTCTCATTAAATTGATAAAAATGTCAAAATTTGGTAGGTTAATTTTTAAAGTTAATTTTATCGGTGTCACACTTGATTGAATCATAGGACTATTCTAACTAAATAGTCTAGATGACACCAGAGGGTAAAAAAAATTAAATCATAAATGAAAAGAAATTAGATAACCTTACTTAAAAAAGTGGTTATAAAATTTGAAGTTGAAGATATCACAAGATTAATATTTTGACAAAAATTTAAGAAATTATACACATAGAGACATATGAAAATCATACAATATTTTCCATCCAAAGTAAAACAAATACACCTAAAATATATATTTTGATATACAGTTATTTACTTATAGTTTTCCTGTACATTGCCAATGATAATAAATAAAACTGGTAGCTCATAGGTTGAGTATTTATGCCTAATTTCACAATATTGTAAAGACTAAAAGTGTTCCAACACTATTTATTCAAATGTTGTCAGTGAATCTTTTTTTTATTATCTTATTTTGAACAAAATCATGCATCTTATCGTGGATTTTTTCTGTCCATAATGTGACCTATTAGATGAACCTGAGTAAATTAAAAAAAAAAAAAAAAAACAAAAACGTGTATCATCAACCACAAAAATGGGAAGGTCCAAGGGCACTTTCCAGGTGACTGATCTTGAAAATAGACACTCCTTTAAAATTTTATGCAGAAAATTGAATATCTAACATAAAAAATACTTCAATCGTGTCATTATGTGAAAATAAGAAAAAACACACTTCGTTTCTTTGCATATTTTGATACCCCTGGATATTGAGTAAGAACTATGTAACGGAGTCTCGGGACAGCCTTTTTAACTTGAAAATGAAAGACCCGATACTATATCTATTTGCAAAACAAAACATTATAGGCTCCTCCTAGTGAAACGGTAAACGAGCGAGATCTGTTCATTGGCTAAAAAGTGGCAACGTGTGTCGCCGGCCATTTTGAGGTGCGCAAAAATACTCACTTTTGATGTCTCATACGTTTATAATTTTCAGTGTCAGGTGAATCCAATAGGCCAGGGTGTTAACGAAATACTTTTTACACATATTTCCATCCATATTATTTGAAAGTCAAAAACTAGCACAACGATATTTACACATTTCACACACGTCATGTCAATCAAAAATTCGAGGCGGGACTAAAAGCGCCATCTAGTGTAAAAAAATTCTGAAATTATCTCCACCTGTTTCCTTGTAAATAGAATGCACAAGCGTAACGGTCAAAATGGCACTTGGCGGTCCGACTGATTATAAATAAGAATTAACGTGATCAAACCGATTCCTAGATTTTGGTTATCCCCTGGTAATTTTTTGCTTTCTAAATTTGTCCTGAGAGAACCTTATGAAGGTAAGTCAAGAAGTCATTCTTTCAATATGGGGTCACCGACCGTTTTATAGAGTAATGACGTCATCTTTATTACCTTGCTTTGAATCTACCCCTTAAATATTATTTGGCCTATATTTTTAAGTACGCAAAATCGCTAATCTGAAAAAATGACCAATATTATATATTATTAAATTTTACAGAAGATGGAGACTTACCTATTCTTCCGATGAAGAATACAAAAACACATGGCCACCGTGTCAGGGGAAAAGATATTTACCGAAATGGTTAAAAAAATAAAAATGGCGGGGAAAATTGACGCGTTTTTTTTTTTTTTTTTTTTTTTTTTTTGTATACAAATAGCTTCTACTGGATTGTTAGAAACTTTTCATTTTAAATCTGTTTGAAAAAAAACAACCAACAAGCAGGTTCTTATTTTTCTGAAAACTTTGGTTTTGAGGAACATTATACCATACATGTATAAACTTTTGACATGTGCTTTTAATTCGAGGCTTTTTACCTTGAAGTGTACAATGAATTTCATTTTTCTCGCATTGTATTAATTTCCATCATACTTATATTTTATGAAAAAATCTAAATAATTCAATGGTCGGGAGTCTCGCCATATTTAACAAATTGTTCAGCTCGGAGCACTATCACTAGTGGCGGATAGGGGCAACCCTTGTATGATTGCTTCCGGAAATGAGAATTTCGCTGAATATCGTACAACGTCATAGACAAATTGCGAAACTATAACGTTCAAAAACAATATGCGCAGAAACAATAGTATGATTTGTCTTTAAATATGAAATATGTATCCGAGGAAATAAAATAAAACGGAATGGTCAACAGTGATGTACAATCCATTGATTAATGCCATTACAGATTGTCAGATGAAAGACAAAACAGAATTAACATAGATTCAGGATAATTTGACTTGGTACAGACAATAAGCAGTGGTGGTTGGGTTAAACGGCTTTTATCTGACTCTGGTGTATAAACACGTTTTAAAGCCAATACTTTTAGATTTCCGTTAGCTACAAATTATAAATGGATTTATACAGAAGGGTCAAAATGAGCTAGATTTAACCACAAAACTAGCTAAGGTTTTCTTATATCCTGTTCATATACTGTCGCTCTTTTAAACAATCAAGTCAGAAACAACACTCATAAAGGGTTTAGTGGTATATCTTATGGATTTAAATTGAAGTTGGCAATAATAATCATATCCATCTTTGTTGTGGATATTCCACAAGCAAATACCTGAAATATTGCTTATTTGGCATTTAATTTTAATATTCTGTAAATTATATTTTAAGAGACAATTAGAAGAGATAACTCCTGCGAGTAAAATTCTTAAAGGAATGTTACTAACCCATAATGCTCGTTTTTCTGTAGTTACAGGTGACATAAATAAAATTAACATTTATCAAACAACCATGTATCATTTTGCTATAACACACACACACGCACAGAAAACTATATACACTTGTAGTCAATAGCACTGGATGTGGCGAAATTCCCGATGATTATAAAGACATTTTTAACTTAATGTGATTTAAATACATGTATATCTTTTTTAGTCTTTTAGTTTATTCATAATTTCATTTCGTATTTTATGGCTATTGCAGAAAGTGTCAGGACAAAACGGAAGTGAAAAACTGAGCACAAGCGTGCCATCGCTGAAAATATTTTTGGCAGCTTTCAGTACGTCATACAACATCGTGTTGTACCTTGTATTCAACGTTACATTTCGAGACGCATTCAAGCGGATCCTTGTATGTCAAAAACCAAATAAAGTTAAAACAACACCGGGAGAGAAACCTACACCATCGTACAACAAACAGTGCACATTGAAAGCAACAATTGGCTAATCTGGAAATTGAGTCAGTTTCCATCTTCAGTACAGTTTCGGCCATAATTAACTGTTTTATTTGAAGCATTTTATACATTTATTAACACGGTCAGTATGAAATAGTGTTTGTATTTGTAAACAATTGATGAAATGAAAACATAAGTACGATATCCCCGTATAAATCAAGGACTTACGTAATTTTACAAACGATCTTAGTCATTGAGAAACACAAGATAAAAATAAATAAATCATGAAAAAATAACAACAATGATTATCGATAAAAAGAGATATAGTGTCGTTGTCACGAGAAGGGGGTTGGTTGGGTTGTGCAAGAAAGGAATTAAACAGTTTGTGAAAAAGGGATGCTCACAGCATGAGGAATTAGAGGGTACCGGGAGCCTGTATCGCTCACCTGGAAATCATTTGCCGAATAAATTATTTGACAATATCCATCCTGATTTGCAGTCTGGAACATTGCTGTCCAATTGGCTCAGTGGTTTTGCCAAATTGTTTCCTGGTTTCAAACAAGAACACCTTTCAGTGAATTTCCCCATACGGTCCTATGTTACAATATACTTGGTTCTGGTGGCCAATTCTGAAAGAGTACCATCTAAGGACCAATCCTGCCAACTTTTGTTCCAACTGACCAAATGGTTTCAGACAAATAAATCTTTAAGTAAATTTTCTAAAGAGTCCTCTGTTAAACTATGTTTAACTCTTGCAGCCATCTTTGATGATAATAATCAGATACAATTCTGAAAGAGGACCACTTAAGGATCATTGGTGCCAAGTTGTGTTCCAATTGGCCAAATGGTATCAGACAAGAAGATTTTCAAGTACATTTCCCATAGGATCCCATGTTAAACTATGTTCAGCTCTGGTGGCCATCTTGGATTGCAGGCAGGGTCATTGATTACAAGTCTAAAAGAGGACAAGATAAGGACCATAGCTGCCAAGTTGTGTTCTAATTGAGCTAGTGGTTTCAGACAAATAGATCTTTAAGTAAATTTCCAATAGGGTCCTATGTAAAACTATGTTCGTCTCTGGTGGCCATCTTTGATGACGGGTTGGGTCATCGGATATACTTATTAAACAGGACTACCTAAGTACCATTGCTGCCAAGTTTTGTTTGTTCCAATTTGCCAAGTAGTGTCAGACAAGTAGATCTTTAAGTAAATTCCCCAAAGAGTCCTATGCTAAATTATGTTCAATCCTGGCGGCCATCTTTGATAATAGGTAGGGTCATCGAATATAATTCTGAAAGCGGACCAACTAAGGATCATTGGTGCCAAATTTTGTTCCAGTCGGCCCAGTTGTTTCAGAGGAAAAGATCTTTGAAGAAAAGTTTACGACGATGGACGCCAAGTGATGGCAATAGCACACATGGCCCTGTATTGAAAAAAGGCTTATCAATGCAGCAAACAAATATTCCAGGTTTCTTTCCTCTCCATAAAAAATTGATGATCGCTCTCTAAGACGACCTACTCTAAAAAAAAATAGAAGCGTATTCAAAGAAACTATCTCAATATAAAAATGCATTGAACTGGCATATAGAGAGTGTAGTTGGTTATAAGATCCAATAAACCCTCTTAAATCAGCGGCTTCAACAAATTTTTCAAAGGGCAGTTTAAAATGCCAAAGTGACGAAAGAGTGACAGATCTATGCATGAGGGAGATACTGCATAATATTACCAAAAAAATGAACAACTTATAACAGTAAATTTTAACTATTAATTTCACGCTAATAGCAGAGATATTTACTCAATATCCTATGATGTCAGCTGAATTCAGCTTAAAATTGAACTACATTGTAATTTGACCTGGGATATCAACGAAATGCATATTATTTCGAAAATTCAAAAGAAAATTACCAAATTTAGAGTAATTGATACTTTATTAACAAGAAGTAATATCACATGTATCACAGTATGTATATTAACAAGAAGTAATATCACATGTATCACAGTATGTATATTAACAAGAAATAATATCACATGTATCACAGTATGTATATTAACAAGAAGTAATATCACATGTATCACAGTATGTATATTAACAAAAAGTAATATCACATGTATCACAGTATGTATATTAACAAGAAGTAATATCACATGTATCACAGTATGTATATTAACAAGAAGTTATATCACATGTATCACAGTATGTATATAAACAAGAAGTAATATCACATGTATCACAGTATGTATATTAACAAGAAGTAATATCACATGTATCACATTATGTATATTAACAAGAAGTAATATCACATGTATCACAGTATGTATATTGAAAAATATTTTTTGTGTTTTGTGTAATGTTTGTGTGTTTGTTTTCGTCCTTTCCCATCTCAGTTTTGTCTCTCTTTCTGAATTTATTATTGTTATGTGGCATAAATTATTTTCCTCTCTTTGTCTTTTAAACAGTCGTTCAATATAGTTTGAAATAAAAGGAGTATTTACCAATATTCGGAAAAAGAATTGTCAGGAGACAGCAACAAAAGGTGTACGAAATTCAAGCAAACTATGTCATCAAGCTAACTCAACATTATTGACAAGAGCTCTGTGTGCGTGTGCGTGTGCGTGTGCGTGTGCGTGTGTGTGTGTGGTTCAATACAGTAAGCTAACCCGAACTCACACAGCACCATAGTACAATGAACTTTTGTAGCCATCACATGAACCCCGAAAGGGAGAGATCAGGTGCGCCGTCATAGTAAGCATCTCCAGCCATGCTAGCGAAGAGACAATTTCAGTCTTTCCTCCTCATACCCCCGGCTAAGTAACTTCCGTGTTAGGTAAATACTTCTAGTCACAAAATCTTCATAATCAGAGGAATCCATATGGTATCTTATTATTTGTGATACGAAGACCCAATAGGCTGGAGCAAAAGGAATATTGCTCCTCAAATTGGGAAGTTGACAAGTTAAAAATTGAAACCACCCCGTTTATCATATCTTAGTTTTGAGTCGTTCATCATCGTCAATTTTGAGATGAATGTCGAGATATGAAGCAGACCTCCTGTTTTCTGTGGTACATTCTGAAAATTTCATCCTCCTATCTGCATTTGCTCATGAGAGAATATCTCTAGGTAGTATCCATTAGTCTTGATGTGAATAATTTTTAATTGACCCACCAGTTTGAAGGAAGCTCATCTCTCCATTTCCTAATTCCTTGTTTTGTCAAGTTTGTCTGCAAGTATCTTGATATTGCTCTTTGGTCGACATTTTGTTTGTCTTTTGTTACACGTCAGTTTTTGTCCGGCCTACAGATGGCAATTTTTTGTAGGAACACTTTACGACTAGTTTTATTTTATGATTTAAATAAAATACTACAAACATCTATAGATAATGAGAGGAAACTTGTAGAGGTAATTGTTAGATGTCAAGTACTACTTAGTATTTGTCCTTGCTGTAAGTTGAATAATGAATGATTAGATCTACAACCGCCAGCTCTAAAAGTGCGCGTTTGGTCAAAGCTGAGAATAAGTACCAAAAATAGTTATTTAGAGATACTGATGATTGTATGGACGATGCTCTGAATCAAATTTTTGTATATCAGTTAAATATATATCGAAGACAGTGGGCAAATTCCAAAATATCAAAATCCAAAGACTCGTCAGAACACTACCACAACAAACAAATACTAGAAAGACACAACCAAAGTAGTAAAAATTTTGCTAAACGAAGAGAATCAGAACAAGCCAGCACAAAAACTAAAGCACTTTCAATGTGTACTTCCACAAAAAAAATGTTGTTGAAACCTTGACTCGCCTCCATGACAAATATATAATTGTCCCAGCGGACAAAGCCCCTAATAACATCGTTTTTGTCTGCAAGGACTGTTATTTTGAGTGTCTTAGAAACGAGTTAGGAATAGATAATACTGCGGGTAACCCAACTTATACACCGACCATACACAATAAGCAGGAAGTCCTTGATAACCACAAGACCGTTCTTCATTCCTTTGGCATTTCTACAAAGGGTGAAGAAATGGACCTTCCTGGTCTGTATAGAATGCCTAAACTACATTAGAATCCGTTTAAACAAAGGTACATTGCTGGGTCAGCTAATTGCTCTACAAAACCTCTTTCAAAGATTTTAACACTCATATTGACATGTATTAAAGAGGGCCTACAGAATTACTGTGAAACATCTTATTCCACCAGTGGCGTCAATCAGATGTGGATTCTTAAAAACTCATATAATTTACTACAATATCTAACATAAAAATCTTTGGCTACATGCAACAGTATAAAAAAAAACAATCGCCTTCTCTACACTCTATACTACCATACGATATTCTCAATTAAAATATCGATGGAAACAACTTCGTCATCAATGTTGTTTTTTTTTCAAGAAAAATGGTACACGCAGGTATATATTTTTAGTTTTAGGTAGAGAAAAGGCTTATTTCGTTAAGAACCTCTCTGATTCTGACAAAAAGTATTCTGAAGATGAAATTACAAACATGATTTTCTCGAATTTTTCAACAACAATCGGCATTCCAATGGGAACCAACTGTACTCCTGTCCTTGCCGATCTGTTTCTGTACTCATATGAAGCGGACTTCATTCAAGGGCTACTAAGTGAAAACAAAAAAAGAAATCCTTTAATTTCACTTTTCGTTATATAGATGACGTGTTGTCGTTAAATAACATCTCATCTACCCCAGTGAGCTTGAAATAAGGATACTACAGATACATTGAAGTCCGCTTCATATATGGAATAGACAATGACAAAACATTATGACAAACGTGATGACTTCGACTTTCCTATTGTTAACTTTCCCTTCTTGAGTAGCAATATAGCAGCATCGCCTGCATATGGCGTCTATGTTTTTTAGCTTATCCGATATTCAAGGGCATGCGTGAGTTACTATGACTTTCGACAAAGAGGATTACTGCTGTCACAAAAGCTTCTTAACCAGGGTTTTATCAGCTATAAGTTTATGTTATCACTTAGGAAATTTTACGGTCGTCATCACGAATTGATTGACCGTTAAAATGTTCCAATATCTAAGAGTGCCGTATACGGAGCAGGAACTGCTTACCCTTCCGGACCACTTGAGTTCACTCCTGGTTTTTATAGGAGTTCGTAAAATTTCTAGAGTGATGATATTAACAGAGTCTTTACATTATCTTGTCTTTAAAGTTGCGAAAATAGCTTCGATCTGCCATGAAAGTCAAGGTACAAATTTCATACAAGACAGTAACGAGTGAAATGTAAACGCCATAAGCTGTAGACGTTGGTATCTTACTACTGAGAAAGGTGAGTTAACAATCGGGAAATAACCATCATCAGGTTTTTCAAGCTCATTTTGTCGTCTATGTTTAAGTATAAATCTAGGTTTGAAGCTGAAGTGGGTGTGAATATCAAGTGCAGCATTGGGGTAGATAAGATGTAGATATATTTAAAGCTAGAATTATTAAGACGTAGTACATCATCTATGTAGCTGAAGCTGATATTAAAGTACTGGGCTAGTGCCTTCCGTTTCTTCTATAGAAGCCCTTGTGTAAACTTCGCTTCATACGAAAATAAGAACAGATCAGCTACGTCCTAATCGGAATTTCAAATATTCATCCGACAACAATCATGAAATTCATAGGAATTCTAATTTTAGTCTGTATCCGCAATTAAATAAATATTTGCAAAGATGCGTGCTGTATTGGTTTAGTTTGTTAAAATCTAGAAAATCAAAGGTTGATATCATAGATTTTAGAATGCGTAGAAACTAAATAAATATTTCAACATATGTAATGTTATCTTAGTTGTAGTTCAATGATGTAAGCGACATTAAAATTTGTATGTGTTGTAAGCGGCCCAATATATATATATATAAACAGTAGAACGCCATTGTAGTTGCTTGTTTTATAACATACTAACAAGTTATATATTCTGTTCTTCATAAAATAATTGTAAAATTTCATTGAGTGTGCAAAATGTAAAAAAAAACTGAACACCTGCTGAATTAGGGAACTTATAATTATTATAGAACGAGCTTTTATAATTCAACTAAAAATGGTTGATATGATTACTTGATCTACCGCTTCCTCTGTTAATTGTTTGTAAAATCTATCCTCAAATCAAATTGTTACATTCCAAGGCAAAAAACTTAGTAATTTTAGGTATTTTTTTTTTATTTTTTGTATATGTAGCTCAAGATTTTCCTTGTTTTACTACCTTTTACGTCAGTTCTACACAAACATGTTATCAACACAAACTAAGGTTGAGATTAAGTAATATTATATCTAATACCACCTTTGTATAACTTGAGGTAGCTTTCTTATGTCTGAACCTTTAAAAAAAATATAGTAATTACAAACAATTACCTGGGTACGTTTGTACTGTCTCATCTTTCAACAAAAAATTACGAAGTATAGTACTTCAAACGTTGAAATTCTACAAAGGCTTAACTGCAAGTGTGTGCTTTATAATAATTTGATCAAGATAGCAGTTCTATTCTTTATTTAAGTCTCATCTTTCGATTCTATAATCAAAATATAATAACATTACATTACAATATTAAGGGTTAATATATAACATAAAATAGAATTGAATTGGAATTATAAGTTAATATTATCAGTCATAAACCATGTTATTTACAATATAAAAAATCTCTACGCCTATTTTAAATCTGAAAGCAGGTTTTTGCACATAGGCAAATAATATTTACATTTAAAAATAAAAATACTAGTTTCTGAGAATCGTCACATAAAATAAGTCATGTCTAAAATCTTCATTAAAAATGTACGATGTATAAAACGTATGATTTGTCTTCTACTACGTCATAACATATTATTTTTTAAAATAACAATTTCATATTTTCCTGTCTCAGTCTGAAAGAAGCAACCTCGCACCTGAACTTAACAAATACACTTCTGTAGTCATGAATTATTCATATTTTTTTTTCATTTATCTGATTGACTTCTATGACGATATTTGAGTCATAATTTCTATTCACTAGAAAAATACCTTGCAAAATATGTTTAATGTGACTGTAACGCACATCAGATTATCTTAAGAAAATCATATCAAATTTATCAATATTTGTTATTAATAAAATAACCTCATTAGTGTTAGATTTCATGTCAAACAAGTACGAAACAAGAAATGTGTTATTCTTATTATAATTTCTTCTCGTGTCTGAATTTGTACTAAAAGTCAACGATTGTCTTTAAAGATCTTTAATATGACTGTTCAGGTGATAAAATTGTTATTATATTCTTCTGAAACTGACTAGGTAGAGTATAATACAATTATAGATACTTTGAGCAAAACAAAGTTATACCCCAGTCCCATCATATTCATTCACAAACCATTGATGACCAGTTTTCTTTTTTTTTTTCATGACACACCCTCTGCAGGAGGTCAACAATGTCATCAAATATGATTTAATTCCTTCATGAAATTAAAAAGTTGTGAGCTTGACGTGACTTCGTATTACTTTATACATAAATTTAATTAATTTCAATTTATTGACTATGTATTGTTTATTTGGATAAACAAAGGATACTTAGTTTTTTTACATTGGTCTTGAGGAGATGTGACCATACCTTTTCACTGCTGGAGGTCAACAATATCACCAATTATTATTTGTTTATTTGGATATGGAGTAAATAAAGTTATATTCCAATCCGCCAAGCTCAATCGAATATAATTTTATTATAACTTAAATTCAACACATAAATATTCTATTGTGAATTACCGTAAGCTTTCTCGTCTATCTCCGTTTGGATGTTTTATTGACCTCAAGAACTACATAAAACGTGTTTTAAGCCCCCAAAAAAGGTATGATAGTAAAGAAAAAAAATTTAATGTTGTCAATCCAAGTCTCTTTACAGTAACACGACCTGCACAATGCGTGTCAATGATACGTTCACGTTAATATTTCTAGTTTCGCGTAGTGTTAAACAGTCTCAATATCTGACACTTTTCTCTATATATATTAATGATTTGCCCCTAAAATTCTATACATAAGGTATTGATGCTGCTGGTACTAACATAAGTATTTAATTGTACTATGATAATAACGCTTTACTTGCTTCAAATTAGTCTAATTTATTTCAGATTTATAAATGAATGGTGTTATAAAGTATCAAGTGATTTTGTGATTTTGATTTGGATGTGGCAGTAATAACAATTTACGTATAGATTCACACGAATATATAAGCATATGGTTCATCGACTATATTACTTAGAATAAAACTGTCAAGCAACTTTCTAAATCTCGTTATATATAAAAAAAAAAAAAAAAAAATAGAGACTCACTTAGTTTTTATTAGGCCATTTGAAAATCTAAGCTAAATTGTATCCACAAGGCTGTTAAAGAAACGCAAAATTCTAAAATAACCTTGATACTTCACCTTTGACCTAAAAAAATGGGGGTATTTGCATCTGTTCTTCATAATGTAGTTTCAGAGGAGAAGAATTTTGGCAATTAAAAGCAAAGATGGCTTCTGGCAGTCATGTTGTTCACCCAACCGAAACCAACTTTTGTTACAATCTGCCCATTAATTCCTGAACAAACGACAAAACAGTCCTTTCCCATATGGATTCAATAGAAACTTTGAACAGCCCCAGCCGCCGGCTGAGCGGATGAATCTCAACAAAAAGTGAACTGTTTGTAGAAGGCATTGTTTTTATCAATCCTGCAAAGTTTCAAAATAGTTCATAATTTAGTTTCAGAGAAGAAGATTTTTTAAAACTGGCAAATAAAAATCAACAAGATGGCATCCGGCCACCATATTGTTCATCCTACCGGTGCTGGATCCTTTGTAGAGGTCTTTACATACATCATTCCTACCAAGTTTGCTTACAATCTGCCAAGTAGTTTCAGAGGACGACGGACGATAGATGACGAACGCAAAGTGATGCCATAAGCTCACATGGCCTACAGGCTAACTGAGCTAATAAAACCATGTTCCAAATGTAAACGCAGATCATGGGACTTAAAAGTTACAAAGATTTTCAATGACTTATCTGTAGAGCATTACTGCAATTTTGCATTAGCAAAGAAATGTTTATGAAAAAAGTTAAGCTCAAACTTCTAATTTATGAGTAGTAGAAATGGTTTACAAAACTTTGGAACGACACTTCAAGTTCAAAAGGAAATAGGTTGAGAATATATACACGTTATAATAAGGTTTTTGTTCCTGAACATAATGTGATAAATTCTACGTTCTTCTTTGTGCAAACTGAGATGTGGAACTTTACCGTTATAAAATTATCTGTTGAAACGGTCGATTTATGAAACCGCCATTAGGTTAAATAAAGAACTTGTCCGTTTTTTTGAAGACATTGTAAAAGATGAAATGCATTTTGTTATTAACTATGACACATACTGTTATTTAATGTAATCTTAATATATTTGCTCTTATTTGAAATTTTTATTATATAATGAACAAACAATCTAAAGACTGTAAGAAAAATAAGACGTATAAACCACAAGCACTAAAATTCCACATTCTATGATTGATTGGTTGATTACTACGGAAAACTTTTTTTCTGACTCCAACCCGATTAGTCTTTGCTCTTAGTCATAAATGGCGTGTGCTTGCAAGTTTTATAGTTTAACCCGACCTGCAAAATGTCAAGTGTTAGCACGCGCTGTTCACTATTATCCATTCAGCTGTACAACGTATTTACCTTCTTGTATAAAATATTTTAAAGTTGTGTAACCTATTCTTGACGAAAGCGTGGATCGTAAACAGCACTATACAAAAAGCCCTTTGTGGTAATCTTAACCGACCACCGAATACGTCAAGTACATGTACGTCACTCAGGTGTCTTTTTTGTACGAATTATTTTCTCGCCCATAATTTTAGCTTTGTACAATGTGTTCTTCGTGTAGTTTTCTTAATTTTCCTATTTATTTTTTTATCTTCTACGTAATTCTTTTCTTTTCAGCTTTGCTTGTTCTCACTCGTATTGTTATTCTATAATTTTTTCACGTTCATAGTATAAATTTACTATATTTAATATTTGTATCTTTGGATTGTTATTTGAAACTCCTGGGATTATGCCTCTGCTGGTGGACCCTAGGTCCCCGAGGGTATTCGCCAACCCAGTCGTCAGACTTGTATGACATGATTATTCATTGATTTGTTACAGAAATTACCAGTATTTAGCAAAATTCAAAAATAATACTAAGGGTTTATTCCCTGTATTGCACATGGTAGATCTCCTTAGCTGAAATTTGGCTTCCTATTTCGGTATTTTTTGGTTGAGTACTTCTTGTTTAATATACGTTTGGTTTTTTGGTCTTCCAAATGTTTCGGTTTTAATGCTGCTGATGAGAGGTAACTCCTTGAAATACGTCGTATACAGCATAGTATAAATTTACTATATCTAATATTAGTATCTTTGGATTGTTATTTTTTCACGTTTTTAAATTTATTGATTGTGTATTTTTTCAATAACTTTGAAGTTATAAATTGTAAATAAAATTGGTTTACCCTGATATTTCTTTGCTTTCTCTCGTGATTAAAAAAGATAAAAAGTGCGTGGTATATACCATGTTCTCTCTATGGCTTAATGGAAAATTTCAATACAAGGAATAATAATTTTGAAAATAAATTATCATTATAAATTTTTTAAAATGTATATGCCTAGTTTATTAATCAGACCATCCTGTTTGGTATTCATTTGATAATTAAAGCCAGTAGTAACTGAAAATAAATTCAATATCATTCGTTCATTCATTCATGGCAATGAATGGCAATTAGTGCTGATGCATGGAATGTCGCCAACTGAAATGTACGACTCTGTTATTGTCTACCGTTTTGGTGGGAATATGAACTTCTTATCATTCTTAGCCGTACATTTATATATATAGTTTTTTCTAATGTACATTTAGTTTGTTGACTTGTAATTTTCATTGTATCTGTTGATTAGAGGAAATAAAGTAATAAATGAATGAATGAATTATAAATTTTAAAAAAAATGTATATGCCCAGTTTATTAATAAGACTATCCTGTTTGGTATTCATTTGATAATTAAAGAGAGTAGTAACTGAAAATAAATTCAATATCGTTGCTGTTTAAACATCATTTCTTTGTCGATGAACTTGTATTAAAAATACTAACATGGATTTATTCATTTATCTGATTAATTTATGTGACGTTAACTGAACTATGATTCCGTTAATGCTATTAGTAATAATAAAACTGATCTTTTAATTAAGGCTGTTTTATGAAGGCTTGTTTTCTTAACAAATTAATTTGGATCCATTGTCGACGTTTCGATTAATCCAATATTTCTCTAACATCAAAAGCTCCGTTTCTAACTGACTGGAGTTGTTCCCCAGGTTTGGTGTTATCACTGACAATAGTCATTTACATATATAATTAAAGTCAATTGATATGTGAATTCTTCGTAGGTAGGTATAATCAACGGAAAAATTCACATCTGTATGTATTCATTTATCGGAAATCTGAAGCCAATAGAATTCACGTTGTGACAATTTACATTTGCAAAACAGATTTCAAAAATAACTAGGAACTTTTACTACATATCATCGTGCCACAGGCATGGCAAGCCGTTTTACTATTTATTCTAACTTCAAGATATCTAATAAACTTTATAAGATATCTCATCAAGTTTATAAGATATCTTGTAGAGTTTATAAGACATATAATTTTCTTTGCAAGATATCTTATGAATTATATTAGATATCTTTTAAAAACTAGATAATACAAGATATCTTATAAAGTATATAATATATCTTATAAGGTATATAAGATATCTTATAAGGTATATAAGATATCTTATAAAGTATATAAGATATCTCATAAAGTTTATAAGACATCTTATTTAGTTTATAAGATATCTTATATAATTTTCTTTATAAGATATCTGTTAAATTCTATGAGATATCTTATAAACTTTATAAGATATTTTATAAATTATATAAGATATCTAATAAAATAAACTTTTACTATTTATTCTAACTTCAAGATATCTAATAAACTTTATAAGATATCTCATGAAGTTTATAAGATATCTTGTATAGTTTATAAGACATATAATTTTCTTTACAAGATATCTTATGAATTATATTATATTAGATATCTTATAAAAACTAGATAATATAAGATATCTTATAAAGTATATAAGATATCTCATAAAGTTTATAAGATATCTTATATAGTTTATAAGATATCTTATATAATTTTCTTTATAAGATATCTGTTAAATTATATGAGATATCTTATAAACTAAATAAGATATCTTATAAACTATATAAGATATCTAATAAAATAAACTTTTACTATTTATTCTAACTTCAAGATATCTAATAAACTTTATAAGATATCTCATGAAGTTTATAAGATATCTTGTATAGTTTATAAGACATATAATTTTCTTTACAAGATATCTTATGAATTATATTAGATACCTTATAAAAACTAGATAATATAAGATATCTTATAAAGTATATAAGATATCTCATAAAGTTTATAAGATATCTTATATAGTTTATAAGATATCTTATATAATTTTCTTTATAAGATATCTGTTAAATTATATGAGATATCTTATAAACTATATAAGATATCTTATAAACTGTATAAGAGATCTTATAAAATATATGAGATATCTTATACAGTATATAAGATATCTTCTATAAAAATATTTATAAGATATCTTATATACTTTATGAGATATCTTATATACATTATAAGATATCTTATAAAAAGTAGATTATATAAGATATCTTATATATTGTATGAGATATATAATATATATTACATGAGATATCTTATATATTATATGGGATATCTTAAGTTAGAATAAATAGTAAAACGGCCTGCCATACACAGGTGTTTTAATTCAAACAATCGCAATATCTAAGTGTAGCGAAAATTAGTAAAAAAATTAATATTTGTTAGATTTTAAAATTCGGGCAATTGATGGCCCGCCCAAACCCCTCCGGTAGAACAAATAAATCCTTACGGTGATTCCTTATGAAAGAAATGCAGTCACTTATATTAAAAAAAACACAGATTTGCATACCGTTTGATTAAACATTTTTTAGCCAAGTAATCTAATTGTCAGGAAATTAAAGACATTTCAGTCTTGCAAGCTGTATAATATTATATGTTTTATGGAGACAAATTAAATGCAGATTAATCTGGAAATATGCATATATAAGTATAGAATTAAGGACAAACTTGACAAAAATTAATGTTCTCGTTCATATCATTCTAATCATTTTTTCATGTTATTCTTAATGTTTATTTAATGTGTACAGCATAAGTAAATAGTTTAATAGGTACGATGTACTATCTACAAACGACTAATCATTTATAAGTAACAGTCTACAAGACTGATCAATCATAATTGCACACCTTACAGATTTTGCATTTTATTTACGTTTAATGTGGTTAAACATTTTATTCAATCATGACATTTATTATTCCTAGTACGTAAGGTGTTTTAAATTAATCTTTTGGTTTTAGACTGTTTTTCTAGGTAGGTACGTGATTAATAGAAAACGTTCATTGTTCGGTGAAAGTTTAAAATGGATTGAAAAAATGCATCATGTTAACAAAATAGTGATCAGTTCAGTAAAGGATGTGTTTTTGCCAATTTATGTTGATTTTCTTTTTGCTCTTTTTAAATTTTACTTCAGGATTTAGTTTTTTCAAACTTGAAGTAGAAAATTATGTGATGGACAAGTTTACAATCAACAGAGAATCAGCGACAGGATATGGTTCTATAAACTTGAAATCTGGCGATTTCTTCAAAATTTATTTTTGTCTTCGAGAAGAAACACAAGTTAACCTTAACAATGTTCGATATTCCAATGATGGCGGAAGTGATGAAATAGAATTTCAAATAGATGGGATACGACTAGGCGTTCTTACCTCTACTTCGGAAAGTAATTATGGGAATGGTTGGAATAATTTCGTTTCGACAGGTCCTATTGGACCGAATCTCACATTATCGTCTGGAAGACATTTGTTAACTATAAGCATAAACAGGACGGATTTCTATGGAATCGAGTTGGACCAACTTGAAATTGGGACAGAAGATTCTGACATTAGTGAAGAAATTTTCAAATGTACACTATTTTGTGATAGGGATATAGCATATTCGAATGGGCCGTCACGTGATGACATGCCGTCTGCAGCGCTTGTGCGAAAACAACTGCCATCTACATGCCCAAACAATAAAAATATTCTACTTCCGGTGTATCATGAAAATGTGGATATGTATCTTGTTACAGTCATGCATCCAAAATATAGATCATTCGAAAATAATTTTAATGAAAATAGAAATTGTAAAATAAAGAATACTACTATTTGGGAATTCAAAAGAATAGAATTGACGATGGCACATAACGCTGTTTTGTCTGAAATTTATTCCAATGCTATTGCTGAGTATGGCCCATCGAATACATCCAAATCTTTATATCTGAAAGTAAATTTCAACTCAACGAACAAAAACAATGTTGATACAAGATTAATTCTTCAGTTTAATCATGTTATTAATGTGATTTTAGTTTCTTGTAAAATACGAACAGTGGATGGATTCTGGAGAACTTTAAAAAATGTTTACTTTACCTCTCAAAAGACTAAAAATATTTGGTTTATACCAAAGGATAGTTTTCCTGAATCGTCCGAAATAGTTCTACAAATTATAGTAGACCCATTGGAAATGGATCACATTTTAATTGATTATTTAAGGCTTGATTATTATACACCGGATTTTAGAACCAGTACTGTTCTGTTTTCTAGCTATGACACACGAATAGAAGTATTTGCTAATAACTTTGAACAATTTGAGAAAAATTTAATGTCAGTCAGAAATGTCGATAATGATGAAAAATTCACCAGAATTTCTGAGGTGGTTGTAACAAAAAGACTTCCATGGGCTGACGTTTATAGTCCTGTTGTTAAACTTTCCATTAGAGGTGAAATGAATATTCTACCAATTGCACCTCACGGACTAACAGAAATTCCCTTTGGTACCTCTATTATTATTGGTCAGAACGACCCAGAAACCGATTATCCTCAATCACCAATACAAAGTATAGATATTACTCCGGAATCACTCCAGTTGTTTGTTACTTTTGAAGACGGTGGTTCAACTAACTTGCTGATAAAGTCGACATGGAAAGACACAAAAGTAATATTTAAAGATATAATTCCTGTAAAGAATCCGCACAATTACCCTTTTGCCACAATTATGACCACATGGAATTATGATGGAAATGCAGACGTAGATCATGTCAGCACTAATGGTGATACTATCCACCATATAGTGAAGGGGTGGGAAAAACTCTATGGCACAAGCTTTGCGTTTTTCAGACAATGTTTATCGAGACATAATACACAAAGCCCAGATATGCGTTTAAAAATCATAAATGAAAAAGACCTATATCTGTATATTTAATACAAATTTATTTTTATGATTACTGTATGCCTTATTGTCCAATAACAGTAGTTGCAACCTCTCTCCATTGGAGTCTTAGCAAGCAATAATTTTATATCGTAGATACCACAGACAAGTAACCATATATGAGTCGCTTCCAAGTTGGGATCATAGGATTTTCATTGTAAATGAGAATTTGTATTTAGTATAAACAATTCCCAAAATTGAACATAATTGTAAATATATGTGTTGGTGTTAAGAACTCGGTTAAACCACTGCTGTTACATGTATATACATGTATGCTGCTTTGGAACAGCTTTGAGACAAATTAGGTCTATTAAACATGACTGATCAGATAATTATATACAAAAACAAATTATGATATCCATTTGTTTTAGTGTCTACCTATCTTAACATGTAAATACACACATTGCAAAAGTTCATTCTGAACATATGTCTGCATGTATGTATTTACACGGAAAATAGTACAATATATTTTAGGCCATATATTATTATGTGATGTCCTTTTTACATGTCACGTTATATCTTAATATTTAAAAGGTATATCATCTTTCACCTTGTCAAGACAATTTAGCTGCCGTACTTCAACATCAACGCTTGCTTCTTTCAGATTTTCAATTTCAATAAAACTTTTTTTTCCAAATTACTTTTCGCTGCTAACAAAAGCCCTACCTTGCCAATGTTTTGTAACAAGTAAAAATCGACTGGTTTAAAACTATTATTTCGTATATCCGCCTAAATAACTTCGATTTTAAAATAGTTTTTTCAAAAGAAACATTCTTCAAATTTTTATATTACTAATGACCAAGACTACATGTATCAACCCGTGCCAAATTCATATTTCTTGATGCTAAAGAATTGTATTTATTTATTTATCAGTTATTTGTCGTTCTGTTCTAGATCCGAATTTCTTCATTCTTATTTTTGTATTTCAGCAGCTAATAGCTACATTTAGAATCTGGATAATTAAATTTCTAGCTCTCTTTCCGGTGTGTTTTTAATTTCTACTTCCACATATACTGTTTTGTAATATTTTGCGTGTTAAATAACCGAATCCAATCCAATTGATATCATTATAGACTCTATTCTAATATTACACAGACTCATTTCTAATAATTTACAGACTCTAGTCATACATTATGCTTATCTATAGAAATCGTATTCTACTAATCTACACACTCCATTCTTATTTTACTTGATAAAAACATGAAAAAGGTGTCCTACTGAGGCTATATGGGATAATTACTTTTAAAATGTTCAAATGCCTGATCTTTGTAGTGTTTAGTGTACTTGCATCCCTCACTTATCGTTTCTGAAAAACCAATAATGTGTTGGCAGCTTAAAACTTATTAAATAGCTTTCAAAATTGAAACATATTAATAAATATATCAAGATTTGGTTTCCTTTTTTTATATTATGGCGTTTTATTTAAATGAATGATGAAGAAATTTCTAAAAGTGACATCAACAAAATATTTCTTTCCTCGGTGCTGATAATGTCTGCTGGGACTTCTTTCCGCTCTTTCCATTGCATTTCATTATTTGCGATTAAATCATTTTTTTAAACGTACGCTTTATTTTTATATGTCCATATTTTCGCCTGAATTAGTACAAAAACGACTAAATGTCGTGTAAATATGTCGTCTCCTTGGTTAACTTGAGTGATTATTTTACGTTGCGCATATTTTAGTCCGAAGTTGTTTCGCGAATGGAGAAGGACTATTGCAAGTTTGAAAGCGGGTGCTTTAGTTTCCCGGAAAATCATGAACAAAGATTTCCATTTTGTTTTTTAAAACATAAAAATACACCTTAATGTCGGTTTTTATATTGTTTTTAAGATATTTCACATGAACATTCAGGAAATATATACTTATTGGTATGGTAAACAACGTAACGAAAACAGGGATCAAATAATACTATCATATAGAGTTCCTGCGGAAAACTTGTCGTTGCGATGAAGAATCCATACTTTTCCAGCGAAAATTTAGGAGAATTCAGAACGTTTACAAATATTTACGTTTCAGATAAGTAATTAAGATGATAAAAATATTATCTGCGTTTTGACAGCTAGATATCGTAAAATATCACCCCGCTCGACAGAATATGAACATTTGGGACTCGTTCGCTACACTCACTAGTCCCAAGCTTCATATTCTGGCTCACGGGATGATATTTTACGATATCTAGCTGTCAAAATGCAGATAATATATACATACGAGGGCAGATAACATGATTTTATTGCCCCGGCGGCAAATAACATGCATCAAATTATGCTTTTATTACATATGCAAAATCAGCGTTATTTGAATAAAATATGTGATAATGCAGTACATGTATATACACAGCTGAATTTATTTGACTGCCGTTTTATTTTTCTTCATAAGTCCTACAGTTTAGAAATTTTCTGGATTTCTTTTAAATATCAAAAGAGCGAATGTAAAAATCTTTCTTTTTTTTCAGAAATAAACACATGCTTATCCTAAGAATATTTTAGCGATGGTCCTAAGTAAGTCCTACCTAGGACTATCCTAAGACAGCTTTTGTTTTACATCCTGAGACAAGTCTTAGGACTTCTTCGTTAACACGTCCCCCGGCTTATGCCCAGTCGTCGCAAAACTGTATTGATAGCAATTATCATCTGTTGTTGTTCCGTCAAAGATTTAGAAAGGCTTCGTCATTAAGTTAAACCCTTAATCCAAATACCTAAATTTTATATAAAAATGTACAAGTATATGTTATTGGATAATTAGAAAGTTAATCCCCCTTGTCAATCATTTTGTAATTTATCTTGTTTTATCTTTTACTTGTTAAATTCAGTCGTATTATTGATCGTTAAAATGCAAAAAAAGTGAATAAAATGTGAATATGCTCTTATACTTTTTTCCCTAAATTTGTTTAATTTATTTTTCAATTGTAATAACACGATTAGTCAAAATTTTGTACATGTATGTACAATGAATATATTGAGTAATCTGTTCCTATACATTTATTTCTGTACTAGCTATATAGTGTATTATGGTGTTTTATCTAAAGTTAACCCAAAGGATACATTTATAGGACATAAAAATGAAATATACGTTTATATCTGTGATGAAATATACAATTTATCTGAATATGCATATGAACTGGGTCAAATTTGGTCACAATCTATTCCAACCCGTTCTTGAATATTGCTGTCAAGTTGGGCTGGGTCATCGAATTTATTTCTGAAATAGGACCATGTACGAATCAATGCTGCCAAGTTGGGTTTAAATTGTCTCACTGGTTTTGGACAAGAAGGATTAAAAAGTGTTTTCCCGTATTGTCCTATTTTAGACTTTTTTTTACGGTGATGGCAATCTTTTGGATGATGGGCGAGGTCATCAAATATAATTTTGATAAGACTTTGGGCTGGTCGAGCTATTCTAACATTTCATATATATATATGCATTGTTACTTTAAACAGAATTTCCAAGCGAAATGCATATCTCTTGCATTTTAATTCTTTAAAAACCTAGCTTTTACTAAGCTGATCTTGCAATTAAGGATTTCTGTCCTAAAATTTTCAACATAATGAAATGTTTCAGAATAAACTTTTTTACACTGAATAGAAAAAAAAAACTGACAAAAATTTACAGAGAACAGAAATTGGAACCCCTCCCCTTAATCCGTACCCTAGGTTAAAGCAATGCACATTATAATTGTTGGTAGAACTGAAAGGCTTTATAACTTAAAAAGGTGCATCTAAATACATCAGTTTATTAACGGCTACAAATATCTGAATTATACCTAGATCTTTCTTTACTGAACATTTTGTCATTTACAATTTCTCTCTATCTATGATAATATTAAAGATAATAACCTAAAACTGCAAAAGTTCTTTAAAATTATCAATTCAGAGACAATAACCCAACAAAGACTTGACCGATTCGTCTGAAAATTTCATGGCAGGTAGATCTTGACCTGATAAACATTTCTGTTCTGTCTAGTTTTGCTCTAAATGCTTAAGCGTTTGAGATATAAGCCAAAAACTTCGAATGAAGTTCGGGGATATTTGTAATCGGTCCGTCTGTCTGTCCGTCCGTCTGTCCGTCCGTTAGATCATCTTGTCTCCAGAACTCCTCGTTCATTTTTAACTTCAAGCATTTTATTTCTATGAAGTATTGTTACAAACTCTATGTAGATGCGCAATAAGGTTTTAGAATTTTGATTTTCAAAAATATGGGTCCACAGGGATCGAATTTCGAAAACTGGAAATTTAAACTAAACTGCTTATTAATTTTTCATTTTATGCTTTTTATTTCTACACAATATTGTCACATACTATATGTAGATGTGCATTAAGGTTTTAGAATTTTGATTTTGAGGCTCACAGATGTATTTCGGAAATAGTGAATTTAAGCTTGTGCCTTAAACTCCTCTTTCATTTTTCATTTAGATTTAACAAATTTATTTGTATATATATAATATTGTTCTTTATTTTCTGTAGATATGCGAAAAGGTTTTTAATTTTGAAAATCTATTAAGGGATCAAATTTTGGGACCGATAATGGTGAAATTGCTAATTTTGCTTGTCTCTGGAAATACTCATTCATTTTTTGTTTCAGTGGTTTCATGTGTGTATAATATTGTTCTTCACTATGTGTAGATGTTCAATAAGGTTTTCAATTTTGAAATTTGATTCAGGGTTCAGACTGAAATTGTTAAATTGCTAATTTTTCACTGTTAGTTGTTTTTTGACTTGTGCAGTGCGGCGATTGACATTGTTTCTGATGGCATCAATTTCTAGTTTGATCGTGATTTTAAACGCCACTTTCAGAGAAATTCGATTCAGCGACAGCAAGGTGGTTGTACTAGAAGAGGCTAGGGTGCCCTAATAAATTCCGCAGAAACGTAAGTTTACGTTAAGAATATTACCTGACATAAACATTAGTCGGAAACAGTAAATCTGGTTGTCGAATAATACGCATACATTTAATAGATATTTAGGGATCCAGTCGGAAAACAGCTTCCTGAAATGTGCTTTGGTGGTATTTGTTGATTCGGCAATTTTCGATACTACAGATCTGAGTCGAACTCCGTATTGAGAGGACAGAAACCATTGTTAGCTACGTACATTACTAAACCACTCTGCCATGGAGGCTTCATGACTAATGTAAGAATCGAGACTCGCAAAATCACTGCTATGCATGATCATCTTCTGTCAATTTAAAAGTCGTCAAGAAATACCAAAGGGATATTCGAAGGAGGGGGAAACAACTGAGAAACTCAGGAGAACAACGAACACAAGACCAAATCAATACAAACATTACACTTAAAAGCTAAAAATATATGAACAACATGGACCCCACCAAAAAAACGGGTGTAGACTCAGGTGCTCCGGAAGAGTAAGCAGTCTCTGCTTCCTGCAGGACACCCGCCACGCTGCCCATGTTAAATCTGGTGGGAAGGGGACAACATCAATGAAACAGGTCTATTTAAGTAATAACAGAGTATTACAGTGTGCGCCTGCATGCGCTTTATTGACCGTCTGCATTTCATTGTTCTAGATCCAGCTGGAGGCGAAAATGTTTTATATATTTTCAAGGATTGATTACAGTCTAACGTATTGCTGATTGTCAACGGGATTTTATATTTTTCAAAATGTACCCCCCCCCCGATCCCCCTCCCCCTTCTCTCACAAAACAACACAGTGAATTAAAAATAAAGAGGTTAAATCAATATTTAAAATGTCGATCTAAATATCTGTACTGTCAATTTGAGATTAAAAAGGCTTTCGTCTCTTGAAGAAGTAACAGTCCACAGGATGACATGTCACCCTACACTAACAGTATTTGCTATTCTAAATGTCGTGTGCCTGGTGCTTGGTGCAAATACAATTACAAATTTCAATTTCTTTAGTTTGACCCAGCGATCTTCCGCACTCGAACCAAGCACAAGACCATCGGGCGGATTAAAATTCGGAAATTTCTGACAGTTGTTAAAAAAAACCAGAGCAATCCGAAAACCACACTATTTAGAAGATTTTGGAAGACCAAGATCATGAATGTGTGTATTAATGAAGATACATGTATGTTTGTAAAATATCAATGTTTTTAAGGAGTTTTTTTTTAAACAAGGAAGCCAATATTGTGGCGAAAAAGTTAAGCATGCATACAACCTCAAGTCAATATTTTAGAAAGATAAAAATTGATTTCGAGATTTCGTTTAGCTTAATAAGCAAATAAGAAATTTTAGCAAATTTCGTGTAGATGATTTTTTTATGGGGTAATTTAAAAATATAATCGTGCGGTTTAGGTAAATGAAACCAAAATAACAGACTAATATATACGAAAAAAAAACCAACAAAATTATGAACTTTAGACGCGTTTATCAGACTTTGTATTTCGAATCCAGATATTCACCTATTTACCTTTCCATATATTGTATTGGCACAGAAGTCTATTTCCATGCATCAAAGAAGATACTTGAGATTTTGAAAATTATTAAATTCAAAATTAAATTATAGTTTGTATTAAGAAAGGAAATTTATATATATATATACTTGGAAGTTAACTGTGTGTGTGTGTTTTTTTATGACTAATCCTCCCTCCCCCATTCCAGTAATTTCTACCAAGTGTTCAATGTACAGAAAGGTTATCATAGGTCAATAAAGGATAGGAAGCTGATGATGCAGAAGAAAACAGATAACCGATGATACGGTCAATGAAATTGGATACTCATTAGAATAACATAAAATTTGGCGATAAAGAATGTGAGAGGAATTATGAAAACAGTACAGACTGTAAGCACAAATCGGCTGTCTATTTACCGACTGTTTTCTTTTTAATGGGTGTTACTGTCGGAATCTACATGCAGTGATCTCCGTAAGTGGTTGGGATACTTACCGGAAGTCTAAAATGAAAAACTTTCTAGCCAACCTACAGATAGTATGCCATGATTCTTTTAAGAAATAAAACCCAATTTAAAAATGAAACTAGAGGCTCATAAGAGCTTGTATTGCTCACCTGGATTTAACTTGTCCACCTTAAGCATAACTAAAAATCTAAGTTTAACAGTCAATTTTAAATGAAGTTTCCAATATGATCCTAAGTTCAGCTGTGGCAGCCATCTTTGTTAACAGTCTAGGTCATCGGACACAATTCTGAAAAATACCATCTAATGACCATTTCTGCCAAATCTGGTTCCAACTGGCTCAGTGGTTTCAGACAAAAAAATTAAATGTTAAACTAAGTTAGGCTGTGGCAGTGATCTTGGTTGACAGTCCGGGTCATCGGACAAAATTCTGAAAGAGGACCATGCAAGGACCATTGTTGCCAAGATTAGTTCCAATTGGCATAGTGGTTTCAGACGAAGATTTTTAAATGATGTTTCCCATAAGGTCCTTTGTTAAACCGAGTTCGGCTGTGGCAGCCATCTTGGTTGACAGAGGGATTCATCAGACACAATTCTGAAAGAGGACCATGTAATGACCATTGCTGTTAAATTTAGTTCCAATTGACTAAGTGGTTTCAGACAAAGATTTTTAAATGAATTTTCCAATAGAATCCAATGTTAAACAAAGTTCAGCTGTGGTAGCCATCTTGGTTGACAGTCTAGGTCTTCAGACATAATCAATTCTGAAAGAGGACCATTGCTGCCAAGTCTGATTCAAATTGACTCAGTGGTTTCAGACAAAAAGATTTTTCAATGAATTTTCCATAGGGTGCTATGTTAAACAAAGTTCGGCTGTGGCAGGCATTTTGATTGCCAATCCGGGTCATCGGACACATTTCTGAACTGGCATATTGGTTTCAAACGAAGATTTTTAAATGATTTTTCCCATAGGGTCCTATGTTAAACAAAGTTCAGCTGTGGCAGCAATCTTGACAGTCTAGGTCAACAGACACAATTCTGAAAAAAGACCATCTAAGGATCATTGCTGCCATTCCTGGTTCTAATTGTCTAAGTGGTTTCAGACAAGAAGATTTTTAAATGAATTTCCCTATAGAGTCCCATGTTAAACTAAGTTCGGCTGTGGTGGCCATCTTGGTTGACAGTCCGGATCATCAGACATAATTATGAAAGAAGACCATCTAAGGACCATTGCTGACAGGTTAGTTCCATTTGGCTTAGTGGTTTCATACATGAAGATTTTTACATGAATTCTCCCATAGGGTTCTATGTTAAACTAAGTTCGGCTGTGGCGACAATCTTAGTTGACAGTCTGGGTCATCGGACATAATTCTGAAAGAGGACCTCCTCATGACTATTGCTGACAACTCTGGTTCTATTTAGTCATGTAGTTTCATAGAAGAATATTTTTGAAATTAATCACCCCCCCCCCCCCCCTTTTTTTCTATTTTCAGTCACAGCAGCCATTTCTGTTGGAAGTCAGGGATGCCGGACATAATTCTGGAAGGGGGCCACCCAAGGACCATTCCAACACAGTGTGGTCCCAATTAGCACGGTGGTTTCAGAGGAGAAGATGTTTAAAGGGAAGTTTACGCCGGACGACGGAAGACGATGGACGATGGACTCCAAGTGATGGCAATAGCTCACATGCCCTTTAGGTCACGTGTGTTAAAAACATTAAGGTCACAACTGAAGCTAAATCTCACAATTTTGGAAATTTAAAATTCTAAAGCCTAATTGCGGAACCGCATAAACTATATTACAATACTGAAAAGAACTAAAACGATTAAACTGTCAAATAAAAGAGAAGGTTAGGTCAAAAAATTTAAATTCGACCCATTTAGACAATCAAAATTCTAAAACCTAAATAAAATATGTAAAACTAACGTGAGAGAGAAGTTGAATGTGACTGGTGATTGGATGAAACAATTGAAATCTTCCCGAACGAGCGGATTTAAAAATAAATAAGAAATAGGAATTATGCCCCCTCAAACACCAAAGGTGAAGGAAACGTTCAAAATATTTCGGTTACATACGATTTGAGCGCTATTTAAGTTTTTTATATGCATGTAAATATGTAAGTTTTTTATATGCATGTAAATCACGTCGCATCTGTATACGAAAAAAATACCAAAAAAACATAGACAGATAGTGGGATTCTGGCAAACCTTTTCAATAAGAACTTAAACTGAAACATTGACAAGGCACAAAATTCATGTTGGCCAATTTGGCATCAAAATAATAAATTATACGAATTGAGCAAATAATGTACACTTCTAGAATAACATTAAGGTCGGAAAGGGAAAAGGGCACATATATAAAAAAAAAAAAAAGAATAAACTTATTTTCCTTGCGTTTAGAAATAAATTATCTACAGGCTTGTATGAACACAATTTTTCTCATCCAAAATAAATGCAAGGAAATGGATAGTGCTGTCGCAAAAACACCTCTTTAAAACATCAATTTCCTCTCAGTTGTCCGTTCATGTTTAGTTCAGAGATGTCTCAAGACTTTTCAAATAAAATGCATATTAATAAACAAGTAATTTATCCATGTTTCAGATATACATAGAAATTAGTCTCAAATAAATAGTATTTGGTGAAGATCAATAAGAAAATGAGGAATTTTTCATCATACAAAGAATTGATTATATTGATGATAATTTGGTAAATTATACCGTTAAGCAAAAAAAAAAAAACACCTGTACTGAATATTAATTTATATTTTGGTAAATTGAGATTCAAATTATGCACTTCCGTTTGTAAACGAAAAAAGAAGCCGTCCATATATACATATCAGGTACACCCTAATGCTAGGAATCTTTGAAATTTGTCTAATTTAGGTGATGCTACGACATCACTATATGTACCCAGGTGGGGTCATTACCTGCCCATGCTACCGTTCCGAATTCCACGATAAAACACTGTATGAATAAAGTAGGAGGTTTGGTATGGCTACATTTTGAAGAAAATTGCAGAATTGTTAAATTAAGCCTCTACAATTCTTTGTCAATCCAACCCTTACTGAACCCGTTGATTATCAGATACAAATGTACATGTACATGTAACATTAAGGAAGTGAGACAGCAGAGCACAGTCTCTGTATCAAACTTGGAAATTGTCTATTCAGTCCAGAATCTACACTTATTTAAGATTAGGGCCATTTTCACCTGCATTAATTTCAAAACCAAAACGATATTTTGCTGTAAGTGACATATTATGTATATCCTTTCCAATGACAGTACAATGGTTTTGGTTCTAAGTGTCCTTCTTGGCTCGTCGTGGTATGGCTGCAATACTGTCCTTACGGCGTTAAACAACAATCAATCAATCAATCCTTCTTGGCAATATTTCCAAAAGTTATTAAAATTTACCAAAATCGCCAATATAAATGACCTTTGCGGATAGAAAACGTGAATTTATTAATGATAGAAATACACTGAAACAATCGTTTATCCGGTTCAGTATGTAAGTGGCCATTGCATTTGGATCTGAATAATTCCCATGTCGGTAGGCTAGAGAGATCGTCAGTTCGGACCAAAACGTTGTACTAGTAGTTTGCATATTATGATGGAATATGGGGGGGGGGTAATTTCATTTGTCACAACTCGACCGAACCTATTCTGAAAAAAGACATATGGAACCTGCAGTTCGGACCATTAAACTATTATGATCTGTCTCTGTAGTTTATATAGATTTGGGACCTGAATTCGCCAGTCTATTCTGCTATATGATAAAGTTCCACATTGTCTCCAATTTCTGGAAAAAAATCCTTTATTTAATATTTATGGTAATAGAGATCCTTTATAATAGCTAATAATATTCAATATTTATTACGATTTACTGTAATAAAGTCTTAACTTGTGGGGAAAAAGTATCTTTCTCGTGCAAAGCTCTGTCGATAGATTGCTTTGGCGCTACCCTTTCGAATATTGTGGCATTTGCGTCTGCTCGTTAACGTTTTGGGTTATTGTTTTAGCATGTATTCCAACTTGAGATATGAATTGAATGAAAACAACTTCTCAAGTTATCAAATACCCAGATGACCTTATTTAATTGTAGCTTTATGATAAACTAGACATTGAACCCGCGCGGGCGCGGGAAAATAACCATTTTTTTTTATGGTGGCCATATTGACTATAAAAAGTTGTTGCGGCCATGTTATTCATGGAACAGGAACTCAATATGGATGTTGTGGTTGGCTTCCCATAAACTTTCTTGTCAAGTAGGTGGTATCAACTGATAGTTTCATGTCTATATATGATGTAGTATTCCAGAAATGGATGTTAATGCAAACTTTAACCAAAGTCAATGAAGCGTGAAATGTAGGTCAACGCGACCCAATTGTCATATGCGGCTGTTCGTTACTACCGAAGATGTATCCACTGATGAAGTAGACTGTATGCCACGTAGAATTACCAAAATGGACCTTAAGGTTCCATCAAAGTCAAAATCTATGACGAAAACACAACCACATAAATTGTCAATATTTTTATTGTTAAAATTAATTCTGAACTGGAACTTGATGAAAAGTTCATTTAATACACATTTCATAGTGCATTACCTTTTTCCTTCAGAATAAATATGAAAGTAAACATTTCCTTAGTGGCGGATGAATTTTTCAAAAGATGCCGTGAGTTTGGTAGAGCAAATTTTTAGAAAATAATTGTTCCAATTGTTCCATTTCCATCATGGGCAGGGCAAGTGAGGCTTAATTCTCAAATATATCCAATAATCAGACGATAAAAGCATTTTTAGTGTGTGGCTGCGTGTGCTGTCCACGTTTATATTTATCAAAGATGTCCGAGATAAATTTCGCCGTTAATGGTAAAGATGACCATTTGTTAAAAATATTTTTATCTAGGGCTTACAGAGAATTGTATGGTAGAGATATATTTAGACAGGTCAAATAACAAATAATGTGAAAATAGTTAATGGTTGGTTTTATCACTTTGTGCAAGGTAAATATCCGAGCAATCCAAAAAACAGTTAGGAATTCCTCTGAACTTTACCTTACTTCTTCATAATCTTCAAAGTTCATAACCTTTACAGTTAGGAGAAATTGGTTATTGTAGAAAAACAATCCATGAAGCGGAAACATCCACTCGAACGAGAATGTTTTTAATTTGTTTTATTCTTTTTCCGTAATTTCAAACAGAAAGACATTTAAAATATGCGCATACTTATTTATTTAAATCAATGTGTTAAAATGGTGCATTCGAGAACCTTCTAAAGGATATGTTGGGAGAATTCATATCGGAAAAGTGCATAAAAATTCCATTTGCACATAAATAAAACTGCAGTTTAAATTTATAAATGCAGATTGTCAAATCCGATAATAACCTTTATAATCTGAACCATACATCGTTTATTTTAAACCACGCATTTTACCGCCTATTCGGCTAATTCGTAAATTTAGTATTATAGATGTACGCGTTTATTTTAAATCGTTTCATAGTTACCTGGCTTCTTATACTTTTACGTGATGTGCTTTTCATTTCTAAAGAGTACACATGTTATGGTTTAGATTAAAGCTATTGACCATGTTTCGATTTCACAAATTAAGATGCATTAATTTATTGCACCAAGGATTTACATTTAGATACTTAAACTCCTTTCTTTCCCACCAATGCACGTCAATCTACTTGATTGCCAAAGGAGAGTATATTAGAATATAATTTTAAAATGTGAAGCCCAGTTGAATGTTTTAAAATTTAGATAATTTTATTGTTAGTTTATTTATGTTTCTAGAATTCATAGGGCCTCAGTGTTTTTGAATAAGGATATGAAAGTAATATTTTTAGGAATACACGTATGTTTCGTGTCCCATCCAGCAAACGGATCTAAAGAACCAATCTTTAATGTCATATCCAGAAGTTTTCTGTATCATTTCTGCCGATGAAAGATAAATTAATTGCTACACATTATATTCAATAAAAATGTAAATATAAATTCATCAAGTTCCTCTAAAAATGAAAACGAAACCGAATTAAAATGCAAGATAAAATGTAAACCTCTGATATTCAGAACAAGTATTGAACCTAAACAATAAAGACAGGTGTTGGAGCAGCGTGTTTGCAGTTTTATTCACTTTTGAAGATTCACTTCTTTTGTGTTTCCTTTCTCTTTTTAAATGAACCAATCAAGTATAAGGTTGTTAAAAGGAGGAACATGGACAGCATCAAACGTTTCGAAATTTTATTTAGAAAAATGATAATTTTACTTTTGGAAGAAGTTTACACTTCGATAAACTCATACAAAATCGTATTTAATCCTTATAATTCCGTTTCAAACATCGAAAAGTTGTTCCTAACCGAAATAAAAAAAAATAACTTTGCCCTTTTCAGGCGACATTCGTCCTGAATCTGGTACTATTTTTAGCAGCTGAGCAATTGAATAAAAAAGTCAACAAAGTCATTTACAAATCGAAAAAACAAGGAAACTTACGTTGCAGCAACTTTTCGAGGAATTTTTGAAAACGCAATTTTCATCAATTTGTAAACCATTTCTCATTAAATTTTAACTATTATTGTCAGTATCATCCTTTAAATTTATTCTTTTACAGCATAATTCTTCAAATTTAATGTCTCATTTGAAACTTTAAATAATCAAGAAAGCGCATGAATATACTTGCCAAATACGGGTTTATCGATGTATAAACTTTTATGATTTTGCCCTTCCTACCAATGAAATTCTTATATTTTGTCATATGCAAATTAAAATGGAATTATTGCTTTTTAGCTAATTGGCATGGCTGTGGACAACTCCCAATTTACATGTAATAGGAAGGTAAAATATGTAAATAGAATTTAGTCGGAAATATTTATGTCCCTTTCCTTCATTTTCAGGAAAATCATTTTTGCTATTAAAAATTCTTAAAATATAAGCTGGAAAATTACGTAATTAATATATAAAGAGAACTAATTGTTGTATATCTGTAATCATCATCAAATAAAACACAAATTTACACTTATTTTGAGTATCATTGTTTGTAAGTGATACATAAATAATGAATTGAAAAAACTAAAATTCCATTTTTCCTATTAAAGTCATACAATATATATATCAGAGTATTTTCATTTACTAGTTGGCTCAAGACCTGCAATGAACTTTGAACTGATGGACACAAAAGTCAACAAAAAAAATATTATTGCACCATGATATATGGACCTACTGTAACAAAACCAACCATGATAGCTGAATAACTCGTGTTGTTTTAAAGCTGTCTTTACCTGAGATATTTGTCATAGAAAGTTTGAAAGGATTAAATAAATAAAACCAAGATTTTTTTTTATTCTACACGGAGAGCATGAAAGAGGTACATTTTGTTTTGCGGAAGCATAATTTTTTACCATGGCTCGTGATTTGTAAAATTGCGGAAAAATTAATCTGACATCAAACCCAGAAATCGTTTTGAGCTATATCCCAAGTCTCAACGAAACTTACAGAATGACAGCCTATTATTTCATGACCTCTGTAACAGGAAAACATTTGGCGATCAAGATTAATAAATCTAAGAAGTATAAATGTCACGTCACATGAATGTACTCTAAAAATATATATATACAACATGACCTGTATCTACTGCAAAAACATAATCGGTATATTTGATGTTATCTTTTGTAAACAAATATTCCTGTCCATTTCTGTTCTGAAGAGATTACATCCAGCCTGTTAATGTGATAAAAGTTTCGATAAAGCACATATGATGTATTTATATACTGACTTCCCCAACCTCTAATGAAAGATATAAGGTGATGTGGAAAATAAACAAATGGTTTATTAACGGTAAAAGTTGCGACTTACACAATATTTTGTGATCAGGAATTCACCAAAATATACATTAAGGTAAGATTTAAGCATAACAACTATATCATAACTGAAGTTCCGTTTTTCGTATAAAAAGTTTCAACCTACAAAACAATAAATTAATAAATTACTTCATAAACAAAACATGTAAGAAAACTATTATTTAGTAGTTTGCTTTTAAATATCTATAGAAACAATTGGCATCGTCATACACTGTTGATCATGTGTTCATATAGGTTATTACCATAAACTGTTTTTAAGTCATTTTTATAGATACATTGTCTGTTGTCTTTTTTTGTGTTCGCCGGTACGGACGAAATGTATTACTGGCCTAATATAGTAAGTCACAATTTTTTAAGGTGAGAGGTACGTAAATTAGCGCCTCTTTCGGATTACGTGAAAATTTGCGCTCGTTGTTATGAGAGTTGTCTTCCTTACACCAGAATATTTTCAAGATGTCGGGAGAGGATCCGCCTCATAGAAAAAAATAAGCAGCACGGTGGAAGATTCATCAGTGCAATTCAAAATTTATCAAAAAGTGAAGTATTTGTCAATGAGATTTCATGTCCAAATGAAACAGCGCTTCCCAACTAAGAAAATGAAAATAACTCAACATCGTCATATGGCGTGGTGGTCGGAGAGTGGTTGAGTTACTGCCTGGACAACCCAGTTCGTAAAATAGATTTTTATTAATTTGAAAGAAAGAAATTCGTCTCTCAAATTCCCAAAGCGACCATGAACACAAACAGACACACTGTCGAAAAAAAAGTGAGAAATCTTTTGTATACTTGTTACAGATATTTTATGCTTAATATTCAAGCTAGATTATGGCTACATGCAACATCATAAAAATATTCGACTTCTCTACACTCTACACTACCATACCACATTCTCAATTAAAAGATCGCTTAAAGCAACTAGTTCATCAATGTTTTTTGAAGAAAAATGGGACACGCAGGTATAAATTTCTTGTTCTAGGTAGAGAAAAGGCTTATTTCGTGAAGAACCACTCTGATTCTGACAAAACTTATTCTGAAAATGAAATTACAAACATGTTAGATTTTCTCATAGACAACATATTCGTCGAATTTGGCGATTTAATATTTCAATAAACAATCGTCATTCCAATGGGAACCAACTGTGCTCTTCTCCTCGCTGATCTGTTTCTGTACTAATATGTAGCGGACTTCATTCAAGGGTTACTACGTGAAAACAAAAAGAAACTAGACCAATCCTTTAATTTCACTTTTCGTTATATATATGATTGTGTTGTCGTTTAATAAAGACAAATTCCAAGACTTTCTACATCTTATCTACCCCAGTGAGCTTGAAATTAAGGATACTACAGATTCACCAAAGTCCGCTTCATATTTGGATTTGTTTCTTGAAATAGACTATGAATGTGGTTGAGTTACTGTCTGAACCCCCTAGTTCGTAAAATAGATTTTTATAAATTTGAAAGAAAGAAATTCGTCTCTCAAATTCCCGATGCGACCATCAACACAAACAGACACACTATCGATAAAAAAGTGAGAAATCTTTTATATACTTGTTACAGATATTTTATGCTTAATATTCAAGCTAGATTATCACTTTCAAACTTAAGTATTAACATTCAAAGTTTGTAAAGACAAAAAAAAATCCGTTGTTTATGAAATTTTTACGAAACAAAAATAAAAAAAAATAGACGCTTAACGTTATTCATGTAATTCACTTTATAATTTTTTCGTATTTAAGAATATAGGTTATGAGTGTGTATAAAGAACAGATATTGCTTTGTACTAGACCTACACTTTGCGCCGGATTTGTAATGTGCTGTTTCACAAGGTAATAGTCCACAAGGACACATTATTCTGACTTCAAACCGACCAGTGTTTGCTCTTACTCCTAAACGCCTCGTGTTTAGCGAAGGAGCAGCAATTCCTAATTTACAAGTCTTTAGTTTGACCAAATAGGTTTTCCGTAATTTTATTAGGTTGTTATGCAATTTATAATTTCTATATAATTTATTCACAATTCTACTGAATTCAATATAATTTATTCACAATTTTACCGAATTCAATATAATTTAAAACTTAAAATATTTTATAGATTCATGTCTAATGTTGAAGACTGTATGTTACCTTACCTCTTTGTTTTAGTTATTTTTGTCGTTAAATTGCTGCTTCAATATAAACCAAACCTAGCAATGATTTAAAAAAAAAATTAAAAAGATCGAAACTCCTCTGTACGATCTTTTTCGTGTCTTGCCTAAAACGTTCAAAATGGTTAGTCATTTTGGACTTATTTAGAAGATTTATTGTATTTTTTTTGTCAAGCCAAAGTTATTATAACTCTAATATGTATGGGGTTTAGATAAAAAGATGCTTCCATTTACCTAGTATTATTCATGTCATGATTGCGTTTATATTTTTCAGAATGTGGACTTTATAGGGATTTTGTATCATGAATTTATACACCATATCTCTGCTTTATCTTATCACCATGAACTTCAACACTTTAGTATATGGAAAGACACTTCTGAGTTTGAGGACATAATGCTATTATGTATATAAACACTATGCAAAGTTTTAAAAATATTGGTTCAATACAGTTGGTGCTACAGATTACACAAAGTATGCACCGTTCATTGGAATTATTGCTGAAAAATGGCTAAGTTCAACATGAAAAAATTCATAGTAAAATTTTGTCAAATTTGTCGAAAATAGGAGGTGCCCATCTTCAATATGTATATAAATGCTATGCGGAGTTTTAAAATTATTGGTTCAATACAGTCCGAGTTGCAGATTACAAAAAGTATGTACCCCTTAGCGTGACGCACGGACGGACGGTACGACAGACGGAGTCGAGCGGCTACGTACCTAGACCTGCTTTCACCGTTGGTGACGCAGGTAAAAATAAGAAAAAAAAATTACAATAGAATGAATTAAAAATAAATGGAAATAATTTCTTCCTAAGACGATAACTATGGAACGCCGTAACTGACTTATAGTGTAGATATTTAATGTGTTTTATCCTTTTGTCTTTACGTCCTGTAATATGTCAATCGGTTGTGCTAATCTTTGTTATGTGCAATATACATTACATTATGCTGTAATTACTGTACATTCTGTGAATACATATAAACTTTATGATCAATAACCTCTACGTTCTGATACCTTTCTTCTATGTTTTGTCTATTTTTGGCTTATGGGTCGTCGATTGTATAGTGGTTTTTCAGGTTTACTGGCGCTGTATATTAACGAGACTGGTTCCAATATTTCAATATGCAGATAAATTAACATCAACAGACAGTGGTTAATTTATTATCTGGGCGGACTACAATGTCGCTCGTATTTATAATCTAGCCCCCAAAACCAGTTGGAACAAGATACAATACTGTGTAGAAAAATAAAATAATAGGTAGAAAATATTAACGAATATAGCAAATTAGTCCTTCACACGTCAATCACAGTATCCCAAAACAGCACTATTACAAATAGACACCTGTAGGTGATTGACATGTGAAACATACCCAGTCCAAATGCAGTTGCAATGCATCTCTGTCGAAATATCATGTTAGTACATATCTATTTCCTAAAGGTCAATTTTAACAAGTTTTTCAATTTGTTCCATGTTTGGTACAAGGTCAATTTTAACAAGTTTTGTAGTTTAATCATTGGAACTGTACTAAACTGGTATTAGCCTGTCTAATTATAATACAACTTATTATACAATCATATTTTAATTTTAAAATTATTACTTTCCCAAATTAATTGAAATATATTTTATATACTTTGGTCACCCGGGCCATCCCGTTGAAATCGTCCCTTTCCGAAAGAAATGAATTACCCAATTCTTTCTTTATCAACATATGGGTGACCAGGATTATTTATCATTATTATTATATACATATTCAATATACACCCAACATGCACAATTGTTATATTGTCTTTTCACAGTTTATTGCACAATTGTCCATCGGAAATAAAAATTTCCAAGCAAAATGTTCATATTATTTACATCTCGTTGACTAGGATGGAATGTCAGTCATAATCTTGATGACTAGGATAGTATTTTCCAGTTCATGATTGTTCGTTTGTGGCTTCCCGCTGGCCCTGTCATAGGTTGTCCTCCTTATGGAAGAGCTTACCCGTCATTGGAACATATCGGCGCTAGCCCTATGACTCCCCGCTGCCCCTAGATAGGTTGTCCTCCTTATGGAAGAGCTTACCCGTCATTGGAACATATCGGCGCTAGCCCTATGACTCCCCGCTGCCCCTAGATAGGTTGTCCTCCTTATGGAAGACCTTACCCGTCATTGGAACAGACTGGCCGTGTCGTAGTCGTAAATGTTTTCTTTAAACAGTTCTTCCTTCTTATAACCAGGGTATATGTGAGATGCACAGTTCTTTCTTCCTACGACCAGGATTTAGACTGTCCATAGAATATCTATGTGACTAGGATAATGATGGATGATCAGGATATAATACGTAAATGTCCTTTTAATAATGTTCATTACTAGTGACCGGGATACTTAAAAGTTCTGGTAACATCAAGATTGTCTTTTCACAGAGTAGTTTTTAGTTCTTCTCGCAAACTGGCATAAATAGATTGTTGTGGTTTTGCTTGTGGTTTCCTTATTGGATAGTGGATTGAAGACAAAAGTTTTTTAGTTTTTTAGCATGATTGTAGTTTTATAGTTATTATTTTTTAATAGAGTAGAAATCGTTTTTATTCTTTTTTTAATTGCACTTATAATTTTTTTGCAAGTTTATTTTATAATCGTTAATTTTCAATATAATTATGTTGATAATTTAAAACATTTTCGTCTGCTTAATTCAATGAAATATAATAGTATTTTCCATAGAGTTTATTACAGTGCTAGAAATTTAATCATTAATCTTAACGGAATTCCAAAATTTTATGACGCCTTTATGAGTCTAGATTTCAATGCAGCTGTGCGTGATTAATTATTTTTGGTTGTAATCTCTCTGAGAATCAGGTTACATAAGTGTAAAGTTACAGAGGTAAACAGTTCGTTTTTATACGACCGCAAAATTTTTGCGGTAGTATATTGGTATGACGTTGGCGTCGTCGTCGTCGTCGTCCGGCGTCGTCCGAAGACATTTGGTTTTCGCACTATAACTTTAGTATAAGTTAATAGAAATCTAAGAAATTTAAACACAAGGTTTATGACCACAAAAGGAAGGTTGGGATTGATTTTGGGAGTTTTGGTCCCAACAGTTTAAGAATTAGGGGCCAAAAAAGGGCCCAATAAGCATTTTTCTTGGTTTTCGCACAATAACTCTAGTATAAGTAAATAGAAATCTATGAAATTTTAACACAAGGTTTATGACCACAAAAGGAAGGTTGGGATTGTTTTTGGGAGTTTTGGTCCCAACAGTTTAGGAATTAGTGGCTAAAAAAGGGCCCAAATAAGCATTTTTCTTGGTTTTTGCACAATAACTTTAGTATAAGTAAATAGAAGTCTATGAAATTTAAACACAAGGTTTATGACCACAAAAGGAAGGTTGGGATTGATTTTGGGAGTTTTGGTCCCAACAGTTTAGGAATTAGGGGCCAAAAGGATCCAAAATTAAACTTTGTTTGATTTCATCGAAAATTGAACTATTGGGGTTCTTTGATATGCTGAATCTAACCGTGTATTTAGATTCTTAATTTTTGGTCCCGTTTTCAAATTGGTCTACATTAAGGTCCAAAGGGTCCAAATTAAACTTAGTTTGATTTTAACAAAAAATGAATTCTTGGAGTTCTTTGATATGCTGAATCTAAACATGTACTTAGTTTTTTTATTATGGGCCCAGTTTTCAAGTTGGTCCAAATCGGGGTCCAAAATTAAACTTTGTTTGATTTCAACAAAAATTGAATATATGGGGTTCTTCGATATGCTGAATCTAACCATGCATTTAGATTTTTGATATTTGGGCCCGGTTATCAAATTGGTCCACATTGAGGTTTAGAGGGTCCAAAATTGAACTATATTTGATTTCATCAAAAATTGAATTCTTGGGGCTCTTTGATATGATGAATCTAACCATGTATTTAGATTTTGGATATTGGAATACCACAAAGGGATGGTAAGAATTGTCTTTGTAGTTATGGCTCAAACCGTTCAGGAATAAGGTGCAAAAAAGGGGGAAAAGGGTTTCCAGGTTAATGGACAATTACTTAAGTACAAAACATAATTTAAAAGGCAGTGTAAGGTTGGTAATTGAAACTCATTTGAATATCTCACCTAAACTGCTTTTAAATTATTTAAATTGGAAATTTGCCAAAAAATTTAGTTTAATGAACTTCATTTGAAATTTGCCAATACAAAATGTTGCTGATGAAGCTTTTTTGTTTATCTCACCTAAACTGCTTTTAAATTATGTATATTGGAAATTTGCCAAAAACTATTATTAAATTTCTGATTTATATATAAAAGCAAATAATACTGATATGGTTTGAATAGGTAAATTAAAAAATTTTAAGTTCTTAGACCACATTAATTCTGTGTCAGAAACCTATGCTGTGTCAAATATTTATTCACAATCCAAATTCAGTGGTGTATCAAGCTTGAATGTTGTGTCCATACATGCCCCAACTGTTCAGAGTTCGACCTCTGCGGTCGTATCAAGCTGCGCCCAGCGGAGCATTTTATTTATCAAGCGTTAACAATGTTGTGCAATTGTAATAGAAAATTTGTATATATTGTAAATAAAAACGTAGTTTAGCAAACATTCGTGTTATTTCACTGCACATTTTAATCGTCTCCGTAACAGATAGTCTGTTACTCTCTTCACTTAATGACCAGAATTTGATCCTTTCGATGGTGAGACTGCCTGTACTTCAGTCTCCGTGTAATCACCACGTTCGGCAATGTCGGCCGTCACCATCGGGTTATCTTCTGGAACTGGGATCGGCGATGTTGTGGAAGTATCATCTTGACCATATTCCTTGTGACAAGGATTCATGGGATTGTTAACTTGACCATACTCCTTGTAGATGATTGGGTCGGATATCGGCGGTTGTTTTTCGTCAGGTGATTGTCGAAGCGTGGTTAGTTCCATTTCTTGGTAAGGGTAAGTTGTGAATCTTATAGGTATCAAATCTTCCTATACTGTCGACTATTGGAATAGCTATTACATTTGTAGCACTATCAATCTGTCTCTATGAATGATAGTCGTACAAGTAAAAGTCTTATAAAAAGTCCAAATATCCTTTTGTGGGTCAGACGGCAATTTGAATTGACTGTCTAAACTGCTTTGAATGGACAATAAGAGCATCTTAAGTTGCACAGGGGAAATAACGGAAGGGGAAAGGTGTCCCAAAGACAACATATTCAGTTGTAGTTTAAGATTTTGGGAGTGGTCTCGGGTAATGTCCAATATTTCCTTAGCTTCACTAATAGCCCTGTCAAGGAAAGTGTATGTTTCAACATGATCACCAAGCTGGTTTAAAGCATTGCTTGAATCGCAGCAAGGAGATTTTTTTTTAATTTCTTATGGTCAATGGGAGGATGTTCCGTTTCCTCCTTTGAAGACTTATTTTTCATCGGGTTTATTTCCACATATTTATCCGTGTCTACGTCGATACTTATTTCTGCGCGCTCGTCTTGACAAACCTCGGTTGATGAGTCAACGCTTACTTGATTGGTTCCTTGATCAATTACCTTAAGTACCTTAACATATTGTTGATAGTTTTCTTGTTTAGGTCTTAACCTCTTCTGAAGTTCCGCTGGAGAGTCCTCTCTTTCCATTCGACGATGTCGAATAACTTTGTTGAGAGGTGTTTTCTCTTCCTGGTCCAAACAATCATCTGATTCTTCTGATGGTACTACATACGTTCTTTTTCTTAAGAGTCGACCTGTTTCGTCTTTTGGTATATCCCATTCTTCTACATTTTTACTTACTTTTCCGTTCATTTGATTATGGATGACAAAATTAAGAGGTCCTGTTCTTTCTATAATTCGGTAGAAAGGAGTCAACTTATTGTCGAGCTTGTTGGTTCGTCTGTGGTTCTTAAGATACACAGCACCTCCTACCTGATAGTTTTCAACTTTGCATTTCCGATCTGCATATGTTTTATGCTTTCTTTTTGCTTCTTTCAGATGTCTAACGACTTATGTTGTTCTTGGAGAGCTACTTGATGTTGGTCTTCTCCCATATATTGTCGTCTTGGCTTAAGTATGTTATCCAATAGTAATACAACATCGCCGTTCTTTAACAGATAAAATGGTGAAAATTTGGTGGATTCGTTTACGTGAAATCGTATTGCTGCTAATGTTTGATTTAAATACAAATCCCATGTTTGTACATCTTCTTGAATTTTCTTTGCTATGACGTGATGCAGCGTCCCATTGTCTGTGACTATCTCCAAGGCGCATCCAAATCTTGGAAATATTTCTTCAAGAACAAAAATGAGCTACATTATCTGCTTATTTATCAGGTACAGCAAAGGCTTCAGGTCACCCTGAGTACCAGTCTACGAAGGAGATAATGTACCTGTTTCCTGATACATGTAGTGTCGTTGGATACGGTCCTGAGAGATCGAGTCCAATCTTTGCGAACGGGTAAGGTGGCGTTTTCATTTCCTGTACAGGTGGTTTGACATTTGCTGCACTTCTCATCTGACATGTCACACATTTTTCAATATGAATGTTGATTTTCTTGTACATCCCTGGGAAGAAGTACTTTCGTCTTATAGAGTCATACGTCTTATCTGCTGCCATGCGTCCAAGATCATCATGAAACTTGCTTAAGAACTAGTGGTTCAAGTTCCTGTGATATGCAAAGACTCAGTGTCGGATTTTCCGAATCTGGGTGCGAAAGGTAATACAACAGTCCATCTTCCTTTGAGTCAAAGTAATGAGTCTGTTCAGTCTTGTTTGCTGTACCTTTCTTGAGACGTTGTCGTATTTTTGTTATTTCTTCGTCCCTTTCCTGTTCCTTTCTAATATCAAACTTACCTTTTAAATCCATGTCCGGTTTTACCGGATCATCTGGAGGGTCTATTTCGCAATTCGTCATACCTTGAAGCTTCGCTCTATTCGAGTTGACGTAACTTACTTGCAATGTCCTATCATCCAAGTGTGGTTCTTCTGTCTCGCTATGTTCTTCCATATCTTAGGAGCCATCGTCTGGAATTCTTGATAATAAGTCTACCGATGATTTTAATGTACTCTATCTTGCAGTTGTAACCCGCTATGCTGAGGGTCCATTGCTGTATTCGTTTGTTCTTCATAGGAGAATCCAACCGATATTTAAGTGGTTTATGGTCGATTCTTATGACAAACTGTGCATTGTGAAGATAATGATCCAATTTCTGCAATGCATAATAGATAGCGAATCCTTCCTTTTCTATAGTTGACCATTTTGTCTGGGATTGACTTAGCTTTTTATTTTTTCATACATTTTTGAGAGACTGAAGTTGTCAATGCAAAGACAATGAAAAATCCAGAGAAAACCCATTTCCTGCAAATTTTCAAAGCCTTATAGCTCTAAAATGAGCACATGAACCTATATTTTTTTCTTGCTTATTTGTTTACTATTCATATGTTCTGTCAAACTAAAACACCTATTTCAAATCCTATTTATTTCCTATTAGACCAGCGGTCATCCTTAAGCGTTAGAAAAAATAGAGGAACGGTTTTTTTTTCACCAGATGCAATAACTTTAATTTTACATGGCCCAGACTAGCAGGCTTAATGTTGGAAACATATCATGTACCAAATATCTTCCCGATATCTTGAAAACTCTGTTGGTACGGTTGGCGGAATAATAATAATAATACAAATAATAATGATAATAATCAGAAGCATAACAATAGATCTTTACCTGGATATAGTCATTTTAAAAGTAAAATATGCATCCAGTGGTTGGAAAATATCTTGAAAAATGAAGAATTTGGGATAGATTTTCAGCATTTTTGGAAAACGAATTGGAAAAGAACAATTTCTTAAAATTTACATCGTCAAAAAATCTGAGCGGCCCGCGAAATCCAAAGAACTAAAGATCAATTTGGTGTGGCCTTATCTGTGAGGAAATCCAACATCTTAACATTGTCTATTTTCTATTCTGTAAAATTTGGAGCTAAGGCACCAATATTTCGGAGCAAATGTGTTACCCGGTTACTCGCTATGTTTATAATTATATAGCGATAATTCTATGTCACGATAGCATTTTGTTTAATCTGCGTCACACAGGCGATTATGATAATGTAATTGTTGTTTGCACATAACGTACCGGTGAACTGACAAACATACTGAACGTAAACTGAAAGTACCAATTGATTGACATAACAAATATAGGAAATACCATATCATATATAATTTGTCACAGAAGATACATATGTAAAAACACAAAGTAAAGCCATTTAAACAGAACATCACCAGCTTTTCATAGAAAAAAAGGTAATCAGACCAAACGTTTAGAACATTCGACATAACAAACCTATTTGAGACAGGACGCAATTATTAACTGACATAACGACAGGAAGAATAGACAAAACATAGAAGAAATGTTACAGAACGTAAAGGTGTTCTTGCCGTTCTCCCCAACCGTAAAATATTATACATGTATGTATGCAAAACATCATTTTTTATATTTTTTCCGTAACGAGCAGATAGTGATTTTGTAAATATGTTGTTAAGTTCGTCCCCAAAAAAAATATTTTAACAAAACAATTCATTCATATGTCATGTATGTGTAATGTATTTGAACTTTTATATCTATAATGATATTTATTTATTTATTTTATATAGTAAAGCATATCTTAATTTCCTAAAACGAATGCAACAAGATTTTGTCCAAATCCGAGTATTCTTTAATTTGTAAACGTACATATAACATGTATAATACGTACATTTATACCACCACACATTAATTCGGCGGGAAGTGATTGATAAGCTATGTTCATAAATTTTGTAAATATGAGCGATATCCAAAGAACTAAATATCAATTTGGTGTGGCTTCATTACATAGAAGAGTGTGGTGGATTTTTTTAATCCGGTATTCAGCCGCATAAATGAAGTTAGAAAAAAACTTTTGAAATACAGCTAGATTTGATTCGCACTGTTTACACAGTATATTGTATATTTTCAATTCATAAGTATATCAAGATACTTTTAATTCTAGTAGACAAAATGCTTTTATAAAAATTGAAACTTTGAATGTTTTCAAAGTTACATACTTCCAATAATGGGCAGGATAATGTTTAGATGAATTTAATTTATGTAAAGCAATTTACTAGTTTTAGTACTATTATAATTACAAAAATATTACAAGTACAGTGTTCGGATGAAAATACAGAATATTTTATTTCAAAATGTTGAAATGAAATAGAATGGCGCGAACAAGTTTAACTAGCAAAAACAGTATCTGCCAGTCTGCTAGAGGACATAAAACATGGACCAATTTCCAGTAACTATCAAAGCGCTTCGCAGTTTTGTTGATAGGGATGTACTGCTGAAGCTCAGTACCCCAGCTTTTTTGTATATTTCAGATCTTTAAATTCTGAATTTTTACATTAACTGTAGTGGTATATATGTAGGATTTCACACGCATGCATATCTGCTGCAATTTCGAAGCATATGTAGTAAAGAAACAAATCCTGTAACTGTAAAACAATTGGCTGAAATTGGTATTACTCATACACATTCAGACACAATTTTTATCTTATTTTATCTTATATTATCAGTTCTGTGAACAATGATACAATTACCATTATCAGGTAATTCATGTAGAGTTCCATACCTTACCATGCTGAAGGAAGAAGAGAAAGACATATTCAAGATGGGGTGCCGAAAGTATCCTCTCCTCATCAAATTTGCGTTACTGACATTAAAGTCATGACTTTAGAAATTTGTACACAGAGGCGGAGACAGAACATTATTCAACATGGAAACAATAAATTCAACACTACGGATTCATATAGCATTAATTTTTGTGGTTTTCGTATATGCATTCATTAAATTTTAATAAACCATACATAATAATCCGGCTTCTTGATTAATCATAATATATACAGTACAAAAACTTTGGTCAAGATATGACCTATATTAATCCATGTCTTATTCTCTAGTTTATTCTTTTAGTTATACATTTATCCTTGTGTGGCAATTGTTTGTTATGTTCCATTCTCACAAGTTTGTCTTGTCTTTGGAATTTTCCAACTGTTTTGACTCTTCTGTATTCTTTTGCCGGTATTCAGTAGTTGTTTACAAGATGGTTATAGGTTAAATTACATAATACATGGGGAAATACCCCAATAATATTCTTATAAAAAGTATATAGATAGCTCTTTTGTTAATGTTCCTTTCATTTATTTTATATCTTTAGTCTGAAGCTACAACTGGAGAAAATATTTCTCAAATTATGATATTTCAGAAGAAAATTCTTCTGAAATTAATCATGATGATGCACTTTTAGTAAAATTCAACTTCATTTTTGGAAGATTTGTCTTCTCAGATACAAGATAGTGGTTTGTACGTACCAACCATTTAACCTGGAACAAGGTTTTTCGAAGAATTATGTCTATAGTATTTTGAGAAATAAACTTCATCGCGGATATAAGAAAATTTTTCTTCTCAAATAAGATATTAATTAATGCTACTTGTGAAGGTTTTCATTTTTTATACCTAATTCTATCAGAGAATACCATCTAATCTTACCATTCTCATGTTAGTTGAGGGATAAATTGTTAACCTGTCAGACAAAATCATAAAAAAGTTGCCAATTTATGTAAATTTATAGAAAATGCCAAAACATAGTCGATAAAAAGGAAATGCTGAATTTTCCTCTTTTTTTTTTTATTTTGGACTGCATTACTGATATTATGGACGATAAAGGCTGTCTGTTATTTCACAACCACGCATAGTTATGATAAAACGGGGGTAGTCAGAGGACTTTCTTCATGTTCTTTGTCATACCATGAGTAACTATGTATTAACTTTTCTTAATACAAATTAGTACCACGTATCGCTGTTCTTTCAATTTTGAACTATTTATACACAACGTCTGAGTTTTTAAACTGTTAGACGCCTTGTACAAAGTCGATCGAGCGTTGAATAAAAATCCTTTGGGTAAGAATAAAAATCCTTTGGGTAAAGAAGTTAATTTGGTTTTTTTTTTTTTTTTTTTTTTTGTGTCAAGGTAAGTCATCTTTATGTTACCTGATGATACATCACCGTTGCATACCAGTTTTGTACTAAATAAAATAAATTAATAATGGCGAATACGTTGAAAACATAGACTGGCCAGCATTTTTATGTCAAATGCACAAGTTTTGAACAAACTATTGATGAATTAAACAAAACTACGGGTAATAATGATTATGGTATGTGTGTCTTGTTGGTAAGTCTTGGATTTAATTTCTAATATGTTTAACTGTTTAATAAATATTTACATATCAGAATCCAAATATTAATTTTTGGATTGTACACAAAAAAATTATATTATTGTACACCGAGTCTATTAATAAGATTATTTTTAAAGGGTTTTAAATATTTTGATTTATTTTCATCTTCGCAGTGGACAGATTAACATGGTCAGACACTTATAAATACTAAATTCATATACAATGTAGTAATGATACAAAAAACAAGATGAAACAGTCCTATCTGGCGACTTTTTTTATAATAAACTTGTTTGTTCTCAGTCAAATGAAAGATAAATCTTGACCTTTGAACTTGATGTCATATTTTAAAATCAGGAACAGAGATGATCGAAGTCCATGTATCTATAAGTTTTATTGAATTGTTTTGAATGTTGTGAAAAATACGTTTCATTATGGTTATGAATTCAAAAATGTTCAATAATTAATATTTTGAAATTATACCCGACTAGAGACCTTCAAGAGCCTGTATCGCTGAAATGGATATACATTGTCCACCCCCAGCAGAACTGAAAATATTTAAGTGTAGCAGTTTTCCTGGCTTGTTTTTCAGTAGGAACAATGTTAACCAAAGTTAGGGTGTGGTAGCCATCTTAGTTGACATTCAAGGTTATCAAACACAATTCTCAAAGGGAATTGCTGGCATTAGTCTGATTCCAAATGGCCAAGTTTAAGGTATGATGAGCTCCAAATTAAGTTTTCCCGTAGGGTCTTATATCATACTACAGTTTTGGTGGTCATCTTGATTGACAGGCCATGTCAGCTGACACGATTCTGAAAGGGAACCATTTAATGACCATTTCTGGCCAAGTGGTCTCAGATAAAAAAAAGTTTTTTAAATTAATTTTAACATAGGGTCCTACCTGTTTGTTAAAATATGTTTGGCTGTAGCGGCCATCTTGGTTGACAGTCCCGGTCCTCGGACACAATTCTGAAAGAGGATCATCTAAGGACCATTGCTTCCTGCCAAGTCCTGTTCCAATTGGCTCATTTGCTTCAGAAAATAAGATTTTAAATCGATTTTCCATAGGATCTTTTGTTAAGTTGGGCTGTAGCGGCTACCTTGGTTGATGGTCCGGGTCATGTGACATAATTCTGAAAGAGGATTATCCAGGGACGATTTGTGCAAATCTGGTTACAATTGGCTCAGTGGTTTCAGACAAGAAGATTATTTAATGAAATTTACCATTGTGCCCTATGTTAAACTTAGTTCAGCTGTTGCGGCCATCTTTGTTGACATTCTGGGTCATCGGACAGAGGTCCATCTAAGGACCATTGCTGCCAATGCAGGTTCCAATTGGATCAGTAGTTTCAGACAAGAATAGTTGTCAATGAATTTTCCCATATGGTCTAATGTTAAACTATGTTCGGCAGAGGACCATCTAGGGACCATTGCTGCCAAGTCTAGTTCCAATTGGCTCAGTTGTTTCAGACAAGATTTTTAAAATGTATAAACATTTATTGATAAGAATTTTTATGAAGTGCTTATGACCATTTCAACTATTCTCCATAAACGTGGACATCCATAAACTTTGGAAATGAGAATCCAAAAATGACCAACTAGAGGCTCTTGGAAGCCTGTATCTCTTACCAGGTATCAATTTGACAATCAATGGCCATAACCGACGGTAACATTGGTGGCTACCTTAGTTGACAGTCTTCGTTTTGCTCAGTATTTCAGAATAAGCATTTCATTTATCAGACCCAGTTCTTAAAGAGTACCATTTAGGGTTGACAGTTCATATCAGCAGACACAACTCTGAAAGAGGACCATCTAAGAACCATTGACACCAAGTCTGGATCCAATTCGCCAAGTGATTTCAGACAAGAAGAATTTTAAACGAATTTTCCCAGAAGTCCAGGTTAAACTAAGTTCGGCTGTGGTGGCTATTTTGGTTTACAGTCCGAGTCATCGGACAAACATCTGAAAGAGAACCTTTCTAAGGACGATTGCTGTCAAATTTGCTTCCAATTAGCCAAGTGAATTTTCCCATGGTCCTATGTTTAACTAAATTCGGCTCGGGGGGGGGGTCATCTTGGTCGACAGTTTGGGTTATCGGACACAATTCTTAAAGAAAACCTTCTAAGGACCATTCTGCCAAACGGTTTCAGCAGAGTAGTATTTTAGGTTAATTTTCCAATAGGGTCCAATATGTTAAACTAAGTCCGGGTCATCAGATAGAAGACCATTGCTGCCAAGTCTGGTTCCAACTGGCCAAGAGGTTTCAGACAAAACGATCTTCATATGAATTTTTCAATAGGGCCCTGTTAACGTAAGTTCGGCTGTGGCGACCTCTTGGTTGACAGTCGGGTCATCAGAAATAATTCTGAAAGAGGACAATCTAAGTACTGTTACTGCCATGTTTGGTTCCAGTTGGCTCAGTGGTTTCAGATATGAATATTTTCAAATGAATTTTCCCATGTAAACAAGGTTCGGCTTAGGTGGGCTTAAAAGGGTGAAACAAAAACATGAAAAATAGTAATGCAAGAGGTGAAGTTCAATAAATTTCGTAAGGAAACGAGATGAGAATAGTAAAGCAAAGGGCCGGTAACATAAAATTTAGATACCTATGTTTCTTTAGTTTTTCCTTTGTAGTCATGCAAATATTACATGTTTCTTTTTAATTATTCCGGAGGGATGTGAACAATAATGAAAAATTGAGTCGTCTAATTCAAGATAACTAAATTTTTGTAGTTTATTACTTTGAAGCGTTCCATATACGTTAAAATGCTACATTGAATGTGACCTTCCTCTGCTTTAGTTTGACGTTGTGAATACACGTGTACTTAAAATTAATATATATATATAGATTTTTTTTCTAATGATAAATTTTTCTAGACTTTTTTATTAAAGTAAATGTCTTTGACTACTTAGATATGCTCAATTGTAGGATTATTGTTAGATCATATTGAACGATCAAACTTGAAATTGATTTTGGATCGTTTGTTTGTGTTCATAACATCAAATAATGCACTAGATGAGATTTTACGGGAATGAAATGTCGTTTAATTAATAATGTCGTTATTGACAGAAAGATAGATCAGATCTTTTATTTTCTGGTAATGTAGAACACATCACAAGTTCTGCAGATGTTGCCATTAAATTGGTTGATCATTACAGAGACGTAATATCGAGAAAGACCATTTGATATGCTCTTTTATTTCACTTGTAAATTTTGATGGTCTTTCTTTCTTTGAATTTAGCAGGCCTTTTTCGCGAAACTATATGTATAGACGTAACATTGTAACATATCATATATTTTTTCGATGATTTCGTCTTGTCATAATTATCAAGAAACGAGCTGTCACATTTAAAGCAAACCACACTGTGTCATTTCCGCCCGCATATCGTGTATCTCGAAATTAAAACTGGAGTTTTCCGTAGAAACAAAACCGGACCAACGGCACAAAGATGAATGATGAACCAACAATTGATCAAGAACATCACATTCTTAAAAGATCGGCATAACGACTCTATTGTGCACACATACAACACAATGGTATTATAATGCCTTCTAATAACTTCAATAAATAAATTTCTAGATGTCTTTTTATTGCAAGGGTTTTAATCTCGATACAAAAAAAATAATTATGTATGAAGTCTCTAAGCAGTCTATATAGCTACCACGTTTGGCGTTTCTGTTTGACTGTTGTGCATCTTCTGTTTCATGATTTTATCACCCAATGAAGGACAGTTTTTGCAGAAAACGAATTTGAATTACATGTATATGTCCATGTCTGTATATATTGATATTATCGATGACGGAAAGAGTTCAGAATGCGTCCTGGTCTTAATGTCAGATATGTATTTTTGCTCACCGGTCAAAGCCTAACATCGATTTTCTCACTTAAAAACATTGGTTAAAGAGTATTTCACTTCTTTGAACCGCCTCAGTGTTCTCTATGTAGCATGCTCGCCTCGATACCAGGAAATCACAGGCTCGATCCGAGGCTGGTTAAACACAGAGATTTTAAAACTGGTATCTACTCTTTCTTCGTTTAGCACGCGGAATTTAGAGCAATAATAGGTCGGCTCAGGGTCGGAATATCGTGTACAGCTCGGATGACAAGACTTCCATGGAATGTCACTACTTGAGATAGCACGTAAAAATGATTCCGTGTGTCTCTCTAGTACAACACGGGAATTTCACATCAACATGTTCTCGTTCTTATAAACGTGCTGTAAATGATTTTTCTTTCTTTTTTTATTTCTTTTACAGCGACACATTTCCATAATACATACAAAACAGATTGTCTAGTAATGTTGTATTTATTTGTTTACTGTGTTCCTTCCAGGACATGCAGTAAATAATTAATCTTCTTATACATGTATTTTCAGGGTGGAAACTAAAACGCTCCAAAGATGGCTAAAATTTTAACCAAATGTTGTAATGTGGTAAAACATTTACCAAGTAGGCTGTTGTGCGTATGTTTTCACATTTTACAAGCAGGAATTTTAGATTATTACTTGGTGACATATAAAGGACAGGACTGGTTGATATGCATTGCAGCAGATATAGCTGTTGCCATTGTATTTGTCATCTGTTTTGTCTTTTCATATAGACATTTAAAACATGCAAAAACTTGGGGATCAGACCAGGTGACAGAATCTGACTCTGGTACACTACCAATGAGTCCAGTCGCTTGGTTTGTATATGCTACGCTGTTGTCGATAAAGGTTGGGATATGTTTTAAGGATTTTGCTTTCCTACTTGACGAAACAACATTTTTTGGAACAAATACTCTGAAGACTAATATCGCGCTTGGTGGAATCATTTTTACGTTTCTTCTTTCCACAAACCATGATGCCAAGCCGGGTTCACTGCGCAGGAAATACATTGAGGAACTGACAGGTACCGTTATATTTGATATTCTGGACTGCGTTGATAGTATGGATATATTATTTGATAAGGAAGAACGTGAAACGTTTCCAAAAGGAATGGATGATGCGATTATTGGAATAGCCTTGATTAACTTCATCCTGCCAACGGTTCCCCTGATAACTTTGTCAAAAACGAAATACGGCGAGGCAAAATTGTCTTATAAGTTGGTTATGATTCATAAAGTCATTTTGGCATTTTTTGTAAATTTTCCACTTCTTATCATACGATTGGTTTTATGGCACGGTCTGAGTCGAGGAATCTCAATTTTCTCCCTGAAAAATATTATTGTTATAGGAATTATCTCATTTGATTTGTATGAAACATTATCAGGGCGGGAAAATGGAAAAGCGGATATGAAACACAGTGATTCTGGTAAGAAACCGTCGGAATACGATAATAAGAATGAATCCTACGAGTTAGAAGACAGATTCAACTACATTTCAGATTAGTTACGACACGTGTAAATGTTCTACAATGTTTTGCAGGAAACCTTATTGCACGGGTTTATGTACGGTAAGATTTACGAACCCGAAGTGAGACATTAGACATGATCATAGCAATGACAAACATTTGTTATGTGTTTATTTGTTGTGCTTGTGGTTGTTCGTTTGTCTTCCCGGGTTTGTCTGTCCAATGGATTACGTTTTTTTGATTGCTCCTTAGGTATATTTGTCCTTTTTATGTAAAATGAATTGCCAAATGTAAAGTGTTATTTTGGTTAAAAATACACAAACATAGTAATAAATACACTATGGCCTACGGCATATAGCGGACTAAGAGTAATGAACTGGTATTGGGTTTGTACATAACACATTAAGATGTGAACTTAGTAAGTAGTAAATTCTGAATTATGAATAAGCATACTAGACGTCAAAAAATAAGTGCACCTCTTATTGAACTGGAAGTATCATATTTTATCAAAATTAATGAATGGTTCTGTATTCGTCCTGTTGTAAGATTTTTGTAAAATACAACGCGAATTTATCCTTTACTTTCTATTTCCATATTTCAAAAGGTAATCGATAGAAATTTGAATTTTCTCTATTGCAGTAATTACGTCATGACGGATCAAAGAAATCGAGCCCTTAATTTTAGTAATCTAGATACTGTGTAAAGACAGGTCATTGGAATTCCTATGAGTACAAGCTGTGCTCCTTTTATTGCCGACTTATTTTTTATATTGTTATGAACAGTTTTTCATGAAAAAAACTCTTTAAAGGTGAAATTCAGAATCATGTAAAATTAATTGATGTTTTTGACAACAGTTGCAGGTATCTTGATGGTGTACTTACTGTTTCTTAAATTTGCGAAAGACGTCTCTCCAAAAGAACTCCATTTGATCAAAACTCTGGTTAAGTTTTGCATTTATATGGATTTTAGGGCGGAGCATCCGCTTATTATAGACGCAGTTTCTAGTTTTTAATACGTCGATATATACACCCCCACCCGAAAATACATTTCATTCATGGCATTTGTGTTATAAATGGTAGGCGAGCTTTACATTTATTAAACTGTTTTTTTTTAACGCTGAGAAAGTATCTACCTGGAGCATCGCTGTATTCTTACACCTGTATTAAATTAACGTTTTACTGGTTTTTTATTTGAATCAGGTTTTGGTTATTGTTTCAGTTTTCCACACATTTGATTTTAAATATTACTTGTGAGACACGCTTTTGTGGAATATGCACACAAAATTAGTTCACGGAATGTTAATTACATGTCAACAAAAATGTTATAATACACTATGTATTACTGTGTAACTATCCTACATGTCTTTTTGTGAATTAAATTTTTGACCCACAAAAATATACCCAAAGCCTTTATAGTCCATAGATCACATTTAATTTCCTTTACTCAATTAACTTCATAGGTATAAAAGCACCAAACAGTTCTGTTTCTTTTTCAATCTTTCCTTATCAATATGTAATTCCAATATCTTTTTTACTCCCAAATATTTGTTTATAGAAATCAGTTGCCGTGGTATATGGGACAGACATTAGACCAAAAAAAATATCTCTGTAAAGGAATGGGTAATCAGTTATTGGAAATTTTTAACTGTTTCTTTTATCATTATGTTTTGTGCATATCTTGTCATCTTCCATTTATAAACGAACGATCTAAAACGGACAGAATGCATCATAAACATTAGCTGTATTAACATTCCGGTATTAACAAAGAATTAGGGATATTTTCGCCTGTATTTATTTCACTTCTAGGGCCAATTGAATGTGGAATTTCGAATCTTCCATGATCATTCCATTGAAACTATGACTAAATGGAAAGGTAACTGCTCTGAAACTCATGACAACTGTTCTGAAAACACAAGAAAACTTCCTTATAAGAACAGTTATCATCTTGAATTCCTGTATATTCTCGAAACTTCCATTAATATTTTGACATAAATTAGTATTCTTTTTTCCAGGAATCTATCAGTCTTTTGTTGTAGTGAAAATGGTCCTTGGATTTTCCAGTCCTTCAACCAATTTTGCCGACGTTTCTAAAAAAGAACCATCAGAAAAAAAAATAGATTTTCTTTAAAATTACTTGATCACTTCAGAAAAAAATTGGATAGAAAGAACCCCTTTCAAAAAATACTTCCGAGGTACGGATCATGGACAAAATAGGCCTTAATAAGATATATACATGAGATATGCAAAAAATTAAAACTACTTATCCATTTTGGGGCTCTAAATAGAGAATTAAACAAAAGAATTTCTAAAAATGTTCTCTGAACAACTTAGAAAATGGTCCTTGGAAAATCCATTTCTAAAACTGTGACCCGATGTTCAAAGTTCGGACTTGTATGTGTACCGTCAGTATAACTACAAAATTGAACCAATTATTGACCGAATATGACAGACTTTAATTTTTCTTTTTTCGACTTTCCTCCGGACGTCATAATTCTTTTTTTTAAAGTTGTCCAGATTCCATTTGAGCGATACAAGCTCCCTGGAAGTTTTTGTGGTATTTTTCTAGTCCTTTGTTCTTGTAGCTTTGTAGCTACCCACATGATTTGTAATCTACAGCTGTTAAACTACTATTGAATAGTACTTATAAAAATGTGATAATACATTGTGTTCCTGGGGATATTCGACATTTGTTTAATATTTGTATGCACCAACGCAGTACTTCAAACCAGAAGGTATGTCACTTTAATAATAATTATAGTTTTGCTATAAACTAACAAAATTTGCGAAATTTAAGCTATAGTTAAAACATTATTTAATGTAAATTTTATAATTAATTGATTTTGAAAAGCAGCGCTACGACTCCTCTTTGGTTAACAAAGAAATGACCCGGGTTTTATTTCGGCCACATCTGGAACTGAATTTTAGCAACTTATTTAACATTTAATGGGTAGCATTTCGTTAACATGGAAAGAGACTGGGGGTGCATATAGGAAAATATAAATTACAAGTTATAATTAGCCTATGTTCGTGTATCATTTTATCATAAAATTCAAACCTCTGGTGCTCAAAGTTTAAGCCATGGACACTGCTGATGAGAAAGTTGTTGATGACATGTGTATATACATTGTACCGGAAGTGTTATTATAGTATACAGTTTCATTTTAATGCAATTCACTCCTCTTTAAGACCGTGTTTGTTATGTTTCTCTAATGTTTACTATGCACATAACTAAAGATAAGTTATTTTAACTTTAAGGGTATCGGAAGGCCGAAGCCTACGCTACGGAGTCTTGTGTTCCACAAGTTGATTGTGGATTTTTTATTGATGGATGCGCTACAATTTGCGCTAGAAGAGGATGTAATGGCGAATCTAGATGTGCAGAAAACATGCAGTGTTGCTGTACTGGATGCTAAAGAACTTCAGCATATCTCCCCTACAAACTTAAAAATTCTGTTGTGTGTAGCGCTCTTAGACTTTAGGGACTATGTAAGTTTTTGTCATCAAATGTGCACCGTCATCCGTTCGTTAATCGATCTTCAATGAAAATTGACATCCAAATTAAGTTTTTATAATATTCTCTGGTCTGAAAATAAAGTAAACCTGGTACATGTACTGATATATTTGAACCGACATTTGATACCAGGGATAGGGTAGTTTGTACAACAAAATGTATGAAGTTTGCATCTTTATTTACAGTTTTATATATTTTTCCCTCTCCAGGATAGAGGAAGGTATATTACAAGTGCTTTAGTTTTTGCTTATCTTTTGTGTATCTATGCTTTGCTTTTAAGTTATAACTTTTAGTGTTATTATATATGTTGCTGTCTTCAAAATTCGAATTGTCTCCGCAGCTATAGTTTGATTTTATTGGTTTTCCCCTTTATCGTTTAGCTTTGTTATTCTTTGAAAACATTTATTCAAATGATGACGATGAGCGTACAATTTGTGGTTCTAACGAAAGTTAAAGACAATCTTGACTATGATAATATGACATTCGCTTTTCTCTATTTTTAGAAACTTGGTCTAAGAAAAAAAGGGTTATTGTACAATAAATACCAACTCCAACTACACCTTACTTGAAAATAATACAAAACGCAAGTGAAAACTACTTTTGTTGCCGTTATTCATTTTGAAAGTCTCTGAATTTTCCTCAAGAATAAGCAAAACTACAAGAAGTCCATAGCAACTTCTTAAGCTAAGCGCGTTTCTTAAACAGCAAGAACACGTTTGTGTCGAACATTCTTTGGCAAATACCGTGGATATGTGTTCTTATTTTGATGTGGTTAATTTGGTTGAGACCCTCATACTGTCGGTATGTGGGACATTTTCAAGAATGGTATTTCAAAATTGGTATCATAGATCGCTTATTGCAAGGATATCATAGAGTGTGAACTTTTTCTCTTCAGCTTGCAATTCATTGTGTCAGATTGTTTTTGTCATCTACTTTAGACTATAAATGTGTTTTGTAGTACACGTATGTGTAACTTTATATGACTTTGATAATAATGTCTGGTTAGAGATTACCAACAAATTACTACCTTCAACCTTCAGAAAGTGGAGGAATGTACAAACAATTTCGATATTAAAGGGATATACAACTGGAGAAAAGAAAATTGTGTAAAATGTCATGTAAATGTGGCCGGGATGGTTTTAAGAGGTCAAATTGATTAAAAGTGCAGCAAAGTTATTTATAGAGTAACATCTTTACAATCCTTCACCATCGGATCTAAAAGAATTGTCGGAGGAAACATATGTTGTCGGAATGATTCGATGTAATATAAATATGCACTTTAGGAAAAAGAAAGGTTATCATTTGTAAATATCAGTATATTGGATGTAGACTGTTAAATATCAAGCCCACCAAATTATATTTTTTATCTAAACAAAATATTTGACATGTCTCATTACAAACACGTTTGGTTATAGTTGACATTCATCCGCAAATGGGACTTACTATCTTTTTGTAGTTTCTGTTTTCTTTGTGATGTGCAATAACATATTTATATCTTGTTACAAAAACCCTCACCCTCCACGCAACTTTGTTAACTGAAATTAACTTTACTTAATAGAATTATCTCAACCCCAAGTATTACACTCATAACTTTCGGACTCTAACTCTCAATACCAAATTCCCTATGACTAAGCAACTTTGGACTCATATATAATGAGAACTAGTTGCATCATTATGATAAATTAAAACATATGAAATAAAAAATCACAATGATACAATCTGATTTTTGAAAAAAAAATATGTGTAATGGGATTATAAAAACAATAGGAATACAATGTATTTGCTCAAAATTTTAGGATCTCAGTATTTCCAAAAAAGATGCACATCTTATTCTGCATTAGATAAATAAAAATGTATGTTGAACTGAACGTTTTTTTTTACGTTTTTACCGGTGACACCCTCTTCTGGCAATTCATAATATTGAAACAAAAAGTGCACTGTCGAAATGAATTTTAAGATCAGTATAGAACACAAAATAAATAAGAAAAACCACTCACGGATTTCCTTTTTTAAAGCACAAGAAGCAACTAGAAAGACAATTGTTCAGAGAACAATTGCAAGGTCTTTCCCGGGTCAGATTGACCTTTTATCTCAAGTTTGTATTTCCATATATGGTTTATAGGGTGTTGTTCGCATGGTTGCTAAGGATATAAGGATATTAACCATAAAAATGACTCGACCTTCTATTTTGCTTGTATAGTTGCTCTGAACATAATTATATATGGTTGCTAGGGACTTTTTCATCGGACCCTTGACCTTCCATTTTCATATGGGGTCCTGAACCTAAATATATATGGTTGTTAGGTACTTTACTATCGGTTGCTAAGGACTTTTTCGATGACCTTGATTTTTGACCTTTGACCTTGGTACCACAATTTAGATCATTTGAAACTGATCATTTTTTGTATGACATTTTCTTCCTATCTATTATAGTTTGCGAGATATAAAATAATATAAAAGTGTCAAGGGCACTAACCCCTATAAGTTGTCGTTATATGGATTCAAACCCAATGAGACAAATGTATATCTTGACATTCTAAACATTTTTTCCGTACATTTTATCTGCTATCATTTACGGTTTATGAGGATAACAATGTTTAAAGTCAGGGGTCAATTTTTACCTTGACCTTAGACCTTGGGGTCATTTTAAGTTTTTGATCTCTGATGAACATTGGTGCAAGTCCCAAATCTCTACAACTAACCGTCTATGAGTATTGACCATTTACGTCTTCTGTTTAATTTTCAAAGGCCAATAACTCCTATTAGGAGTTGATATACTGCTTTGACTGAAACACGACAAAGTTGCGTCTTGACAAGATGAACTTTTCTTTATACATTTAATCAGCTATCTTTTATCGTTTCCGAGAAAGAGCGATAACAAGTTTTAAGGTCAGAGGTCAAGTTTGACGTTGACCTTTGACCTTAAGGTCAACTTCAAGGTCATGACCTGTGATGGTCATTGGTGGAAATCCCAAGTCTCTACGACAAACAGTTCATGACTTTTGACCCTTAAGGTGTTCCGTTAATTGTTCAAGGGAAGCAACTCTATAAGGAGTCTTCAAAATGTTTCAACCAAATGAGAGCAAACTTGTGTCTTGAGATGTCAAACATTTTCCACCTTTCGGTTTGCCTCTATCTGTTACGGTTTCTGTGATAGAGCGGTAACAAAGTTTACAGTGTTCGGACAGATAACTCTATCGATAAATACTTCGCAGGGTCAGTCCAGTAAGCAGTTTATCATTCCGAACCATCCTGCAAAATATCATTTCGATATGTCGCCAAATGAAAAAAAATGCTTGACTTTAAACTTTGCGGAAATGAAGAAAAATAATAATGAAAGAGCAATTTGTTCGAAGAACAATTGAAGGTCTTTCCTCTCATTTTTAGGAGTGAAAACAAATGATCACTCTGAAAACTAAGCGTTTTTAAACGTTTTGATTTTTTTTTAATCTTACAGCGTTTACCTACATCATGTTTCGATGAAAACGTCCATTGGAATACGGTTTTCTGCAGGAATGACGTCATTGAATAAAATATTAAATACCATAAACAATTTGTGTTTAAAAGTATTTATAACCCTGGAAAACCGTGAAAAATGAAACAATTTTTACATTTTTCAAGTAACCTTTGACCTTTTGACTTTGGTCAAGGTCATTGGTCTCTTGTGTCATTATAAAAGACATTATGTCTCTATCATCTACAAGTGTTAAGTTATATTAGAATAACCTTTGAAAATAAAATTTAAAGGGCAAACACTCCTATAAGATGACGCATACAACCTTGAACCATGTAACAAATGATTGGCTCAACAATCTGAACATTTTTCTCGTTATATCTTATCAGCCATCTTTTAACGTTAACGAGATAAATCCATAACAAGAAAAAATGAAAATTTAGAATTTGAACTTGACGTTTGACCTTGACCTCTTTTTTTATGGGTTATGAAGCTTAACTATGAAATTTCATGTTGATATCACTACTCTAACACGACCTTGACATGACAAACAAAAAGTTAAATTCATTCAGAGGGAAATAACTCCTTCACGATGACGTCAGATCTTTTTCGACATCACATAACAAAGTTGTCCACAGATGAACAAAAAGGTTTTAGGTCGATATCTCTTATGGTTTCTTGGGAATATCAATAACAGGGAAAACATCGATTGGGAGGTAACTTGTGTATATGAAACATAGAAATCAAGATCAGGCCAAACTGTAGATAGCATATGACCCCTCGATCTGTAATACCAAATATCATCCCTGTATCTTTTGAACTGAGGGTGGAGGATGATTTTGAAAAAACGGACGGAAAAGAAGAATAAGAATAATCAGAAGCAATACAGAAAGGTCTTTCCTTTTCCAAAGGAGGAAAGGCCTTAATAATAATCAGACGAATTACAGAAAGGCCTTTCCGTTGGAAACGGGAAAGAATTTATTTAAATTGGCATTATCTATTCACAACTTGATAACACCTACATGACCTATTTCTTGAATGTTTAAGGACATGTATTATCTATTGTACAATAAACATTGAATGATTCATAGAAAATTTAAAACTTAAACATGCAATACTGCTCCCAAACCTGACACTTAACATCATGTTTCGTTATAATGCAATAGAGGCACTAATTCACAAGAAGGCAACATTTATCAGATATATCTCATATACTTCCAGAATGTGATCAATGCAATTGGCTGTGATGGAACCAAAGTAGTCAAGAGGTGTTCTTAAAAAGAGGGGGAAATGGCAAGCTTTATTGCCACACTAATTTTGTAATGAATAAAATTTCAGATTCGTAAGACCTCAAATAGTCATCTCCTGTGTTACTTAATTTTGTATTCCCTTTTTGGAATTCCTGGATTTTAAAGTATTATATATACCACGCTATTTACGAGTTAACATATTTAAACGACGAATCCGCAGGATGAGTTCGTTTAAATATGTTAATGAGTAAGGCGTGGTGTATATGTTTTGTAACATTATTCAAAAGTGCCCTGGTGATTTTTTATCCAATAAAAAAACCAGTTGGAGTGTCGTTGTAGCCCGCTGCTTAGCACGCGCACGAGAAAATCGATCCAGGCAATTTTTTTAAATCATGGTTTAACATAAAAAAAAAAAAAAAGATCAGATTAAACAATAGTCCAAGCTCCGCCTATCTACATGAGGTTGCAAGAACAAAGTACGTCATGATTCTTTTTAATGGAATAACATATCAATCTTTATATTAAACCATGGTTTTTCAGAAACCGAACTATTAAGCAGATTATCACGTAAAAACTTGAAAGGAAAAATGCCGTATTATGTTACAAGTGGAGAATATTTATGTTCATTGATTATATCTACCAATAAAATTATCGTGCAATATCTATATATCCATAAATTTTAAAACTGTGAATTGGCAACTTAGTTAGCTTCGATCAAGAGTTATTTCTCCTACCGGTTTGATTTTTTATTTTAAAAATATTTGTATGCCCCGCCCACGAATGTGGATGGAGCATATAGAGTTGTCCTTGTCCGCCTGTACCTACATACGTCCGGACTATGTATTTAAGTGTTGCGTTTAGGTTCATTTCTTTGGAACTAAGTATAGTGTATCAATGAAACTTCATCAGAGGATGTGCCTTGGGTAGTACTGAGCAGTCATACAATAATTGTGACATTGTGACCTACATTTTATGCTTGAGCGACTCTGGTTAAGTTTTGCGTTTAGGTTCATTTTGTTGGAACTAAGCATAGTGTTTCAATGAAACTTCATCAGTGGATGTGCTTTGGGTCGTACTGAGCAGCCATACAATAATTGGGTCATTATCACCTACGTTTTACGCTTGAGCGACTCTGGTTAAGTTTTACGTTTATAAGGATTTTAGGGCGGGGCATTCGCATATTACAGACGCAATTTCTAGTTTATAATACGTAGATATATACACACCCCATCCGAAAATACATTTCATTCTTGGCGTTTGTGTCATAAATGGTAGGCGAGCTTTACATCTTATCTACCCCAGTGAGCTTAATATTAAGGATACTACAGATACACCATGTCCGTTTCATATTTGGATTTGTTTCTTGAAATAGACTATGAGGGACATTTGAAGACACTTTATGACAAACGTGATGACTTCAACTTTCCTATTGTTAATTTTCCCTTCTTGAGTAGCAATACACCAGAATCGCCTACATATGGCGTCTACGTATCTCAGCTTATCCGATTTTCATGTGCATGCGTGAGTTACCCTGACTTTCGACAAAGAGGATTACTGCTGTCACAAAAGATTCTTAACCAAGGTTTTATCAGGGATAAGCTTTACGGTCGTCATCAAGAATTGATTGACCATTACAGTGTTCCAATATCTAAGATGATGTTGGACCCACCTTTCATGTGCCTCCACAGATTTGTGACTTCCCCCGGGTCGACTTTGTTGAACTTCACGACGGGTGCCGTACACGTAGCAGGAACTGTTTACCCTTCCGGAGCAACTGGGTTCGCTCCTGGTTTTGATAGGAGTTCATGTTGTTCATTGTTTTTTAGTTTTCTGTGTTTATTTGTTGTGCTTGTGGTTGTTCATTTGTCTGCCCGGGTTTGTCCAATGGATTACGTTTTTAGCTCACCTGGCTATGCCAGGGTGAGCTTTTGCCATCACTTTTCGTCCGTCATCCGTCCGTCCGTCCGTCCGTCGTACACTTTTCATTCAAAAATCTTCTCCTCTGAAACCGCTGGGCCGATTGGTTTGAAACTTAATAGGAATGATTTATGAAATGTCCTCTACAAACGATCCTCAATTTATTTTGATCTGACATAAAACATGGCTGTCGTAGCTAAAAATAGAATATAGGGGTGCATGTGTTGTTTTTGGCTTATAACTTAAAAACCGTTACAGATATCAAAAATCTGACTGAGGTTAAATTGATCAGCATGACAAGATCTACCTACCCTGAAATTTTGAAGGAAATTCCAAAACCAATTTAGGAGTTATTGCCCTTTTTTCGTCAAATTTTCAAAATTTTAACATTTTTCAACATTTATCTCCAAAACTATTTGAGATAGAAGTGAAATGTAAATTTGAAAAATGTTTGCCATGTTGAGATCTACCTACCATGAAATTTCAAAGGAAATCCTAAAACCCATTTAGGAGTTGTTGCCCTTTTTTGTCAAATTTTCAAATTTTTTTCATTCAAAAATCTTCTCTGAAACCGCTGGACCGATTGGTTTGAAACTTAATAGAAATGATCTATGGCATGTCCTCTACAAACGATCCTCAATTTATTTTGATCTGACATAAAACATGGCTGTCGTAGCTAAAAATAGAATATAGGGGTGCATGTGCTGTTTTTGGCTTATAACTTAAAAACCGTTACAGATATCAAACATCTGACTGAGGTAAAATTGATCAGCATGACAAGATCTACCTAACCTGAAATTTTGAAGGAAATTCCAAAACCCATTTAGGAGTTATTGCCCTTTTTTCGTCAAATTTTCAAAATTTAGCATTTTTCGTCATTTATGTCCAAAACTATTTGAGATAGAAGTGAAATGTAAATTTCAAAAATATTTGCCATGTTGAGATCTACATACCCTGAAATTTTAAAGGAAATCCCAAAATCCATTTAGGAGTTATTTCCCTTTTTTGTAAATTTTCAAAATTTTAACATTTTGCATTTATCTCCAAAACTGTTTGAGATAGAAGTGAAATGTAATTGAAAAATGTTTGCCATGTTGAGATCTACATACCCTGAAATTTTGAAGGGAATCCCAAATTCTATTTAGGAGTTCTTGGTTTGTGTAATTTGAGGTCGGGTTCTGTTACATTTATTTAAGGTTCACCCTTACCCCTGGTCAATTATATCAACTTCCTGCCAGGACTACCACCATCAGGGAACATATTTTAACATTAAACCTTATGAAAAATAAATCTTCGACAAATTTTCCATGAACAATTGAACCAATTGCAACAAACTTGGTCAAATAGTTGATTAATTGTCCAATGAAAACCAGACTCCAGGTGAGCGATACAGGCTCTGGTGAGCCTCTTGTTTGTATTGCTCCTTAGGTATATTTGTCCTTTTTTACATTTATTAAACAGTTTTTAAATGCTGAGAAGTATCTACCTTGTGCATCGCTGTATTCTTACAGGTGTATTGGATTAACGTTTTACTGTTTTTATTTTTTTTTTTTGTTTTTTTTTAATCGGTTTTTTGTTATTGTTACTGTTTACCATCTATTTGATTTTAAATATTACTTGTTAGACACGCTTTACGTTGTGGAATATGCACACAAAATGCATCAAATTTAGTTCATGGAATGTTAATTACATGTCTACAAAAATGTTTTGAATTCATAATTAAAGACGCATTACTTTGATGGAAACAATTATACATCTCATTTTGTGAATAAAATTTTTTTTACCCCCAAAAATATACGCAAAGCCTTTATAGCCCATAGATCACATTTTACTTCCTTTAGTTAATGAACTTTATAGCTATAAAAGCACTAAACAGTCCTGTTTCTTTTTCAGTTTTTACTTATCAATATTTAATTCCAATATCCTTTTTACTCCCAAATATTTGTAATGGTCTGTGAAACACAGTCACCGACAAATGACCAGATATATTACCATTGCTTTCGTCCTCCTAAATAAAGTTGAAATATCCTGAAGGTTAAAGAGCCAATTCAAAAATACCAAATGATAAAAACCGTCTACGGACAGAGCTATGCACAAGGGGATATATTCCCTAGTTTTGACAAATTAACAATTTATTTCTTGACTTTACTTTGTAACAGTAAATTTTAAGTATCAATATTGGGCCAGTATGTTCCGATGAGCAGTAAATTATTATTGATCAACAAAACTGACAAAGACCTTAACAGCAAAGTCACTCTTAATTTCTTACAGTTAATCATCTCTCAATTTCAAAAGGAAAAGCTCTCGCTACGTGGATTATTATAGGATGTTATAAGGGCAATAAAGATAACTTTTATATGTACCTATCTGCTTCACTGCAAAAAAAAATAATCTAAACGAAGTCCTTACTTGTTCGATTTGTCAGCTTCAAGAACAAACATTAGTTAATGTGATAAACAGCCAACGTCATGATTAGGAAATAACTCCTGCAGGTAATTAGAGAAAACAATTTAAAAGTCATGATAAATTTATTATAATTGCAAGCTTATTGTATAATGTCAGTGCCCACTGTACTAAAATATACTACCCGATGATGATGATTTTGTTAAAAGAATTAATCAAGAAATTCTGCAGATCGGTAAATACAAGAGGAATCTTGACGTTTAATACTTAATATTATGTAATATTTTCTTTCGCGAGGTGTCGTGTGACGATCATTAATAGGGTCGTATATGGATATATAAACACAGACGAACGGAAAATAAAAGAATGTTGTCACGAAAATAACCATGTACCATCCTAAACTATTTTAGATGTTATGAAAAATTCACGTATTATATGCCGCATTGGTAAAACAAATGAGTTCAAGCATTCTAAAAAAGTAACAATAAAATATAAAAATATTAGGATACGTTGAATTTTAGGTGTTGTCTAGCAATTTTTTATTTCCTTAAACCGTTGCAGGATATAAAAATTTTTACGAGAAATTTCAGCCCAATCGTAATGCGCCAAATCATTTTAGTTCTAAACAACTAATTTCATTTTAAATATAAATACACCCTGCAATGACAATATATAATGACACGTTTCCCCATATTCAAGGAAATATTCAACTTAATTAATGTTACCGTGTATGAATTTACAAATCATCCTATGGACTGTTTCTTGGGGGAAAAACATTATCTGTAATACGGTCATTATTACCGGTATCATCATGTATATATACATTTACGTGTATTCTGCTGATTATCACAGATTTATTCAAGCCAGCAAGGTACGTTATTCGTCGTGTGGTACACCTATTTTCATTTGCAATATGAATATGTATATAGAGTTATATTTCAGACAGGAGCAGTTTTTGAATGATTCGACAATTTGTTTCTTTCTATTATATGATATGATCCGCTGTGATAAACATCGGAAGTACATATGTAATACCAGATGCTGTAGAAAGGCCATCTCAATGAAGTCTTCGGTTGATTGAGAGAGGGCAGTTTTTAGAGAAATCCAAATTGACAATTGTTCTCGTAAATAACCACGTTACAATAGAAACTAGGATGTGAAGTCGTCCATTGCCAATGATTTATTTAAAAACCCCATATTTAGTTATCAGATAATATTGGTACCGATTTGAAGCTTTTTGAAAGTATTTAGCAACTATTCAGAAACCTACAACTTTCTGACAATAATTTGTTAGTTATCGTAATTAAGTCGTTCCTAAACATCTTTTACTGTACTAGTAGAACAAAGAACATATCTCCTTGAAGAAATGGGAAATCAGTGATTGGAAAATTTAAACTTTTTCTTTTATCAGACATGGCAAGTTTTTGAATAATTCGCCAATATTTATCACTGATTACTTATGGAAAAAATAATCAACCTGTTACATATATTGTTGGAATTTGTACTGCATTTGTAGTAACACTGCTTTCGCTTTGTTTGATTGGTATGTATTTTTTTAAATTAAGACTTGCCCAGCGTAAGCAAACCTTTTTGATGTCCCGATGACATAAAATTCGATTTTTGTTAAATGATTTAACTATTTTATCATGTAATTATTGTAAATAAGGGGTAAATTTTACTGTTGATATAATGCTAAAAATAAAAAAAAAACAGATACATGTAAATCAACGAGGATTTGCATTGCGGGGTGATATCAAAAAATTCTTAACCGAGGATTTGCTTTGGGGGCTGATATGAAAAATTATTAACCGATGATTTGCTTTGCAGGCTGATATGAAAAATTATTTAACTGTTTCTTTTATCAAACAGGAGCAATGAAGATTTGTACTGCATTCGTAGTAACACTACTTTCGCTTTGTTTGATTGGTATGTATTTTTTTAAATTAGAACTTTCCCAGCGTACTGTTAGATAAAATGTCCAAAAAAACAGATACATGTAAACCACCGAAGATTTGCATTGCGGGATGATATCAAAAAATTATTGACTCCTTCTGGAATTATATGATAAAAAGATCATGACATGGCATCTTTCATATCAGATATATTATCAGCCCTCGGTCTAGATAACAGCCCTCGGGCTTATATGAAAACCTAAGGCTGATCATGTATCTGATATGAAAAATGTCATGTAATAATCTGTATATGTCGCATACAACTGGTTACAAAGTTGGCACAATTATTAATCTTGCAAACACAGAAATATATAGTTAAGTAAAATCACGGACATTTAAATATATTTATTTTCTAATATAGTGTTCATTTGTTTGGATTTCTGAAAAGCATGATATCAGTTTTTACACAATAGGTATATCTTTTATCAGCATAATTTGATGGTTCTGATCATTAAATTTCGCTATATGAGACATGTGAGAGCTAGCGGAGTTTTTAGTGATAATATTAAATCATGTACTAATAAAAACAAAGATTTCAGTGAACTAGAAATATCCACATAAAACATTTTGGAAGAAAGTAAAGAAGACCGTCTTAAAACCTGAGAGCTTTTTGAATTTTTTTTTTTATTATTATTAATTTCACGACTATACAATGGCAAGAGAAAATAATCCAACACTTATTCTTTAATATTTATAAAATTGCATTTAGCATTCTACATCACATTTTTTTTATCATGTTAAACATTCCTAAAGATTATGAAACAAAAAATATTAAGATGAATTTGATATGTGGAATGAAATCAAACATTGTTATTTCGTGAATGTTTTGTTTCATGTATTAACGAATTGTTTCACACTATAAATTTCATTTGCTTGCACAAATTTTCAATTTTTATTTGCAAAATAACAGATATAAGGTAAATATCATGGAGACAAAATCCAATCTCCTAAATGAACAGACCAAATATAAACATCTAATGGTCACTATACAATGTCTAATGAATGGAAAAAGCCCTACATCACCCTCACAAAATAACCAAGTGTATAAAAGAATCACAAATATACCTAAGGAGCAATCAAATAAAGGTAATCTATTGAACAGACAAACCCGGGAAGACAAATGAACAACCACAAGCACAACAAATAAACACAGAAAACTAAAAAAAGCAATGAACAACTCCAATAAAAACCAGGAGTGAACCCAGGTGCTACGGAAGGGTAAGCAGTTCCTGTTCCGTATACGTCACCCGTCGTGACGTTCAACAAAGTCAATTCGATGGAAGTCACAAATCAGCGGAGGCACATGAAATGTTACGACAGTAGGAACAGGTCCAACATCATCTTAGATATTGGAACACTGTAATGGTCAATCAATTCGTGATGACGACCGTAAAATTTCCTAAGTGATGACCTCGACTTATCCCTGATAAAATTCTGGTTAAGAAGCTTTTGTGACAGCAGTAATCCTCTTTGTGGAAGGTCAGGGTAACTCACACATGCCCTTGAAAATCGGATAAGCTGAGAAACGTAGACGCCATATGCAGGCGATGCTGGTATATTGCTACTCAAGAACGGAAAATTAACAATAGAAAAGTTGAAGTCAACACGTTTGTCATAAAGTTTTGTCTTCAAATGTTCCTTATTGTCTATTTCAAGAAACAAATCCAAATATGAAGCGGACTTTGGTGTATCTGTAGTATCCTTAATTAATCCCTAAAATATAATTGAGAAACTAAAGAATTTAAATAGCCTGTAACCAAAATATTCCTTGCATATATTTTTAAACTAACTTTTACCGACGTTTTCTCAAAATAACACTAAAATAAATCTATCGTTCAACTTTTTGACAGCCATTGGGCGGAGGAATGACCGTCCTACCTTTTATGTGTGTGCATTTAGTGTAAAGACAAATGTGGTTCAGATACAATTCAAATTTACCTATAACGATGTGCATTTACTTCATATCCCCACTCGTCTTTAGCATTAATGTACAAGTAAAGTCAAAAATTACCAAAGAAATATTCGAAGAGGGAAAAATCTAAACAACTGACAAACTCCGGAGAACAACGGAATACAAATAAAAATTTGAAGATTTTGATATAAAAGTGTATAAAAATCCAATTTGATTTTTTTCAAATATATTGCAGGAAACAAAGATGTTTAGAAAACAAATGTTCCGATCTCATAAACCCACCTGAACGGTTTTTAAAAATTGGTTTTTTTTTTAATTTCGCCGAAGCCTAATACTATTCCGATCTGTTTCTTTTATAGGATGGAAGAATGTCGCAGCAAATCAACAAAGATGTTTTGAAGTCATAGACTGTGGTTTTAACGTTGAAGGATGCCGTCCTTTTTGTGTAGAACAAGGATGTCTTGGAACGGCTAGATGTGTAGGCAATATGAAATGTTGCTGCACTCTTTGCCTGATAGGATAATTTGGATATCAGTACATGTTTACTGTTAATTTAGATACACATACAGAAATGTATAATTTTTTTCAACACCATGGTTGAATTAATTTCCAATAAATGACACTATGTGTACACATTCAATATTCTACATCCTAAATTAGTATTTTTTCCAAAAGCTGTATAAAGTAATGAAACAATAGGTAATAGGTCATATTCAAATAAATCATCCAAACTAAAATTTCTTTATAAAGGCTTAAAAAGGTGAATTTCTCATTTCTTTTTCATAAACGAATAGCTTCATTTTACTTGGAGCACTCCGTCAAATTGTGGCTTTGTTAAATAAGTAGCTCTGTATTGTGGCGTCAAGACTTTTCGTTGTATTAATTTCAGCATTTAATGTCGTGCAATCTCGGTACAAATCTGTTTTTTCAAAGCTCTGTAACGACCGCTTTTTTACTTTTCGGATTTCTTTCCAGCTCTAGAGACTGTCTCTTTGATATATGCCCACATGTCATATTTTTTCTATTTTCTATTTCTCTTATGATGATGCATTGTTATCTATTTCTCGCGCAATGAATTATTTTTCATAACTAATTCACCATCATATGATATGAACAAGTGCTACGAGAAATTCTTTTATTTGATTGGCCTTGATCCACACGTCGCTGTTTTCTGATTGGTTGAAATCTTCGCGGTCATTGTCTCGAGGAACTACTTTTTTCCCTTAAACACGATTTGTTTACTTCCGGTATTTCTTGCACAGCTTCTGTTTTTCGCGACGTCGTCTGCTATTTTTTTCGGTTTCTTTCTCTACAATCATGGACGAGGAAATAAAGAATGGCACCAGAATAAGAATGTGTGATGGGACAAAGGGTGTAATTACCGGGAAGACCAACAACTTTGGCTTTCCACTCTATGATATTAAACTCCAATCGGGGAAAAAAATTACAGTTAACCGGTTAAATGGTTATGAACAATCCCGGTTCCCTACTCAGAATACTATGGTTTCAAAATACTATGACGTTTGGCATGCGGTCTGTGACCGAACACGTAAACATGAAATGGGGAGATGTAATACTTTGCAGTATCCACTCTGGGTCTGAATATCTTTGCTACTCAGAACGAGTTTATAAAACCAGGACAGGGGCCAATCTTGTAAATATAAGGGATGTGCTACCAAAGTCATGGGCATACTTTCTTTATACATATAAGTTTCCCGTTGTGGATAGAAAATAGACTTGATAGTAATATCCATGTGAATTCCAAGAGAAAAATATCAAAAAATCGCAACAAAAAAAAATTCATAGAGGGGTCCGGTATCATAGGGATACCATATGGGGTCCTGTTCACGAGTACCTATGGTAAAACGCTCAAGTTTTACAATTTACAAATTATGCAACGCTGTCGCTGATTGATGATGATGTGACGTGTGCATACTGGCTGAAGTCTGTGAGGACCTAGTGTTTCTTAATCTTTTGAATACACAGTCTAATCAGTGTATTTCTGGTACCACAACCTCATGAAATGATAGCATGCACCTATCATTAGCCATTTTGTTCAATGAAACTTAGAGTCAATTTTCCCCGCCATACGACCAGTCATCCTAGTTTCGTTTTTGATTATCTAATCAAATACACTGTGACAAAAGAAACGACTATCCCATGATGCCAATTATTGAACGTATTTATAAATTTTACGAACATATATATTTTATTTTATGAATGAATATTTTGATTTTATGAATGAATATTTTGATTTTACCAAAGAATATCTCTTGCATTTTATGAATCAATATTTTGATTTTACGAATGAATATTTTGATTTTACGAATGAATATTTTTTGGATTTTATGAATCAATATTTGGATTTTATGAATGAATATTTTGATTTTATGAATCAATATTTGGATTTTATGTTTTATGAACACATATTTTGATTTATTGAATATATATTTTGTTTTTATGAACAAATATTCGTTTTTACGAACAATTATTTAATTTTATGAACATATATTTTGTTTTTTGTGAATATTTCAACGTTTCACACGCCATACCCTTATACCCACACATAGACACATTATATTGAAAAACCCTGACGTTTTTTTTTAAATATTAAAATCTCAAAACCTCTTGGGTATATGTTGAGTAATACAAGAAAAACAAGAACTAACTACAGGGCGCCCGAAAACGCCCCACCCTGTTGGGACACTTACCAAGAGTCAAAAATATAAAACCTTATTCCCATCTAAAATAGCATACAATTATTCTATTAAGAAATTAAATCAATAAACCCAATGAAAAATGAAAAACAGCTTAGATCACAAGCTTAAACTTAAAAATTTTGAAATTCGACCCAAGTTGGCACCAGGTTTAGAAAATCGAAATTCTAAAGACTTATGGCATACCTATATCTGGTCTATGACAAAACTGTAAAAGAAAATGCATAAATTGAACAACAAAAAGGGAGTTTAGGTCACAAGGGCCCGATGTTTAAAAAATCAAAATTCCTAAACCTTATTGCACATCTACATATGGTGTATGCCAATACTATATAAACTAGAAATAAAATGTATAAATTGCAAAATGAAAGAGGAGTTTAGGTCAAGAACTTAAATTCACAATTTTCAAAATTCAATCCCTGTGGGCCCCAATTTTATGAAATTAAAATTCTCAAACCTTATTGCCCATCTACATATGGTCCATTACAATACTGTATAGAAATAAAATGCATATATTGAAACATGAAAGACGAGTATAGGTCACAATATTGAATTCAAAATAGTTCGACCCCTGTGGTTCCCTTGTTTAGAAAATCAAAATTCTAAAACCTACTTGCTCACGGACGGAGACAGTCGCTATATATCCGAACTTTCTTCGAAGTGCGGGGATAATACATCGTTGCAATAATTACCTACAAAAGTAGAAAAGTAGATGAATTCCCCACATCAAAGAAAGGCGCTCATTATTTCCGCACTTTGAAGAAGTTCGGGGATATTGTTATCGCCCCCGTCCGTTTGTCCGTCCGTCACGCTTTCTTGCGACCTAAACTCCTTGTTAATTTTTAACTTCATGCAATACATGTTTTATATACAATATTGTCACATACTGTAGGTAGATGAGCAATAAGATTTTAGAATGTTGATTTTCCAGACAGTGGTCGAATTTCGAAAATTGGGAATTTGAGTTTGTGACATAAACTCCTCTGTCATTTTTCACTTTATGCATTTAATTTCTTTACAGTAATATCATACATTGTATGTAGATGTGCAAATAAGGTTCTAGAATATTGATTTTCAAAACTTGGAGCCTGCATGGGTCGAATTTCAAAAATCTGGTGACCGAAACCCTTCTTTCATTTTTCATTGTATGCATTTTATTTCTATACACTGTATGCAGATGCGCAGTAAAGTTTAAGAATTCATTTTCCAAAATTTGGGCCTGTATTCACAGATATGATTGTGAAAAAATTGCACAGTGATAAAACATGTGGGGAGTGCGGGGATAGCTGTCGTTTCCGACTGCCTCAATCTAGTTTTATTTACTAGTCAGATTGACGCTGTCATTTTAGTAGACATAAATGGAAGTGAATATTAAATCATTTTCAGCCAATTTAAGTCTCTCGGCCTGTGTTTGAGAAATTGATAATCTCACTAGTGAGTTTTTGGTTCTCGGAATATGATTGAATATGATAAAAAAAAAAAAAAAAAACAAGAGGCTCAGTGGGCTGAGCCTGTATCGCTCACCTGGCAGTCACAAACTTTTGATTTGACAGACTAGATTGATTTCCGGAAACTTTGTAAATGATCTTCTATAAATGCTTCATACCAAGTATAAGTTTGGCCAAACGGTTTCAGAGGAGAAGTTTTGAATTTGGACCGATCAGAACATATAAAGGTTTCTGGTGGCAATTTTGTTTCACGGACTAGGAAGATTTATGCAAAGTTTGTAAAGGACCTTCCATAGATGCTCCATACCAAAAATCAGTTCATTTGGCTTTACGGTTTCAGAGGAGAAGAACTTTTAAATTTCGACCAATCAGAACATGTAAATGCTCATGACGGCCATTTTGTTTAACGGACCGGGAAGATTTATGCAAATTTCTTAAAGGACCTTCCATAGATGCTCCATACCAAAAATCTCATCATCACCATTCACTAAGGATACCATGTTTACCTTAAAAACCTAATATTGTTGAAATCCGAAAAAAATTGTAAAAAATGGCGGGAAAATGGCAGCCATTTTAAAAATGGTCGTTTAAAACAAACTTTCATCATCACCATTCAACTCGGGATACCATGTTTACCTTGAAAGTAGCTTTCATCTTCATTTTCTTTCTATAATTAAGGAGAAAATAGCAAAAAAACAGCATTTTGACCCCTATGTTCTATTTTTAGTAAGGGCGGACATGTTTTTCAACCAATCAAAAATCCAAGCATTGACTTTTTGCAGGATACCCTAAGCAACAATCTTACCAAGTTTCATTTGATTTTGAATAGTAGTTTCAGGGAAGACGATTTTTGAAATAATAACATAAAAAAAGCCAAAAATGTCAAAAAAGGGCAATAACTCTAACATCACTTGACAGATTTTCACGAAAATAAGCACACAGGTAGCTCTCATCATGCTGAACACTTTCAACCTGCCAGAATTTGCCGTAACCTAATGATTTTTTAGATATTTGCGAAAAACTGTTGTTTGACCCCTCCGTACTATTTTTAGTAACAGTGGCCGTGTTTTTCAAATCAATAACCTTTGTGCAGGATACCCTAAGGAACAATCATGCTAAGTTTTATCCAAATCCATTCAGTAGTTTTAGAAGAGAAGATGTTTGAAAAATTGTTAACGACGACGACAAACGACGGACGCCAAGTGATGAGAAAACCTCACATGACCTTTCAGGTCAGGTGAGCTAAAAAGTTACATGTACATATAAACAAACGCGATCCCGTCGTCTGCATTGTAATAAAATATGTCCTTAAACGAGGTTTTGAAATCGAAAAAAATCCGACTTGTTGGGGGACAGATAGGATTCATTATTAAGCGTTAAATTTGAATATGGTGTGTTCTTCTTTTTGTTCCTTTCTGTACGCCATTATGAAAGCTGCTGTGTAATACAACAATATGGAAATAATCTACCGTGTTTAACAATGACGTTGCTAAATTATATTTACTGTAAATAACTAATTTTCGTGGGGTTAAAATTTCGTGGATTTGCTTCCGGAAATGATTTCATATGGATAAAATTTCGTGGCCTCCAAATTCAACAAATATTGATTAACTAAGGGGTCGTATTTGATCGTTTTAAACGTACTTTTAACGAAATAGCCGTGGGGAGAATTGATAGAAGTGAGTACCCATGCCTCTGATGGAGTCAAAAGACCTTGTCAAAAGATAATACAATAACTTTAAGTCTATTTTCTATAAATGTATTGTTAAAAATTAAAAACAACACTTCGTGAATTGATTTAAATGAAAAATAACTGAGAGTCATAAATTTGTTTAAAAAGGTGTGCGAGTATTAAAAAATGGCATTTATTATGATTGCTAAATACTTGTAAAGTGTCGGATAATTTTCAATACAAGATTCTCATGAACACATACTGGTCACCATAGTGACGGGAAGACGTTGGCGTTAACTAGTTTTACAGCGTTTTGAAAATTACAGAAACAACTTCTTACATTGGCAAGACTATGATATTATTTTAAGAAATTATTGTGTCTGCATTGGCCTTGTTATTGGTCCGAGGTTAGAGATAATGTAAAAATTCGAACTTCATAAAGTCGAGGTGATAAAAGCAGCTTTGTTGATTGTTATGGTAATTTAATTTGCATATTCAGATGTCATTGGTCAAATATATTGAAGAACCTAGTGATGTTCTTTTTCATTTCTATGAAAGCTCTATTCAAAGTCCGAAGACAAACTGCAAATGCCAATTCTACTTTGCTGTCAGTAATGGAAGAAAAAATGTCCACAGAAACAAGCTCATATTGTAGGTAGTTAATTAAGGAGGCTAGAACATTTTTACGATTGTACATAGGTAAGTATTTGTATTTGAACAGAAACTAAAGTAACCAGATAAGATATTCAAAGATTCTTATTTTGTCAAACGAACTATGTGTATTGACTGTGGCATTGGGACACCCCATATAACAACCGAAAAAAAAACTTTCAATGTTTCTGATTCGACGTTGGTTTTTTCCCCTATTCTCACTGATAATATTTAATTTGTCAACTTGAGACGTGAATTTTGAAAGTGAACGATATGATTATGCCAGCCAAATGTACAATGTACCATATAGTCTATATTGGCTAGTATCTCAATATTTAAAGAGGACAAATGTAGCTAAGGAGCAAACCAAAAAAAAAAAACAATCCATTAGACAGACAAACCCGGGAAGACAAACGAACGACCACAAGCACAACAAATAAACACTGAAAACTATAAAACAATGAATACAGCTGTATAAATAGTTCGCTTGACTTAATAATCGGCAGACTTTTAACTTTATATCCGCCAAAAGCACTTATCTAAACAATTTAGATATGAATGATATTTGTCAAAAATGCGGAATACTGAAGCAGAAGTCCAAAATGTTGTAGAGCACAATTTAATACAAAATTCAAACCAAAACGACTGAAATATTCAAGCCACAAACAAACCAAGGATAGAGATATGCTTTAGGTAGAAACTCTATTGTTCTAAACTTTCTAAATTTGAAACTAAGAAGCATAGCTTTCACCTTATATTTTGGGTCTCAAACAACCCAAGGGCCAACATATGGTTTAGGAAGGTACTTTATGGTTCTTTTCTTTCTAACTTGGAAACTAAGGCACACAGCTCTCACCTTATATTTTGAATGCGTTATTTTTGTTCCTTTCGCATTAACTCTCATTTACATCCTTTTAGACTTTTGTTTTAACATTTTTACAGACTACTTATTTTACAGCTCGTCAACTTGGTATCACCTAATTTTTATTATTATCAAATATTTGTTTTTCAATATTTCAATCTATTATTATTTTGACATTTACAGTATAAATAGAAAATTGAAAATAATATTCCGCCTTTCCACATCTCATGATCCGAAATTTCATTTGAAGGATATCGCACGTGCCCAAATTATTGCTGGACACAATATTAAAAGCCTAGTTCAGCTCGTTCATACTTCATCACTGAAGTCATAAATCATAAGTCAGAAGCGTTTTAATAGCCATCATGCAATATCAGTTGCTCTTAACAATTTTATCAAAAATATATCTATATATAATATTGAACTGCAACATTTCAGGCTTTCTGAGGGGTAATACAGCAGACATTGGACAGTCTTCATTCATCATGTTCAAGTTGCTATGTCTAGTTTGTGGTTCAGCCGATAGAATGAAAGCAAATCGACTTGTATATAATATTATAGATAAAATTTGACTGTGTAGTGTCACAATTTGGTCCAGTAGTCTCAAACAAAAATTTTAAGGAGTATTTACTTAGTTTTTATCGTGATAAATTTGCTGGAATTCAGGGACCCTGTCTATCATCCAGCGCGGACAATTTCGACCATCTTTTTTGTTTACGAAGTCAAACGTGGCCAGCTGTTGCAAACCGATGGATAACAAGAGCTAGAAGCGACTGGCCGTCTTTCCAAATAACATCAAATATTGTTAAAGAAGGTGTTTTATTTGTGCCCATGGGTAGTAAATTTGGAGCAGAAGAAGACTGCCCAATTGAATGGAGAGTTTCTTTTTCCCTGGCTGAAAAACAATTAATCCACTCATGGAACCATACACAATTATGTGTTATGTATTTTTTAAATATGTGAAGAAAGATCTATTAAAAAATATCCCTTGTGCAAAGAATTTTTGTTCTTACTTTATAAAAACAAACTTGTTCTGGATGTGCGAGGAGCTTTCACAGAGTGACTGAAATCCTTCGAATATTTTGTTGTGTTTTCACAATCTACAGAGACGCCTCATGTACTGGATGACATAAGGATTCTGTCGTAATTACTTTATACCTGAAAACAACCTTTTCGAAGGAATAATACATGATGAATTTAAAATTTTAGTAGACAAATTTCAATATCTTCTTCCAATGGTACTTCAGAGCTTTCACTAGGGAAGATCGTTCGGAAGCTTTACTTTTGGGTATTTTCATAGATATACAGCAATGGATGCAAAGTTTTACGAGAAGAATGAGGCAATAATTTCGCTTTTAAAAATGCAGCGACTGAGCATCACGTCAAATACTAAAAAACAGATTCGATCCGTTATTTTAAAATCTTGTTTCAGGCTTTTAAATCAAAGGTTTTCGTATTTTCCGAAAGGACTCTACTTACTCGTATTTTGTTACGCTAATCAGATTTATCCAAACTTAAAAGTTCCACTTTCCAATAATAATAAATGCAAATATATCAATCATAAAGAAATTATATCTCGACTTACAATAGGCACAAAGACGGATGCAACTTCCAGTTGGAACTTACTTGCACAATATCTCTGTCAAAACCGCCATTTTACACCTGCACTTGAAATCATCCAATCTACAATAGAAAACTGCTCTAGAAACGATATGATGATTCTCTGTGCCGGAAATATATATCGGTATTTAGAAAGTAAAGCAGATGTCACCTGGAACAGTCTAATTTCGTTTCTGCGTAGGATGAAAGTGTCTTGTTGCGACTTATCGTATTTATTACCCGATTCCCCATGGATACCTGAAGAACTACACCCAGATATTGGGTTTTACTTTCAGGATATTCCACTGTTGATTTTTGCAAATTTTTTGCGTTTTGTAATCTTTCGCAGAACTAAAAACTGTAACGACATGAATACTGCTCTCCGAGATATCATCGTCTCAAATCGCGAAAAGCATGTCGCAAGAGACTATAGAGGCCGCCTGATTACATATGGAGTTTTAGCCAAGCATACAAATCGATCAACGACGATCTAGCTGCAGATTATACATATCCTAAGATATACTAGAGATAACTATGAAAACTACGATTTTAAATAAAACTGGAAGGATGCCAGCATCTACAGATAATATTAACATGCAAATTCGTGCAGTTTTACTTTATTGGTATTGATGAGAAAACAAGTGATGTGTGGATGATTTTAATATTTATCTTTTAACCGTGACATACATGTATTTTTAAAAGCATTTGATTGTGTACGGAGATATTTTTGTTGTTTGTATCCTTTATAATATAAGCATTTGTTCTATACTAATCATTCATCTTGTACTGTTTAATTGAAAAGTTGTCTGCAAAAGGGGGCACTTCGGTAAATAGCTGGAGCAATTTCGACAGAGTTGGAAAGTAGTACAAAATAATTCCTATGGGTTTCGGCGTCGATCTGTCACAACTAATGCCAGAATCTAAAGCATAAACAAGTGAATTTATTCTGGAAAGGAATGAATACCCTACGAAATACATTATACGGCTTGTTAATAATTAACCCTCAAAAGTTTCGAGAAGTGGACATTTTTATGCGCCTGTAATTTTCGGTATTCAGTTTGAAGTGATGGGGCAAATTTGCACCTGGAAATTTGAAACGAGAAAAAATTTCTTATTTGGTAAGCAATGTACTATTCATGTACAATTTTCTAAGCTTTTATTTGAAAAACATGTCAACATATTGCCCAACTTGGGAAAATTCATTTTATATTTTTCCCTATTTTTTGAAAATGACGAATTTAACATTGAAGTAAACGGGGCTCGATTTAGTGGTGTGCCTTCTTAATACAAAGAAACCTGTTATATTGGAAAACATCTTACTTAAACTAAAATTAAAAGTTCATATATTTGTTATATTTGCCATTTTGTAAATTAGAAATCTCAAAATATATTTTTACTGTAACATTTTGAAATTCCGAATTTACAAAATGGGAAATATACATGCAACATATTTATTGATATACAGAGTCATTCCTTTGTTACACAAATGTATCATTTTATTGTTGAAAAAAATATTTTTCTTGAGAGGGGATATTTTATATTAATCTACATGCTAAAATTGGACTTTCATGTAGTTCACATGAAAATAAAATTAGGGAGAATTGCGGTAAAATTAACTTAGATATTAAATGTTTTGAGTACAATACGTATTATGGATTGCAAGATTGACCAAAAACTTTGGAAAGCCATTCATCAGAATATAATAAGCAATAGAATAAGACGGACCCAAACAGGATAACAATATCCACGTATGGTCAGCCTTGCCCGAGGGAAGTTAAAACTCAACTTGTACATCATACAGTTATATACGTATACAATAAAGTTATATGGTAAATAGTGATGTGTACATGTATGCAGTAAAATCATAAAGAAGGTTTGTTTCAAATTCAGTTTAAATATCGGGAAAAATAAGAAAAGGGCAAATTCTACAAGACAAAAACATAAATATAGTTCCTATTTATTATTTTAGTAGAAACAGGAAAGAAAATATATTGCATACCAAACTTCGACACCGTTATAGTCCTTTGAAAGCCGACCTGTACGTACAGAGTTAATTTAGTCAATGATCCCTGTTGTATTTGCGGGTATCCGTTAGAATACATTTTTTTTTCTAGAATGTCCGATATATGTAAATCTCAGAAACCAGCTATTTGAAAATATCAGACCTTTTGTCCAAATTTCCATAGAAAACCTTTTATTTGGAGAGGACAATATTACTGACAAACAAAATATCATTCTATTTAGATATGTTCATAATCATATACGTCATACGATTCTCTAATCCAAGGAACTCGCCCCTCTTTCCTACCCTTTTTATTTGTATTTTCTAGTAAATGCAATCCCTCTTTAATGTACCAATCTGTATTGATTTTTTAATTATCACCAGTCGTCATTTAATGCGTATCATTGTATATGTATTTATTTTTCATGTCTATATATATTTATATATCTAAATATCTATATGCAATACATCTTTGCTGTCATCTTGAAGCATGTTTAATAGTATTGTATGGAGAGGATTTAATAAGTTGTAATAACTTGTATCCAATCCAATTGTTCTTTTTGACAATAAAATATATGTTTAAACTAAACTAATACAACTAAGACACAACACAAAGGAGCACATTGCTAATCCAGGAGTGTCAAAACAAGACAGCATAAAAAACTAAAGCACTTGCCATGTTAACTTTTGTAAATCAGGTGCACTGAAAGGGTAGGCATGCCATGTTTGCTAGAGGCACCCGCCACATTCCAACTGAAGAAAATTCGATAGACTGTCAAGTCCAATAAAGACGTACGAGAAATCTAACTGAAGATATCTGTTCTCATTTGTGAGATATAAAATTTGTATCTGTTTGAGTCTGCACGTAACCTTGTCTTAGACATTTTTGTGACAGTTACTTCGTTCTGTTAAGAAAGACAGCCACGAAATGTGAAATGTAAAGCCGAAAGCTTAAGATAGATAATTCTCTATTATTTAATATATTACCAAATTTGTTGGGACATGTATCATGGTTTAAAAACAAAGTAACCAAGTGATATTGAAAAGGATTTTGGAATGCTTGATAAAAACATGGAAAAACAACCGAACTCTAATATGTTTTACTGTCCTCATGATCTTCACAGAATACATGTAGGGTAGAAGACAACCAAAATATTGACACTTATCCCTATGACAAAAATCACCAATTTTACTTGTGACAGGTCATTGAAACTTTATTCTAACATCAACTTTGAACATTGTACTATAAATTTAGGACAAAAACCATTGAAAAAGCTTTTATAAAAAAAATCAATATGGAAGAAATGAGGTAAATCTATAGATGGGAAAACTGAGCATTAATTGTGGTCTTGGACCTCATAAAAAATGACATTAACAAATAACACAAACTAACAGAGAATTCTAACAAATACTTTCATAATTTGACAAATTCACAATGAAAATTACACACAAAAAATCAAAGCAGTCCCAGAGAACATCAAGATGTATGTTAGATATATAAGCAGTAACTGACATGTGGGTTTAGGCAACTGATATTGATGCTGATACGATTTTCGATAAACATTCATGCAAAAAAGGGCAAAATTTGGGTTGTAGTATTTGAAAGCCTTCGAATCATGTTCATGCTGTCCATATTTGAGTTCGCCTCGACGATCCGATAATCTTCCTTAGGAATATGAGTAAGGTTTAAAATCCCGTGAAGTGCATACATTTATGTAAAGGTTAACTACAGTGCACATTTAACTGGGTTCGATCTTTCGTTTTTTTTTTTTAATAATTTCATCCTAAATAATTGCTAAAGACATTTCCCTTGTGACATTTACATACAATGTAAAGTTAGCTTCTTTTCAAGCATTTTTTTTTAAACTGAAATATAAAATACCAAAAAATTGCATTGTTCCGAATATTACTTCCTTTAAATGCAGTTGATCGAGGGTCTGAGGCGGAGGTTGATGCTCGTTCACACGTTTATATAGTTGTTCCAATGGGTCTTCAATTGGATTTGGAGGAGCACGGTAGCACATAAATTTTTCCTGCTCAAGGTAGTCCATTGCTAAATGCACTGTGTGGGGCCTAACGTTGTCCTGCGCAAATAACTCCTTCTGTCGGTCAATTACGTGGATGAGGTGAGGTTGAATAATTTCGTCTCTGTACCTTGAGCCGTTAACTTTTCAGGGACATGCACAAGTTCTGTTTTGTGGTCATTTGAAATCTCTGCCGACACCATAACACTCCCTCAACTGACGCTATCTACTTCCCGAACCGAATGTCCAGCCCCTCAATTTGTTGCACACTGGACTCATTTGCGTCTGTGTAATGGCGCCAATACCGCTCAGAAATGCGGCCTTGTTGTGGAAGGCGGTTGCGGACTGTCTGCGAGCTAATTCGTCACAATCCTAGTAATCCGACTGCAGAGATTGATGCAGAAAGGGTTCGATTCCGTAAGTGAAAGACCCAGATGTACCAATCTTGACCAGGAGTCCTTATGCGAGATGTTCCATTCCTCGGGCGGTATTAGCAGCACCAACTTTTCGGAATCTGTTCCACAGCCGCGAACTGGTGCTCTTGTTAACTTTCAGAGTTCGTTTAACTTCATTTTGGGACTCTACGGCTTGAAGACGAACCTTGGGACGACAGCATTTCAAATGATAAAATGTAAGCTTCAAACTTGGTCATTTTATACGCTTTAGCTTAGCAGTTAAATTATCCGCAAAGTGAAAAAAATTACCGAATTTTCACGGCGATATACGGGATATTCATTTATCAGAGCAACTATACAGATCTGGCAGAGAGCCAAATCTAATGAAAATGCATTTAAAATTCGAAATTTACTTTTATAATATTAACTATTAAATTGGTCATCTAATTTAATTCGATAATGGCAGAATTTCCGTTTTGAAAAATAAAATTGGGCTATGCGTTTCCTTTTGTTTAAAGATAAATTCATTAAAAAGATAAATCTTTTGGTTGAGACAGATGGTTTTTTTCAAAATTACTCAGTTGGTATTCGTGCTTTCTTGACTGTGATATTGCTATAGTTCGACCATTACAATCTAATTACTGCAGTAATAATTTAATTCCATAAAAACTACTTAAATCAATGAACAAATTAAACATCTTGTGGGGTCGTCGTTTTGTAAGGATGACTGATTTGATAGGTTCCAATTTATATCCTAGTTTTAAGGAATCTAAATACTTTTGTGTATGCTTTTTGTGATTATCATGATTATTTGTCCTTACGCATGAATTGCAATTATTTCCTTTCCACTGACATAAGTTCAATTAGGAACCATCAGTAAATATCAGTGTTATGATCAAGCTTAAAATTTATACGCGGCTAAATTGATGACGAAAATAATTCACTTTGATTGTTTTTCAAATATCATAATTTGATATTATTGACGATAAAGACTGTCTGTTATTTCACAACCACGCATAGTTATGATAAAACGGGGGTAGTCAGAGGACTTTCTTTGTCATACCATGAGTAACTCTGTATGTTTTTTAACAACTGTAATATTTGAACTTTTCTTAATACAAATTAGTATCACGAATCGCTGCTCTTTAAATTTTGAACTATTTATACACAACGTCCGAGTTTTTAAACTGTTAGACGCCTTGTACAAAGTCGATGGAGCGTTGAATAGAAATCCTTTGGGTAAAGAAGTTAATTCGTTTTACTTGTGTCAAGGTAAGTCATTTACTGTTACATACCAGTTTTGTACTAAATAAAATAAATTAATAATGGCGAATACGTTGACATAGACTGGCCAGCATTTTTATGTTAAATGGACAAGTTTTGAACACACTATAGATGAGTTAAAGAAAACTACGGGTAATAATGATTATGGTATAAATGTCCTGTTGGTAAGTCTTGGCTTTAATTTCTGATATGTTTAACTGTTTAATAAATATTTATATATCAGAATCCAAATATTAATTTTTGGATTGTACACAAAAAAATAATATTATTGTACACCGAGTCTATTAATAAGATTATTTTTAAAGGGTTTTAAATATTTTGATTTATTTTCATCTTCGGAGTGGACAGATCAAAATAGGGTTTTAAATATTTTGATTTATTTTCATCTTTGGAGTGGACAGATCAAAATAGTGTTTTAAATATTTTGATTTATTTTCATCTTCGGAGTGGACAGATTAACATGGTCAGAAACTTATAAATACTAAATTCATATACAATGTAGTAATGATACAAAAAACAAGATGAAACAGCACTGTCTGGCGACTTTTTTATAATAAACTTGTTTGTTCTCAGTCAAATGCATTCAAGATAAATCTTGACCTTTGAACTTGAGGTCATATTTTAAAATCAGGAACAGAGATGATCGAAGTCCATGTATCTATAAGTTTTATTGAATTGTTTTCAACATTGTGAAAAATACGTTTCATTATGGTTATGAATTCAAAAATGTTCAATAATTAATATTTTGAAATTATACCAAACTATAGGCTCTGAAGAGCCTGTACCGCTCACCTGGATATACGTTGTCTAGCTTCAGCAGGACTGAAATTTTAAGTGTAGCAGTTTTCTTGGCTGATTTTCCCGTAGAAACAATGTTAAACAAAGTTAGGGTGTGGTAGCCATCTTAGTTGATATTCAAGGTTATCAAACACAATTCTTAAAGAGAATTTCTGGCATTCGTCTGGTTCCAAATGGCCAAGTTTAAGGTATGATGAGCTCCAAATTAAATTTTCCCATAGGGTCTTATATCAAACTACTGTTTTGGTGGTCATCTTGATAGACAGGCCATGTCAGCTGACACGATTCTGAAAGGGAACTATCTAATGACCATTGCTGCCGAGGCTGGTCCCATTGGCCAAGTGGTCTCAGATAAGAAGTTTTTTAAATGAATTTTCGCATATGGTCCTACATGTATGTTAAAATATGTTTGGCTGTAGCGGCCATCTTAGTTGACAGTCCCGATCCTCGGACACAATTCTGAAAGAGGATCATCTAAGGACCATTTCTGCCTGCCAAGTCTTGATCCAATTGGCTTATTTGCTTCAGACAATAAGATTTTAAATCAATTTTCCATAGAATCCTTTGTTAAGTTGGGCTGTGGCGGCCAACTTGGTTGATAGTCCGGGTCATGTGACATAATTCTGAAAGAGGGCCATCCAAGGAGCATTGGTACAAATCTGGTTACAATTGACCCAGAGGTTTCAGACAAGAAGATTATTTAATGAAATTTCCCATTGTGTCCTATGTTAAACTTAGTTCAGCTGTGGCGGCCATCTTTGTTGACATTCTGTGTCATCGGACACAATTCTGATAGAGGTCCATCTAAGGACCATTGCTGCGAATTCAGGTTCCAATTGAATCAGACAAGAATAGTTTTCAATGAATTTTCCCATATGGTCCAATGTTAAACTATGTTCGACAGAGGACCATCTAAGGACCATTCTTGCCAAGTCTTGTCCCAATTGGCTCAGTTATTTCAGACAAGATTTTTAAAAAGTATAAAAATTTATTGATAAGAATTTTTATGAAGTGCTTATGAACCATTTCAACTATTCTCCATAAACGTGAACATCCATAAACTTTGGAAATGAGAATCCAAAAATAAAAAACTAGAGGCTCTTGGAAGCCTGTATCTCTTACCAGGTATCAATTTGCCAATCAATGGCCATAAAGACAGTAACATTGGTGGCTACCTTAGTTGAAAGTTTCGTTTTGATCTGTATTTTCAGAATAAGCATTTCATTTATCAGACCCAATTCTTGAAGAGTACCATTTAGGGTTGACAGTTCATGTCACCAGACACAACTCTGAAAGAGGACCATCTAAGAACCATTGATACCAAGTCTGGATCCAATTGGCCAAGTGATTTCAGACAAGAAGAATTTTAAAAAAAAAATTCCCGGAAGTCCAGGTTAAACTAAGTTCGGCTGTGGTGGCCATTTTGGTTTACAGTCCGAGTCATCGGACAAAAATCTGAAAGAGAACCTTTCTAAGGGCCATTGCTGTCAAATCTGCTTCCAATTAGCCAAGTGGTTTAAAACAAAAAAATTTTTAATGAATTTTCCCATATGGTAATATGTTTAACTGAGGTCGGCTGTGGGAGCCATCTTGGTCGACAGTTTGGGTTATCGGACATAATTCTTACAGAAAACCTTCTAAGGACCATTCTGCCAAACGGTTTCAGAAGTATATTTTTAAGTTAATTTTCCAATAGGGTCCTATATGTTAAACTAAGTGCAGCTGTGGCGACCATCTTGGTTGACAGTCGGGGTCATCAGATAAAATTCTGAAAGAGGACCATTTCTGCCAAGTCTAGTTCCAACTGGCCAAGTGGTTTCAGACAAAAAGATCTTCATATGAATTTTCCAATAGGGCCCTGTTAACGAAAGTTCGGCTGTGGCGACCTCTTGGTTGACAGTCGGGTCGTCAGAAATAATTCTGAAAGAGGACAATCTAAGGACTGTTACTGCCATGTCTGGTTCCAGTCGGCTCAGTGGTTTCAGATATTATACACCATTGTAACAAAACAGTTAAAGTCCTTGACATATAATTAAAGTTGCACCGGCTGAATGTTGATAAGAGAAACAAATGGATTACCTATTTATCTTGTAAATTATACATACACAACAGTCAATACAAGATTAGCTTTTGAAAAAATCTTTTTATTCGGTTTGAGTGGGTTTGTTTTTTTTTAAAAATCCTCTTAGCTTGACTTTAAGTAGTATGCCAACAGATTTTTACATACACATATTCAATACAGATCCTACTCTTTAAGAACAACTGTTCAAAAAATGCTGTTTACACCCACTTTAGCTCCGTCCTAAAACATTAATTATTACTTATCTAATGAAACAATTACTCTAAGTGTTGTACAAAACATAGCAGTAAATCATGATAATATCTATAAAATATCAAGGGAGAAAAATAAATGAAAGTTGAATAAAAATCTAACCCTGCATTGAAGAAAAAATTTTTTGTAGAATAAAAAAGATCTATATAATATATACAATGTATATATATTATTAAGAATTAATCACCACAATGAAACGAATGGTCCTTATAAATAATGGATAAATAAAGAAAGAAAAAGACAAATATGATATTTTTGAAAATGCATAATATCAAAATATTGTATCCCATTTACACATGTATGTATTACTTTTTTTGTATATTACATTTAGTTTCATTAAACTAGTTTTTTTTATAAATTAGTTTTCATGTTTTTATTTAGGTATTGAAGTAAAAAAAACCCTTGGAACGAAGAAAAACATTGTTGTACTCTATTTCCCATATGTACAACGAATATAATACCGATATTACAGTAAATTTAGTTCTGTAGAAGGCCTTTTCGGCAATTTATGCCTCATCGGTACAGATCACAACGAAATACTTGGAAGACCGACAATAAACTTACATTAAACAAATGTTCACTACTGGGATATCAACTCAGACAAAAACTTTTTTTAATGTAGGTCAATCAAACGAATTTGAATGACAGTTGAAAGCTGTGAGGGATAAGAAAAAAAACCTATTGATTTTGGAGTCAAAGTTCGCTGAAAATTTGGTTTCTGCAGTATGACTTCAGAACACCATCGCATATTTACCGGTAAATGAAACTTACACAGATAAAAACTTTACTGGTAGGGTAGACACCTATTGATTTTTGGGTCAAAGGTCAAGGCCGTGAATGATTATTTAAGCTGAAAATTGGTTTCTGCAGCATAACTTCAGAAAGCAATCAAAGATTTGAATGACACTTATACGGATTAAAGTTTTAGGAAGATACCTAATGATATTTGGGTAAATATATACACATGAAAGCATCAGGGGTAAAGAAGATTTATCTGGGAAGGCGGAGTGTATATATTATTGAGCTTTGCTCAATTTTTAGGTAAAAATAGATACTTGAGATCTCTTTGTTTAACGCTCAGTTGTGCAGTGTTTTGCAACTTGCGTAGAGAATATCATGTAAAAACTAGATATAATACCTTCATAACAAAAATTAATTGCTTTCTTCAAAAGCATGTGGAAATGGTAAGATTGAAATGAAAATACCAGAGAGCCATGTGGCCATTGGCCTCTTGTTAATTATACCGGAGTGATGTGAACCATAATGAAAAGTTGAGTCGTCTAATTCAAGATAACTAAATTTTTGTAGTTTATTACTTTGAAGTGTTCAGTATACGTTAAAATGCTACACTGAATGTTACCTTTCTGTTCTTTAGTTTGACGTTGTGAATACACATGTACCTAAAATTAATATAATCTTTATATATATATATATATATATATATACTAGTGTGTGTGTGTATATATATATATATATATATCTTATAAGCAGATTTTTTGTCTAACGATAAATTTTTGTAGATTTTTTATTAAAGTAAATGTTTTTGACTACCTAGATATGCTCAATTGTAGGATTATTGTTAGATCATATTGAACGATCAAACTTGAAATTTATTTTGGGTCGTTCGTTTGTTTGTGTTCATAACATCAAATAATGCACTAGATGAGATTTTACGGGAATGAAATGTCGTTTAATTAATAATGTCGTTATTGACAGAAAGGTAGATCAGATGTTTTATTCTCTGGAAATGTAGAACACATCACAAGTTCTGCAGTTGCTACCATTAAATTGTTTGATCATTCTAGAGCTACATAGAGACGTAATATCGAGAAAGACCATTTGATACGCTCTTTTATTTTACTTGGAAATTTTGATGGTCTTTCTTTCTTTGAATTTAGCAGGCCTTTTTAGCGAAACTATATGCATAGACGTAATATTGTGAGATATCATATATTTTTTCGATGATTTCGTCTTGTCATAATTATCAAGAAACGAGCTGTCACATTTAAAGCAAACCACACTGTGTCTTTTCTGCCGCATATCGTGTATCTCGAAATTAAAAACTGGAGTTTTCCGTAGAAACAAAACCGGATCAACGGCACAAACATGAATGATGAACTAACAATTGATCAAGAACATTACATTCGTGTCAAAAGATCGGCCTAAAGACTCTATTGTGCACACATACAATACAATGGTATTAAAATGCCTTCTAATAACTTCAATAAATAAATTTCTAGATGTCTTTTTATTGCAACGGTTTTAATCGCGATACAAAAAAAATAATTATGTATGAAGTCTCTAAGCAGTCTATATAGCTACCACATTTGGCGTTTCTGTTTGACTATTGTGCATCTTCTGTTTCATGATTTTATCACCCGATGAATGACAGTTTTTGCAGAAAACGTTTACGAAGAGTTACGAAGATAATTTGAATTACATGTATATGTCCATGTCTGTATATATTGATATTATCGATGACGGAAAGAGTTCAGAAGGCGTCCTGATCTTAATGTCAGATATGTATTTTTACTCATCGGTCAAAGCCTAACATCGATTTTCTCACTTAAAAACATCGGTTAAAGAGTATTTCACTTCTTTGAACCGCCTCAGTGTTCTCTATGTAGCATGCTCGCCTCGATACCAGGAAATCACAGGCTCGATCCGCACCTGGTTAAACACAAAGATTTTAAAACTGGTATCTACTCTTTCTTCGTTCAGCACGCGGAATTTAGAGCAATAAATGGTCGGCTCGGGGTCGGAATATCGTGTACACTCGGATGACAAGACTTTAATGGACTTTAATTTCTTTATTTCTTTATTGTGTCGCCTGCGAACGCATGGTCGACACATAGGGATCACTATCTGTCGTCTTGCGTCTTGCGTCGTCACACTTTTCTTCTATCCTCAACTGCTCGTAAACCGCTCAAAGGAATTTGATGAAACTTTCTCTGTGCATTAACCTTAATGCACAGGTGTGCATATATATTTTATTTTTAAAAATTTTTTAAATTTTTTTGTAAAAATTGACATTTTTGAAAAAAAAGGGGGGGCAAAACTTCTATCCTCAACTACTCTATAACCGCTAGAAAGAATTTGATGAAACTTTCTCTGTGCATTAACCTTAATGCAAAGGTGTGCATGTATATTTCATTTTTAGAAAATTTTAATTTTTTTTTTGTAAAAATTGACATTTTTGCAAAAAAAAGGGGGGGGATCTTCTATCCTCAACTACTCTATAACCGCTCAAAGGAATTTGATTAAACTTTCTCTGTGCATTAACCTTAATGCACAGGAGTGCATATATATTTCATTTTTAGAAAATTTTTATTTTTTTACCTAAAAATTAACATTTTTGAAAAAAATGGGGGGGGGGGGTAAAAACTTCTATCCTCAACTCCTCCATCACCGCTGAAAGGAATTTGATGAAACTTTCTCTGTGCATTAACCTTAATGTACAGGTGTGCATATATATTTTATTTTTTAAAATTTTTAATTTTTTTTTGTAAAAATTGACATTTAAAAAAAAAAAAGGGGGGGTTCAAAACTTCTATCCTTAACTACTCCATAACGGCTCACAGCAATTTGATGACACTTTCTCTGTGCATTAACTTTAATGCAAAGGTGTGCATATATTTCATTTTTAGAAAATTTTAATATTTTTTGTAAAAATTGACATCCGCAGGCGACACATGTCTTCCTTGGAAGACTCACACATTTTTTTTTACAGCGTCACATTTCCATAATACACACAAAACAGATTGTCTAGTAATGTTGTATTTATTTGTTTACTGTGTTCCTTGCAGGACATACAGTAAATAATTAATATTCTTATTCATGTATTTTCAGTGTGGAAACTAAGACGCCCCAAAGATGGCTAATATTTTAACCAAATGTTGTAATGTGGTAAAACATTTACCAAGTAGGCTGTTGTGCGTATGTTTTCACATTTTACAAGCAGGAATTTTAGATTATTACTTGGTGACATATAAAGGACAGGACTGGTTGATATGCATTGCAGCAGATATAGCTGTTGCCATTGTATTTGTCATGTGTTTTGTCTTTTCATATAGACATTTAAAACATGCAAAGACTTGGGGATCAGACCAGGTGACAGAATCTGACTCTGGTACACTACCAATGAGTCCAGTCGCTTGGTTTGTATATGCTACGCTGTTGTCGATAAAGGTTGGGATATGTTTTAAGGATTTTGCTTTCCTACTTGACGAAACAACATTTTTTGGACCAAATACTCTGAAGACTAATATCGCGCTTGGTGGAATCATTTTTACGTTTCTTCTTTCCACAAACCATGATGCCAAGCCGGGTTCACTGCGCAGGAAATACATTGAGGAACTGACAGGCACCGTTATATTTGATATTCTGGACTGCGTTGATAGTATGGATATATTATTTGATAAGGAAGAACGTGAAACGTTTCCAAAAGGAATGGATGATGCGATTATTGGAATAGCCTTGATTAACTTCATCCTGCCAACGGTTCCCCTAATAACTTTGTCAAAAACGAAATACGGCGAGGCAAAATTGTCTCATAAGTTGGTTATGATACATAAAGTCATTTTGGCATTTTTTGTAAATTTGCCACTTCTTATCATACGATTGGTTTTATGGCACGGTCTGAGTCGAGGAATCTCAATTTTCACCCTGAAAAATCTTATTGTTATAGGAATTATCTCATTTGATTTGTATGAAACATTATCAGGGGAGGAAAATGAAAAAGCGGATATGAAACACAATGATTCTGGTAAGAAACCGTCGGAATACGATAATAAGAATGAATCCTACGCATTAGAAGACAGATTCAACTACATTTCAGACTAGTTACGACACGTGTAAATGTTCTATAATGTTTTGCAGGAAACCTTATTGCACGGGTTTATGTAGGATAAGATTTACGAACCCGAAGTGAGACATTAGACATGATCATAGCAATGACAAACATTTGTTATGTAAAATGAATTGCCAAATGTAAAGTGTTATTATGGTTAAAAATACACAAACATAGTAATAAATATACTATGGCCTACGGCATATAGCGGACTAAGAGTAATGAACTGGTATTGGGTTTGTACATAACACATTAAGATGTGAACTTAGTAAGTAGTAAATTATGAAATATGAATAAACATACTAGACGTCAAAAAAATAAGTGCACCTCTTATTGAACTGGAAGTATCATATTTTATCAAAATAAACGAATGGTTCTGTATTCGTCCTGTTGTAATATTTTTGTAAAATACAACGCGAATTTAACCTTTACTTTCTATTTCCATATTTCAAAGGGTAATCGAGACCTACTTATCGCAATAGACTCGTCCCCCTTCGTTATATCGTTTCCTCTAAAACCACTGGATCAACTGGGACTAAACGTTTTTTTAATGTTCCTTTGGGAATTCCCCATTCAAATGTATATCTAGGATTCTGGACCTCCAACAAAGCTGACTGCCGTTAATAAAACTAGAACAATCAGGGGAAAATGGAGTCAGCAAATATTGCCACTATTACTAAATATAGACAAAAGAATACCGAAGCGACAAGACAAAGGGAAAAGTCCGTAAATTCGAAATCCAATGAAAATACAGTCATAAGAATGAAACACGGCAAACAAACGCCACAAGGATACATGTGTAACTAAAAGAATAAAAAAGATATAATAATTTAAACAAAAATAAAACAAAACAGCACAGAAATTAAAGCAGTAGCAATTTGAACTCCAACTAAAAACCGGGAAAGACATTAGGTGCTCCGGAAGGGTAAGCATGACCAAACTTTAGTTCATTGGTCCTTTGGTGATCCCCTCAATGGACCATTATGGCAGCCATTACCTAGAATAGAAGTCAGCAAACTAATATTGAACAATCGTCTCTTGAGAAAATGATTTGGCAATAGAGACTAACCTTTAGTTTAATGGTTTATAGATGGTCTCCTTTCCATATTTTGTCTGAGGCTCAAGACCTACGATAGATATGACCACAATATAATACCTAAAATAGAAAAATCAGCTAAACATATTTAAAATATCCTCTGAAGAACTGATATCCAAATTTTGTGAAGTGGTTCTTTGGCGTCATTCAATATTATGAACATGGGTTGGACCTTGCACCAATATGCCATATTAAAAAAATTATGATAAAAACATTTAAAAATCTCATAAGCTATTGAGGTAATATAGACCACAATATTGTGGTCCTGTTTCAAAATTGTGCCTAGATTATAGATCAAGATGGACACTGATACAGTAAAACCAAATCTGCAAATAGCAAAAATTAGCTTTCCCCAGGTGAACGATACAGGCTCCTGTGATCCTATAGTTTCCAGGACAGTACGTTTATCTAGCGGTCTTATTCACAAACAACATGAAAATGTCCTGGTTAACAACACATTAAAGTTTTATATGAGATTAAATACTTTTAAGATGCACGTTTACCACAAAACTATATGGTAAGATTTATCTGTCAAAAGCATCTATTCTGAAAGACAAATAAAACAAGTTAGTTACAAATAAATAATGGTCGGAAACTATTGATTTATTAAAAAGTTTGCTCATAAATAATCCTCCAAGACTGGGTTTGATGAAATATCGTCATGTAGTATAATTGGAATTTTTATTTTTTGTAAAGGCTAGTATAAATATAAAGCCTTCAAGACATTAAAATTGGTATTTGCTGCTTCTCCGTCAAGCACGCGGCATCTAGGAGTAAGAGCAAAGACTCAAAGTCAGTATAATGTGTCCGAGTGAAGTGATATGTCTTCCTGCGGACAGTTACCTCGTGAGCCAGCACATAAAAAATCTGACTTAGAGTGTCGGACTAGTACAAAGCAGGGATCATATTCATTATCATATCAACATGTTTTCGTCCTGATATGCATCTGGTTGCCACTGGACGTTAAACAATAATTCATGCATCATAAAGCCTTCAAGATATAAGGCGAAAAGGCTGTTTCACAAAATTACATACATAACTGTGCTAAATAATTTTCTTCAAAACAATATTCACTCAGTTATTCACGTCAGTAATATTTACAAAAACTCAATTGCAATCTGTATTAACTGGGATAAATTGCGTAGGCAAAACTCACGAATTCAAATATTCATCTTATTTACATTAAAATCAATTTTGTTTGAAGTACTGTTAAAGTAAATCTAAAGGTAGTCGGATCGATATATAATAATACAAAAGGGTATTAGGACAAGTCAAAATGAATACAAGTACATTAAGTATGATTCATTTTAAAAATTAATTACTACTTTCTTTATTTTTCATGAACTTCAATTTGTTTTGTCTTGTTTAAGGTTGGGGATCATGTAGTAGTTTTTTTTCTCAAATTTTATCTTTTATCTGTGTTGTAGTCTTTCTGGATTTTACATTGTACCATTTGCTTCTGTCAATTTTCGTTCTGTGTGTAGAGAATGTAACTCAGGAGGAGTCGAGTAACGGCGACTGTCGGTTAGAGTGAATGTCTATTGGAGTAATTATATTGGTATGAAAATGTTACAACTGTTTGGAGTTTTTTCTTCTAAGTACCACTCGAAGAATCATGTTAGTTGCTATTTGTTTATACTTTAAATTTACAGTAAAAATTCTTAAATTTCGTGAAAACATTGTCTATTGCTCTGTCCTTATATTGTTTTGGTTTTACCCATTTTTCAGTCGTTTTTGGTATTTTTTGAATTGGTCTTCGATGTTTTCACATATTGTTTCCTCTCTAAACATAGAAGACCTTGTACACAGCTAATATGTCGTAAATCGACGAATTTGTGCCCATCTTGTGCATCATAATTGACATCAGGGAATATTTTCGCCAGACATTCCTGTACATCATGAAAACTGACAGTTGCATGCTGTTTTATATTTCACAAAACCTGCCAGAAAAAGCTGTCAATAATTGCTCTGTTTTTTTGGGATGGATTATCTAGACACATTTGATCTTGTCAGAGGAGATCTGATCATTAGGACATGGGAAGGGGGAGGCGGGAGCCAAATGACTACAAAAGCATTTGTTTAAAGGCAGAACAGTTATAAACAGTATATTAAGAAATAGTTATCGATTTGATCCATATACTAATATGACTATCTGAAATATAATTAATAATGGTCCCTAGATTGTTAAGTCCTTAAACCAAGATTGTCGAGTTTCCAAAAAAAGAGAAAATTAGAAAACAAATACATCTTCTTTAGAAATACTAGACCACTTGCGATAACAATTTGACTGAATGGGCCGTAAGTGGTTCCCTTTCAAAAAATACTTTTGAGATATGGACCATGTACCAAAACTTTCAAAAATCTCCTCTGAAGAACTTGGTAAATGATGAAATGGTCCTTGGAAAAAGCCATTTCAAAAACTGCGATTGGCTGTTCAAAATTTAGACTAATATGTACACATTTAGTATATAAATAAGAAACGTTCAAACAAATATTGGCTGCCATGATTGCTTTAGATTTGTCCAGGTTCCAGTTAAGCGATACAAGGTCTCTGTGAGCCTTCTTTTGGAATTTTTCTAACCCCCTTGATCTTGTAGCTACCCACACAATTTGTAACCTGCTGTAATACTAGTAATTAAAGTCAAGAAATACCAAAGGGATATTCGAAGGAGAGAAAAATCGTAACAACTGACAAACACCGGAGAACAACGAAGACAAGACCAAAATAAATTTATAGTATAAAAGAATGTTAAAATGTATTGGGTTACTGAGGATATCCGACAATACATTGTATCTGTATATGGTTGATATCATCTGGCTCCATCGTTAGCCACGTAATTCAAACCAGATGGTATGTAACTTTAATAATAATCATTGTTTTGTTATAAACTAACTTAAGTTGCAAAATTAAAGCCATACTAAAAACAAAATTTTTAAAGATATATTGAGTAAGTTTTATCATTATCAAAAGGAAAAGTTTATATGGTTCGTTATGAGGGATTTTGTGTTTTTAGAAGAGTATACGTATCGACTGTTTAAAAGAAATGAAGATTTGCACAGTTTTATTGCTGTTTGAAGTTTGTTTTCCTGGTAAGTCGATGACATAATGGTGATTATATAGCGCAGTAGTTGCCCGACCGAAGTAGTGCAGGGGACGGGTTTGTAGATCAGAATCTTCTATGGTTTACATAGAACTTACTCGGGAATTGAATCCATGCAACTTTTTGAACGGGCAGCTTTTGGTTAATCCAGAAACAGACTGGGTGGGGGGGGGGGGGGGCTGTTCAGAGCTTTGCAGTAAAACCCTTAAACAAGACAAGATGTTATTCATTCTACCTTTATTTTTCTCCTTATTAGACAATATTTTTTTATACATCGATAAAACATCTCCTAAATATATGTATCTCACCAACTGGTTTTCTAGTGAATTCGGGAATGGCCTGCAACATTATTATGAATGTGAAGATTTTTCAAACCAACTTTTTGGTCATTTTGGGTTTGTTATGGTGTCAGATTTTCGCATTTTAAGCCATGAATCTGCTTCTTAGAAAGGCGTTTATGACATAAATTCAAATTCAAATTCAAATTAAACTTTATTTATTGAAATAGATTCGAACAGTTCGCTATCGTCAATACAGAACAAGGAGCAAACGATAACAATACATATACACTGTATGAATGTCACCAGCTGAGGAATCAGAATAAAATTGGATTATTCCCCTTTGTATATTATCCTTCAGAGATAAGTTCATGCATTTTATGTATTCCAAATATGCCAATTTAACCAATATCAATAACTTTACTTCACAAAATAAATCTACATATAATACATTGTATCGAAAGTTGTATCATTGAATCTTTAATCTAAAGATAAGAAAGTTTAGTTTCAATTTAATATGCATGTAATTGTCCCCTCTTTAAGACCGTTATTTTTATGTTAATATAACCACTAGGTAACAAGCTGTGTGCACGTGTATATAAAGATGATTAGCTTGTCTTAAACATCGTACACCTTGGACAGTAACGAGTGAAAAACATTTATAATGCTTTTCTTAGCGATTTGGCACTACTTGTCGTTACTATGACTTATATATTCTCTATAAAAATAATTATTTATTATGCTAAATTGAAACAATATTCTTCAGTAAATCGAAATACTTTAAATACCGCCATAAAAAAACTTTATATTATTATATGCTAAATTAAGTAAGCTCGTTTTAAAGCGAACTAAAACTTAAAATCATTCATATTCTGATTTGAATTTTCTCTATTGCAGTTATTACGTCATGACAGTCCAAAGAAATCGAGCCATTAATTTTAGTAATATAGATACTGTGTAAAGACAGGTCATTGGGATTCCTATGGGTACATGCTGTGGTCCTCTTATTGTCGACTTATTTTTTATATTGTTATGAACAGTTTTTCATGAAAAAAACTCCTTAAAGGTGAAATTCAGAATCATGTAAAATTAATTGATTTTTTAACAACAGTACAAGGTATCTTGATGGTGTACTTACTGTTTCTTAAATTTCCGAAAGACATCTATCCAAAATAACTCCATTTGAACAAAACTCTGGTTAAGTTTTGCATTTATATGGATTTTAGGGCGGTGCATCCGCGTATTACAGACGCAGTTTCTAGTTTTTAATACGTCGATATATACACCCCCACCAGAAAATACATTTCATTCCTGGCATTTGTGTTATAAATGGTAGGCGAGCTTTACATTTATTAAACTGTTTTTTAATGCTGAGAAGTATCTACCTGGAGCATCGCTGTATTCTTACACCTGTATTGGATTAACGTTTTACTGGTTTTTTTTTTAATTGAATCAGGTTTTGGTTATTGTTTCAGTTTTCCACACATTTGATTTTAAATATTACTTGTGAGACACGCTTTTGTGGAATATGCACACAAAGTGCATCAAAATTAGTTCGTGGAATGTTAATTACATGTCAACAAAAATGTTATAATACACTATATATTACTTTGATGGTAACTATCCTACATCTCATTTTGTGAATTAAATTTTGACCCACAAAAATATACCCAAAGCCTTTATAGTCCATAGATCACATTTAATTTCCTTTACTCAATTAACTTTATAGATATAAAAGCACCAAACAGTCCTGCTTCTTTTTTCAATCTTTCCTTATCAATATGTAATTCCAATATCTTTTTTACTCCCAAATATTTGTTTATAGAAAAATAACAATCCAAAGATACTAATATTAGTATAGTAAATTTATACTATGCTGTATACGACGCATTTCAAGGAGTTACCTCTCATCAGCAGCATTAAAACCGAAACATTTGGAAGACCAAAAACCAAACTTATATTAAACAAGAAGTACTCAACCAAAAATACCGAAATAGGAAGCCAAATTTCAGCTAAGGAGATCTACCATGTGCAATACAAGGAATGAACCCTTAGTATTTCTATTATTTTTGAATTTTGCTAAATACTTGTAATTTCTGTAACAAATCAATGAATAATCATGTCAGACAGGTCTGACGACTGGGTTGGCGAATACCCTCGGGGACCTAGGGTCCACCAGCAGAGGCATCATCCCAGGAGTTTCAAAATAACAATCCAAAGATACTAATATTAGATATAGTAAATTTATACTATGCTGTATACGACGCATTTCAAGGAGTTACCTCTCATCAGCAGCATTAAAACCGAAACATTTGGAAGACCAAAAACCAAACTTATATTAAACAAGAAGTACTCAACCAAAAATACCGAAATAGGAAGCCAAATTTCAGCTAAGGAGATCTACCATGTGCAATACAAGGAATGAACCCTTAGTATTTCTATTATTTTTGAATTTTGCTAAATACTTGTAATTTCTATAACAAATCAATGAATAATCATGTCAGACAGGTCTGACGACTGGGTTGTCGAATACCCTCGGGGACCTAGGGTCCACCAGCAGAGGCATCATCCCAGGAGTTTCAAAATAACAATCCAAAGATACTAATATTAGATATAGTAAATTTATACTATGCTGTATACGACGCATTTCAAGGAGTTACCTCTCATCAGCAGCATTAAAACCGAAACATTTGGAAGACCAAAAACCAAACTTATATTAAACAAGAAGTACTCAACCAAAAATACCGAATCAGTTGCCGTGGTATATGGGACCAAAAAAAATATCTCTGTAAAGAAATGTGAAATCAGTTATTGGAAATTTTTAACTGTTTCTTTTATCATTATGTTTTGTGCATATCTTGTCATCTTCAATTGATAAACGAACGATCTAAAACGGACAGAATGCATCATAAGCATTAGCTGTATTAACATTTCGGTATTAACAAAGAAGTAGGGATATTTTCGCCTGTATTTATTTCACTTCTAGGGCCAATTGAATTTGGAATTTCGAATCTTCCATGATCCTTCTGGGCTTTTGAAAGATACTTATATTTTGCTAATACATAACTACAATGTAAATAATTCAAGGTGTAATATAAAGTTATGCCCTTCCATTGAAACTATGACTAAATAGAACGGTAATTGCTCTGAAACTCATGAAAACTTTTCTGAAAGCAAAAGAAAACTTCCTTTTTAAAACAGTTTTCATCTTGAATTCCTGTATATTCTCGAAACTTGCATTAATATTTTGATATAAATTTTTATTATTTCGTTACCAGGAATCTATGTTATACTCATGTTATTTAGTAGTTTCTTTATCTCAGTGACCAAAAGCAAAATGCTAGATATTAACATCACTTTTCGTTCGACATCTATTGTCGTAGTGAAAACGGTCCTTAGATTTTCCAGTGCTTCAACCAATTTTGCGAAGTTTCTAAAACAGAACAATCAGAAAAAAATAAATCTTCTTTAAAATTACTAGACCACTTCAGACAAAATTTGGATGGAAAGAACCCCTTTCAAAAAATATTTCCGAGGTAAGGACCATGGACCAAATATGCCTTAATAAGATATATACATGAAATAAGCAAAAAAATTAAAAATACTTAGCCATTTTGGGGCTCTAAAAATAAAATTAAACAAAATAATTTCTCTGAGAAACTTGGCAAATTGTAAAATGGTCCTTGGAACATCCATTTCTTTAACTGGGACTGGCTGTTCAAAGCTCGGGCTTATATGTGTACCGTCAGCATAACTACAAAATTGAACCAATTATTGACCGAATATGACATACTTTAATTTTTATTTTTTTCGACTTTCCTCTGGTCGTCATTATTCCTTTCTGAAAGTTGTCCAGATTCCATTTGAGCGATACAAGCTCCATGGGAGCCCTTTGTGGTATTTTTCTAGTCCTTTGTACTTGTACAGAATGCATCATTAGCATTATCTGTATTTAACATTCCAGTAAAGATGTAGGGCCATTTTTGCCTGTATTTATTTAACTTCTAGGGCCAATTGAATTTGGAATTTCGAATCTTCCATGATCCCTCTGGGCTTTCGTAGGATACTTATGTTTTGCTAATACATAGCTACAATGTAAATAATCCAAGGTGACCGCAAGTGTAAAATAAAGATATGCCCTCCCATTGAAACTATGACTTAATAAGAACAGTTATCATCTTGAATTCCTGTATATTCTCGAAACTTGCATTAATATTGACATAAATTATTATTCTCTTTTCCAGGAATCTATCATTATACTCATTGCATCAGGTTATTTAGCAGTTTCTTTATCTCGGTGACCCAAAGCGAATTGCTAGCTATTGATATCACTTTTCGTTCGACGTCTTTTGCTATAGTGAAAATGGTCCTTGGATTTTCCAGTCCTCCAACTAATTTTGCCGAAGTTTCTAAAAGGGAACATCTCATTAATCAAATATTGCCCTTTTTCACTTTTGTTGAAAATCTTAATTTGTATAAATCTTTTATGCGAAGAGCCATATTGTCATGTGTTCACAGAAGGACGATTTTGAGTAAACGATTCCACAATCCTATTTTATTCGTTGCATTTCGTTTCTAGTGATAGTCAAAATTTCAGTCTAAGTTCTTCATTCGCAGTTTTCATGTATAATTATGAAGTTCTAAGCATAAAGGTTTGTTAATTTGTTCTGGTCTGATGTAAATTAACAAGTAATTAAATAATTAGAAGGGAGGTGATAATTTATAATTTAGATGTAAATTAAGTTTTATATTTGATAATATTTAAGTACTGTCAAACTTATACATTCATATGTAATCTGTGTTCCGATGAGCTGATCAACAAAACTGACAAAAACTAAGCAGCAAAGTCACTCTTAATTTCTTGCTGTTGATCATCACTCGATAGGAAAAGCTCCCGATGCATGGAACACAATTGTAGAGATATTCTTATGGCTATTATAAAGGCAGTAAAGACAACTTTTATATATATCTATCTTCTTCATCCCAAAAGAAAACATTTAATTAAAACAATGTTGTCCTTACTTGTCCGATGTGACAGCTTCAAGAACAAATATTAGTTAATGTGATAACAGCCAACGTCAACTCCTGCAGGTAATTATGTATGACAATTTAAAAGACATCATAAAATGAATGTATGCAAGCTTATTGTATATTGTCAGTGCCTCCTGTACTAAAATATACTACCAGATGAGGATGATTTTTTAAAAAGAATTAATCACTTCTGTAAATCGGTAAATACAAGACAAACCATGACTTTTAAAACTTACCATTATGTAATATTTTCTTTCGCGAGGGGTCGTTGTGTGACGGTCAGTAAAAAGGTCGTATAGGGATATATAAACACAGACGAACGGAAAATAAAATAATATGTTGTCACGAAAATAACCACGTACCATCCTTATAAAACAATTTTAGATTTTACGTAAAATTAACGTATTATATGCCGCACTGGTAAAACAAATGAGTTTTAATAAAACATAAAAGTATTAGTATACGTTGAACTAGTATTGTTTAATTTCCTTAAACCGTTGTAGGATATGAATTTTTTTAATGAAAAAGTTCAGCCCAATCGTAAACCGCCAAATCACTCTAGTTGTGGACAAATAAATTTATTTTTGTATATAAATACACTCCACAATGACAATATAATGACCTTTCCCCATAGTCACGGAACTTTTTCTGTTACCGTGTATAAATTAACAAATCATCCTCTGGACAGTTTCTTGGAAAAAACATGATGTGTAATTTGGTAAAAAAAATAAGGTTCATTATTACCGGTATCTTCATGTATATATGTACGTGTATTCTGCTGATTATCACAGATTTATGCAAGTCAGCAAGGTACGTTATTCGTTGTATGGTACTTGTATTTATTCAGGCGTATTTTCATTTGCTATATATATATATATATATATATATATATATATATATATATATATATATATATATATATATATATATATATATACAGTTATATTTCAGACAGGAGCAAGATTTTGTCATAAACATCAGAAGTACAAATATAATACCAGCTGCTTCAGAAAGGCCATCTCAATGAAGTCTTCAGGTGATTGATATAGAGCATTTTTTAGACAAATCGAAATTTACAGTTTTTTTCGTATATAACCAGGTTAGAACAGAAACTAGGATGTGAAGTAGTTCGACCCTACATTTAGTTGTCAGATGATATTGGTATCGATTTGAAGCTTTTTGAAAGTATTTAGCAACTATTCAGAAGGCTACAACTTTCTGACTATATTTTGTTAGTTATCGTAATTAAGTCCTTCCTAAACATCTTTTACTTTACTAGAAGAACTAAGAACATATGTCCTTAAAGAAATAATAAATCAGTGATTGGAAAATTTTAACTGTTTCTTTTATCAAACAGGAGCAATGAAGATTTGTACTGCATTCGTAATAACACTGCTTTCGCTTTGTGTGATTGGTATGTATTTTTTTTAAATTAGTACTTGCCCAGCGTAAACAAACCTTTTATGATGTCCCGATGACAGAACATTCGATTTTTGTTAAATTTATTTAACTATTTTATCATATAATTATAGTAAATAAATAGTACATTTTACTGTTCGATAAAATGCTAAAAATTTCCACAAAAAAAACAGATACATGTAAATCACCGAGGATTTGTATTTTGGGATGATATCAAAACATCCTTTGTCGAGGATTTGCTTTGCGCCTGATATGAAGAATTATTGACTCCTTGTTGAATTATATGATAAAAAGATAATGACATCGCATCTTTCATATCAGATACATTTTCAGCATCGGTGTTGATATCAGCCTTCGAACTAAAGGTCTCGGTATGATATGAAAACCTAGGGCTGATCATGTATCTGATATCAAAAATGTCATGTCATAATCTGTATATGTGGCATACAACTGGTTACAAACTTGAAAGACTTACTGAGATATCAATCTTGCATACACAGAATTATATAGATAAATCTTGGACATTTAAATATATTTATAGTGTTCATTTGTTTCGATTAGTGGAAAGCACGATATCAGTTATTACACAATAGGCATATCTTTCATCAGCAAAATTTGAAGGTTATTGTCATTAAATATCGTTACATGAGACATGTGAGAGGTGGCTGAGTTTTTATAATTCCGTTGTCCGTTAACTTTTACAAAAATCTTCTGAAACTACTGGGCCAAATCAAACCAAACTTGGGCACAAGCATCATTTGGGTATCTAGTTTAAAACATGTGTCCGATGACCCCGCCTGCCAACCAACATGGCAGACATGGCTAAAAATAGAACATAGGGGTAAACTGCAGTTTTTGTCTTATATCTCAAAAACCAAAGCATTTAGAGCAAAACTGACATGGGGTAAAAATGTTCATCAGGTCAAGATCTACCTGCAGTGAAATTTTTAGACGAATTGGTCGAGCCTTTGTTGGGTTATTGCCCCTGAATTGTTAATTTTAAGGAAATTTTGCAGTTTTAGGTTATTATCTTGAATATTATTATAGATAAAGACAAACTGTAAACAGCAAAAACGTTCAACAAAGTAAGATCTACAAATAAGTCAACATGACCAAAATCATTGATTGACCTCTTATAGGAGTTTTTTCCCTTTAAAGACGGCATCAAGCGTAAACTTTCCTTTAATTTAAAGATCTCCTCTGAAACCACTGGGCCAATTGGGATCGAACTTTGATGGAATGGTCTTTGGGTGGCCCCCTTCCCAAAGTATATCCGGCATCCCCGACTTCCAACCGATATGGCTGTTGTTACTAAAAATAGATAAAGGGGGGTGAATTTAAAAAATCTTCTATGAAACTACAAGGCCAATTGTAACCAAACTTGGCAATATTGGTCCTTAGAAGATTCTTTTTTAAAATTATGTCCAATGACCTGGACTGCTAACCATGATGGCTGCCACACCCGAACCTAGTTTAACAAAGGGCCTTATGGGAAAATTCATTGAAAAATCTTGTCTGAAACCATTTGACACTTGGCAACAATGGTCCTTAGGAGGTCCTCTTCCAGAAATATGTCCGATTTTGTGGACTGTAAACCAAGCTGGCCGGCACAGCCGAACTTAGTTTAACATAGGACCCTATGGGAAATTCGCTCAAAAATCTTCTTGTCTGAAACCACTACGCCAATTAGAACTACACTTAGTAGCAATGGTCCTTAGATGGTTCTCTTTCAGAAATGTGTCTGATAACCCGGACAGTCAACCAGGATGGCTGCCAGTCGAACTTAGTTTAACATAGGGCCCTATGGGAAAATTCATTGAAAAATCTTCTTGTCTGAAACCACATGACACTTGGCAGCAATGGTCCTTAGGGGGTCCTCTTTCGGAAATTTGTCCGATTTCGTGGACTGTGAACCAAGATGGCCACCACAGCCGAACATAGTTTAACATTGTACCCTATGGGAAATTCACTTCAAAATCTTTTCTTCTGAAACTACTGAGCCAATTTGAACTAAAGTTGGCAGCATTGGTCCTTAGATGGTACTCTTTCAGAATTTTGTCCAATCACCTTGATTGTCAATTAAGATGGCCGACACAGTTTTATATAGGGCCCTTTGGGAAAATTCGTTTAAAAATCTTCTTGTCTGAAACCACTTAGACCGTCGGAACAAGACTTAGCAGTAATGGTCCTCAGATTGTTCTCTTTTCGAAATGTGCCCATGACCTGGACTTTCAACCAGGATGGCTGCCACAGCCAAACTTATTTTAACATAGAACCCTATAAAAAACGAGCCAAATTGACTGCAACACTTAAATTTTTAGTCCTGCTCTAGGTGTAAAGTTAAATCCAGGTGAGCGATACAGGCTCTTGAGAGCCTCTAGTTTATCATGTTAAAATTTCTAAAGATTTTGAAACAACAAATATTAAGATGAATTTGATATGTGGAATGAAATAAAACATAGTTATTTCGTGAATGTTTTGTTTCATGTATTAACGAGTTGTTTCACTCCACCCATTTCATTTGCTTGCACAAATTTCAATTTTTATTAGAAAAATAACGGATATAAGGTAAATATCATGGAGAAAAAATCCAATCTCCCAAATGAACAGACCAAATATAAACATCTAGTGATCACTATACAATCTCTAATAAATGGGAAAAGCCCTATACCCTCCTAAAAAAACCAAGTGTATAAATCATTCGAAGAAGTAATCATAAAATATAATTGAGAAATTAAAGAATTTAAATAGCCTGTAACCAAAATATTCCTTGCATATATTTTTAAACTAACTTTTACCGAAGTTTTCTCAAACTAACACTAAAAAACTCTATTGTTCAACTTTTTGACGGCCAGTAGGCGGAGGAATGACAGTCCACCTTTTCTGTGTGCGCATTTAGTGTAAAAACAAATTTTCCGATCTCATAAACGCACCTGAACAGTTTTTAATTTTTTTTTAAATTTCGCCGAAGCTTAATACTATTCCGATCTGTTTCTATTAAAGGATGGCAGAATGTCGAAGCAAATCAACAAAGATGTTTTGAATTCATCGACTGTGGTTTTAGCGCCGAAGGATGCCGTCCTTTTTGTGTAGATCAAGGATGTCTTGGAACGGCTAGATGTGTAGGCAATATGAAATGTTGCTGCACTCTTTGCCTGATAGGATAATTTGGATATCAGTACATGTTTACTGTTAATTTAGATACACATACAGAAATGTATAATTTTGTTCAACACCATGGTTGAATTCATTTCTAAGAAGTGACACTATTTGTGCAAATTAAATTTTCTACATCCTAAATTAGCATTTTTCCCAAAACCTGTATAAAAGTGACAAACATAGGTAAAACTTCAAATTCCAATAAATCATCCAAACTAAAATTTCTTTATAAAGGCTTATAAAAAAGGGTGAATTTCTCATTTCTCTTTCATGAACGAATAGCTTCATTTGACTTCGAGCACTCAGTCAAATTTAAACATTGTGAAATAAGTAGCTCTGTATTGTGGCATCAAGAATTTTCGTTGTATTAATTTCAGCATTTAATGTTGTGCAATCTCAATACAAATATGTTTTTTTTCAAAGCTCTGTAATGACCGCTTTTTACTTTTCGGATTTCTTTCCAGCTCTAGACACTGTCTCTTTGATATTTGCCCACATCTCATATTTTTTCTATTTTCTATTATACATGTATGGTATGACCTGTTCATAAACATCGGAAGTAATATATACCAGATGCTTCAGAAAGGTTATCTCAATAAGTCATCAGATGATTGAGAGGAAGCAATATTTAGAGAATTCCAAATTAACAAATTGTTTCGTATCTATAGTCCTCACAGTGAAATACAATTCTTTGATACCAATTTTGATACACAAGCTGGCACATTTCGTCGACTCATCAGTTGTGCTCAAGGCCTTAAATGTTATAATTAAAAACCAAATCAACAATCCAAAAAGTTGAAGAGGAAATTAAAAAATACCAAAATGACAAAAAACTGTAAAGCCAAAACCAACTAAAGACAGAGCTATGCACGAGGGAAATACTCCTTAGTTTTCACAGATTTTACAATTTCGTAACAGTAAATTTTAAGTATCAATTTTGGACTAGTATCAAAATACTAGCAACTGAGCTGGGGATACACTCGGGGACTTGGAGTCCACCAGTAGTGGCATCAGCTCAGTGGTTAAAATACAATTCTTTGATAACTATTTTGATGCACAAGATGTACGACTCATCAATTGAAATTATATTAAGGTACGTCAGAGTTTATAAGGATACAGACAAGTCGTTTGCATTTGTTAACAACGTTGCAATAGAAACTACTGTAGGATGTGAAGTCGTTCATTGCCAGTGATTTGTTAGAAATTGTAATTAATTCGTTCCTAAACGTCTATTACTGTACCGTATGTCGGTTTTTCTTTAACCCTTTTACATAAATTTTCGTTCAGTGCCAAACTGTTTTTACAGCCTATTGTCCAGTGACGTTTACAATCACATGACGTTAACAATAGCGCAACTTCAAACTCCATAAGGGTGGGGGGAATTGATTCTAAATATTGAAAAATTTAGAGATTTTAATCTCATGGAATATTCCTTAATGCATCCATTTCGTCGATTTCGTTCAAGGTATCATTTTTAACTTATTTTCCGTAATGATATATATTGAATTTGTCTAAGGATGAAGAAAAATTTTACAGGACAATTGATCAGACTCGCACCAAACTACAAGAAGGAGAATTTGTTTGTTGAATTTTGCCTTGTGGTAGACTGTATAAATGATGAACTCTGGGTAACCTTTTTTTCGGTGTGTCATTGTGGATGGTGGATGTTGCATTCAACGCATAGTTTCTTATCCGTTAAGCCTGTGACTTTTGACATGGCGATCCTACATTCCGTCGTCGTCGAAGCTTCTTCATGATCAATAAATCAAATGTGGAGAAAAATTATGTACATTCAACTATTACACTGAAAACATAGACAACAGCGACACTGGGTTACGTGGAACCCTTACGACTTTTTCAAATTAGTAGACAAAAGTGGCTACAATTTAAAAAAAAAGTTTTAATATTGAAGAATAAAATTTGCATTTATAAAATTGTCAATTTTCTGGTCCTTCCTCGTTCAGGTCCGAACAAGCTGAGCATTCCCGTTGTCTATCGTTTGGCATTCTTTGGAGCTTAATTCTTATAAATTCTCTTCCTCGCGGTTCATTTTCATGTTGTTCAATTGGTCCTTTGATAACTCTTCTATAACACTCTGTATGAATCTTAGTCTTAAGTGGCCTGTCGGATTAATATTTTCGATATAATATATATGTATCTCTCACAATTCTATGCAAAATGTTAAATACAATTTTTTCCCACAATTTTATTGTTTTTCGGTCCCTTTGATAGAATGATAACATCATATCTGATAAGTCAAGACCACCCATGTTATTATGGCAAAAGTTTTGAATTTTCTGTTCATTGTTCCCATCTTGACTCGCTTTGCAAGAGGATGATAAAATACGCACGGGCTTACTACGTGCTCGTTCGCGAAAGTTGCATATTAATGGAACTTTGTCTCGCGTAGACGAATTTACCAACCCTAATTTGTGGATTTTTTTTATCATTAACGGCATACGCCTGTTTATCCGAATTGTTCCAGTGAAAAATACATGTTTCTTGCAAACAGTTGCCGCGCCAATTCAAAGGACGTAAGAAAGCTGGATTCGCACATTGCAAAGGATAGTCAATGGTTATTTCCGTATAACGAACAAGCCAGATCTAATTTTAATGTACATCGTACTGGATCTTTTATATTAGTCAAACAACCATACAAGACATGCAAATCGTGTATATGAAGAACGGGGGTGTTTTTATTTCATGTACAAGTACAGGGCGTGCATCATTTTCCATTCAGAAAAATATTAAACAAAACTTTTTATTACTTCACTAAATACTTTTACGAAATTGGAATTTTTAATTCGCAAACCATCAATTTTTTTTCAGCATAAGTTCATATGAAAAATACAAAACGCTTTTTATTTCGATCATAAAATAGTATTTTCCTTACTTCGAACAGGGACCACTCCTAAATAGATCCCTCATTGTAAGGCACTGAAATCGGACGCCACAAACACACGCAAAAACATACTGACTGACAAAACTTTATTACGAATAAATAATCTATTATTATGTATTATTGTTCATTTTTATTACAATTAGTTTTTTTTTATTAAAAAAAATATGATTTACAAGGGTAGGTCGGTGTGGCGTAAAATATAAATATACCCGTAAATTATATATCGTCAATTTAAAATGATTTAATGTAGTCCAGTTTTCCTCATTCCCTTTGATAAGCCAACACATTTCAATGTTAAATATATCCACTTGAACATTTTGAAAAAATGTCCAAACATTACATTTTGATTATTTACAAAAATAAATAAAAACGTTGGACCATTCCATTAGAGATGGGGGGTAAATAATCCATGGTTTTTAATTAAAGACCACCAGAACGTAATTATTATGGTAATGCTCAGGTATATCTGATTTTTAAATTATTTGGAATTAAACGTGTCATTGAACTGTGTGAAATAGGGATTATTATAACGTCAAGAAAAAAACATCGGCCCAAAATCGGCCCCGTGGCACTCAATCGTATAAATTCAAATCGGCCTAAAATCGGCCTGTGGCACTCAACCGTATAAAATCAAATCGGCCCAAAATCGCACAGAAAATGTTAAAATGAGATACATGACCTTTTGTTTCCAGTAGACGTAATTACTTACCGTCTTTTCCACTGCTGAAAATGCCTCAAATCATTTACGAGCAAAATTTTTATTTTTTTAGGGCAATTCGTCGATTTATGCGCAAAATATGACGTCACAACAATCCAATGTGACGCTGCAGAATATGTGCAAGTTTTGTTTCCAAAAGTTTGAACTATGATGACTTTTAGAACATGTAATTCTTTTTGTTATTTTAAATGTACGAGTATGTAGTAAAGCACCAATCTTTCACCAAGAAATTAGTTGCCGCAATATACGGGACAGACATTAGACCAAAGAAAATATCTCCGTAAAGAAATGGTAAATCAGTTATTGGAAATTTTAAACTGTTACTTTTATCATTATGTTTTTGCATATCTTGTCATCTTCAATTGATAAACGAACGATCTAAAACGATCTAACAGAATGTATCATTAGCATGATTAGTATTAGCTGTATTTAACATGCCGGTAAAGACGTAAGGCCATTTTCGCCTGTATTTATTTCACTTCTAGGGCCAATTGAATTTGGAATTTCGAATCTTCCATGATCCTTCTGGGCTTTCGTAGGATACTTATATTTTGCTAATACATAACTACAATGTAAATAATCCAAGGTAATATAAGGTTATGCCCTGCCATTGAAACTATGACTAAATGGAAAGGTAACTGCTCCGAAACTCGTGACAACTATTCTGAAAGCACAAGAAAACTTCCTTTTAAGAACAGTTCTCATCTTGAATACCTGTATATTCTCGAAACTTGCATTAATATTTTGACATACTTTTTTATTGTTTTGTTACCAGCAATCTATCATTATACTCATTGTGTCAGGTTATTTAGCAGTTTCTTTATCCCAGTGAGCCAAAGCTTTTCGTTCGACGTCTATTCTCGTAGTGAAAATTTTCCAGTCCATCAACCAATTTTTCCGAAGTTCTAAAAAAGAACAATCAGAAAAAATAGATCGTCTTTAAAATTACTAGACCACTTCAGACAAAATTTGGATGGAAAGGCACCTTTTTAAAAAAATCCTTGCGAGGTACGGACCATGGAACTACCTGAAATAAGCAAAACAATTAAGATCTCAACTGAAACTACTTATCCATTTGGCACTCTAATAATATAATAAAAACAAAAGATTTTCTTAAACATTTCACCGAGCAACTTGGCAAATTGTGAAATGGTCCTTGGAAAATCAATTTGTAAAACTGTGATTGGCTGTTCAAAACTCGGACTTAATATGTGTACCTTCTGTATAATTACAAATTTGGATCAATTATTGACCGAATATGAAAGACTTTAATCCTTTTTTTTTCGACTTTCCTCCGGACGTCATAATTCCTTTCTTAAAGTGTCCAGATTCCATTTAAGCGATACAAGCTCCTTAAAAGCCTTCTCTTTCTATTTTTCTAATCCCTTGTACCTGTATCTACCGACATGGTTTGTAATCTACAGCTATTAAACTACTAATTTATAGTACTAAATATTTCCTAGGTACGGACCATGGATCAAATAGTACTTATTAAGATATATACATGAAATAACCAAAAAAATTAAATATAGTTAGCCGTTTTGGGCCTCTAAAAATAGAATTAAACAAAAGAATTTCTAAAAATGGCCAATTGTAAAATGGCCCTTGGAACATCCATTTCTAAAACTGTTACTGGCTGTTCAATGCTTGGACTTATATGTGTACCTTCAGTATTACAAAACTGAACCAATTATTGACCGAATATGACAGACTTTAATTTTTTTTTTCGACTTTCCTCCGGACGTCATAATTCTTTTCTTAAAGTTGTCCAGATTCCATTTGAGCGATACAAACCCCATGGGAGCCTTTTTGTGGTATTTTTCTAGTCATTTGTACTTCTAGGTACCCACTACAGCTGTTAAACTACTATTTGATAGTACTAATTAAAATGTGATAATATATGGTTGTGTTCCTGAGGATATCCGACAATAGATGTATATTTTTGATATCTGTATACATCTGGCTCCATTGTAAACGCAGTACTTCAAACCAGAAGGTATGTCACTTTAATAACAATTACAGTTTTGTTATAAACTAACATAATTTGGAAAATTAAAGCTATAGTTAAAACATTATTTTTGATCGAGCACTGCTGATGAGTTGTCAGTCAACGAAATTGCCATAAAAATTTATTTCGGTATTTTGTGATACGTTTTGTTAATGATTTATTGAGTAAGTTTAATAATTAATTAATTTTTTGAAAGGAAACGATTGGTTATTTTGTTAGGAGTGTATTTTGTGTTTTTTAGAGACGTATCAACCGATTAACAGAAATGAAGATTTGCACAATTTTACTACTGATTGCAATATGTTTTGCTGGTAAGTTGATTATATAATGCAGTAGTTTTCCGCTGAGCAGCGGAGGGGACGGGTTTGTCTTCTTTGGTTAACATAGAAATGACCGGGGCTTTATTTCGGCCAATTCTGTAACAGAATTTTAGCAACTTATTTAACATTTAATGAGTAGCATTTCGTTAACCTGGAAAGAGACTAGGGGTGCATGTAGGAAAATTTAAATTACAAGTCATAATTATAGCATGTGTCTTTCGTGTATCATTTTATCATAAAGTTCAAACTTTTATCTCTTCCTACATGACTAATTTTTAACTCTTCCTGTTTACCAGGAGGTATAAACATCTTTAAAACTTACCTTTAAACAAAATTCATTCAATCTTTATTTTCATCCCTAATAAAAAATAAAACATCTTTTCCTGGCATAACTCTGACTCAGATTGTGGTGTTGCTTGTGAGGTCATTTTATATTTGTTATGGTTTCTGATGCTCAAATTTTAAGCCATGAACACTGCAGATGAGAAAGTTGTTTATGACATTTGTATATACATTGTACCGGAAGTGTTATTATAGTGTAAATGTTCATTTTATAGCAATTCACTCCTCTTTAAGACCGTGTTTGTTATGTTTCTCTAATGTTTAATATGCACATAACTAATGATGAATTATTTTAACTTTAAGGGTATCAGAAGGTAGAAGCCTACGCTGCGGAGTCTTGTGTTCCACAAGTTGATTGTGGATTTTTTATTGATGGATGCGCTTCAATTTGCGCTAGAAGAGGATGTAATGGCGAATCTAGATGTGTAGGAAACATGCAGTGTTGCTGTACTGGATGCTAAAGAACTTCAGCATATCTCCCCTCACAAACTTACACATTTATTTTTAGGAAACTCTATAGCTTAAGAATACCTGCTACTGTAACCTTTCCTAGTATGTCTTTAATTTTCAATCCTTATATAATGAATATTTCCGAGATTATTTCAAAATAAAATCATGTAGTGAAAACTTTTTTGTTGTGTGTAGCTCTCTTAGACTTTAGGGACCATCTGAGTTTTTGTCATCAAATATGCACCGTCACCCGTTCGTTAATTTTTCACATCTCCTATGAAAAATGATATCCAAATTAAATAAAGTCTTTATATGATTCTCCGGTCTGACAATTAAGTAAAAGTGTTTGGTTGAATTTCAAAATTTGTTTGTAAAAGCAGTGATATATATATATATATATATATATATATATATATATATATATATATATATATATATATATATATATATATGAACCGACAACTGATTCGAGGAATCTGTGGGATAGTGGGTATGAATTTTCCATCTAAATTCAATGTTTTATACATTAGTCCCTCTCCAGGATAGGGGAAGGTATATTACAAGTGTTGTAGCTTTTGTTTTATCGTATTCTGTTTATCTATGGTTTGCTTTTAAGTTATAATTTTTAGGGTTATTATCTATGTAGCTGTCTTCAAAATTTGAATTGTGTTCTGAGTTTGCTTTTATTGGATTTCCCCTTTATCGTATAGCTTTGTTATTCTTTTTACAACATTATTCTAATGATGACGATGAGCGTAAAATTTGCAGACAATCTAGACTTAGATAATATTTTTGGAAGCTTGCTCATAGACAAAAGGGGTTATTGTACAAGTGAAACCAACTCATACTAGAGAGTATCTGCTGACCAAAAAATTACTACCTTTAGAAAGTGTAACGATGTACAAACAATTTTTATATTAACGGGGTATACAACTGGAGAAAAGAAAATTGTGTAACATTTCTTGTAAGTTATGGTTTTAAGAGGTAAAGTTGATCAAAAGTGCAGCAAAGTTATTTATAGAGTAACATCTTTACAATCCATCACCATCGGATGTAAAAGAATTGTCGGAGGAAACATATGTTGTCGGAATGATTTGATGTAATATAAATATGCACTTCAGGAAAAAGAAAGGTTATCATTTGTAAATATCAGTATATTGGATGTAAGCCAATTTGATATCAAGCCAACCAAATTATATTTATTACTTAAACAAAATATTTTATATGTCTCATTACAAACACTTTTGATTATACATTGTAGTTGACATTCATCCGCAAATGGAACTTACTATCTTTTTGTCGTTTGTGTTTTCTTTGTGGTGTGCGATAACTTATTTATTAAATATCTTGTTACAAAAACCCTCACCCTCCACGCAACAATATTTTATATGTCTCATTACAAACACTTTTGGTTATACATTTTGTAGTTGACATTCATCCGCAAATGGAACTTACTATCTTTTTATCGTTTGTGTTTTCTTTGTGGTGTGCGATAACTTATTTATTAAATATCTTGTTACAAAAACCCTCACCCTCCACGCAACTTTGTTAACTGAAATTAACTTTACTTAATATAATTATCTCAACCCCAAACATTACACTCATCACTTTTGGACTCAAACTCTTAGTACCAAATTCCCTATGACTCAGCAATCTTTGACCTAAAAATTTGGACTCATTTAAAATGAAACTAGCTCCATAATGACTATGATTAAGGAAAACATATGAAAAAAAACACAATGTTACGATCTGATATTTGAAGAAAATGTGTGTAATGGGATTATAAAAACACTGGGAATAAAATCTATTTCTTCGAAATTTAAGGGATATCAGTATTTCAAAAATAGATGCACATCTAATTCTGCATTAGATAAATAAACAGGTATGTTGAACTGAACGTTTGATATTTTTTTACCATTTTCTAGGTTTATACTGATGACACTTCATCTGAGAATCCACTTTGTTGAAACAGAAAGTGCATTGTCGAAATGAATTCTAAGATCAGTATAACACACAACATAAATAAGGACAAAGCACAAGAAGCAATTAAATTGGCATTAGCTATTAACATTGATAACACATTTTTCTTGTATGTTTAAGGGCATGAATTATCTATTCTACAACACACATTGAATGATTCATCAACAGTTAAAAACTTATACATGCAATGCTGCTCCCAAACCTGACACTTAACAGCATGTGTTGTCATAAATGCAGTAGAGGCCTAATTCACAATAACGCAATATTCATCAGATATATCCGTATACTTCCAGAACGTTGTTCAATTCAATCGGCTGAGATGGAACCAAAGTAGTCAAAAGGAGATCAGAAAAACAGAGGGAAACGACAACCTTTACTGTCCCCGACTAATTTTATAACGTATCGTATTTACGAATAAATTGTCAGATTCGTGTGAGTGGTCAAATGGACATCTCCTGTGTTACACAATTTTGGATTCCCTTTTTGGAATTCCTTGATTTTAAAGTGGATAATATTTACGTTCATTGACTATATCTATCAATAAAATTATCGTTCAATATCTATAAGTTCATGGAATGTTAATTATATGTTTACAAAAATGTTTTGAATTCATCATTCACTATGTATTACTTTGATAGTAACTATCCTACATCTCATTTTGTGAATGAAATTTTTGACCCCCAAATATATACCCTAAGCCTTGATAGCCCATAGCTTACATTTTATTTACTTTACTCAATGAACTTTATCGATATAAAAGCACCAAACAGTCCTGCTTCATTTTCAATCTTTCCTTATCAATATCTATTTCCAATATCCTTTTCACTCCCAAATATTTTTACTGGTCTGTTGAATTCAAAACACATCCACCGACGTTTAACCAAAAACATTATCATTGCTTTCGTCCTCTTTCAATAAAGTTGAAATATCTTGAAGTCAAAACTAAGGAAAACATATATTGAGTTATTGTAAATAAGGAACGGGTGGGTATTAATTTTTTTTTTATCTTGTTTAATCTGTGATCTTAGTAGTTGGTCTTTTTATGCTTCTAAAAACTTTTATTACAGGGCTGTAGATTTCATAAGCTGCTTAATGATTTTAAAAAGTTTTATAACAGATATTAAAATCTTTTAGCTAAATACCCGGCTTCCAGAAAAGCACTTGTCACGAACGAGTTTTCCCATCCTAGTTTCTATCGTAATATCATAGATACATTCAAAAGTCTCCCCAATAACCCACAGAAACTTGGTAGTTACTTAATGTCTTTTCACAGTAAGGGTTACAAATGTGACATTGTGTGTAATTCTGTACAAATTGCTCTCCGACTGCCTTGAAGACTTTAGATTTATACTGGCCTCTCACGAATACTGCACATTTATGTTGAACTTTACCACGATATTGCATTAAAACCTTTATTGGATGGTTATTTCAGATTTTTCCTTTAACAAAGCGACAGCATCCGACCTGCAGCTATGGGAACCTTAGTAGTTTTACAGTTAAAACTATCCCCTTCTGACCCAGCTATCTAAATTATGTACCGTCTAACATTTGTTGTTAATCATACTCTATTGGTTTTTATAGTATGTTTTATACCCAAGACTGTCAGGGTAGAGATAAGGGGGGGGGGGGGGGTTGGGTACCCATAAAACCGGTTTAACCCCATCACTGTTTAGTGTTTGTACCAAGTCAGGCTATCCTGTTGTGTTTATGATTTTGTTTTGTACTCTTTTATGTTATTTATTGTCCGGGGTTTTGTTTGTTGGGTAGCGTTGATTGATTTATGTCATTGTTGACATTTCCTGTTACAAATGTATCCATTTTCTTGTTCCTTATTATCGTTTAATTTTTATATTTTTCATGTTTCTTAATCTCATTAATCAAAGATTGCCCTTTTTCACTTTTGTTGAAAATCTTAATTTGCGTACATCTTATGCGAATTGCCATATTTGTCATGTGGCCACAGAAGGACGATTTTGAGTAAACGATTCCACAATCCTACTTTATTGGTCGCATTTCGTTTCTAGTGATAGTCAAAATTTCAGTCTAAGTTCTTTATTCGCATTTTACATGTATAATTATGAGGGTTTAAGCATACAATTTTGTTAATTTGTATATACTGGTCTGATGTAAATTAACAAATAATTGAATTATTAGAAAGAGGTGATAACGTACAATTTAGATGTAAATTAAGTTTATACATGTATGTGATATTAAAGTACTGTCAAACTTATACATTCATATGTAATCTATATTCCGACAAGCAGTAAATTCTTATTGATCAACAGAACCGACACAGACTTGTCAAACTTAATTTCTTGCAGTTAATCATCACTAAATAGGAAAAGCTCCCGATGCGTGGAACACAATTGTAGGAATATTCTTAAGGCTATTATAAAGGCAGTAAAGACAACTTTTATATGTATCTATCTTCTTCCTTTTATATGTATCTATCTTCTTCACTGCAAAAGACAAAATTTAATTTAAACGAATTTGTCCTCACTCCTCCGATGTGACAGCTTCAAGAACAAACATTAGTTAATGTAATAAAGAGCCAACGTCAACTTCTGTGGGTAATTAGAGATGACAATTTAAAAGTCATGATAAAATGAATATATGACAGCTTATTGTATATTATCAGTGCCAACTGTACTAAAATTTTCCACCACATGATGATGATTTTTTTTTAAAAGAATTAAGATAATTCTGTAAATCGGTAAATACAAGAGGAATCATGACTTTTAAAACTTACCACTATGTAATATTTTCTTTCGCGAGGTGTCGTTGTGTGACGATCAGTAATAGGGTAGTATAGGGATATATAAACACAGACGAACGGAAAATAAAAGAAAGTTGTCACGAAAATAACCATGTACCATCCTAATAAAACAATTTTAGATTTTACGGAAAATTAACGTATTATATGCCGCATTGGCAAAACAAATGAGTTTTAAAAAAGTAACAATAAAATATAAAAGTATCAGGATACGTTGAACTTTAGGTGTTCTCTAGTAATTTTTTATTTCCTTAAACCGTAGTAGGATATGAATTGTTTTTAATAAAAATTTCAGCCCAATCGTAATGCGCCAAATCACTCTAGTTGTGGACAAATATATTTATGTTGTATATAATAACCCCCTACAATGACAATATAATGACACGTTTCCCCATATGCAGGGAAATGTTCACCTTTTCCGTTACCGTCTATAAATTAACAAATCATCCTATGGACCGTTTCTTGGAAAAACATGATGTGTAATTCGGTCAAAGAAATTATCGTTCATTATTACCGGTATCATCATGTATATATACATGTACGTGTATTCTGCTGATTATCACAGATTTATTCAAGTCAGCAAGGTACGTTATTCGTTTTGTGGTACTTGTATTTATTCACAGCTATTTTCATTTGCATTATATATATATCAGACAGGTGCAAGATTTTGAATAATTCGTCAATATTTTTCTTTTCTATAATATGATATGACCCGCTGTCATAAACATCGGAAGTACACATATAATACCAGATGCTCCAGCAAGGCCATCTCAATGAAGTCTTCAGGTGATTGAGAGAGAAACTGACAATTGTTTTCGTATATAACCAGGTTACAACAGAAACTAGGATGTGAAGTCGTTCGACCTTACATTTTGTTGTCAGATGATATTGGTACCGATTTGAAGCTTTTTGAAAGTATTTAGCAACTATTCAGAAACCAAAGAACATATCTTCTTAATAAATATAGTTCGCCAATATTTTTCATTGATTACTTATGGAAATATCAATCAACCTGTTACATGTATTATTGGCAATCCTTTTGTTATTTGAAGGAAATGAAGATTTGTACTGCATTCGTAGTAACACTGCTTTCGCTTTGTTTGATTGGTATGTATTTGTTTTAAATTAGGACTTGCCCAGCGTAAGCAAACCTTTTATGATGTCAGAACATTTAATTTTTGTTAAATGTATTTAACTATTTTATCATATAATTATAGCAAATAAGTAGTAAATTTTACTGTTCGATAAAATGCTAAAAAATTCCAAAAAAAACAGATACATGTAAATTGCCGAGATTTTGCGGGGTGATATCAAAAAATTCTTAACCGAGGATTTGCTTTGCAAGCTAATATGAAAAAGTATTGACTGCTTCTGGAAATTATATGATAAAAAGATCATGTTATAACATCTTTCATATCAGATACATTATCAGCCCTCGGTCTAGATAACAGTCCTCGAGCTAAAGGTCTCGGGCTTATATGAAAACCTACGGCTGATCATGTATCTGAAATCAAAAATGTCATGTGATAATCTATATATGTTGCATACAACTGGTTACAAAGTTGGCACAATTATTAAGTAAAGTCAAGAAATACCAAATGGAGGGAAAAATCGAAACAACTGACAAACTCCGGAGAACAACGAAGACAAGACTAAAACAACACATGCACTACAATTAAAAACTAAAAACATATGAACAACATGGACCCCACCAAAAAACCGGGGGTAGACTCAGCTGCTTCGGAAGAGTAAGCAGTCTCTGCTTACTGCAGGACATCCGCAATGCTGCCCATGTCAAATCCAGTATAAGGATAGGATAACATCAATGGAACAAGCCCATTTTCATTTGTTTTTTTCATACCTGTCAACCAAGTCATGATGACGTCCATAAAACTTTAATAAAGAGCTTAGGAGCAACATACCCCTGTATAAGCTACTTTTTTTGTCAGGAGCCGGGCTCTGTCCAGGAAGTCAATATATATGTCACAAGCTCTGGAATAACGTTTGAGTTTTGAAATATATACTCCATACGCCGGCGCTTCTGGAATATTGCCCTCAATAATTTATCAATTTATCACTGTTGCAAAGACAGCTTTATATAGTTAAGTGAAATCTTGGATATTTAAACATTTATTTTCTAAAATAGTGTTCATTTGTTTGGATTTGTGAAAAACACGATATCAGTTATTACACAATAGGTATATCTTTTATCAGCATAATTTGAAAGTTCTGATCATTAAATTCGTTAAATGAGACATATGAGAGGTGGCGGAGTTTTAGAATTCATACAAAACTGACATGAAATCTAAAAATATCCACATAAAACATTTTGGGAGAAAGTAGAGAATATCGTCGTAACACCTCAGAGTTTTCAATTCTTTTTTATTATTATTAATTTTATGACTAGACAATGACAACAGAATATAATCCAACCCTAATTCATTAATATTTATTACATTGCATATAGCATTCTTTATCATATTAAACATTCCTATAAAATTATGAAACAAAAAATATTAAGATGAATTTGATATGTGAAATGAAATATAACATAGTTACACTGTATTTCGTGAATATATCGTTTTATGCATTAAAGAGTTGTTTCAATCCACCCTTTTAAATTGCTTGCACAAATTTTCAATTTTTATTTGAAAACAAAACGGATTGGAGGTAAAAAAAAACACAAAAAGATGTTTGGAGCCCTACATCACCCTAACAAAATAACCAAGTGTATAAATCATTCAAAGCAGCAATCATAAAATACAACAACAATAACAACAATATTTATTGTGCAACGACAAAATGCAATGGGTTTGACAAACATAGCTCAGTAAAATAGTTTTACAGATAAAAAAGACAACAGAATCAAGTATGAAATTAATAATCAAGAAGACATTTTTGTATAAATGTTGCAACTCTAGTTAATAAGATCTCATTATAATTATTTATTAGATATGTTATGATATTGTATTATTATATTTATTTTGATATGGTATTGTAATTATTATATTATTTATCTTGGCCTGATTTGTTTTGCGTAGCCTTATAACATGTATAATATGTTTACATAATATTTATAGTTGTTTACCAAATAATGTTATAACTGCGCAGTTTAGAAATCACTGGAACAATAATGGATACTGATGGAATAACTAGAACTTTCTATTTGACTTACGTAATAATTATGGTGTGATTCGAACTTCTACCGTATTCCAGAAGTTTCCGTTCTACAGTATATATATGGACACGAAAGTTAGACTTGCAGAACATCATTTACCGGACCACAGATAGACATTTTTGTGTTCTCAGCTGTTGGATTGATTTACGTTTCACACATCATCCTCGACATACTTTTATATGCGTTGCATCATACTAGATTGTGACTGATTGGATATAATATTCCGTTTGGATTCAGGCAACAGTGACCAGAATTCCGGATCAAGAAAAAACAGGATTTTGAACAGTTAAGTTGACATTTTAGTTTTTTTGTAATTTTTTTTTTTGTAAACTTTGTGTATATAATAAATCTTGTTAAATTTTATTATTGATTTGTGTCTTTTGTTGGCTACAATTTAAAGGTGATTTCGGCCGTAACAGAAATTGGGGGCTCGTTTCGGGATAACGTTAATATCTTATTAAATTTTTTCAGTATTTTTATTAAAAATTAGCCAACAAAATTCTACAAAATGGAATTTGATGCTGGTAAATTTTTGAAAACGCCAGACCTGGAAGGGTTTGATAAATTAAAGAAAGACGAATTAGTGTTGCTTGCTAAACATCTAAAAATAGATTTTAGAACATCTATGAGAAAACAAATTATAAAAAATTTGGTAATAGACAGTTTAGTTGATTCAGAAATTTTTGGTGAAGAGGCTCTTGACCTCAAGGTCGAAAATGTTGATGCTTTAAAATTAAAACAGCTTGAATTAGAACACGAACTTAAATTAAAACAATTGGAAAAACAATTTGAAAACGAAGTTAAATTAAAACAATTAGAAAAAGAAGATGAATTTAAATTAAAACAATTAGAAAAAGAAGATGAATTTAAATTAAAACAATTACAGGCAGAACTTGAAATGAGGGAAAGGTTAGAGATGGAGAAAATAAAAATAGAAATGGCTAAAGTAGAAAGCAACACTAAGTCAAAATCAGAACATTTTGAGGCAGCAAAAAATATACGTTTGGTTCTTAAATTTTGTGAAAAAACGGTGGATAAATTTTTTCCACAATTTGAGAAAATTGCTCAAAATTTGAAATGGCCAAAGCCTTATTGGACTACAATGCTGCAAAGTGTTTTTGTGGGCAAGGCCGCTGAAATTTACTCAGCTCTATCTTCAGAAAAAAGTTCTGATTATGACACTGTTAAACAGGAAGTTTTGAAAGCTTATGAGCTAGTGCCAGAAGCATATAGACTGAAATTTAGGTCTTATAAAAAGTTTGAAACACAAACCTATGTTGAATTTGCTAGGGAAAAAGAAGATTTATTTGATAAATGGCTTACGTCAAAGAAAATAGATAAAAATTTTGATAAATTAAGACAATTAATGTTATTAGAAGAGTTCAAGCAGTGTGTTAATTTAGACTTAAAAACACATTTAGATGACAAAACTGTTGAGACATTGCAAGATGCAGCTGTTGTTTCCGATAATTATACCATTTCACATAAAAGAAGTTTCAAAGGTCAAAATTTTAATATTTATAGTGGAAATTACAAAAATCAAAGCACTGAGCGTACTGATATTAAGCCTGTTGCACAGAATAAGAGTCCGTCTAGTTATAATATGTCTGGTCCAAAGTTTGATACTTTTGAGAAGAAGTCACTAACTTGTGCTTATTGTAAGAAAAATGGTCACCTGATGGCTGATTGTTTTAGACTCCAGAAGAAGAATGAAAGAGATCATAAGCCCAAGTCCAGTGCTTGTACGACACCCGTTGTTACCAATAAGTTGGAATGTCCTGCGAGTCAGGCTTTTAAGTCCAGTTTTTGTGATTACATGGAGGATTATAAGCCCTTTATGTCTGATGGGCTTGTTTCTATTGTTGATAATACTACTCCTCAGCCTATTAAGATTTTACGGGACACTGGAGCTTCTCAGTCTTTGTTGTTAGAAGGTGTGTTGCCTTTGTCCGAGGAGACGTCCGTTGGTGCCTCCGTTTTGTTACGAGGTGTGGAGTTAGGTTGTATAGATGTTCCCCTCCATCGTATTTATTTGAAGTCAGATTTAATTACTGGACCAGTTGTTGTGGGTGTTCGTCCTACTCTCCCTGTTGAGGGTGTTTCATTATTGCTAGGAAATGATCTAGCTAGGAACAAAGTGGTTGCTGAACCAATTGTTACAAGTGAACCGGTGGTGGATGTTAAATCACCTGAAGATGATTCTGAACTGTATCCAGCTTGTGTTGTTACTAGGGCAATGGCAAGAAAACAACAAGATGAGGATTTACAAGAAGGCCAGTATGATTATATGGACCTTTCTGACTCTTTCTTTGCCGACATTGAAGGTCTCGGTAGCTCAGAAAAGGCCATAAGACCACCTGGTACCAACAAGCATGTAATTATGCCATGGCCAGACGTGAATAGCCATTCATTAGACAAAAGAACATTTAGGGAAGAACAGAACAAAGACCCTGAGGTTCTTCAGCTCTGCAAGAGGGCTCTACCCCAAGAAGAAGCAGAAAAAGTGGCCGAATGTTACTACCATCAAGACGGCATTTTGATGAGGAAGTGGAGGCCCCCTGATGCTATCCCAGAGGAGGAATGGAGAGTGGTATACCAAGTGGTGGTGCCTAAGGTCTATAGGCAAGAAATTATTGGTCTTGCCCATGACACCCCCTTGGCTGGACATTTAGGTATAAGGAAGACTTGCCTTAAGATATTACAACATTTCTACTGGCCCAGACTTAGAAATGACGTCACAGAATACTGCAAATCATGCCATATATGCCAGGTTGTTGGCAAGCCTAACCAGAAAATACCACCAGCACCACTTCTGCCAATTCCAGCCTTTGAAGAACCTTTCAGTCGAGTACTTATTGATTGCGTTGGACCTTTACCAAAAACCAAGACTGGAAATGCTTATTTATTAACGATCATGTGTACATCCACTCGCTTTCCTGAGGCTGTTCCCTTAAGGAATATCAAGACACCAACTATTGTCAAAGCTCTTATCAAATTTTTCACACTAGTAGGACTTCCTAAGTCTATACAGTCCGACCAGGGTTCAAATTTCATGTCAGGTTTGTTTCAGCAGGTCGTTTACCAGTTAGGGATTGCTCAGTATAGATCAAGTGCTTATCATCCAGAATCTCAAGGTGCCTTAGAACGTTTTCATCAAACATTGAAGAACATGATTAGGACTTTTTGTCTTCAATTTGACAGGGACTGGGATGATGGTGTTCACTTTCTACTTTTTGCGGTTCGAGAGGCTGTTCAAGAATCCCTTGGTTTTAGCCCCTTTGAGTTAGTGTTTGGTCATACTGTAAGGGGACCTTTGAAATTGATTAAGGAAAAATGGCTTACTGAACACACTGACTTGAATCTTCTAGACTATGTATCTAGATTTAAAGAAAAATTGTATACTGCTTGTCAAATTGCTCAGAAAAACTTGAAAACTGTACAAAATAAGATGAAAATATGGTATGATAAAGATGCCAGGGACAGAGTTTTTGAGCCTGGTGATAAGGTACTTGTATTTTTGCCAGTCCCTGGGCATCCTTTACAGGCTAAATACTGTGGTCCTTATACAATTGACAGTAAAATCAATGATTTGAATTATATTGTAAAAACTCCAGGTCGGCGTAAACAAAATAGAGTGTGTCACATTAATATGTTAAAACCATATTTTGAGCGTGCTAATGAAGGTGAGAGTAAACCAGTTGCCACTTTAGCCATTGTTAAAACAGAGAACGATCATGACAAATCAGACATAATTGAACCATCTTTTGATTCCAAGACTATAGAACAAACTGTTAGATTGAAAAATTCTGAAATTTTATCAGATTTAGACTCAAAACTTGCACATCTGACTTTCGATCGCAGAGAAAAATTGAAAACTTTGGTATTTTCTTTTAAAAATCTTTTTCCAGATGTGCCAAACAAAACCACTGCTGTTTGTCATGATGTTGATGTAGGCGATGCTTCTCTAATTAAGCAACATCCTTACCGGCTCAATCCACTTAAACTTGATATTATGAGACAAGAAATTAGATATATGATTTATCTAGATTTTATTAAAACACTGTATACATACTATATATTTTTGTATATATTGTTCATGCGAAGTTCTCGTTACCCTCCAACTTCTTTTAAGGGGGGAGGTGTTATGATATTGTATTATTATATTTATTTTGATATGGTATTGTAATTATTATATTATTTATCTTGGCCTGATTTGTTTTGCGTAGCCTTATAACATGTATAATATGTTTACATAATATTTATAGTTGTTTACCAAATAATGTTATAACTGCGCAGTTTAGAAATCACTGGAACAATAATGGATACTGATGGAATAACTAGAACTTTCTATTTGACTTACGTAATAATTATGGTGTGATTCGAACTTCTACCGTATTCCAGAAGTTTCCGTTCTACAGTATATATATGGACACGAAAGTTAGACTTGCAGAACATCATTTACCGGACCACAGATAGACATTTTTGTGTTCTCAGCTGTTGGATTGATTTACGTTTCACACATCATCCTCGACATACTTTTATATGCGTTGCATCATACTAGATTGTGACTGATTGGATATAATATTCCGTTTGGATTCAGGCAACAGTGACCAGAATTCCGGATCAAGAAAAAACAGGATTTTGAACAGTTAAGTTGACATTTTAGTTTTTTTGTAATATTTTTTTTGTAAACTTTGTGTATATAATAAATCTTGTTAAATTTTATTATTGATTTGTGTCTTTTGTTGGCTACAATTTAAAGGTGATTTCGGCCGTAACAGATATAAGTATTTATCTTTTTCACTAAGGCTGATGTAATTCTTCAGAGTTAGTCCATTAAACATAATATTTCTGTTTTCATATTTTTTACAGCTTATAAGAAAATGGGATTCATCTTCTATACTATTACATACAATACATCATCTCGTAGTATAGGTTTAGGTGTATTATATCGACTGTTTTCTATCTTAAGTAGGTGTGAACTATTTTGTGTTTTGATGGTTTTGCTTATTAATTCATCATTATATCTTTAGCCGGATTTCCAACATTTTGATCTCGAGCACTTCTGTCAGTCAACGAAATGGTCATACAGTGCATCAAATTTATTTGTTTTGTGATACGTTTTATTACAATAAGCATTTCATAATTTTCTTTCTTTAATTAGAATCAGACATTTTTCCCTGTTGTAGTTTTGCTTAAGTAATTGTTAAGAATCTAGTTTTTTATTCTGCTGCACTCTGATTGCCAATTTTTAAGATATGTATCATATCAGCGTTGTGAAAATGAACTAATAAAAATATCAAGATGGTAATTATATGGATATCTCCATACATCAGAAAATCCATGTTCACCTTAAAGTTTCTTTACATAAATTAGCCATTCAGATTGTGGTTTTATGTGTTTAAAATTGCTAAGATATTATTGGTACACTAAATCTCGGCAATTGTTTGTTGCAATGCAGAACCAAAATTTTATCATCAAAAATATTAATAAAAATTTGGAGTGGATATCGTCCAAGTTCACCTCTGACTGCACAATTGGCAGAATTTTTATTCACACTTAACATAGATTTACAAAATTGTTATGCATTATTTCAATCACAGACTCGTAGTTATTTACACTTTTTGATATGCCTCACATCTCACACCCATATAACAAAATGGGTTTAACAAAGCTATCAAATAATTTTGACATAAGATCAATATCAGGATTATGCACACCCACACACTTGTATATTTTGAATAATGCTGTTCTTGCTTTGTCAACAAGTTCAGACTTTGCAAGAGAAAATGATCCTGGTGACGAGAATTAAATAGCTATACCCTGTAACCAAAATATTCCTTGTATATATTTCTAAACTGACTTTTGCCGAAGTTGTCTCAAAGTAACACTAAAAAGATTTATTATACCTCTAATCAGAATCTACGAATTTGATTGGCTGTTGACCAAACATTAAAATCGGCAAATGACTCCGAAACGTCCATTTAAACAGATATGACCTTGCGTACGTTATAATGACTCGATTTTGAAAAGAAAATGACCTCGCGTGCGTTATAATAACTCCAACTGGACAAGAAACTGACCTCGCGTGCGTTATAATGACTCCAACTGGACAAGGAACTGACCTCGCGTGCGTTATAATGACTCCGCCAATAAAATTATTTTCATTGACGTGTGTGACTTGTCGAATTTGTTTTTGTTATAAAGTTGATGTGATAAAAAACGAAAACTTAACTACAACTGCTCTATATCGGTATAATAAAACAATTAATTTTTATGAGGTCAAAATTGGAAAGTGGGTCCCTTTACCTGATCGACTCGCTAACCTGACCGGACTTCGGCCGTTGGCCTCAGTCAGGTCAGGTCTCGGGTCCTCAATTCCCCATGTTGACCTCATGGGCAGTAATTAATTGTATACTATTGTTTAACTTTTTGATGGTCAATGGGCGTAGGAATGACCGTCCCACCTTTTGTATGTAAGAACAGATATGCTTCAGATACAATACAAATTTACCTATAAAGGTGTGCATTTTCTACATATCCCTACTCGTCTTTCGCATTAATTTTTTAATACAAAAGTTTATAAAACTCTTATTTGAATTTTTCAAATATATTCTACAGGAAACAAAGATATTTAGAAAACAAATTGTCCGATTTCATAACAGTTTTTTTTAAATTAAATATTTTTAAAAATTTCGCCGAAGGTTAATACTATTCCGATCTGTTTTTGTTCTAGGGTGGCAGAATGTCGCAGCAAATCAACAAAGATGTTTTAAAGTGGTCGACTGTGGTATTTTCGCTGAGGGATGCCGTCCTTTTTGTGTAGAACAAGGATGTCTTGGAACGGCTAAATGTGTAGACAATATGAAATGTTGCTGCACTCTTTGCATGATAGGATAATCTGGAATATCAGTACATGTTTACTGTTGATTTAAATACACATACAGAAATGTATAATTTTTTTCAACACCATGGTTGAATTCATTTCTAATAAATGACACTATGTGTACACATTCAATTTTTTACATTAGTAAATTAGTATTTTTCCCAAAACCTGTATAAAGTAATGAAACAATAGGTAATACGTCATATTCAAATAAATTATCCGAACTAAAATTTCTTTTTCAAGGTTTTCCACGATCATCAGTACAAAGGTGACTTTCTCATTTCTTTTTCATGAAATAATAGCTTCATTTGACTTGGAGCACTCCGTCAAATTATAACATTGTAAAATAAGTTTTGTGGCGTCAAGAATTTGATTTGTATTAATTTCAACATTTAATGTCGTTTAATGTCGGTACAAATCTTGTTTTATAAAGCTCTGTAACGGTCACATGTTTACTTTTCGGATTTCTTTCGAGCTGTAGAGACAGTCTCTTTTATATTTGTCCACATTTCATATTTTTTTCTATTTTCTATTATATGTATGATATAACCTGCTTTCATAAAATTTATCCGAACTAACATTTCTTTATCAAGGCAGTAAAAAGGTGACTTTCGCATTTCTTTTTCATGAAAGAATTGCTTCATTTGACTTGGAGCACTCAGTCAAATTGTAACATTGTGAAATAAGTATTGTGGCGTCAAGAATTTGCATTGTATTAATTTCAACATTTAATGTCGTCTAATGTCGGTACAAATATTCTTTTATTAAATAAGCTCTTTAACGACCACATTTTTACTTTTCGGCTGTAGAGACTGTCTCTTTTATATTTGTACACATTTCATTTTTTTTTCTATTTTCTATTATACATGTATGATATGACCTGCTTTCATAAACATCGGAAGTAATACCAGAAAATATCAGAAAGGTCATCTCAATAAGTCTTCAGATGATTGAGAGTAAGCAATATTTCGAGAATTCCAAATTGCCAAATTGTTTCGTATCTATAGTCCTCACTGTGAAAGTATTTTAAGGTACGTCAGAGTTCATAAGGATACAGACAAGTCGTTGGCATTTTTTAACAATGGTGCAACAGAAACTAATGTAGGGTGGAAGTCGTTCATTGCCAGTGATTTACTTGAAACCCTACATTTACTAGTAGTTATCAGTTAATATTGGTATCGACTTGAAACTATTAGAAGTTATTTAGCAACTATTTGGAAACCTACAACTCTCTGACAATAGTTAGTAATCATAATTAAAATAATTCAAAAATAATAGAAATACTAAGGGTTCATTCCTTGTATTGCACATGGTAGATCTCCTTAGCTGAAATTTGGCTTCCTATTTCGGTATTTTGGGTTGAGTACTTCTTGTTTAATATAAGTTTGGTTTTTGGTCTTCCAAATGTTTCGGTTTTAATGCTGCTGATGAGAGGTAACTCCTTGAAATGCGTCGTATACAGCATAGTATAAATTTACTATATCTAATATAAGTATCTTTGGATTGTTATTTTGAAAATTCTTGGATGATGCCTCTGCTGGTGGACCCTAGGTCCCCGAGGGTATTCGCCAACCCAGTCGTCAGACTTGTCTAAAATGATTATTCATTGATTTGTTACAGAAATTACCAGTATTTAGCAAAATTCAAAAATAATAGAAATACTAAGGGTTCATTCCTTGTATTGCACATGGTAGATCTCCTTAGCTGAAATTTGGCTTCCTATTTCGGTCTTTTTGGTTGAGTACTTCTTGTTTAATATAAGTTTGGTTTTTGGTCTTCCAAATGTTTCGGTTTTAATGCTGCTGATGAGAGGTAACTCCTTGAAATGCGTCGTATGCAGCATAGTATAAATTTACTATATCTAATATAAGTATCTTTGGATTGTTATTTTTAAGGTCGTTCCTAAACGTCTTTTACTGTACTGTGTCGCTTTTTCGGGAATAAATCAAGTTTTTTCTTTAAAATGAGAGTAAGAAGTATTACATGACTTTTTGTTTCCAGTAGTCGTAATTACTTACTGTCTTTTCCACGACTGAAATGCCTCAAATCATTTATGAGCGAAATTTTCATTTTTGAGAGTAATTCGTTGATTTATGCGTAAAACATGACGTCACAACAAACAAATGTGACATTGCAGAATATGTGCAAGTTCTGTTTCCAAAATCGTGTTGACTTTTCGGACAGATATAATTGTTATTGTTATTTTAAATGTGCGGATTTGTAGTGAAGTATCAATCTTTCACCCGAGAAATCAGTTGCCGGGGTATATGGGACAGACATTAGAACAAAGAACATATCTCCGTATCAGTTATTGAAAATTTTAAACTGCTTCTTTTATCATAATGTTTTGTTTATATCTTGTCATCTTCAATTGATCAACGAACGATCTAAAACTGACATAATGTATCATTAGTATTAGCTGTATTTAACAATCGGGTAAAGAAGTAGGACGTACCGTTTTCGCCTGTATTTATTTCACTTCTAGGGCCATTTTCAAAAAATCGCCCAAAGCCTTTCAAACTTTCTTTTGCCGTTGTCTGGTGTGTGGTCTCTAAAGATTTGCTAATAAGAAAGTAACAAATAATACCTGAGTATCGCTTTTGTGGACAGTTTAAACACAATCTTGCCAATTTTGTGTCTTTAAGACAGTTTTTCAACGCGAGCGACGCTCATAACTAAAACGAATGTTTGTTGTTTAGTTTATTTATCTCTTTTCATACATATATGACAGTAGCATGGTTTTGGTTCTGAATTTCCTTCGAGGCGATATTCCACAAAGTGGTCAAAATTGAGTCAAATCGCCTTTATACATGATGTTTAAGCATAAGATTTGTGTTTGTTAACATAAAAATGAATTGCATACAATCGTTTGCAGTAAAAAGTAGGTAAAAATCAATGGTTATGAGTGAAACAAATACAGGGTGAAGTGGCCATACTCCTTTTTGCCATGTTCTGAGAATCCGACAGTAAGTACTTTGACAAGATATCGCAGTTATTTTGTTAAATTCATGGTAATTTAAGTATTTAAGAAAAGCGGGGTAATTTTGTGCCCTTTGCAATGTGGGTAGTCTGTTAAAAACCTGCACCCGAACTAAAGAATTTAATTTGTCTCTATCCACTTGGCAGAACAGGATAATTCTTGACAAAGTAAGCATTTTCAGTACTGAATACATTTACCCCTGTATAGATATTAGTCGCAGGTAATTGGTGAACTAGATTACTTCGAATCGGTGTTTGTATTAGAAAAAATAAAACCGAATACCAAAACAGTGGATAAAGTCTTCAAAATCGAAATCCAAGAGCAAGACAAACTCATGAGACATAGCCAATCAAAGGAGTAAAAAATTATAGCTACTCATGTACAAAGACACTGACAAAGCAGTGCAATATAAAAAAAAAATCAGAACAAGTTTCAAAATGATTCAAACATTTTAACTATAATGATATACGAGAAAAGGTGCTGCAAAAGGGATGTTTGTAGAATTTTGTTGAATGGCATGTTAAGCTACCTAAAGTGTATGTATTTAGTAAATAAAATAAATGTAACTTTTATTCATTATTGTACGCAATATTAAAAAAGACCTTCCTTGTGCATAGTTTTATTAACAATACACTCCTGTCAATTATTACTTAACTACATGTATACAGAAAAGATTTTTTATGCACCAACACTCAAAATCTTTACAATTAACTCTATGATATACCTCTTAAAAGCAGTCTAGTTTTAAACTATTTGGCTTTTTGTACTTAAGAATCAAATGAAGATTAGACACTTTATACATAAATATTAAAGTAACCGTTCTGTACTTTACTTTTATCACTAAATACAGTCTGATGCTACTGCTGTTTCTGTTCATTTTGTTCCTCCAAAATAAATTTCTATGATAATATATTTACAAATAAACAACAAATATGAATAACAAGAAAGGTCAACAATGATACACAAATCAATGAACGCCATGCAACAGACAGAACCCTGGACAAAAACAACTTAAAAGAGTACAAAACTCAAACATAAACACAAAAGTCTGAATTGGTACAAGTACGGAACGCCCTATTTTAGATACCATATTTCGTTCGTGCAAACGTTTCCAATACATCATTATTTGGTAATTTGAATTATCAAAGCCTAGAGGTCATATATCACAGATGTTGAAGTAATTCGTCAATCACCCATTGGCTTACAGGTTTGTTGAATCGTCTAGACTTTTGGCAGGGGGTCCATCAAGGAATAGTTTATACAAAAATGAGTATCTGTAAACTGAAGTCTTTATCCTATTTCTAAAGTCATCTTTTAAAAATAGCCTAGTGAGAAAGCTTCTTTAAATGACAAAAATTTACTGGCTAATAATCTAACATCACCGATGCTAATATTTGCATCTTTTACCCAACATTTAAATAATTCAATTAAAATGTCCTAAAGGTTAACACCATTTTTATATACAACATTTAACGTTTTGTTTCTCCATACAAAGCATCAAAGTCCTACTGACAAGACGTCTGTATTGGTATTGGTATTGGTACGGACTAATCATTGTTCTTGATATTTCTATGTTGCATTTTTTAAAGTCTTCAATAGATTTCATATTTGATTAACTGAAAAAAAGAAACATATTTACTCTTAAAACATGATTTTAATCATATATACATCTGGCTCAAGACCTGCAATGAACTTTGACCTAGAAATATTAAAAGGATTAAATTAATAAAACCAAGAAAATTTTTATTCTACATGGAGAGCATGAAAGAGGTACATTTTACTTTGCGGAAGGAGACTTTTTTTACCATGGCTCGTGATTTCTCAAATTACGGAAAAAGTAGACTGACTTCACACCCCGAAACTTTAAATGGATATGTGCCAGTGTATGGCGATCGTTTTGAGACGTCTCCCATGTTTCAACGAAACGTACAAACTTAATGGCAGCCTATTATTTGTAACAGGAAAACAATTGCGCGGCTTGTCCCATCTAGCCCGATTCCTCCCAAAACAAAAAGTTTTTTTACTGGCTGGCATCGCCAGTTATCACGGCACAATACATGTATTTTCGATTTTCTCAAGAATAATCATTTGTTATTCGTCTTTAGCTTTCAAATTCCTGTCTTTGAACCCCCTACATTGGTTGCTCCCATAACCATTTATATCTTAAACATTTAGTTCATGTGATTATGAAAATGGACAAGAGTATCTGATTAGGAACAGTCCAAATGAATACATTTTGTACAAATCAACAACAAAAACAGAAACTGAAACTAAAAGAAAAAAACAGGAGTGATCTCAGATGCTCTTCTTCAGCTTCGTATACAGCTACCATTGTTGTCAAATAAAGTTGGTCCCATACTAGTCGCAAATCGTTAGAGAAACATGATGTGTTACAGCATTAGAAACAAGTACCCACATTTAGTATGGACTACTTATTATGTTAATTATATATATATATCTACCGCTGGTATAGCAGACGTTCTTTCATTTGTCTTCTTTCTTTTAGGAAAGTTGCTGTGAAACAATTATGGAAAACGAATTACAAATGTATTGACTGCTTTCTATTTGATAAAATCAGTTTATAAAATTGAAAAAAAAATGGGGCATTCGAAAAAAGATCAAAATCGCTTAAGATAAGATGTGGTGTGATTCAATGAGTGCTCTTGCACAAAACCGATGTTTTATGAATGGCTGTCAAACTTTGACGAACTGAATTCTTCTACTGTCCACTGTATACTTTTCAAGCGCTTGTAGTGTAATTTGGTTATCTGTCCAACATTTGGGTGAGAAACTGCCAATATATTGTCACTTAAAACTGTATTTTAAATGTTTGCACTATCTGTATCTCAATTCTCTCCGCATTTCGGCAGTAAAACAAGACAACACAAAATAAGATAAGTGTTAATTATTTTCGCATCAAAATATATTTATACATCAGAATATAATATTAATCAAATATATTATTAATGTCCAATCGAAAAATATCCATTACAAAATATTCAAAAAGGCACCAAACCAACAGCCACTATAAAGAGTCAAGTAAGAGAAAAAAAATGCCTGACATGTTGGAAAATATGTACTGGAATCCAGAAAACTAATAAAGGTTTGCGGGTAAGCCAGTAAATGTAAATGATTTACAACACCAATGAAAAAAAATCTTATTACAGAAACACCTAAGTAAATTAAATGGTTATCTTTACAATATAATTTTCTTCTGTATAACGAACCAGGTTGTTGCACAAAATGCTTGTAAGTTTTCACACACAAAAAAATATTTTCATGGACAAATTATACAATAAATTAATAGTATCAATTACAATATGTTTAGAATAATCAAAATCAACTAGTCTGGGTAAAATAGAAGATACCACAATTTTTAAATTTGGAAAACAAGTCTGAATCAAATCTAACAAATTATTGTACATTTAATACTGAATAATTGAATTGCATGATCGACAATCTCTAATATTGTTGGTGCCAACATGCATTAGCAAATGTGTATAATTCTTAATACGTGCTTTACTGTTTTTAATAAACTGCTGAATAGTGTAAATGTTACATGATAATTGTATTTGCCATAGTGCGAGAAATGGACAATTCGTCTTCAAAATTAAACTCAGATAAATTTTATAGGCATCACTTCGCCAGTCCCGATGAAATTGAATGTATTCAGAAGGTATTTTACAGCGAAATGCCCAAGAAGAAATGAGAAGAATATTCTGAAGCATCGAGATTATATTTATGCAAAATTTCCCTCATTTTTTATGAAAAAGTGAACAAGTTAAAACTCTGTTATTCTGACCATGAGGAATAAGAAAGGCAGGATCATCAAAATAAGCTGGAACAAAATTACACATACGCATAGAAGCACTGTATGGACAAAGAGGTGAATCCTTTATTTTCACTAATGGTATCTCCAATTTCCTGTTTCCAAACAGAATTGTCTTAGACCGATAATTGTAGACTATTAAATAATCTTCATGAACCGAAATGTTTTTTTTTTGCATAATTGCTTATTAGAATCAAATTCCTTTACCGAAGTAGGAACTAAATTGGATTTTCTAATCATTAGAAAAAAAGTAAAAAGAAGACAGCACCAGTATGTAGCATCTGAAGGATTAGGCATATCCAAAAAGGTATACATATGTAACAAACTATGTGGTGTAATAAGTAATGTTCTGTGTGGCGTGTGAGGATGCTGCCTGGAAAGACCACACAAGTGCAGTTTAACTGAAAACCAGTCGTCAGAAGGAAACCCAGCAATAAATGTAAAGTCTTGACACCACTTATATAATAATGAATGGAATCTCACTTTTGAAACTCCTACTTAGGAACTCTCCATACAAACACAAAGTGTTAACTGAAGTGGGTAAAGGTAAAAGTTTAAAATAGGTACAAAATAAGAAATATAAAATGAATTGTACTTTAAGATTCTTGTAAGTGCCTTCTGCAAATGCCATTTTCGTACATAATTCCATGCCTTTCTCTAAAGTATACAGCTGATTATCTGCAAAAACAAAGAAAGTATAAAGTGAGATGGGATAAATAAAAATTACGAAGGAGCTGTAAAAAGGAATCAATCATCTCCAACAAAAATTTCAGACCAAGATTTTTCCCTAGCCAACATTAGAAATTGATCACTTATACTCTAATCTAAATCCCACCTAGACAACATATCCGCAATAGTATTTTCCTAAGTACCTAAATAACAACCTCTGACTTGAAATTCATAAGAAGCAGAAAAAAAAGAAATGTTCCTGAGAAAAGACTGCATGAACGTATTTCTACATGCACCCGAATTCAGAGCAGTAACAGAATAATTGTCACAGTAAATTTTGACCCAGATGACCAGCCCAAATTTTAAAAAAACCATCACACAAAGCAACTCAAGAGCATTAATATCCAAGCCTTTCCTATTAATAGAACTAGGAAAACCCTTATGAAAGTAGGAGTCCCCACAAATCCCTCCACAACCAACCAAAGTAGAATCACATTATATACTGCCAGAAACTTGCTACACCAAAATAAATCCAACTTCACATAATTTGGGATCTTTTTAGCAATATTCTGACCACCAAAAGTTCTCAACCATGTCAGCAACCTAGAAACAAATAAGCGCCCTGGTCGAACACAAGTACTGACAAAATGTAGCTGACAAGATGTGATTCTACAAGAAAAACCATCCAAATGCCAGTCACATGGACAACAAGGGATTTGACGATAAGTCCCTTTAAAACATTGACAACCAGGACCTTTCTCATTAACTCAACCAAAGAATCAACTGAAAGATAAGAAACTTTGAGAGGATTACCTAGATATGATTTCTTTCATCAGATAACCCAGAACAAGAACCCGTACAACTTAATGGAAACCCATACTCTAAAAAATTAACCACATCTAAATCATAGTAATTTGACAACATCTGCTAAAAAATTCAATATTGAGCTTTGAATACACTGGGATTTTACACCCATAAACATTTGGTACCTGATATCTGATCATGAATATGTATCAAATTACTAATACCATGTTCACCAAAAATATTTTGTAAACTTGCTGCTCCTTCACAAACTTTACAACTTTTAAGTAAACAAATATCATGAGTATTCCGAACATATAGTCATGCCTCATTAACCCCTTAATGACCTTATCATAAGCAGCTGAAAAAAAGAGCAAATCGGAGCAAAACCATACTAAAGGAGATGTTGTATTGCTAAAAACTTTATTTGTTCTCTGCTGCTTGGGTCTTATGGCATTGGCTAATAAAGGATTCTTGATATCAGCAATGTCATCAGACCAGTCGTTTTGGCCAGACTCTATCGGATCCAAGCAGCATAAAACTGTCAGAAAGCTTTCCAGTCATATAATTCATAATTATATGATATTTTCTTCAACAAGTTAAGTCTACCATCTTTTTATTTTTCATTTTTACAAGATAAAATAATCTCAATTGCACCAGCCACAAACTGATGATACCTTAAATCATCAAATTTAATGTTCTTATTTGTATATTCCAACTGCAATTTTGATTGTGGACAGTCTTACGGAAACTTTTCTTTTTGTCTAGAAGAAACAGCCAATCCGGATTTCATCTTACCTTTTCTGTGTTTCTTTTTATGATGTGTTATCGAACTATAGTCAGTCATGGTACTAGAATATTTATTTTCTGAATGTAAACTGCCAGAATTACATTATCTGAGCTACTTGAGTTATCTTTCCTGGCATGATTTTTCTTTTTCTTTTCCCTTTTTAAAGAAGTTTCACTACTTGAGGAACTCGAATCAGATATTAACTGTAAAGCTTTTAATTTTTTGTGTGCAGTTCTTAAAAGTTTTTTTTATCTGATCTTAAATCATCAGTATCAATGCAATGCTTCTTATTAGAACGTTTTGATAAATTACCTGAGCGCTTGTCTTTTGCTGAGTCTTCTTTTCCCCACTTTTTGTCTTTCCTTTTTCTTTACTGCCAGAAGCCTTTTCTTTACCACATGAAGCACTGCTTGATTTTCCATAAACGCTGTCGTTGTGACTCTGCTTCAGTAATCCTAACTCCTCCTTCTCCTTCTCCGGCTGATCTTTAAGCTGCTGTTTTTTCTCCTTCTCCAGCTGATCTTTAAGCTACTGCTTTCTCAACTTCTTATGAAGAGCTTCCTTCTCCTTTCTTATTACTGCCAACTCCGCCTCTAACATTTTTTCATCCTCGTCAACGTCCCCAGACATAATTTCTTCAGGTTTTACCTCCGCCATAGCGCCGTCTACTGGCAAATATTCGGATGTAAACAAACGTGCCTTTGAACTTTTCAACGGACTATTCACTAGTAAATCGTCGTCGTTTGAAGATATATCAGTACAATTCTCAGGTCTTCCGACGGTGTTAACTGCTTGTAATCGATACGCTGATTTTTTCATGTTTCAGAAGGCATTAACAATACACTGGGAAAAAAAATTGTAACTAACTCTTTCTTCTACCACTGGCTCTATAGAAATGAGCGAACAAACCACCAAACAAATTGTATTCACCAACATCGAAGGTTAACTTTTGCGTGTGGAACCAACTAAAGTATTAAACCGAATTATAAAGAAACGGAAAGAAATTCGAAAAGTGAGCAAACTAATAAAAAAACAAGCACATATGAAAAAAGATAATTTATCCAAATTTCAAAAGTAATTCGGAAATTTCCGTGAGAGAATTAATTATTTTTATTTAATTAAAAATTTAACCATGATGAAGGATAAAAATTAAAACATTTTACCCTGTAATTTTTCTAGAATTCTAAAATAACAATCCAAAGATACTAATATTAGATATTGTAAATTTATACTATGCTGTATACGACGCATTTCAAGGTGTTACCTCTCATCAGCAGCATTAAAACCGAAACATTTGGAAGACCAAAAACCAAAGTTATATTAAACAAGAAGTACTCAACCAAAAATACCGAAATAAGAAGCCAAATTTCAGCTAAGGAGATCTACCATGTGCAATACAAGGAATGAACCCTTAGTATTTCTATTATTTTTTAATTTTGCTAAATACTGGTAATTTCTGTAACAAATCAATGAATAATCATGTCAGACAAGTCTGACGACTGGGTTGGCGAATACCCTCCGGGACCTAGGTTCCACCAGCAGAGGCATCATCCCAGGAGTTTCAAAATAACAATCCAAAGATACTAATATTAGATATTGTAAATTTATACTATGCTGTATAGGACGCATTTCAAGGAGTTACCTCTCATCAGCAACATTAAAACCGAAGCATTTGGAAGACCAAAAACCAAATTATCATTATATATACAAGAAAAGTACCTTGTATGCAAAAAACACATTTGTAAAATTTTAATATCAAGTTTAATTTTATAAACATTAGGCCGAGTATGCTATTGTAAGACTGTAAGGCCTGAAAGGGTACTCTTACTTTAATATTCAATGCCTTGGTAATAATGGATTCACATACATGTACAAAATGTACATGCATTATTTCCAATTTGAAAAAAAACCTACTATTTACTTAAAAGATATGGTTTCCAGTCTTATACAAAGTAAAGTTGAAATAATAATGGCAACCTTTTTCGTAAATTTTATTATATTAGTTAATGTCGTTTGGTGATTATTTACTTTCCAAAGTATTATTCACAAGCTTAAGGGATGAGTGTTAATCCAGAAAACCAATACACGCAATTAAATTAGCAGTAAGCTTCTTTTTAACACCACTCGGGCGATTTTTCCCAGAGATATTACTGCTGGCAAACTCTAAGGCAAGAAGGATTTCATCCCCTAGTTAATGACAACATTTTAAGATACACGTGTTGATATTTTCTGTATAAAACTATTGTAGTTCTTTAAAAAGTAAATTGACGTTATATTGATGTGTTTGAAGGTATTTAAACTTGAAAGAACAAGTGCTTGCTAAACTGGTTAAACACGCCACTTTTTTATGTGTTTGCCATAAGACAGAAGTATTTTTCAGTACTTGTGTATACTTTTTTGGTACTTATGTATTATTGAGAATAGCTTTTGTGATTTCGGTTGAATTTTCTCGTAGGTCTTGAGGGCATGTATGGTTTTACGACGTCTGTTTGTACATTTTGGATTCCATTCCAGGTTTGTTTTCTCATCAAGAACCTCCACGTGTCTCCTTTCAATATATTCTAAGATTATATAGTATATTTTCAGATAATTTAGTTGAAAGATGAAGATTTCCATTCTTTTCTGCCTTCTTATGGCGTTAATAGAAGGTAAAATATGGAAGTATAAACATACCTGTAAAAGTCTACACCGAGTGACGTACCCAACTTATGTGACAAACAATGACGATCACTGTAAAGAGAAATGGTTTATCACGTGTTTTACTATCCTAGATTTGTTACCCAGTTACACCCTGTAAAAGTCAAGAGCGTCAAGATTAAACAAGACAAAAATGGCCGTCTAAGATCAAAAGTGTATTACTTGTTCTAACTATACCATGTGATGAATTTTACTTCGACGAAAGCAGTTGGTAGTAAAACGCACATGGAAATACAAACCTTGTAATCCAATTGCCTTCTTATATCAATAGGCTACGTTACTCAGGGTAGACTTTCGCAGATGTATGATTTGTAATCAATCAAAAACCTGTCGATTTTTAATTTGAAATGTTTAAAGTATAATTTCAATATCTACGATGATTCTGAGCAATACTTTAATCAGATACAAATAAGTTATTTTCAATTAACCGTAATTGTAAATAAAAATAAAAGATTGTCATTTTATGTCTTCAATTATATTTTTAATACAAAGTTCGAAAAGAATTATTTAAGTTCTCAAACTAACTGAAGGCATGTGCAATTATATCTTTTATAGGACCCTTTGTGACAAATGGCGCCTCTTCAACATTTTACACGGTGGATTGTGGATTCGGAGGATGCGCCTCGGTCTGTCAGTCTAACTTCTGTAGTGGTACAGGCCGATGTGTTGATAACAACAAATGTGTCTGTACTGGTTGTAACTGCTTCCGGGACATCGACTGTGGTTATTTAGTTGGACCAGCTCGTTGTCGCGCTAAATGTGAGCAAAATGGCTGCTCTGGGGCCAGAAAATGTGTCCAGAACATGATGTGTTGCTGTGATGGATGTGACTATTAATTCAGCTGAAATTTTGTAATTGGGAAATAAATGTATTTTTCAGTCTAAGATTATTTGCCTCTTACTAAAGAAATAATAATATAAAATTGTATATATAGAATCTTATGCAGAAATGCTGTTAAAATTTTCAGATTCAGACCTACTTTGAGAGACCACTTTTTGGCAGATGGAGTGTTATCTCTTTTAATGTACCTTAGTTGAAATATTTTGGAACTCTCACTTTACCTCATCTGAATGTAAGGGTATTTCATTAAAACGTCATATTTTGTGTGAAAAAATTGTGACAATATACATTTTCAAAATACGACCAGAAAAATTTCTGGTACGTCAATAAATGCATATTTAATCAAAGTGGCATAGCAAATTTCGTAAGACGTCGTTGTGTGACGGTCAATAAGAGTGCCGTATAGGGAGATATGAACACAGACGAACGGAAAATAAAAAGGTGTTGGCACGAAAATAACACTGTCCCATCCTCATAAATCTATTTTAATTTTTATTGAAAATTAATGTAATAAACGTGTAATGAATAATGAACTCAGTTTTAAAGAAGAAATACCTATAAGTGTTTCCTGCAATTTATTTGAAACCAATACTGACATATAATGCTGAAATATTACATATGGATACATATGGGTCAGGCCGCGCAATTGTTTTCCTGTTACAGAAGTCATGAAATAATAGGCTGCCATTAAGTCTGTACGTTTCGTTGAAACATGGGAGATGGCTCAAAACGATCGCCATACAATGGCACATATCCAGTTAAAATCTCGGGGTGTGAAGTCAGTCTACTTTTTCCGTAATTTTAGAAATCACGAGCCATGGTAAAAAAGTCTCCTTCCACAAAGTAAAATGTACCTCTTTCATGCTCTCCATGTAGAATAAAAATTTTCTTGGTTTTATTCATTTAATCCTTTCAATATTTCTATGTCAAATGTCTCAGGTAAATACACCTTTAAAACAACACTAGTTATTCTGTTATCATGGTTGGTTTTGTTACAGTAGGTCCATATATCATGGTGCAATTATAAATTTTTTAATGGACTTCTTTTGTATCCCTCAGGTCAAAGTTCATTGCAGGTCTTGAGCCATATTGAAATATGACATATAAATTTTCTCTACATTATGGTATTTGGTTGGTGTGGAAGCTTTTCCTGAACATAACTGTGCAATATTTTTCAGATCTGAAAGAAAATAAGAAAGATTCAGCATAAATTTGGGCGTAAAGCAAACATGTTTATTTCATGAATAAAAACCAAAAATCAGTGAAAAAACCAAGATTCATTACTGATATATTTAGAGCCTCAGTTTACTCTTTGGACTCATTATTACCTTCTAAAATTATCTTAATATTTATACTTTTAAAAAAATTATATAACAGACAAATAAAGGTAACTTTTTATATTTTTTTAGGCTGAAATATGAAAATTTTTATCCGTCATTTTAAAAGTTTCAGCTTGAAATTTTCACAGGCTCACAAAAAAGTTCAATATTTTTTAACTAATAGCTAGATTATGTAAAGACGAATCTAAAATGGGGTCAAATGTCAAAATCTGCCCAGTATTAACAATTTTATAGCTATTTAAAAATTTGCAGTTTCTATGTCTGAGAAATGTAAACATCTTGAAGGCGAACAAATTATGATGTTATATGAATTATGACGTCATAACTTTATGACGTCACCAAGTATTGTTAAACACAATTAGTCCTATCCTTAACATTTCAACGATAAATGATTAAAGAAAAAATATTAATCTACAAGTAGTAACCAAGGATTTGCATTGAGGAAAAAATGCATAGCAACCAAGGAGAATGATTTTTTTCCATTACACAATCACATGTGCACTTTTAAATAATTCATCAGTTAGTGTATAAGTGTATAAGCTTATAAATTTACAGGAACAATAGGACAGTCCATTTTGCTGCCTGATATTAAAAGTTTAAAAACCAAATAAATTCAGTAATACATGTACATTTAAGTTACATGCTGTCATAATGAGTTACTCCCCTTTACAATTGACAAACTGCAAATTCTAAATCACAAGAATTTATTCAACCTGTTATTGGTAAATGTTGGTTTAAAATTCTTGTCAAAGGGATTTGTGGATGATATAGGTCTCTTTGCACCTATTTCCATTAAATACATTCATCTAATGTTACAATTATTTAGCTGTGGTTTTCAATGCAACCACCTGTTCGTGTTTACAATTGTCCTTGTTACATGACATGTATGTAGTCTCGCCAAAATTGATACATCTAAATAAAAAGCATGTGTTTCCTGCTTATAGTGAGAATTTTTCATCATACAATAACTGACCTGTAATATATTATTAATAGCAATGCAAAATCCCTGTGTATTTATTCACACAATCACATGTGTTTCAATGTTTACAGCATACATATTACAACTTCCGGTTGGGGGGGGGTTTGGGTTTCTAGAATTTTAAGGAATGACAATTTTTTTTAAAGATTTTAGTAAAAAAACAATAATTTTTTCATTTTACTTTATAATATATGTAAAAAAAATTATTGCACAAGATTTACATTACATATGGACTGTTCAAATTTAGAAAACCCCATTTTCACCTCTTTTGCATTCTTTTTTAAAGCATCACATTAAAGTTTTGGACCGTATGCACATATTTTATACTTTTTGTGTTAAATACATACTTAAGGAATTTTACTGACCCTAGTTTCTCCATCAGTTGTTTACAGGATGGATCAGCATCACAAAATATTCCTTTACACACGTTTGAGATCATGACGTCAAGTTGGGTCAGGCCGCGCAATTGTTTTCCTGTTACAGAAGTCATGAAATAATAGGCTGCCATTAAGTCTGTACGTTTCGTTGAAACATGGGAGATGGCTCAAAACGATCGCCATACAATGGCACATATCCAGTTAAAATCTCGGGGTGTGAAGTCAGTCTACTTTTTCCGTAATTTTAGAAATCACGAGCCATGGTAAAAAAGTCTCCTTCCACAAAGTAAAATGTACCTCTTTCATGCTCTCCATGTAGAATAAAAAGTTTCTTGGTTTTATTCATTTAATCCTTTTAATATTTCTATGTCAAATGTCTCAGGTAAATACACATTTAAAACAACACTAGTTATTCTGTTATCATGGTTGGTTTTGTTACAGTATGTCCATATATCATGGTGCAATTATAAATTTTTTAATGGATTTCTTTTGTATCCCTCAGGTCAAAGTTCATTGCAGGTCTTGAGCCATATTGAAATATGCTGAGAAGTATCTACCTTGGGCATCGCTGTATTCTTACACGTGTATTGGATTAACGTTTTACTTTTTTTCTTTTTCTTTTTTTTTTATTTGAATCAGTTTTTGTTCTGTTACAGTTTACCACACATTTGATTTTAAATATTACCTGTGAGAAACGCTTTGTGTTGTGGAATATGCACACAAAGTGCATCAAAATTAGTTCATGGAATGTTAATTACATGTCTACGAAAATGTTTTGAATTCATAATACACTATGTATTATTTTGATGGTAACAATTCTACATCTCATTTTGTGAATAAATTTGTTTGATCCCCAAAAATCTACGCGAAGCCTTTATAGCCCATAGATCACATTTTAATTCCTTTACTTATTGAACTTTATAACTATAAAAACACTAAACAGTCCTGCTTCTTTTTCGATTTTTACTTATCAATAATAAATATCAATATCCTTTTTACTCCCAAATATTTGTAACGGTCTGTGAAACACAGTCACCGACAAATGACCAGAAAGATTACCATTGCTTTCGTCCTCCTCAATAAAGTCGAAATATCCTGAACTCAAAATAAAGGAAAACAGATGTTGGGTTATTATAAATTTTTATCTAGTTTAATTTGTAATCTTATTATTTTTATGCTTCTAAAAAACTTCTATTATAGGGCTGTAGATTTCACAAGCTGATAAATGCTTTTAAACAGTTTTATAACAGATATCAACATCTTCTAGCTAAATACCCGGCTTACAGAAAAGCATTTATAATGAACGGATTTTTTCGATCATAGTTTCTATCGTAATATCGTGGATAAATTCAAAAGTCTCTCCAATAACCCACAAAAACTTGGTAGTTACTTAAGACCTTTCCACAGTAAGGGCTACAAATGTGAATTTTTGTGTAATTCTGTAAAAATTGCTCTTTCTCCCAATGACATGAAGACTTTAAATTTATACTGACCTGCCACGAAAACTGCAGATTTCGGTTGACCTTTACCACGATATTGTATTAAACCCTTTATGGGAGTGTTATTTCAGTGATTTCGATTTGCAACTATGAGAGCCTTAGCTAGTTTTACAGTTAAAACGAGCATATTCTGACCTTGCTATCTAAATTATATACCGTCAAACTTTTTTTATTAGTTCTAGCATACGGCCCCTTGTTGTTAATCATATGCGAAATGCCATTTTTGTCATGTATCGGTCCACAGAGGTACGATTTTGAGTAAACGATTCCACAATCCTACTTGTTAATCGCATTTCGCTTCTAGTGATAGTCAAAATTTCAGTCTAAGTTATTCAGTCGCAGTGTTCATGTATAATTATGAAGGTCTAAGCATAAACGTTTGTTAATTAGTTCTGGTCTGGTGTACATTAACAAGTACTAGTAATTAAATTATTAGAAAGGAGGTTATAAGTTATAATTTATATGAAAATTTAGTTTTATATGTGATATAATTTAAGTACTGTATTCATATGTAAATATACAATTCTTTGATTCCAATTTTGATGACAAAATATGCTCATTTCGTCGATGTACGACTCATCATTTGTATTCCAGGCTTTAAATTTTGAAAATCAAAAAAATCAAAAAGGTTAAATAGCCAATTCAAAAATACCAAATGATCAAAACCGTCTAAGGACAGAGCTCTGCACAAGGGAGATATTCCCTAGTTTTGACAAATTATTTCTTGACTTTACGTTGTAACAGTAAATCGTAGGTATGAAAATTGGGCCAGTATGTTCCGATGAGTAGTAAATACTTATTGATAAACAAAACTGACACAGACCTTAACAGCAAAGTCACTCTTAATTTCTTACAGTTAATCATCTCTCAATTTCAAAAGGAAAAGCTCTCGATACGTGGAACAAAATTATAGGATGTTATAAAGGCAATAAAGATAACTTTTATATATACCTATCTGCTAAACAAATTTAATCTAAACGAAGTCCTTACTTGTTCGATGTGTCAGCTTCAAGAACGAACAAACATTAGTTAATGTGATAAACAGCCAACGTCAAGATTAGGAAATAACTCCTGCAGGTAATTAGAGAAAACAATTTAAAAGTCATGATAAAATTCTTATAATTGCAAGCTTATTGTATATTGTCAGTGCCCACGGTACTAAAATATACTACCCGATGATGGTGATCTTTTTTAAAAGAATTAATCAAGAAATTCTGCAAATCGGTAACTACAAGAGCAATTTTTACGTTTAATACTTAATATTATGTAATATTTTCTTTCGCGAGGTGTCGTTGTGTGACGATCGTAATAGGGTCGTATATGGATATATAAACACAGACGAATGGAAGATAAAAGAATGTTGTCACGAAAATAACCATGTACCATCCTTCTAAACTATTTTATATGTTATAGAAAATTCACGTATTATATGCCGCATTGACAAAACAAATGAGTTCAAGCATTCTGAAAAGTAAAAATAAAATATAAAAATATTAGGATACGTTGAACTTTGAGTGTTTTCTAGCAATTCGTTATTTCCTTAAACCGTTGCAGGATAGGAAATTTTTTACGAGAAATTTCAGCCCAATCGTAATGCGCCAAATCACTTTAGTTCTAAACAACTAATTTCATTTTATATATAAATACAACCTGCAATGACAATGACACGTTTCCCCATATTCAAGGAAATATTCAACTTAATTACTGTTACCGTGTATGAATTTACAAATCATCCTATGGACTGTTTCTTGGGAAAAAACAGGATGTGTAATTCGGTCTATCAAATAAACGTTCGTTATTACCGGTATCATCATGTATATATACATGTACGTGTATTCTGCTGATTATCACAGATTTATTCAAGCCAGCAAGGTACGTTATTCGTCGTGTGGTACACCTATTTTCACTTGCAATATGAATATGTATATAGAGTTATATTTCAGACAGGAGCAGTTTTTGAATGATTCGACAATATGTTTCTTTCTATTATATGATATGATCCACTGTCATAAACATCGGAAGTACACATGTAATACCAGATGCTCTAGAAAGGCCATCTCAATGAAGTCTTCAGTTGATTGAGAGAGGGCAATTTTAGAGAAATCCAAATTGACAATTGTTTTCGTAAATAAACACGTTACAATAGAAACTAGGATGTGAAGTCGTCCATTGCCAATGATTTATTTAAAAACCCCATATTAAGTTATCAGATAATATTGGTACCGATTTGATGCTTTTTGAAAGTATTAAGCAACTATTCAGAAACCTATTCAGAAAACTTTCTGACAATAATTTGATAGTTATCGTAATTAAGTCGTTCCTAAACATGGTTTACTCTACTAGTAGAACAAAGAACAAATCTCCTTGAAATGGGAAATCGGTGATTGGAAAATTTAAACTTTTTCTTTTATCAGACATGGCAAGTTTTTGAATAATTCGCCAAAATTTTCCACTGATTACTTATGGAAATATCAATCAACCTGTTACGTGTATTGTTGGAAATATTTTTTTAGGAAAGTTATTTGAAGGAAAGTAAGATTTGTTCTGCATTTGTAGTTACACTGCTTTCGCTTTGTTTGATTGGTGTGTATTTTTTTTTAAATTAGGACTTGCCCAGCGTAAGCAAACCTTTTTTGGTGTCCCGATGACATAACATTCGATTTTTGTTAAATGTATTTAACTATTTTATCATATAAGTATAGTAAATAAGGGGTAAATTTTACTGTTTGATATAATGCTAAAAATCCCAAAAAAAACAGATACATGTAAATCAACGAGGATTTGCATTGCGGGATGGTATCAAAAAATTCTTAACCCAGGATTTGCTTTGCGGGCTGATATGAAAAATTATTATCCGATGATTTGCTTTGCAGGCTGATATGAAAAATTATTTAACTGTTTCTTTTATCAAACAGGAGAAATGAAGATTTGTACTGCATTCGTAGTAACACTGCTTTCGCTTTGTTTGATTGGTATGTATTTTTTTTAATTAGGACTTGCCCAGCGTACTGTTCGATAAAATGCTAAAAATTTCAAAAAAAAATACATGTAAATCACAAAGGATTTGCATTGCGGGATATGAAAAATTATTGACTCCTTCTGGAATTATATGATAAAAAGATCATGACATGACATCTTTCATATCATATATATTATCAGCCCTCGGTCTTGATAACAGCCCTCGAGTTAAAGGTATCGGGCTTATATGAAAACCTAAGGCTGATCATGTATCTGATATGAAAAATGTCATGTAATAATCTGTATATGTTGCATACAACTGGTTACAAAGTTGGCACAATTATTAATTTATCAATCTTTCAAACACAGAAATATATAGGTAAGTAAAATCATGGACATTTAAATATATTTATTTTCTAATATAGTATTCATTTGTTTGGATTTGTGAAAAACATGATATCAGTTTTTACACAATATCTTTTATCAGGATAATTTGAAGGTTCTGATCATTATATTTCGTTAAATGAGACATGTGGGAGGTGGCGGAGTTTTTAGAGTTAATATTAAAATCATGTACTAATAAAAACAAAGATTTCAGTGAACTAGAAATATCCACATAAAACATTTTAGAAGAAAGTAGAGAAGACCGTCTTAAAAACTGAGAGCTTTTTGAATTTTTTTTATTATTATTATTAATTTCACGACTATACAATGGCAAGAGAAAATAATCCGACACTTATTCACATAATATTTATAAAATTGCATTTAGCATTCTAGATCACATTTTTTATCATGTTAAACATTCCTAAAGAATATGAAACAAAAGATTTTAAGATGAATTTGATATGTGGAATGAAATCAAACATAGTTATTTCGTGAATGTTTTGTTTCACTCCACCCATTTCATTTGCTTGCACAAATTTTCAATTTTTATTTGCAAAATAACGGATATAAGGTAAAATCAGGGAGACAAAATCCAATCTCCCAAATGAACAGACCAAATATAAACATCTAGTGCTCACTATACAATGTCTAATAAATGGGAAAAGCCCTACACCACCCTCACAAAATAACCAAGTGTATAAAAGAATGACAAATATACCTAAGGAGCAATCAAAAAAAGGTAATCCATTGAACAGACAAACCCGGGAAGACAAATGAACAACCACAAGCACAACAAATAAACACAGAAAACTAAAAAAAAAAAACAATGAACAACACGAATTCCAATAAAAACCAGGAGTGAACCCAGGTGCTCCGGAAGGGTAAGCAGTTCCTGTTCCGTATACGTCACCCGTCGTGACGTTCAACAAAGTCAAGTCGGTGGAAGTCACAAATCGGCGGAGGCACATGAAATGTTACGACAGTAGGAACAGGTCCAACATCATCTTACATATTGGAACACTGTAATGGTCAATCAATTCGTGATGACGACCGTAAAATTTCTTAAGTGATGACATCAACTTATCCCTGATAAAATTCTGGTTAAGAAGCTTTTGTGACAGCAGTAATCCTCTTTATGGAAGGTAAGGGTAACTCACGCATGCCCTTGAAAATCGGATAAGCTGAGAAACGTCGACGCCATATGCAGGCGATGCTGCTATATTGCTAGTCAAGAACGGAAAATTAACAATAGGAAAGTTGAAGTCATCACGTTTGTCATAAAGTTTTGTCTTCAAATGTTCCTTATTGTCTATTTCAAGAAACAAATCCAAATATGAAGCGGACTTTGGTGTATCTGTAGTATCCTTAATTAATCTTTAAAAATATAATTGAGAAACTAAAGAATTTAAATAGCCTGTAACCAAAATATTCCTTGCATATATTTTTAAACTAACTTTTACCGACGTTTTCTCAAAATAATACTAAAAGAAATCTATTGTTCAACTATTTGACGGCCAGTGGGCGGAGGAATGACCGTCCCACCTTTTGTGTGTGTGCATTTAGTCTAAAGACAAATATGGTTCAGATACAATACAAATTTACAAATGTAAAGATGTGCATTTACTTCATATCCCCACTCGTCTTTAGCATTAATGTACAAGTAAAGTCAAGAATTACCAAAGAGATATTCGAAGAGGGAAAAATCTAAACAACTGACAAACTCCGGAGAACAACGGAATACAAATAAAAATTTGAAGATTTTGATATAAAAGTGTATAAAAATCCAATTTGATATTTTTTCAAATATATTGCAGAAAACAAAGATGTTTAGAAAACAAATTTTCCGATCTAATAAATGCACCTGAACAGTTTATAAACATTATTTTTTTTTAATTTCGCCGAAGCTTAATACTATTCTGATCTGTTTCTGTTATAGGACGGGAGAATGTCGCAGCAAATCAACAAAGATGTTTTGAAGTCATCGACTGTGGTTTTAACATTGAAGGGTGCCGTCCTTTTTGTGTAGATCAAGGATGTTTTGGAACGGCTAGATGTGTAGGCAATATGAAATGTTGCTGCACTCTTTGCCTGATAGGATAATTTGGATATCAGGACATGTTTACTGTTAATTTAGATACACATACAGAAATGTATAATTTTTTTTCAACACCATGGTTGAATTCATTTCCAATAAATGACACTATGTGTACACATTCAATTTTCTACATCCTAAATTAGTATTTTTCCCAAAAGCTGTATAAAGTAATGAAACAATAGGTAATACGTAACATACTAAAAGTTCTTTATAGAGGCTTAAAAAGGTGAATTTCTCATTTCTTTTTCATAAACGAATAGCTTCATTGTACTTGGAGAACTCCGTCAAATTGTGGCTTTGTTAAATAAGTAGCTCTGTATTGTGGCGTCAAGACTTTTCGTTGTATTAATTTCAACATTTAATGTCGTGCAATCTCGGTACAAATCTGTTTTTTCAAAGCTCTGTAACGACCGCTTTTTTACTTTTCGGATTTCTTTCGAGCTCTAGAGACTGTCTCTTTGATATTTGCCCACATGTCATATTTTTTCTATTTTCTTTTTCTCTTATGATGGTGCGTTGTTATCTATTTCTCGCGCAATGAATTATTTGTCATAACAAATTCACCATCATATGATATGAACAAGTGTTACGAGAAATTCTTTTATTTGATTGGCCTTGATCCAAACGTCGCTGTTTTCTGATTGGTTGAAATCTTCGCGGTCATCGTCTCGAGGAACTACTTTTTAGCTCACTTGGCCAAAGGCCATGTGAGCTTTTTCCATAACTTGGCGTCCGTCGTCCGTCCGCCCGTCGTCCGTCGTCCGTAAACTTTCACATATTGATCATCTCCTCTAAAACCAATGGAGCAAATTTAACCAAACTTTACAGGAATGATGTATGGAAGGTCCTTTACTAAGATTGCCGAAATTTGTCCGATCCGCCAAAAAACATGGCTGCCAGAGCAGGACAAAGTTTAACATTGGACCCTATGGGAAAACATGTTAAAGTTTATCTCCTCTGAAACTACATGAGCAAATTTAACCAAACTTTACAGGAATGATGTATGAAAGGTCCTTTACTAAGATTGCCGAAATTTTTCCGATCCGCTGTAAAACATGGCTGCCAGTACAGGACATAGTTTAACATTGGACCCTATGGGAAAACATGTTAAAGTTCATCTCCTCTGAAACTACTTGAGCAAATTTAACCAAACTTTACAGGAATGATGTATGGAAGGTCCTATACTGAGATTGCTGAATTTTTTGGGAAAACATGTTAAAGTTCATCTCCTCTGAAACTACTTAAGCAGATTTAACCAAACTTTACAGGAATGATGTATGGAAGGTCCTATACTGATATTGTTGAAATTTTTCCGATCCGCTGTAAAACATTTCTGCCAGCCCAGGACATAGTTTAACATTGGACCCTATGGGAAAACATGTTAAAGTTCATCTCGTCTGAAACTACTTGAGCAAATTTAACCAAACTGTCCTGGAATAATGTATGGAAGTTCCTTTAGAAGGATTGCTCATTTCGTTCGAATGCGACAAACATCATGGCTGACAGCAGGAACATAGTTTAACATACATGCCTATGGAAAAAAACATATTGTTATCATCTCCTCTAAAACTATAATAGCAAATTGAATAAAAATGTTCTGGAACGATGTATAGAAGGTCCTTTAGAAAGTTGGCTCATTATGTTCAAATCTGAGAAAATCATGGCAGCCAGAGGGGAAATACTTTTAACTTTGGACCCTATGAGAAAAATATATTTGATCATCTGCTCTGAAACTTTTGAAGCAAATTCAACCAAAGAATTAATGGAAGTTTGTCAGGTGAGCGATACAGGCTCAGCCCACTGAGACTCCAATTTGTTTACTTCCGGTATTTCTTGCACAGCTGTTTTTCGCGACGTCGTCTGCTATTTTTTTTTTTCGGTTTCTTTCTCTACAATCCTGGACGAGGAAATAAAGAAGGGCACCAGAATAGGAATGTATGATGGCACAAAGGGTGTAATTACCGGGAAGACCAACAACTTTGGCTTTCCACTCTATGATATTAAACTCCAATCGGGAAAAACAATGACAGAAGCCAGATATCGATTCGATATAATTTACCCAGAGCCCCTTAAGCCCTCAGTCCAAATATCTTATGCCAATGGAACTGTAGTTGATTCAGTCCTTAGTTTCTCTGTTCTCATACCACCAGAACCTAATAAATCTACCGAAAACGATTACTTATTGGCAATGCTACTTGGGAAAGTCCAAATCCCAGAAGAAGAGCAGTATGAAAATTAGTTCCACCTTGAGAGAGAAAATGAGATTCAAAATCAAAGTAAAAATAAAGAAAAACAGGCCCCTATTACTTTCCGAAATGATAGATTTCAAAATGCCAGAATAACTGATGACGATATTGATAAAATATTGTAAAGAACAAGCAAATGTTAATACAAACAGAAAAACCCAATCAGATTTAAAAGTTTTGATAGAATTCATGAGAGATTCCCTCAGTGAGTACAGAGACATAAACGAAATTCTAGCAACAGAACTGAACACAATCATATATAAATTTATAATCAATATGAAACAGAAGAATGGACAAGATTATGAGCTTTCCACTGTCAAGGGTAAGATTACATGTTTCGATCGCTACCTGCGAACAAAAAATTATGGAAGTTCAATAAAACAAGGGGACGCAATTTATTAAGCAAGAAGGGTTTTAACAGCCAAAACTATGGAACTTAAAACACAAGGCAAGGGAAACAAACCAAAGTTGATAAACTACATAAAACCGGTTAAATGGTTATGAAGAATCCCGGTTCCCTACTCAGAATGCTATGGAGTTTGGCATGCGGTCAGTGACCGAACACGTAAAATGGGGAGATGTAATACTTTGCAGTGTCCACTCTGGGTCTGAATATCTTTGCTACTCAGAACGAGTTAATAAAACCAGGACAGGGGCCAATCTTGTAAATATAAGGGATGTGCTACCAAAGTCATGGGCAAATTCTGAAAATCCAAACCGGTGCCATGTACAAGCCTACAAGAAGTACAGAGAGTTAAGACCAATCACTTATTCGTGAGATTCTGATCCGTTCTTCATAGCACCAAATACCTGCTTTGGAACTAATTCCAACAGATGGTTCAAGTCCCAACCAGTAGGCATTAACAAAATTAGTGCATTTATGAGAGTAATGATCACTAATGCGGGTATATGCAGTTTAAATATAGACTGTAAGTAAAGTCAAGATACCAAAGGGATATTCGAAGGAGAGACAAATCGTAACAACTGACAAACTCCGGAGAACAACGAAGACAAGACCAAAACAATAGATTCTCTACAATTAAAAACTAAAAACATATGAACAACATGGACCCCAAAAAACCGGGGGTAGACTCAGGTGCTCCCGAAGAGTAAGCAGTCTCTGCTTTCTGCAGGACACCCGCCAAGCTGTCCATGTCAAATCCGATATGCGGAAGGGACAATATAAATGGAACAGGTCCATTTTCATTTGGGAAACGTTTTTTTCATACCTGTCAACCAAGTCATGATGACGCCCATAAAACTTTAATAAGGATGACTTCAGCTTAGGAGCAACTTACCCCTGTCTGAGCAACTTTTCTGTCAGATGCCGGGCTCTGTCCAGGAAGTCAATGTATATGTCACAAGCTCTGGGATAACGTATGAGTTGTGAAATATATACTCCACACGCCGGCGCTTCTGGAATATTGCGGTTCAAAAATGGGAAGTTGACGATTGGAAAGTCAAAGTCATCCCGTTTTTCGTAAAGTTTTGTAATCTGCAATGCAACATACATTCAGATTAAGCTAACAATACATTTTATATACGTATATAATATATCAACAATCACAAATAATACACAACAATGATATTTATAGGTTTCATAACGAGTGAGAGTTGAAAATCGCTAAATATCTACCTGAGTTATTTAATTTCAATATAATAACAAGCGAGCCTCTGGTGAGCTTGTTATTGTATTGCAATTAAATAAAGAGAGTTGATATTAAGAGATTTTCACCGGCATAGAGATATTCCTTTCATTTTTTTTTACGTGAACAGTCGTTATGGGAATAAATCATTCAACGTCACAAGTAGAACAACACGACCAATCAGATTTTCTTTAAAGTGATACACAATGAAATTTCAACCAATCAGAGGAGTTCATTTTTCATATCACACCGTCCAGTTTCTCTTCTTATGGTATTTATTTCTCGCGCGATGAATTATTTTTCATGACTAATTATAGGTTTCCCAATGGGTGAGAATATTATATCGCAATTTATCAACTCGAGTTATTTAATTTCAAAATCATAATAAACGAGTGACTTGTAGACAACCATGATATAAAAGGAAATATTTGTATCAATTCAGTTTCTCCAATATAACCAAGACCAGGATTTGAACCTGGATTCCTTGTAATTTTATACAAGTGCTTTACCTTAAGCTATCTAGGTGTACTACTGAATTGAGTAACAATACATGGCATTTAAAGGTTTCACAATGAGTGAGAATATTTTATCGCAATTTATCAATTATAAACATTATTTTTAAATTAAATAACGAGAGTTGATAAGCGATATCCAATTATCACGAGTTGTTAAAACTATTTCTCTTATGATAAAGTTGAATGGCGCCAAGATGTTTGCGCCGATCAGTGACGTTTGACGTCGGACATTGCTATGCTTCTGCTCTTTCCGATCACGTCGTTTCTACGCACTATCAGTACAGATGGAGGAGATTTGACAATCAGCCAATGATATTGACGAAAAAATAATATTATTTAATTTCCGAACCATCAAAATGTTAGAATTCCGATATCACTAATTCGTATCCAACTGTAGATTGTGTACCGCAAATACCTATTCATGCACGAAGCAGATAAACAGCCTCATCATAAGAAATAAGGAAATATTTGTATCAATTCAGTTTCTCCATTATAACCAAGACCAGAATTTGAACCTGGATTCCTTGTAATTTTATACTTATGGGTTTCACAATAAGTGAGAATTAGATATCGCTTGATATCAAATTGAGTTGTTTAATTTGCATATAATAATAAACGAGCCTATGGCGAGTTTATTATTAAGTCCAAATTAAATAACGATGACCGCGCAGATTTCAACCAGTCAGAAAACAGCGACGTTTGTATCAAGGCCAATCCAATAAAAGAATTTCTCGTAAACTTGTTCATATCATATGATGGGGAATTAGCTATGACAAATAATTCATCGCGCGAGAAATAGATAACAACGCACCATCATAAGAGAAAAGTGCTTTACCTTAAGCTATCTAGGTGTACTATGTAATTGATCAACTGAATTGAGTAACAATACATGGCATTTATAGGTTTCACAATGAGGGAGAATATTATATCGCTTATCAACTCTCGTTATTTAATTTCAAAATCATAATTGAGCCTCTACCATTCTTCTCCAAGTGCCGAGAATTGACTGAATTGACATAACTGTCACGCCATCAAGAAACCGCAAAACAAACTTGCGCCGTTGTGTCTGCCGAGGAAGACAGTTCTCGTTAAGTTTACTTTTTAAATGAAAATATCATAATTTCTTTTTATATCATATTTATTATTGTTGTCTTTCGTATTCTCCCAACTACCTAGTTAAGTTATAACAGAATACTAAGAGAAATAGGTTTAACAATTCGACGAGAATTGTATATGGCTTGATATCATTTCTCGTTATTTAATTTCAATAAAACAACTCGAAATGGTATCAAGCGATAAACAATTCTCACTCATTGTGAAACGTATAGGTATGATATGACCTGCTTTCATAAACATCGGAAGTAATATATACCAGATGCTTCAGAAAGGTCATCTCAATAAGACATCAGATGATTGAGAGGAAGCAATATTTAAAGAATTCCAAATTAACAAATTGTTTCGTATCTATAGTCCTCACAGTGAGATACAATTCTTTGATACCAATTTTGATGCACAAGATGGGCACATTTCGTCGACTCATCAGTTGTGCTCAAGGCCTTAAATGTTATAATTAACAACCAGATCAACAATCCAAAAAGTTGAAGAGGAAATTAAACAATACCAAAATGACCAAAAACTGTAAAACCAAAACCAACTAAAGACAGAGCTATGCACGAGGGAAATACTCCTTAGTTTTCACAAATTTTACAATTTTGTAACAGTAACTTTTAGGTATCAATTTTGGGCTAGTATCGAAACACTAGCAACTGAGCTGGGGATACACTCGGGGACTTGGAGTCCACCAGTAGTGGCATCAGCTCAGTGGTTAAAATACAATTCTTTGATAACTATTTTGATGCACAAGATGTACGACTCATTAATTGAAATTATATTAAGGTACGTCAGAGTTTATAAGGATACAGACAAGTCGTTTGCATTTGTTTACAACGTTGCAATAGAAACTACTGTAGGATGGGAAGTCGTTCATTGCCAGTGATTTACTTGAAACCCTATATTTAGTTAGGTATTGACTTGAAACTCTTTAAAGGTACATGTATTAAGCAACAAAATCTAAGCTTTTCTGACAATAAACTATGGCTCTGGGTTTCAAAGAGTCAATATTGGTCGAAACGTTGGGTATTTTTAACTTTTTAGATTGTTGTTGTTTTTTTACGATTTTATATTTGGTTTTGTTCGACTTGTGTATTTCATACATTTTAGTCGTTTTATGCCCATTTTGACAGCTCACTATTTCCATTTATTTTTCTTGTTTTCTGAAAATAGTTTGTTAGAAATTGTAATCAAGTCGTTCCTAAACGTCTATTACTGTACCGTATGTCGCTTTTTCTTTAACCCTTTCAGTGCCACGAGAAATTCACATAAATTTTCGTCCAGTGCCAAGCTGTTTTTACAGCCTATTGTCCAGTGATGTTTACAATAACATGACGTTAACAATAGTGCAACTTCAGCCTCCATAAGGGGGGGGGGGGGGATTGATTCTGGATATTGAAAAATTTAGAGATTTTAATCTCATGGAATATTTCTTAATGCATTCATTTCGTCGATTTCGTTCCAGGTATCACTTTTAACTTATTTTCCGTTAAGATATATATTGAATTTGTCTAAGGATGAAGAAAAATTTTACAGGACAGTTTCGCGGTAAAACAATTGATCGGACTCGCATCAAATTACAAGAAGGAGAATTTGTTTGTTGAATTTTGCCTTGTGGTAGACTGTATAAATGATGAACTCTGGGTAACCTTTTTTTCGGTGTGTCATTGTGGATGGTGGATGTTGCATTCAACGCATAGTTTCTTATCCGTTAAGCCTGTGACTTTTGACATGGCGATCCTACATTCCGTCGTCGTCGAAGCTTCTTCATGATCGATAAATAAAATGTGGAGAAAAATTATGTACATTCAACTATTACACTGAAAACATAGACAACAGCGACACTGGGTTACGTGGAACCCTTACGACTTTTTCAAATTAGTAGACAAAAGTGGCTACAATTTAAAAAAAGTTTTAATATTGAAGAATAAAATTTGCGTTTATAAAATTGTCAATTTTCTGGTCCTTCCTCGTTCAGGTTCGAACAAGCTGAGCATTCCCGTTGTTTATCGGTTGGCATTCTATGGAGCTTAATTCTTATAAATTATCTTCCTCGCGGTTCATTTTCATCGTCTTTGTTGTTCAAACGGTCCTTTGATAACTCTTCTATAACACTCTGTATGAATCTTAGTCTTAAGTGGCCTGTCGGATTAATATTTTCGATATAATATATATGTATCTCTCACAATTCAATGCAAAATGTTAAATACAATTTTTTTCCACAATTTCATTGTTTTTCGGTCCCTTTGAAAGAATGATAACATCATATCTGATAAGTCAAGACCACCCATGTTCTTATGGCCAAAGTTTTGAATTTTCTGTTCATTGTTCCCATCTTGACTCGCTTTGCAAGAGGATGATAAAATACGCATGGGCTTACTACGAGCTCGTTCGCGAAAGTTGCATATTAATGGAACTTTGTCTCGCGTAGACGAATTTACCAACCATAATTTGTGGGTTTTTTTTTTTCATTAACCTCATCCGAATTGTTCCAGTGAATAATACATGTTTCTGGCGAACAGTTGCCGCGCCAATTCAAAGGAGGTAAGAAAGCTGGATTTGCACATTGCCAAGGATAGTCAATAGTTATTTCCGTATAACGAACAAGCCAGATCTAATTTTAATGTACATCGTACAGGATCTTTTATATTAGTCAAACAACCATACAAGACATGCAAATCGTGTATATGAAGAACGGGAGTGTTTTTATTTCATGTACAAGTACAGGGCGTGCATCATTTTCCATTCAGAAAAATATTAAACAAAACTTTTTATTACTTCACTAAATACTTTTACGAAACTGGAATTTTTAATTCGCAAACCATCAATTTTTTCAGCATAAGTTCATATGAAAAATACAAAACGCTTTTTATTTCTATCATAAAATAGTATTTTCCTTACTTTGAACAGGGACCACTTCTGAATAGGTCCCTCATTGTAAGGCACTGAAATCAGACGCCACAAACACACGCAAAAACATACTGACTGACAAAACTTTTTTACGAATAAATAATCTATTATTATGTATTATTGTTCATTTTTATTACAACTAGTTTTTTTTATTAAAAAAAATATGATTTACAAGGGTAGGTCGGTGTGGCGTAAAATATAAATATACCCGTAAATTATATATTGTCAATTTAAAATGATTTAATGTAGTCCAGTTTTCCTCATTCCCTTTGATAAGCCAACACATTTCAATGTTCAATATATCCACTTGAACATTTTGAACAAATGTCCAAACATTAAATTTTGATTATTTACAAAAATAAATAAAAACTTTAGACCATTCCATTAGAGATGGGGGTAAATAATCCATGGTTTTTGATTAAAGACCACCAGAACGTAATTATTATGGTAATGCTCAGGTATATCTGATTTTTAAATTATTTGGAATTAAACGTGTCATTGAACTGTGTGAAAGAGGGATTATTATGACGTCAAGAAAAAAACATCGGCCCAAAATCGGCCCCGTGGCGCTTAACCGTATAATTCAAATCGGCCCAAAATCGGCCCGTAGCACAGAAAATGTTAGATTGAGAGTAAGAAGCATTACATGACCTTTTGTTTCCAGTAGTCGTAATTACTTACCGTCTTTTCCACTGCTGAAACTGCCTCAAATCATTTACGAGCAAAATTTTATTTTTTGAGGGCAATTCGTCGATTTATGCGCAAAATATGACGTCACAACAATCCAATGTGACGCTGCAGAATATGTGCAAGTTTTGTTTCCAAAAGTTTGAACTATGTTGACTTTTAGAACATGTGTAATTGTTTTTGTTATTTGAGATGTACGGATATGTAGTAAAGCACCAATCTTTCACCAAGACATTAGACCAAGGAAAATATCTCCGTAAAGAAATGGGAAATCAGTTATTGGAAATTTTAAACTGTTACTTTTATCATTATGTTTTGTGCATATCTTGTCATCTTCAATTGATAAACGAACGATCTAAAACGGACAGAATGTATCATTAGTATTAGCTGTATTTAACATGCCGGTAAAGATGTAAGGCCATTTTCGCCTGTATTTATTTCACTTCTAGGGCCAATTGAATTTGGAATTTGGAATTTCGAATCTTCCATGATCCTTCTGGGCTTTCGTATGATACTTATATTTTGCTAATACATAGCTACAATGTAAATAATCCAAGGTGACCGCAAGCGTAAATTAAAGTTATGCCCTCCCATTGAAACTATGACTAAATGGAAAGGTAATTGCACCGAAACTCGTGACAACTTTTCTGAAAGCACAAGAAAAATTCCTTTTCAGAACAGTTCTCATCTTGAATTACTGTATATTCTCGAAACTTGCATTAATATTTTGACATACTTTTTTATTATTTTGTTACCAGTAATCTATCATTATACTCATTGCGTCAGGTTATTTAGCAGTTTCTTTATCCCAGTGAGCCAAAGCGAAATTCTAGCTATTGACATCACTTTTCGTTCGACGTCTATTGTCGTAGTGAAAATTTTCCAGTCCTTCAACCAATTTTTCCGAAGTTTCTAAAAAAGAACAATCAGAAAAAATTAAATCTTTAAAATTACTAGACCACTTCAGACAAAATTTGGATGGAAAGGCCCTTTTTTAAAAAATACTTGCGAGGTACGGACCATGGAACAATAAGGCCTTAATGAAATATATACCTGAAATAAGCAAAACAATTAAGATCTCAACTGAAACTACTTACCCATTTGTCACTCTAATAATAGAATTAAAACAAAAGATTTTCTAAAACATTTCACCGATCAACTTGGCAAATTGTGAAATGGTCCTTGGAAAATCAATTTGTAAAACTGTGATTGGCTGTTCAAAACTCGGACTTATATGTGTACCTTCAGTATAATTACAAATTTGGATAAATTATTGACAGAATATGAAAGACCTTAATCCTTTTTTTCGACTTTCCTCCGGACGTCATAATTCCTTTCTTAAAGTGTCCAGATTCCATTTAAGCGATACAAGCTCCTTAAGAGCATTCTCTTGGTATTTTTCTAATCCCTTGTACCTGTAGCTACCCACATGGTTTGCAATCTACAGCTATTAAACTACTAAGATATAGTACCAAATATTTCCTAGGTACGGACCATGGATCAAATAGTACTTATTAAGATATATACATGAAATAACCAAAAAAACTAAATATAGTTAGCCTTTTTGGGCCTCTAAAAATAGAATTAAACAAAAGAATTTCTAAAAATGGCAAATTGTAAAATGGTCCTTGGAACATCGATTTCTAAAACTGTTACTGGCTGTTCAAGGCTTGGACTTATATGTTTACCTTCAGTATTACAAAATTGAACCAATTATTGACCGAATATGACAGACTTTAATTTTTCTTTTTTCGACTTTCCTCCGGATGTCATAATTCTTTTCTTAAAGTTGTCCAGATTCCATTTGAGCGATACAAACCCCATGGGAGCCTTCTAGTTATTTGTACTTGTAGGTACCCACTACAGCTGTTAAACTACTATTTGATAGTACTAATTAAAATGTGATAATATATTGTTGTGTTCCTGAGGATATCCGACAATAGATGTATATTTTTGATATCTGTATACATCTGGCTCCATTGTAAATGCAGTACTTCAAACCAGAAGGTATGTCACTTTAATAACAATTATAGTTTTGTTATAAACTAACATAATTTGGAAAATCAAAGCTATAGTTAAAACATTATTTTTGATCAAGCACTGCTGATGAGTTTTCAGTCCACGAAATGGCCATACAGTGCATCAATTTTATTTCGGTATTTTGTGATACGTTTTATTAATGATTTATTGAGTAAGTTTAATAATTGATTTTGAAACTAAACGATTGGTTCTTTTGTAACTTGGTTATTTTGGTGTATTTTGTGTTTTCAAGAGACGTATCAACTGATTAACAGAAATGAAGATTTGCACAATTTTACTACTGATTGCAATATGTTTTGCTGGTAAGTTGATTATATAATGCAGTAGTTTTCAGCTGTGCAGCGGAGGGGACGGGTTTGTCTTCTTTGGTTAACATAGAAATGACCGGGGCTTTATTTCGGCCAAATCTGTAACTGAATTTTATCAACTTATTTAACAATTAATGGGTAGCATTTCGTTAACCGGAAAGAGACTGGGGGTGCATGTAGGAAAATATAAATTACAAGTCATAATTATAGCATGTGTCTTTCGTGTATCATTTTATCATAAAGTTCAAACTTTTGTCTTTTCCTACAGGACTAATTTTTAACTCTTTTTTGTTTACCAGGAGGTATAAACATCTTTAAAACTTACCTTTAAACAAAATTCATTCAATCTTTATTTTCATCCCTATTAAAAAATGAAACATCTTTTCCTGGCATAGCTCTGACTCAGATTGTGGCGTTGCTTTTGAGGTCATTTTATATTTGTTATGGTTTCTGATGCTCACATTTTAAGCCATGAACACTGCTGATGAGAAAGTTGTTCATGACATTTGTATATATATTGTACCGGAAGTGTTATTATAGTATACAGGTTCATTTTAATGCAATTCACTCCTCTTTAAGACCGTGTTTGTTATGTTTCTCTAATGTTTAATATGCACATAACTAATGATGAATTATTTTAACTTTCAGGGTATCAGAAGGTAGAAGCCTACGCTGCGGAGTCTTGTGTTCCACAAGTTGATTGTGGATTTTTTATTGATGGATGCGCTTCAATTTGCGCTAGAAGAGGATGTAATGGCGAATCTAGATGTGTAGGAAACATGCAGTGTTGCTGTACTGGATGCTAAAGAACTTCAGCATATCTCCCCTCACAAACTTACACATTTATTTTTAGGAAACTCTATAGCTTAAGAATACCTGCTAATGTAACCTTTCCTAGTATGTCTTTAATTTTCAATCCTTATATAATGAATATTTCCGAGATTATTTCAAAATAAAATTATGTAGTGAAAACTTTTTTGTTGTGTGTAGCTCTCTTAGACTTTAGGGACCATGTGAGTTTTTGTCATCAAATATGCACCGTCACCCGTTCGTTGATTTTTCACATCTTCTTTGAAAAATGATATCCAAATTAAATAAAGTCTTTATATGATTCTCCGGTCTGACAATTAAGTAAAAGTGTTTGGTTGAATTTCAAAATTTGTTTGTGAAAGCAGTGATATATATATATATACTGAACCGCAAAAGAAACGTCGCACAAAATGACATGTTCACATACATTTATTTCAAAGTGACATTTATATATTTTAAATTAATTTTTACAAAATTTAATGAATGATTTACAGTCTTTTAGTTACAATGTTCACAAAAACGTCACAATTGTCGCAACGTCACATGTTTTCAATGCTGTGCTCCCACGTCCGTTAATAACGTGTATGTCCTCCACCGGCACCAATTACTGCGGCACATCTTCGGTACATGGAGTTGATGAGCCGATTAATAAACGCCATCGGAATACGTGCCCATACTCTCTGAAACGCTTGTGAAAGTTCAGCTGCAGTTGTCGGACTTGGCTGCTCATTATTCAACCGTCTTTGAACTTCGTCCCATAAATGTTCAATAGGGTTTAAATCTGGACTCAAAGCCGGCCAATCCATAACATTAATGTTATTCTGCTGTAGGAAGTCTCTTGTGGCTCTTGCGGTATGCGCACGTGCATTGTCCTGTTGGAAAGTCTTGTTTTGATGACGTGCGAAATGGGGCTGAACATGGGGTGTCAAGACTTGGTCGATGTAATGGGCAGCTGTTACGCCATTTCCTCTGCCTGGGCCAAGGTTCTGAAAGATGACTGGACCAAGTTTAACGTTAAGGCCGATTCCACCCCATACCATGATGCTAGGTCCTCCCCACGCGTCTGTTTCCAGAATGCAGCTGTCTTCGTAACGTTCCCCGCGTCTTCTCCACACTCTGGTTCTGCCATCGGCTGTTGAAATGCAGTAACGACTTTCGTCAGAGAAGATGATGTTACGCCATTGTCGATTTCGCCAATTCTGTCGCTGAGTGGCCCTCTGAAGACGAGCTTGACGGTGTCGAGGAGTAAGAATAGGTCCTCTTGCTGGACGGCGACATCTCATGTTTCTAGCAGCTAATCGCCGACGAACCGTATCATCACTTATGGGTTGTCCATGTGTTCCAACAGTGTTTCTGGCAGTTTCGGCAGCTGGGGTGAACCGATTCATCAAATGGTGACGAACAATGCCTCTATTCTGTCTAGGGGTAGTGACTTGGGGTCTACCACTCCGTGGACGGTCATTTGTGCTGTTTGTTGCATTGTACCGTGTCCGTAGACGTTCAATTGTTCGAACAGCACAGTTGAAGTCGTTGGCAATAACTCTGGCAGATTGCCCAGCATCCAATCGACCAATGGCCTGTTCTCTCTGTTGTGGAGTCAGACGTGGCATAGCTTCTGTGTCAACACTGATACTAACACTCTTTAATTTTCTCCGGCCTTTTATACCCATAAAGGAGCATGAATTTCACGAACATTTAAGATTTAAGAAAAATTACCGCCAAGTGTGTCCCACGAGCGGTTTTAGGTACGGTCGCTCTACGATATCAACTGAAAATTATTCAACCGAAAATTTAATTCACAGGTAATTTAATCTTACCTGGTGATGTAATCGTAATAATTATTATATAAAAATCATTAATTAATATTTATTTTGAATTTTGCTAACATTTTGAAAAAGCGACGTTCCTTTTGCGGTTCAGTATATATATATATATATATATATATATATATGAACCGACAACTGATTCGAGGAATCTGTAGGATAGTGGGTATGAAGTTTCCATCTAAATTCAATGTTTTATACATTAGTCTCTCTCCAGGATAGGGGAAGGTATATTACAAGTGTTTTAGCTTTTGTTTTATCGTATTCTGTTTATCTATGGTTTGCTTTTAAGTTATAATTTTTAGGGTTATTATCTATGTAGCTGTCTTCAAAATTTGAATTGTGTTCTGAGTCTGCTTTTATTGGTTTTCCCCTTTATCGTATAGCTTTGTTATTCTTTTAACAACATTATTCTAATGATGACGATGAGCGTAAAATTTGCAGACAATCTAGACTTAGATAATATTTTTGGAAGTTTGCTCATAGACAAAAGGGGTTATTGTACAAGTGAAACCAACTCATACTAGAGAGTATCTGCTGACCAAAAAATTACTACCTTTAGAAAGTGTAACGATGTCCAAACAATTTATATATTAACGGGGTATACAACTGGAGAAAAGAAAATTGTGTAAAATTTCTTGTAAGTTATGGCCGGGCTGGTTTTAAGAGGTAAAGTTGATCAAAAGTGCAGCAAAGTTATTTATAGAGTAACATCTTTACAATCCATCACCATCGGATGTAAAAGAATTGTCGGAGGAAACATATGTTGTCGGAATGATTTGATGTAATATAAATATGCACTTCAGGAAAAAGAAAGGTTATCATTTGTAAATATCAGTATATTGGATGTAAGCCAGTTTGATATCACGCCAACCAAATTATATTTATTACTTAAACAAAATATTTTATATGTCTTATTACAAACACTTTTGGTTATAGTTGACATTCATCCGCAAATGGAACTTACTATCTTTTTGTCGTTTGTGTTTTCTTTGTGGTGTGCGATAACTTATTTATTAAATATCTTGTAACAAAAACCCTCACCCTCCACGCAACTTTGTTAACTGAAATTAACTTTACTTAATATAATTATCTCAACCCCAAACATTTTACTCATCACTTTTGGACTCTAACTCTTAGTACCAAATTCCCTATGACTCAGCAATCTTTGACCTAAAAATTTGGATTCATTTAAAATGAAACTAGCTACATAATTATGATTAATGAAAACATATGAAAAAAAACACAATGTTACGATCTGATAAAAACACTGGGAATAAAATCTATTTCTTCGAAATTTAAGGGATATCAGTATTTCAAAAATAGATGCACATCTTTATTTTTTTACCATTTTCTAGGTTTATACTGATGACACTTCATCTGAGAATCCACTTTGTTGAAACAGAAAGTGCATTGTCGAAATTAATTCTAAGATCAGTATAACACACAACATAAATAAGGAACACCACTCACGGATTTGCTTTTTCAAAGCACAAGAAGCAATTAAATTTGCATTAACACACAACATAAATAAGGAACACCACTCACGGATTTGCTTTTTCAAAGCACAAGAAGCAATTAAATTTGCATTAGCTATTAACATTGATAACACATTTTTCTTGTATGTTTAAGGGCATGTATTATCTATTCTACAACACACACTGAATGATTCATCGACAGTTAAAAACTTATATATGCAATGCTGCTCCCAAACCTGACACTTAACAGCATGTTTTGTCATAAATGCAGTAGAGGCCTAATTCACAATAACGCAATATTCATCAGATATATCCGTATACTTCCAGAACGTTGATCAATTCAATTGGCTGTGATGGAACCAAAGTAGTCAAAAGGAGATCAGAAAAACAGAGGGAAACGACAACCTTTACTGTCCCCGACTAATTTTATAATGTACCGTATTTACGAATAAATTGTCAGATTCGTGTGAGTGGTCAAATGGACATCTCCTGTGTTACACAATTTTGGATTCCCTTTTTGGAATTCCTTGATTTTGAAGTGGATAATATTTACGTTCATTGACTATATCTATCAATAAAATTATCGTTCGATATCTATAAGTTCATGGAATGTTAATTATATGTTTACAAAAATGTTTTGAATTCATTATTCACTATGTATTACTTTGATTGTAACTATCCTACGTCTCATTTTGTGAATGAAAGTTTTGACCCCCAAATATATACCCAAAGCCTTGATAGCCCATAGATTACATTTTATTTACTTTACTCAGTGAACTTTATCGATATAAAAGCTCCAAACGGTTCTGCTTCGTTTTCAATCTTTCCTTATCAATATCTATTTCCAATGTCCTTTTCACTCCCAAATATTTTTACTGGTCTGTTGAATTCAAAACACAGCCACCAACGTTTAACCAAAAACAACGTCATTGCTTTCGTCCTCTTCAATAAAGTTGAAATATCTTGAAGTTAAAAATAAGGAAAACAGATATTGAGTTATTGTAAATAAGGAACGGGTGGGTATTAATTTTTTTATCTTGTTTAATCTGTGATCTTAGTAGTTGGTCTTTTTATGCTTCTTAAAACTTATTACAGGGCTGTAGATTTCACAAGCTGCTTAATGATTTTAAAAAGTTTTATAACAGATATCAACATCTTTTAGCTAAATACCCGGCTTCCAGAAAAGCACTTGTCACGAACGAGTTTTCCCATCCTAGTTTCTATTGTAATATCATAGATACATTCAAAAGTCTCCCCAATAACCCACAGAAACTTCGTAGTAACATATGAACAACATTGACCCCACAAAAAACCGGGGGTAGACCCAGGTGCTCCGGAAGAATGGCTTTTCACAGTAACGGTTACAAATGTGACATTGTGTGTAATTCTGTAAAAATTGCTCTCCGACTGCCTTGAAGACTTTAGATTTATACTGGCCTCTCACAAATACTGCACATTTATGTTGAATTTTACCACGATATTGCATTAAAACCTTTATTGGATTGTTATTTCAGATTTTTCCTTTAACAAAGCGACAGTACCCGATCTGCAGCTATGGGAACCTTAGCTAGTTTTACAGTTAAAACTAGCACCTTATGACCCAGCTATCTAAATTATGTACCGTCTAACATTTGTTGTTAATCATACTCTATTGGTTTTTAAAGTATGTTATATATCCAAGAGGGTCAGGATAGACATAAGGGGGGGGGGGGGGGGGTACCCATAAAACCGGCTTAACCCCATCACTGTTTAGTGTCTGTACCAAGTCAGGCTATCCTGTTGTGTTTATGATTTTATTTTGTACTCTTTTATGTTATTTTTTGTCCGGGGTTTTGTTTGTTGGGTAGCGTTGATTGATTCATGTCATTGTTGACATTTCCTGTTACAAATGTATCCATTTTGTTGTTCCTTATTATCGTTTAATTTTTATATTTTTCATGTATCTTAATCTCATTAATCAAAGATTGCCCTTTTTCACTTTTGTTGAAAATCTTAATTTGCGTATATCTTATGCGAATTGCCATATTTGTCATATGGCCACAGAAGGACGATTTTGAGTAAACGATTCCACAATTCTACTTTATTGGTCGCATTTCATTTCTAGTGATAGTAAAAATTTCAGTCTAAGTTCTTCATTCGCATTTTTCATGTATAATTATGAAGGTTTAAGCATAAAATTTTGTTAATTTGTTCTGCTCTGATGTAAATTAACAAATAATTGAATTATTAGAAAGAGGTGATAACGTACAATTTTGATGTAAATTAAGTTTATCCATCTATGTGATATTTAAGTACTGTCAAACTTATACATTCATATGTAATCTATATTCCGACAAGCAGTAAATTCTTATTGATCAACAGAACCGACACAGACTTAGCAGCAAAGTCAAACTTAATTTCTTGCAGTTAATCATCACTCAATAGGAAAAGCTCACGATGCGTGGAACACAATTGTAGGAATATTCTTAAGGCTATTAAAGTTATAGGCAGTAAAGACAACTTTTATATGTATCTATCTTCTTCACTGCAAAAGACAAAATTTAATTTAAACGAATTTTTCCTCATTCCTCCGATGTGACAGCGTCAAGAACAAACATTAGTTAATGTGATAACCAGCCAACTTCAACTTCTGCAGGTAATTAGAGATGACAATTTAAAAGTCATAATAAAATGAATATATGACAACTTATTGTATATTATCAGTGCCAACTGTACTAAAATATTCTACCACATGATGATGATTTTTTTAAAAGAATTAAGATAATTCTGTAAATCGGTAAATACAAGAGGAATCCAGACTTTTTAAACTTACCATTATGTAATATTTTCTTTCGCGAGGTGTCGTTGTGTGACGATCAGTAATAGGGTAGTATAGGGATATATAAACACCGACGAACGGAAAATAAAAGAATGTTGTCACGAAAATAACCATGTACCATCCTAATAAAACAATTTTAGATTTTACGGAAAATTAACGTATTATATGCCGCATTGGCAAAACAAATGAATTTTAAAAAAGTAACAATAAAATTTAAAAGTATCAGGATACGTTGAACTTCAGGTCTTCTCTAGCAATTTTTTATTTCCTTAAACCTTAGTAGGATATGATTTTTTTATGAAAAATTTCAGCCCAATCGTAATGCTCCAAATCACTCTAGTCGTGGACAAATATATTTATTTTGTATATAATAGCCCCTACAATGACAATATAATGACATGTTTCCCCATATGCAGGGAAATGTTCAGCTTTTCCGTTACCGTCTATAAATTAACAAATCATCCTATGGACCGTTTCTTAGAAAAACATGTTGTGTAATTCGGTCAAAGAATTACCGTTAATTATTACCGGTATCATCATGTATATATACATGTACGTGTATTCTGCTGATTATCACAGATTTATTCAAGTCAGCAAGGTACGTTATTCGTTTTGTGGTACTTGTATTTATTCACAGCTATTTTCATTTGCAATATATATCAGACAGGTGCAGGATTTTGAACAATTCGTCAATATTTTTCTTTTCTATAATATGATATGACCCGCTGTCATAAACATCGGAAGTACACATATAATACCAGATGCTCCAGAACGGCCGTCTCAACGAAGTCTTTAGGTGATTGAGAGAGAGCATTTTTCAGAGAAATCGAAATTGACTATTGTTTTCGTATATAACCAGGTTACAACAGAAACTAGGATGTGAAGTCGTTCGACCCTACATTTAGTTTCAGAGTATTTAGCAACTATTCCGAAACCTACAACTTTTTGACAATAATTTGTTTGTTATCGTAATTTAGTCGTTCCTAAACGTCTTTTACTCTACTAGTAGAACAGAGAACATATCTTCTTAATAAATATAGTTCGCCAATATTTTTCATTGATTACTTATGTAAATATCAATCAACCTGTTACATGTATTATTGGCAATCCTTTTTTAGATATTAAGTTATTTGAAGGAAATGAAGATTTGTACTGCATTCGTAGTAACACTGCTTTCGCTTTGTTTGATTGGTATGTATTTTTTTAAATTAGGACTTGCCCAGCGTAAGCAAACCTTTTATGATATCAGAACATTCAATTTTTATTAAATGTATTTAACTATTTTATCATATAATTATAGCAAATAAGTAGTAAATTTTACTGTTCGATAAAATTCTAAAAAATTCCAAAAAAAAACAGATACATGTAAATTGCCGAGAATTTGCTTTGCGGGGTGATATCAAAAAATTCTTAACCGAGGATTTGCTTTGCAAGCTAATATGAAAAATTCTTAACCGAGGATTTGCTTTGCGGGCTGATATGAAAAAGTATTGACTGCTTCTGGAAATTATATGATAAAAAGATCATGTCATGACATCTTTCATATCAGATACATTATCAGCCCTCGGTCTAGATAACAGTCCTCGAGCTAAAGGTCTCGGGCTTATATGAAAACCTAGGGCTGATCATGTATCTGAAATCAAAAATGTCATGTGATAATCTATATATGTCGCATACAACTGGTTACAAAGTTGGCACAATTATTAAGTAAAGTCAAGATATACCAAATGGAGGGAAAAATCGAAACAACTGACAAACTCCGGAGAACAACGAAGACAAGACCAAAACAACACATGCACTACAATTAAAAACTAAAAACATATGAACAACATGGACCCCACCAAAAAACCGGGGGTAGATCCAGGTGCTCCGGAAGAGTAAGCAGTCTCTGCTTACTGCAGGACATCCGCAATGCTGCCCATGTCAAATCCAGTATAAGGAAATGTTAACATCAATGGAACAAGTCCATTTTCATTTGTTTTTTCCTTTCAACCAAGTCATGATGACGTCCATAAAACTTTAATAAAGAGCTTAGGAGCAACATACCCCTGTCTGAGCAACTTTTTTGTCAGGAGCCGGGCTCTGTCCAGGAAGTCAATATATATGTCACAAGCTCTGAATAACGTATGGGTTTTGAGATATATACTCCATACGCCGGCGCTTCTGGAATATTGCCGCTCAATAATTATCAATTCATCAATGTTGCAAAGACAGCATTATATAGTTAAGTAAAATTTTGGACATTTAAACATTTATTTTCTAAAATGGTGTTCATTTGTTTGGATTTGTGAAAAACACGATATCAGTTATTACACAATAGGTATATCTTTTATCAGCATAATTTGAATGTTCTGATCATTAAATGTCGTTAAATGAGACATGTGAGAGGTGGCGGAGTTTTAGAATTCATACAAAACTGACATGCAATCTAGAAATATCCACATAAAACATTTTGGGAGAAAGTACAGAATATCGTCCTAACACCTCAGAGTTTTCAATTCTTTTTTATTATTATTAATTTTATGACTAGACAATGACAACAGCATATAATCCAACCCTAATTCATTAATATTTATTAAATTAGCATTCTTTATCATGTTAAACATTCCTATACAATAATGAACCAAAAAACATTAAGATGAATTTGATATGTGAAATGAAATATAACATAGTTACAATGTAGTTCGTGAATATATCGTTTTATGCATTAAAGAGTTGTTTCAATCCACCCTTTTCAATTGGTTGCACAAATTTTCAATTTTTATTTGAAAACAAAACGGATATGAGGTAAAAAAAAAAACCAGAAAAAGATGTTGGGAGCCTTACATCACCCTAACAAAATAACCAAGTGTATAAATCATTCAAAGCAGCAATCATAAAATACAACAACAATAACAACAATATTTATTGTACAACCACAAAATGCAATGGGTTTGACAAAGATAGCTCAGTAAAATAGTTTTACAGATAAAAAAAGACAACAGAATCAAGTATGAAATTGATAATCAAAAAGACATTTTTGTATAAATGTTGCAATTCTAGTTAATAAGATCTCATTATAATTATTCATTAGATATAAGTATTTATCTTTTTCACTAAGGCTGTGGTAATTCTTCAGAGTTAGTCCATTAAACATAATATTTCTGTTTTCACATTTTTTACAGCTTATAAGAAAATGGGATTCATCTTCTATACTATTACATACAGTACATCCTCTCGTGGTATAGGTTTAGGTGTATTATATCGACTGGTTTCGATCTTTAGTGGGTGTGAACTATTTTGGTTTTTGATGGTTTTGCTTATTAATTCATCATTATATCTTTAGCCGGATTTCCAACATTTTGAGCACTGCTGATGAGTTGTCAGTCAACGAAATGGCCATACAGTGCATCAAATTTAATTATTTCGGTCTTTTGTGATACGTTTTATTACAATAAGCATTTCTTAATTTTCTTTCTTTAATTAGAATCAGACATTTTTCCCTGTTGTAGTTTTGCTTAAGTAATTGATAAGAATCTAGTTTTTTATTCTGCTGCACTCAGATTGCCAATTTTGAAGATATGTATCATATAAGCGTTGTGAAAATGAACTAATAAATATATCAAGATGGTAATTATATGGATTTCTCCATACATCAGAAAATCCATGTTCATCTTAAAGTTTCTTTACATAAATTAGCAATTCAGATTGTGGTTTTATGTGTTTAAAATTGCTAAGATATTATTGGTACACTAAATCTCGGCAATTGTTTGTTGCAATGCGGAACCAAAATTTTATCATCATAATATTAATAAAAATGTTGAGTGGATATCGTCCGTGTTCACTTCTGACTGCACAATTAGCAGAATTTTTTTCACACCTAACATAGATTTACAAAATTTGTTATCCTTTATTTCAATCACAGAGTCGTAGTTATTTACACTTTTTGATATGCCCCATATCTCACACCCATATAACAAAATGGGTTTTACTAAGCTATCAAATAATTTTGATATCAGATCAATATCAGGATTATGCACACCCACACACATATATTTTGAATAATGCTGTTCTTGCTTTGTCAACAGGTTCAGACTTTGCAAGAGAAAATGATCCTGGTGACGAGAATTAAATAGCTATAGCCTGTAACTAAAATATTCCTTGTATTCCTGTTCTGTTATTTACTATATCTAATATTAGTGTCTTTGAATTGTTATTTTGAAACTCCTGGGACGATGCCTCTGCATGGTGGACCATAGGTCCCCGATGGTATTCGACAACCCAGTCGTCAGACTTGTCTGACATGATTATTCATTGAATTGTTACAGAAGTTACCAGTATTTAGCAAAATTCAAAAATAATAGAAATACTAAGGGTTCATTCCTTGTATTGCACATTGTATATCTCCTTAAATTTGGCTTCCTATTTCGGTATTTTTGGTTATGAGTACTTCTTGTTTAAAATATGTTTGGTTTTTGGTCTTCCAAATGTTTCGGTTTTAATGCTGCTGATGAGAGGAATCTCCTTGAAATGCGTCGTATACAGCATAGTATAAATTTACTATATCTAATATTAGTATCTTTGGATTGTTATTTTATATTCATTATCGGTATAATAAAACAGTTAATTAATCTTTATAAGGTCAACAAGGGAAAGTAGGTCCATTTACCTGACCGACTCGCTAACCTGACCGTTGGCTTCAGTCAGGTCAGGTCTTGGGTACTCAATTCCCCCATGTTGACCTCATAAGCAGTAATTAATTGTATACTATTGTTTAACGTTTTGATGGTCAATGAGCGTAGGAATGACCGTCCCGCCTTTTGTATGCTTCAGATATGCTTCATATACAATACAAATTTACCTATAAAGGTGTGCATTTTCTTCATATCCCCACTCGTCTTTAGCATTAATGTTTTAATATAAAAGTGTATAAAACTCCTATTTGAACTTTTCAAATATATTGTACAGGAAACAAAGATATTTAGAAAATAAATTGCCCGATTTCATAACAGTTTTTAAAAATTATATATTTTTTAAAATTTCGCCGAAGGTTAATACTATTCCGATCTGTTTTTGTTCTAGGATGGCAGAATGTCGCAGCAAATCAACAAAGATGTTTTCAAATGGTCGATTGTGGTATTATCGCTGGGGGATGCCGTCCTTTTTGTGTAGAACAGGGATGTCTTGGAACGGCTAAATGTGTAGGCAATATGGAATGTTGCTGCACTCTTTGCCTGATTGGATAATTTGGATATCAGGACATGTTTACTGTTAATTTAGATGCATTTACAGAAATGTATAATTTTTTTTCAACACCATGGTTGAATTCATTTCTAATAAATGACACTATGTGTACACATTCAATTTTCTATATCTTAAATTAATATGTTTCCCAAAAGCTGTATAAAGAAATGAAACAATAGGTAATACGTCATATTCAAATAAATTATCCGAACTAAAATTTCTATTTCATCAGTACAAAGGTGACTTTCTCATTTCATTTTCATGAAAGAATAGCTTCATTTGACTTGGAGCACTCCGTCAAATTGTACCATTGTAAAATAAGTTTTGTGGCCTCAAGAATTTGCGTTTAATGTCGTGTAATGTCGGTACAAATCTTCTTTTTTTAACGCTCTGTAACGATCACATTTTTACTTTTCGGATTTCTTTCGAGCTGTAGAGACTGTCTCTTTTATATTTGTCCACATTTCATTTTTTTCTATTTTCTATTATACATGTACGATATGACCTGCTTCCATAAACATCTGAAGTAATATATACCAGATGCTTCAGAAAGGTCATCTCAATAAGTCTTCAGATGTTTGAGACGAAGCAATATTTCGAGAATTCCAAATTTACAAATTGTTTCGTATCTATAGTGCTCACTGTGAAAGTATTTTAAGGTACGTCAGAGTTTATAAGGATACAGACAAGTCGTTTCATTTGTTAACAATGGTGCAACAGAAACTAATGTAGGGTGGAAAGTCATTGCCAGTGATTTACTTGAAACCCTATATTTACTAGTAGTTATCAGATAATATTGGTATAAACTTGAAACTATTTGAAGTTATTTGTTGGAAACCTACAACTTTCTGACAATAGTTTGTTAGTAATCGTACCTACAAGTTGTTCCTAAACGTCTTTTACTGTACTGTGTGTCGCTTTTCGGGACTAAATCGAGTTTTTCTATAAAAAGAGAGTAAGAAGTATTTTTTACAGGACCTTTTGTTTCCAGTAGTCGTAATTACTTACTGTCTTTTCCACGGCTGAAATCATTTACGAGCGAAATTTTCATTTTGAGGGTAATTCGTTGATTTATGCGTAAAACATGACGTCACAACAAACAAATGTGACGTTGCAGAATATGTGCAAGTTCTGTTTCCAAAAGTTTGAATCATGGTGACTTTTCGGACATATATAATTGATATTGTTATTTTAAATGTACGGATGTGTAGTGAAGTATAAATCTTTCACCCAAGAAATCAGTTGTCGGGGTATATGGGACGGACATTAGAACAAAGAACATATCTCCGTAAAGAAATGGGAAATCAGTTATTGAAAATTTTAAACTGTTTCTTTTATTATAATGTTTTGTGTATATCTTGTCATCTTTAATTGATAAACGAACGATCTGAAACTGACATAATGTATTATTAGAATTAGGTGTATTTAACATTCGGGTAAAGAAGTAGGACCGTTTTCGCCTGTATTTATATCACTTCTAGTGCCATTTTCAAAAAATCGCCCAAAGCCTTTCAAAATTTCTGTTGACATTGTCTGGTGTGTGGTCTCTAAAGACTTGCTAATAACAGAGTAACAAATAATACCTGAATATCGCTTTTGTGGACAGTTTTTACACAATCTTGCCAAGTTTGTGTCTTTAAGACAGTTTTTCAACGCGAGGGACGCTTAGAACCAAAACGAATGTTTGTTGTTTAGTTTATTTATTTCTTTTCGTACATGTATGACAATAGCATGGTTTTGGTTCTGAATTTCCTTCAAGGCGATATTCAACAAAGTGGTACAAATTGAGCCATAAGATTTGTGTGTATTAACATAAAAATGAATTGCATACAATCGTTTACAATAAAGACTAGGTAAAAATCAATGGTTATGAGTGAAACAAATACAGGGTGAAGTGGCCATACACCTTTTTGCCATTTTCTGAGAATCCGACAGTAAGTACTTTGACAAGATATCTCAGTTATTTTGTTAAATTCAGGGTAATTTAAATATATATACAAGAAAAGTGGGGTAACTTTGTGCCCTTTGCAATGTGGGTAGTCTGTTAAAAACCTGCACCCGAACTAAAGAATTTAATTAGTTTCTATCCACTTGGCAGAACAGGATAATTCTGGACAAAGTAAGCATTTTTAGTACTGAATACATTTACCACTGTATAGTTATTAGTCGCAGGCAATTGGTGAACTAGATTATTTCGAATCGGTGTTTGTATTAGAAAAAATAAAACCGAATACCAAAACAAAGGATAAAGTCTTCAGAATCGAAATCCAAGAGTAAGACAAACTCATGAGACATAGACAACCAAAGGAGTAAAAACTTATAACAACTCATGTACAAAGACACTGACAAAGCGATGCAACATAAAAAAATCAGAACAAGTTTCAAAATGATTCAAACATTTTAACAGTTTGTAGAATTTGTTGAACGGCATGTAAAGCTACCTAAAGTTTGTGTATTTAGTAAATAAAAGGAATGTAACTTTTAGTCATCATTGTAAGCAATATTAAAAAAAAGACCTTCCTTGTGCATAGTTTTATAAACAATACACTCCTGTCAATTATTACTTAACTACATGTATACACAAAAGATTATTTATGCACCAACACTCAAAATTTTTCCAATTAACACTATGATATGCCTCTTGAAAAGCAGTCTAGTTTTCAACTATTTGGCTTTGTGTACTTAAGAATCAAATGAAGATTAGATATTTCATACATAAATATTAAAGTAACCGTTCTGTACTTTACTTTTATCACTAAATACAGTCTGATGCTACTGCTGTTTCTGTTCATTTTTTGTTAAATTCTTTCCAAAATAAAGTCTTCAGAATCGAAATCCAAGAGTAAGACAAACTCATGAGACATAGACAACCAAAGGAGTAAAAACTTAAAACAACTCATGTACAAAGACACTGACACAGCAGTGCAACATAAAAAAAAATCAGAACAAGTTTCAAAATGATTCAAACATTTTAACTAGAATGATATACAAGAAAAGGTGCTATAAAAGGGAAGTTTGTAGAATTTGTTGAACGGCATGTAAAGCTACCTAAAGTTTGTGTATTTAGTAAATAAAAGGAATGTAACTTTTAGTCATCATTGTAAGCAATATTAAAAAAAAGACCTTCCTTGTGCATAGTTTTATAAACAATACACTCCTGTCAATTATTACTTAACTACATGTAAAAAAAGATTATTTATTCAAATGTCAAAAGTAATTCGGAAATTTCCGTGAGCAATATTAAAAAAAAGACCTTCCTTGTGCAAAGTTTTATAAACAATACACTCCTGTCAATTATTACTTAACTACATGTATACACAAAAGATTATTTATGCACCAACACTCAAAATCTTTCCAATTAACACTATGATATGCCTCTTGAAAAGCAGTCTAGTTTTCAACTATTTGGCTTTGTGTACTTAAGAATCAAATGAAGATTAGATACTTCATACATAAGTATTAAAGTAACCGTTCTGTACTTTACTTTTATCACTAAATACAGTCTGATGCTACTGCTGTTTCTGTTCATTTTTTGTTAAATTCTTTCCAAAAATTTCTATGATAATATATTTACAAATAAACAACGAAAATGAATAACAAGAAAGGTCAACAATGACACACAAATCAATGAACGCCATGCAACAGACAGAACCCTGGACAAAAACAACATAAAAGAGTACAAAACTCAAACATAAACACAAAAGTCTGAATTGGTACAAGTACGGGACGCCCTATTTTAGATACCATATTTCGTTCGTGCAAACGTTTCCAATACATCATTATTTGGTAATTTGAATTATCAAAGCCTAGAGGTCATATATCACAGATGTTGAAGTAATTCGTCAATCTCCCATTGGCTTACAGGTTTGTTGAATCGTCTAGACATTTAGCAGGGGTCCATCAAGGAATAGTTTATACAAAAACGATTATCTGTAAACTGAAGTCTTTATCCTATTTCTAAAGTCATCTTTTAAAAATAGCCTAGTGAGAAAGCTTCTTTAAATGACAAAAATTTACTGGCTAATAATCTAACATCACCGATTCTAATATTTGCATCTTTTACCCAACATTTAAATAATTCAATTAAAATGTCCTAAAGGTTAACACCATTTTTATATACAACATTTAACATTTTGTTTCTCCATACAAAGCATCAAAGTCCTACTGACAAGACGTCTGTATTGGTATTGGTATTGGTACGTACTAATCATTGTTTTTTATATTTCTATGTTGCATTTTTTAAAGCCTTCAATAGATTTTATATGTGATTAACTGAAAAAAAGAAACATATTTACTCTTAAAACATTATTTTAATCATATATACATCTAGCCCCATTCCTCCCAAAACAAAAAGTTTTTTTACTAGCTGGCATCGCCAGTTATCACGGCACAATACATGTATTTTCGATTTTATCAAGAATAATCATTTATTATTCGTTTTTAGCTTTCAAATTCCTGTCTTTGAACACCTTACATTGGTTGCTCCCATAACCAATTATATCTTAATCATTTAGTTCATATTCTAAAAAATTAACCACATCTAAATCATAGTAATTTGACAACATCTGCTTAAAAAATTCAATATTGAGCTTTGAATACACTGGGATTTTACACCTATGGTACCTGAGATCTGATCATGAATATGTATCAAATTACTAATACCATGTTTACCAAAACTATTTTGTAAACTTGCTGCTCCTTCACAAACTTTACAACTTTTAAGTAAACAAATATCATGAGTATTCCGAACATATAGTCATGCCTCATTATCCAATTAATGACCTTATCATAAGCAGCTGAAAAAAGAGCAAATCGGAGCAAAACCATACTAAAGAAGATGTTGTATTGCTAAAAACTTTATTTGTTCTCTGCTGCTTGGGTCTTATGGCATTGGCTAATAAAGGATTCTCGATATCAGCAATGTCATCAGACCAGTTGTTTTGGCCAGACTCTATTGGATCCAAGCAGCATAAAACTGTCACAAAGCTTTCAGTTATATAATTCATAATTATATGATATTTTCTTCAACAAGTTAAGTCTACCATCTTTTTCTTTTTCATTTGTACAAGATAAAATAATTTCAATTGCACCAGCCACAAACTGATGATACCTTAAATCATCAAATTTAATGTTCTTATTTGTATATTCTAAATGCAATTTTGATTGTGGACAGTCTTGTGGAAACTTTTCTTTTTGTCTAGAAGAAACAGCCAATCCGGATTTCATCTTACCTTTTCTGTGTTTCTTTTTATGATGTGTTATCGAACTATCAGAGTCAGTACTGGTACTAGAATATTTATTTTCTGAATGTAAACTGCCAGAATTACATTATCTGAGCTACTTGAGTTATCTTTCCTGTCACGATTTTTCTTTTTCTTTTCCATTTTTAAGGAAGTTTCACTACTTGAGGAACTCGAATCAGATATTAACTGTAAAGCTTTTAATTTTTCGTGTACAGTTCTTAAAAGTTTTTTTTTATCTGATCTTAAATCATCAGTATCAATGCAATGCTTCTTATTAGAACGTTTTGATAAATTACCTGAGCGCTTGTCTTTTGCTGAGTCTTCTTTTCCCCACTTTTTGTCTTTCCTTTTTCTTTACCGCCTGAAGCCTTTTCTTTACCACATGAAGCACTGCTTGATTTTCCACAAACGCTGTCGTTGTGACTCTGCTTCAGTAATCCTAACTCCTCCTTCTCCTTCTCCAGCTGATCTTTAAGCTGCTGTTTTTTTTTTCTCCTTCTCCAGCTGATCTTTAAGCTACTGTTCTTATGAAGAGCTTCCTTCTCCTTTCTTATTACTGCCAACTCCGCCTCTAACATTTTTTTCATCCTCGTCAACGTCCCCAGACATAATTTCTTCAGGTTTTACCTCCGCCATAGCGCGGTCTACTGGCAAATATTCGGATGTAAACAAACGTGCCTTTGAACTTTTCAACGGAGCATTCACTAGTAAATCGTCGTCGTTTGAAGATATATCAGTACAATTCTCAGGTCTTCCGACGGTGTTAACTGCTTGTAATCGATACGCTGATTTTTTCATGTTTCAGAAGGCATTAACAATACACTGGGAGAAAATTTGTAACTATCTCTTTCTTCTACCACTGGATCTATAGAAATGAGCGAACAACCACCAAACAAATTGTATTCACCAACATCGAAGGTTAAATTTTGCGTGTGGAACCAACTAAAGTATTAAACCGAATTATAAAGAAACGGAAAGAAATTCGAAAAGTGAGTAGAAACTCATAGCAAACCAATAAAAAAAACAAGCACATATGAAAAAAAGATTATTTATTCAAATGTCAAAAGTAATTCGGAAATTTCCGTGAGCAATATTAAAAAAAAGACCTTCCTTGTGCATAGTTTTATAAACAATACACTCCTGTCAATTATTACTTAACTACATGTATACACAAAAGATTATTTATGCACCAACACTCAAAATCTTTCCAATTAACACTATGATATGCCTCTTGAAAAGCAGTCTAGTTTTCAACTATTTGGCTTTGTGTACTTAAGAATCAAATGAAGATTAGATACTTCATACATAAGTATTAAAGTAACCGTTCTGTACTTTACTTTTATCACTAAATACAGTCTGATGCTACTGCTGTTTCTGTTCATTTTTTGTTAAATTCTTTCCAAAATAAATTTCTATGATAATATATTTACAAATAAACAACGAAAATGAATAACAAGAAAGGTCAACAATGACACACAAATCAATGAACGCCATGCAACAGACAGAACCCTGGACAAAAACAACATAAAAGAGTACAAAACTCAAACATAAACACAAAAGTCTGAATTGGTACAAGTACGGGACGCCCTATTTTAGATACCATATTTCGTTCGTGCAAACGTTTCCAATACATCATTATTTGGTAATTTGAATTATCAAAGCCTAGAGGTCATATATCACAGATGTTGAAGTAATTCGTCAATCTCCCATTGGCTTACAGGTTTGTTGAATCGTCTAGACATTTAGCAGGGGTCCATCAAGGAATAGTTTATACAAAAACGATTATCTGTAAACTGAAGTCTTTATCCTATTTCTAAAGTCATCTTTTAAAAATAGCCTAGTGAGAAAGCTTCTTTAAATGACAAAAATTTACTGGCTAATAATCTAACATCACCGATTCTAATATTTGCATCTTTTACCCAACATTTAAATAATTCAATTAAAATGTCCTAAAGGTTAACACCATTTTTATATACAACATTTAACATTTTGTTTCTCCATACAAAGCATCAAAGTCCTACTGACAAGACGTCTGTATTGGTATTGGTATTGGTACGTACTAATCATTGTTTTTTATATTTCTATGTTGCATTTTTTAAAGCCTTCAATAGATTTTATATTTGATTAACTGAAAAAAAGAAACATATTTACTCTTAAAACATTATTTTAATCATATATACATCTAGCCCCATTCCTCCCAAAACAAAAAGTTTTTTTACTAGCTGGCATCGCCAGTTATCACGGCACAATACATGTATTTTCGATTTTATCAAGAATAATCATTTATTATTCGTTTTTAGCTTTCAAATTCCTGTCTTTGAACACCTTACATTGGTTGCTCCCATAACCAATTATATCTTAATCATTTAGTTCATATTCTAAAAAATTAACCACATCTAAATCATAGTAATTTGACAACATCTGCTTAAAAAATTCAATATTGAGCTTTGAATACACTGGGATTTTACACCTATGGTACCTGAGATCTGATCATGAATATGTATCAAATTACTAATACCATGTTTACCAAAACTATTTTGTAAACTTGCTGCTCCTTCACAAACTTTACAACTTTTAAGTAAACAAATATCATGAGTATTCCGAACATATAGTCATGCCTCATTATCCAATTAATGACCTTATCATAAGCAGCTGAAAAAAGAGCAAATCGGAGCAAAACCATACTAAAGAAGATGTTGTATTGCTAAAAACTTTATTTGTTCTCTGCTGCTTGGGTCTTATGGCATTGGCTAATAAAGGATTCTCGATATCAGCAATGTCATCAGACCAGTTGTTTTGGCCAGACTCTATTGGATCCAAGCAGCATAAAACTGTCACAAAGCTTTCAGTTATATAATTCATAATTATATGATATTTTCTTCAACAAGTTAAGTCTACCATCTTTTTCTTTTTCATTTGTACAAGATAAAATAATTTCAATTGCACCAGCCACAAACTGATGATACCTTAAATCATCAAATTTAATGTTCTTATTTGTATATTCTAAATGCAATTTTGATTGTGGACAGTCTTGTGGAAACTTTTCTTTTTGTCTAGAAGAAACAGCCAATCCGGATTTCATCTTACCTTTTCTGTGTTTCTTTTTATGATGTGTTATCGAACTATCAGAGTCAGTACTGGTACTAGAATATTTATTTTCTGAATGTAAACTGCCAGAATTACATTATCTGAGCTACTTGAGTTATCTTTCCTGTCACGATTTTTCTTTTTCTTTTCCATTTTTAAGGAAGTTTCACTACTTGAGGAACTCGAATCAGATATTAACTGTAAAGCTTTTAATTTTTCGTGTACAGTTCTTAAAAGTTTTTTTTTATCTGATCTTAAATCATCAGTATCAATGCAATGCTTCTTATTAGAACGTTTTGATAAATTACCTGAGCGCTTGTCTTTTGCTGAGTCTTCTTTTCCCCACTTTTTGTCTTTCCTTTTTCTTTACCGCCTGAAGCCTTTTCTTTACCACATGAAGCACTGCTTGATTTTCCACAAACGCTGTCGTTGTGACTCTGCTTCAGTAATCCTAACTCCTCCTTCTCCTTCTCCAGCTGATCTTTAAGCTGCTGTTTTTTTTTTCTCCTTCTCCAGCTGATCTTTAAGCTACTGTTTTCTCAACTTCTTATGAAGAGCTTCCTTCTCCTTTCTTATTACTGCCAACTCCGCCTCTAACATTTTTTTCATCCTCGTCAACGTCCCCAGACATAATTTCTTCAGGTTTTACCTCCGCCATAGCGCGGTCTACTGGCAAATATTCGGATGTAAACAAACGTGCCTTTGAACTTTTCAACGGAGCATTCACTAGTAAATCGTCGTCGTTTGAAGATATATCAGTACAATTCTCAGGTCTTCCGACGGTGTTAACTGCTTGTAATCGATACGCTGATTTTTTCATGTTTCAGAAGGCATTAACAATACACTGGGAGAAAATTTGTAACTATCTCTTTCTTCTACCACTGGATCTATAGAAATGAGCGAACAACCACCAAACAAATTGTATTCACCAACATCGAAGGTTAAATTTTGCGTGTGGAACCAACTAAAGTATTAAACCGAATTATAAAGAAACGGAAAGAAATTCGAAAAGTGAGTAGAAACTCATAGCAAACCAATAAAAAAAACAAGCACATATGAAAAAAAGATTATTTATTCAAATGTCAAAAGTAATTCGGAAATTTCCGTGAGCAATATTAAAAAAAAGACCTTCCTTGTGCATAGTTTTATAAACAATACACTCCTGTCAATTATTACTTAACTACATGTATACACAAAAGATTATTTATGCACCAACACTCAAAATCTTTCCAATTAACACTATGATATGCCTCTTGAAAAGCAGTCTAGTTTTCAACTATTTGGCTTTGTGTACTTAAGAATCAAATGAAGATTAGATACTTCATACATAAGTATTAAAGTAACCGTTCTGTACTTTACTTTTATCACTAAATACAGTCTGATGCTACTGCTGTTTCTGTTCATTTTTTGTTAAATTCTTTCCAAAATAAATTTCTATGATAATATATTTACAAATAAACAACGAAAATGAATAACAAGAAAGGTCAACAATGACACACAAATCAATGAACGCCATGCAACAGACAGAACCCTGGACAAAAACAACATAAAAGAGTACAAAACTCAAACATAAACACAAAAGTCTGAATTGGTACAAGTACGGGACGCCCTATTTTAGATACCATATTTCGTTCGTGCAAACGTTTCCAATACATCATTATTTGGTAATTTGAATTATCAAAGCCTAGAGGTCATATATCACAGATGTTGAAGTAATTCGTCAATCTCCCATTGGCTTACAGGTTTGTTGAATCGTCTAGACATTTAGCAGGGGTCCATCAAGGAATAGTTTATACAAAAACGATTATCTGTAAACTGAAGTCTTTATCCTATTTCTAAAGTCATCTTTTAAAAATAGCCTAGTGAGAAAGCTTCTTTAAATGACAAAAATTTACTGGCTAATAATCTAACATCACCGATTCTAATATTTGCATCTTTTACCCAACATTTAAATAATTCAATTAAAATGTCCTAAAGGTTAACACCATTTTTATATACAACATTTAACATTTTGTTTCTCCATACAAAGCATCAAAGTCCTACTGACAAGACGTCTGTATTGGTATTGGTATTGGTACGTACTAATCATTGTTTTTTATATTTCTATGTTGCATTTTTTAAAGCCTTCAATAGATTTTATATTTGATTAACTGAAAAAAAGAAACATATTTACTCTTAAAACATTATTTTAATCATATATACATCTAGCCCCATTCCTCCCAAAACAAAAAGTTTTTTTACTAGCTGGCATCGCCAGTTATCACGGCACAATACATGTATTTTCGATTTTATCAAGAATAATCATTTATTATTCGTTTTTAGCTTTCAAATTCCTGTCTTTGAACACCTTACATTGGTTGCTCCCATAACCAATTATATCTTAATCATTTAGTTCATATTCTAAAAAATTAACCACATCTAAATCATAGTAATTTGACAACATCTGCTTAAAAAATTCAATATTGAGCTTTGAATACACTGGGATTTTACACCTATGGTACCTGAGATCTGATCATGAATATGTATCAAATTACTAATACCATGTTTACCAAAACTATTTTGTAAACTTGCTGCTCCTTCACAAACTTTACAACTTTTAAGTAAACAAATATCATGAGTATTCCGAACATATAGTCATGCCTCATTATCCAATTAATGACCTTATCATAAGCAGCTGAAAAAAGAGCAAATCGGAGCAAAACCATACTAAAGAAGATGTTGTATTGCTAAAAACTTTATTTGTTCTCTGCTGCTTGGGTCTTATGGCATTGGCTAATAAAGGATTCTCGATATCAGCAATGTCATCAGACCAGTTGTTTTGGCCAGACTCTATTGGATCCAAGCAGCATAAAACTGTCACAAAGCTTTCAGTTATATAATTCATAATTATATGATATTTTCTTCAACAAGTTAAGTCTACCATCTTTTTCTTTTTCATTTGTACAAGATAAAATAATTTCAATTGCACCAGCCACAAACTGATGATACCTTAAATCATCAAATTTAATGTTCTTATTTGTATATTCTAAATGCAATTTTGATTGTGGACAGTCTTGTGGAAACTTTTCTTTTTGTCTAGAAGAAACAGCCAATCCGGATTTCATCTTACCTTTTCTGTGTTTCTTTTTATGATGTGTTATCGAACTATCAGAGTCAGTACTGGTACTAGAATATTTATTTTCTGAATGTAAACTGCCAGAATTACATTATCTGAGCTACTTGAGTTATCTTTCCTGTCACGATTTTTCTTTTTCTTTTCCATTTTTAAGGAAGTTTCACTACTTGAGGAACTCGAATCAGATATTAACTGTAAAGCTTTTAATTTTTCGTGTACAGTTCTTAAAAGTTTTTTTTTATCTGATCTTAAATCATCAGTATCAATGCAATGCTTCTTATTAGAACGTTTTGATAAATTACCTGAGCGCTTGTCTTTTGCTGAGTCTTCTTTTCCCCACTTTTTGTCTTTCCTTTTTCTTTACCGCCTGAAGCCTTTTCTTTACCACATGAAGCACTGCTTGATTTTCCACAAACGCTGTCGTTTTGACTCTGCTTCAGTAATCCTAACTCCTCCTTCTCCTTCTCCAGCTGATCTTTAAGCTGCTGTTTTTTTTTCTCCTTCTCCAGCTGATCTTTAAGCTACTGTTTTCTCAACTTCTTATGAAGAGCTTCCTTCTCCTTTCTTATTACTGCCAACTCCGCCTCTAACATTTTTTTCATCCTCGTCAACGTCCCCAGACATAATTTCTTCAGGTTTTACCTCCGCCATAGCGCGGTCTACTGGCAAATATTCGGATGTAAACAAACGTGCCTTTGAACTTTCAACGGAGCATTCACTAGTAAATCGTCGTCGTTTGAAGATATATCAGTACAATTCTCAGGTCTTCCGACGGTGTTAACTGCTTGTAATCGATACGCTGATTTTTTCATGTTTCAGAAGGCATTAACAATACACTGGGAGAAAATTTGTAACTATCTCTTTCTTCTACCACTGGATCTATAGAAATGAGCGAACAACCACCAAACAAATTGTATTCACCAACATCGAAGGTTAAATTTTGCGTGTGGAACCAACTAAAGTATTAAACCGAATTATAAAGAAACGGAAAGAAATTCGAAAAGTGAGTAGAAACTCATAGCAAACCAATAAAAAAAACAAGCACATATGAAAAAAAGATTATTTATTCAAATGTCAAAAGTAATTCGGAAATTTCCGTGAGCAATATTAAAAAAAAGACCTTCCTTGTGCATAGTTTTATAAACAATACACTCCTGTCAATTATTACTTAACTACATGTATACACAAAAGATTATTTATGCACCAACACTCAAAATCTTTCCAATTAACACTATGATATGCCTCTTGAAAAGCAGTCTAGTTTTCAACTATTTGGCTCTGTGTACTTAAGAATCAAATGAAGATTAGATACTTCACACATAAGTATTAAAGTAACCGTTCTGTACTTTACTTTTATCACTAAATACAGTCTGATGCTACTGCTGTTTCTGTTCATTTTTTGTTAAATTCTTTCCAAAATAAATTTCTATGATAATATATTTACAAATAAACAACGAAAATGAATAACAAGAAAGGTCAACAATGACACACAAATCAATGAACGCCATGCAACAGACAGAACCCTGGACAAAAACAACATAAAAGAGTACAAAACTCAAACATAAACACAAAAGTCTGAATTGGTACAAGTACGGGACGCCCTATTTTAGATACCATATTTCGTTCGTGCAAACGTTTCCAATACATCATTATTTGGTAATTTGAATTATCAAAGCCTAGAGGTCATATATCACAGATGTTGAAGTAATTCGTCAATCTCCCATTGGCTTACAGGTTTGTTGAATCGTCTAGACATTTAGCAGGGGTCCATCAAGGAATAGTTTATACAAAAACGATTATCTGTAAACTGAAGTCTTTATCCTATTTCTAAAGTCATCTTTTAAAAATAGCCTAGTGAGAAAGCTTCTTTAAATGACAAAAATTTACTGGCTAATAATCTAACATCACCGATTCTAATATTTGCATCTTTTACCCAACATTTAAATAATTCAATTAAAATGTCCTAAAGGTTAACACCATTTTTATATACAACATTTAACATTTTGTTTCTCCATACAAAGCATCAAAGTCCTACTGACAAGACGTCTGTATTGGTATTGGTATTGGTACGTACTAATCATTGTTTTTTATATTTCTATGTTGCATTTTTTAAAGCCTTCAATAGATTTTATATTTGATTAACTGAAAAAAAGAAACATATTTACTCTTAAAACATTATTTTAATCATATATACATCTAGCCCCATTCCTCCCAAAACAAAAAGTTTTTTTACTAGCTGGCATCGCCAGTTATCACGGCACAATACATGTATTTTCGATTTTATCAAGAATAATCATTTATTATTCGTTTTTAGCTTTCAAATTCCTGTCTTTGAACACCTTACATTGGTTGCTCCCATAACCAATTATATCTTAATCATTTAGTTCATGTGATTATGAAAATGGACAAGAGTATCTGATTAGGAACAGTCCAAATGAATACATTTTGTACAAATCAACAACAAAAAACAGAAAACTGAAACTAAAGGAAAAAAACAGGATTGATCTCAGATGATCTTCTTCAGCTTCGTATACTGCTACCATTGTTGTCAAATAAAGTTGGTCCCATACTAGTCGCAAATCGTTAGAGAAACGTGATGTGTTACAGCATTAGAAACAAGTACCCACATTTATTATGGACTACTAATTATGTATGGTAATTATATATATTACTACCGCTGGTATGGCAGACGTTCTTTCATTCGTCTTCTTTCTTTTACGAAAGTTGCAGTGACACAATTATGGAAAACGAATTACACATTTATTGACTGCTTTCTATTTGATCAAATCCGTTTATAAAATTGAAATAAATGGGGCATTCGAAAAAAGATCAAAATCGCTACAGATAAGATGTGGTGTGATCCAATGAGTGCTCTTGCACAAAACCGATGTTTTATGAATGGCTGTTAAACTTTGACGAACTGAATTCTTCTACTGTCCACTGTATACTTTTCAAGCGCTTGTAGTGTTATTTTGTTATCTGTCCAACATTTGGGTGAGAAACTGCCAATATATTGTCACTTAAAACTGTATTTTAAATGTTTGCACTATCTGTATCTCAATTCTCTCCGCTCGCATTTCGGCAGTAAACAAGACAACACAAAATAAGATAAATGTTAATTATTTTGGCTTCAAAATATATTTATACATCAGAATATGATATTTTAAAATCAAATATATTATTAATGTCCAATCGAAAAATATCCATTACAAAATATTCAAAAAGGCACCAAACCAACGGCCACTATAAAGAGTCAAGTAAGAGAAAAAACATGCCTGACATGTTGGAAAATATGTACTAGAATCCCGAAAACTAATAAAGCTTTGCGGGTAAGCCAGTAAATGTAAATGATTTATAACACCAATGAACAAACTTCTTATTACAGAAACACCTAAGTAACTTAAATGCAGATTATCTTTACAATATCATTTTCTTTTGTATAACGAACCAGGCTGTTGCACAAAATGCTTGTAAGTTTTCACACACAAAAAAAAATATTTTCATGGACAAATTATACAATAAATTAATAGTATCAATTACAATCTGTTTAGAATAATCAAAATCAACTAGTCTGGGTAAAATAGAAGATACCACAATTTTTAAATTTGGAAAACAAGTCTGAATCAAATCTAACAAATTATTGTACATTTAATACTGAATAATTGAATTGCATGATCGACCATCTCCAATATTGTTGGTGCCAACATGCATTAGCAAATGTGTATAATTCTTAATACGTGCTTTACTGTTTTTAATAAACTGCTGAATAGTGTAAATGTTACATGATAATTGTATTTGCCACAGTGCGAGAAATGGACAATTCGTCTTCAAAATTAAACTCAGATAAATTTTATAGGCATCACTTCGCCAGTCCGGATGAAATTGAATTATTTCAGAAGGTATTTTACAGCGAAAAGCCCAACTGGCTCCACCCCTACGGAAGAAATGAGAAGAATATTCTGAAGCATCGAGATTATATTTATGCAAAATTTCCCTCATTTTTTATGAAAAAGTGAACAAGTTAAAACTCTGTTATTCTGACCATGAGGAATAAGAAAGGCAGGATCATCAGAATTAGCTGGAACAAAATTACACATACGCATAGAAGCACTGTATGGACAAAGAGGTGAATCCTTTATTCTCACTAATGGTATCTCCAATTTCCTGTTTCCAAACTGAATAGTCTTAGACCGATAATTGTAGACTATTAAATAATCTTCATGAACCGAAATTTTTTTTTTTTTTTTTTTTTTTTTTTTTGCATAATTGCTTATTAGAATCAAATTCCTTTACCGAAGTAGGAACTAAATTGGATTTTCTAACCATTAGAAAAAAAGCAAAAAGAAAACAGCACCAGTATGTAGCATCTGAAGGATTAGACATATCCAAAAAGGTATACATATGTAACAAAATATGTGGTGTAATAAGTAATGTTTTGTGTGGAGTATGAGGATGCTGCCTTGAAAGACCACACAAGAGCAGTTTAACTGAAAACAGATCCTCAGAAGGAAACCCAGCAATTAATGTAAAGTCTTGACACCACTTATATAATACTGAATGGAATCTCACTTTTGAAACTCCTACTTAGGAACTCTCCATACAAACACAAAGTGTTAACTGAAGTGGGTAAAGGTACACGTTTAAAATAGGTACAAAATAAGAAATATGAAATGAATTGTACTTTAAGATTCTTGTAAGTGCCTTCTGCAAATGCCATTTTCTTACATAATTCCATGCCTTTCTGTAACGTATACAGCTGATTATCTGCGAAAACACAGAAAGTATCAAGTGAGAAGGGATACATAAAAATTACCAAGGAGCTGTAAAAAGGGATCAATCATTTCCCTAGCCAACATTAGAAATTGCTCACTTATACTAGAATCTAAATCCCACCTAGACAACATATCCGCGATAGTAGTTTCCTGAGTACCTAAATAACAACCTCTGACTTGAAATTCATAAGAAGCAGAAAGAAAACAAATGTTCTTGAGACCAGACTGCATGAACGTATTTCTACATGCACTCGAATTCAGAGCAGTAACAGAAGAATTGTCGCAGTAAATTTTTGACACAGATTACCAGCCCAAAATGTTAAACAAACCATCACACAAAGCAACTCAAAAGCATTAATATCCAAGCCTTTTCTATTAATAGAACTAGGAAAAACCTTATGAAAGTAGGAGTCCCCACATATCCCTCAACAACCAACCAAAGTAGAGTCACATTATATACTGCCAGAAACTTGCTCCACCAAAATAAATCCAACTTCACATATTTTGGGATCTTTTTAGCAATATTCTGACCACCAAAATTTCTCAACCATGTCAGCAACCTAGAAACAAATAAGCGCCCAGGTCGAACACAAGTACTGACAAAATGTAGCTGACAAGATGTGATTCTGCAAGAAAACCCAGCCAAATGCCAGTCACATGGACAACAAGGGATTTGACGATCAGCCCTTTTAAAGTCCCTTTAAAACAATGACAACCAGGACCTTTCAATCTGATAAACTCAACCAAAGAATCAACTGAAGGATAAGAAACTGTCATAGGATTACCTAGATAGGATTTCTTTCATCAGATAACCCAGAACAAGAACCCGTACAACTTAATGGAAACCCATACTCTAAAAAATTAACCACATCTAAATCATAGTAATTTGACAACATCTGCTTAAAAAATTCAATATTGAGCTTTGAATACACTGGGATTTTACACCTATGGTACCTGAGATCTGATCATGAATATGTATCAAATTACTAATACCATGTTCACCAAAACTATTTTGTAAACTTGCTGCTCCTTCACAAACTTTACAACTTTTAAGTAAACAAATATCATGAGTATTCCGAACATATAGTCATGCCTCATTATCCAATTAATGACCTTATCATAAGCAGCTGAAAAAAGAGCAAATCGGAGCAAAACCATACTAAAGAAGATGTTGTATTGCTAAAAACTTTATTTGTTCTCTGCTGCTTGGGTCTTATGGCATTGGCTAATAAAGGATTCTCGATATCAGCAATGTCATCAGACCAGTTGTTTTGGCCAGACTCTATTGGATCCAAGCAGCATAAAACTGTCACAAAGCTTTCAGTTATATAATTCATAATTATATGATATTTTCTTCAACAAGTTAAGTCTACCATCTTTTTCTTTTTCATTTGTACAAGATAAAATAATTTCAATTGCACCAGCCACAAACTGATGATACCTTAAATCATCAAATTTAATGTTCTTATTTGTATATTCTAAATGCAATTTTGATTGTGGACAGTCTTGTGGAAACTTTTCTTTTTGTCTAGAAGAAACAGCCAATCCGGATTTCATCTTACCTTTTCTGTGTTTCTTTTTATGATGTGTTATCGAACTATCAGAGTCAGTACTGGTACTAGAATATTTATTTTCTGAATGTAAACTGCCAGAATTACATTATCTGAGCTACTTGAGTTATCTTTCCTGTCACGATTTTTCTTTTTCTTTTCCATTTTTAAGGAAGTTTCACTACTTGAGGAACTCGAATCAGATATTAACTGTAAAGCTTTTAATTTTTCGTGTACAGTTCTTAAAAGTTTTTTTTTTATCTGATCTTAAATCATCAGTATCAATGCAATGCTTCTTATTAGAACGTTTTGATAAATTACCTGAGCGCTTGTCTTTTGCTGAGTCTTCTTTTCCCCACTTTTTGTCTTTCCTTTTTCTTTACCGCCTGAAGCCTTTTCTTTACCACATGAAGCACTGCTTGATTTTCCACAAACGCTGTCGTTGTGACTCTGCTTCAGTAATCCTAACTCCTCCTTCTCCTTCTCCAGCTGATCTTTAAGCTGCTGTTTTTTTTTCTCCTTCTCCAGCTGATCTTTAAGCTACTGTTTTCTCAACTTCTTATGAAGAGCTTCCTTCTCCTTTCTTATTACTGCCAACTCCGCCTCTAACATTTTTTTCATCCTCGTCAACGTCCCCAGACATAATTTCTTCAGGTTTTACCTCCGCCATAGCGCGGTCTACTGGCAAATATTCGGATGTAAACAAACGTGCCTTTGAACTTTTCAACGGAGCATTCACTAGTAAATCGTCGTCGTTTGAAGATATATCAGTACAATTCTCAGGTCTTCCGACGGTGTTAACTGCTTGTAATCGATACGCTGATTTTTTCATGTTTCAGAAGGCATTAACAATACACTGGGAGAAAATTTGTAACTAACTCTTTCTTCTACCACTGGATCTATAGAAATGAGCGAACAACCACCAAACAAATTGTATTCACCAACATCGAAGGTTAAATTTTGCGTGTGGAACCAACTAAAGTATTAAACCGAATTATAAAGAAACGGAAAGAAATTCGAAAAGTGAGTAGAAACTCATAGCAAACCAATAAAAAAAACAAGCACATATGAAAAAAAGATTATTTATTCAAATGTCAAAAGTAATTCGGAAATTTCCGTGAGAGAATTAATTATTTTTATTTAATTAAAAATTTAACCATGATGAAGGACAAAAATTAAAACATTTTACCCTGTAATTTTTCTAGAATTCTAAAATAACAATCCAAAGATACTAATATTAGATATTGTAAATTTATACTATGCTGTATACGACGCATTTCAAGGAGTTACCTCTCATCAGCAGCATTAAAAACCGAAACATTTGGAAGACCAAAAACCAAATTATTTTTATATATTCAAGAAAAGTACCTTGTATGCAAAAAACACATTTGTAAAATTTTAATATCAAGTTTTATTTTATAACAATTAGGCCGTTTATGCTATTGTTAGACTGTAATGCCTGAAAGGGTACTCTTACTTTAATATTCAATGCCTTGGTAATAATGGATTCACATACATGTACAAAATGTACATGCATTATTTCCAATTTGAAAAAAAACTACTATTTACTTAAAAGACATGGTCTCCAGTCTTTAGGCAAAGTAAAGTTGAAATAATAATGGCAACCTTTTTCGTAAATTTTATTATATTAGTTACTGTCGTTTGATGATTATTTACTTTCCAAAGTATTATTCACAAGCTTAAGGGAAGAGTTTTAATCCGGAAAACCAATACATGCAATTAAATTAGCAGTAAGTTTCTTTTTAACACCACTCGGGCGATTTTTCCCAGAGATATTATTGCTGGCAAACTCTAAGGCAAGAAGGATTTCATCCCCTAGTTAATGACAACATTTTAAGATACACGTGTTGATATTTTCTGTATAAAACTATTGTAGTTCTTTAAAAAGTAAGTTGACGTTGTATTGATGTGTTTGAAGGTATTTAAACTTGAAAGAACAAGTGCTTGCTAAACTGGTTAAACACGCCACTTTTTTATGTGTTTGCCATAAGACAGAAGTATTTTTCAGTACTTGTGTATACCTTTTTGGTACTTATGTATTATTGAGAATAGCTTTTGTGATTTCGGTTGAATTTTCTCGTAGGTCTTGAGGGCATGTATGGTTTTACGACGTCTGTTTGTACATTTTGGATTCCATTCCAGGTTTGTTTTCTCATCAAGAACCTCCACGTGTATCCTTTCAATATATTCTAAGATTATATACTATATTTTCAGATCATTTAGTTGAAAGATGAAGATTTCCATTCTTTTCTGCCTTCTTATGGCGTTAATAGAAGGTAAAATATGGAAGTATAAACATACCTGTAAAAGTCTACACCGAGTGACGTACCCGAAGTTATGTAACAAACAATGACGATTACTGTAAAGAGAAATGGTTTATCACGTGTTTTACTATCCTACATTTGTTACCCAGTTACACCCTGTAAAAGTCAAGAGCGTCAAGATTAAACAAGACAAAAATGGCCGTCTAAGATCAAAAGTGTATTACTTGTTCTAACTATAACATGAATACCATGTGAAGAATTTTACTTCGACGAAAGCAGTGGAACGGTTGGTAGTAAAACGCACATGGAAATACAAACCTTGTAATCCAATTGCCTTCTGGTATCAATAGGCTACGTTACTCAGGGTAGACTTTCGCAGATGTATGATTTGTAATCAATCAAAAACCTGTCGATTTTTAAAGGTTTTAATTTGAAATGTTTAAAGTATAATTTCAATATCTACGATGATTCTGAGCAATACTTTAATCAGATACAAATAAGTTATTTTCAATTAACCGTAATTGTAAATAAAAATAAAAGATTGTCATTTTATGTCTTCAATTATATTTTTTAATACAACGTTCGAAAAGAATTATTTAAGTTCTCAAACTAACTGAAGGCATGTGCAATTATATCTTTTATAGGACCCTTTGTGACAAATGGCGCCTCTTCAACATTTTACACGGTGGATTGTGGATTCGGAGGATGCGCCTCGGTCTGTCAGTCTAACTTCTGTAGTGGTACAGGCCGATGTGTTGATAACAACAAATGTGTCTGTACTGGCTGTAACTGCTTCCAGGACATCGACTGTGGTTATTTAGTTGGACCAGCTCGTTGTCGCGCTAAATGTGAGCAAAATGGCTGCTCTGGGGCCAGAAAATGTGTCCAGAACATGATGTGTTGCTGTGATGGATGTGATTATTTATTCAGCTGAAATTTTGTAATTGGGAAATAAATGTATTTTTCAGTCTAAGATTATTTGCCTCTTACTAAAGAAATAATAAAAGAAAATTGTATATATAGAATCTTATGCAGAAATGCTGTTAAAATTTTCAGATTCAGACCTACTTTGAAAGACCACTTTTTGGCAGATGGAGTGTTATCTCTTTTAATGTACCTTAGTTGAAATATTTTGGAACTCTCACTTTACCTCATCTGCCTGTAAGGTTATTTCATTAAAACATCATATTTTGTGTGAAAAAAATTGTGACAATATACATTTTCAAAATACGACCAGAAAAATTTCTGGTACGTCAATAAATGCATATTTAATCAAAGTGGCATAGCAAATTTCGTAAGACGTCGTTGTGTGACGGTCAATAAGAGTGCCGTATAGGGAGATATGAGCACAGACGAACGGAAAATAAAAAGGTGTTGGCACGAAAATAACACTGTCCCATCCTTATAAATCTATTTTAATTTTTATGGAAAATTAATGTAATAAACGTATAATGAATAATGAACTCAGTTTTAAAGGAGAAATACCTATAAGTGTTTCTTGCAATTTATTTGAAACCAATACTGACATATAATGCTGAAATATTTCATATGGATACATATATATATATATCATAGAACATATGCAAGGAGCGGGCAAAGCGTAATGGCAAATTAGCAAATACTCTTAATTTTTATTGATAAAAGTCCTTCTGAAAAGGTCCATTTAAAATTCTGTAAACATGTCCTTTCTGTTTAGAAATCTGCACCAAATCTGGCGTCACGAGCAGAACCTGGTAGACTACCTGTTGATGAATACATATATAATCAATCATTACTATATTTTTGTAGTCTACAAAGGGAATATAACCCTTTATTAAAAGAAGCCTTTGAATTATGTAAACAATTGCACTCAGATGGAGTATATAACTGGTATAAATGTACGTATATGAATGATATAGTGAAAGAACCTGATATTAATATTGATTTACTTAATTTTAACTCAAACCTTTATAAAAAAAAAGGGTAACAAAACGAAAAAATATATACAGGACTGCTGTAAGAAATACTTTCAAAGGTTGGTAGAAAAACCAAATTTATGATCCGAGCGGCAGTAATCAAATATATCTTTACAAAAATATCAAAATTAATACAGACAGGGAGTTTTATCTAAGCTATGATAAACTAGAATCTCCTAATTTAATCTCCAAATTTTGGATAAGTTAACATTGCTTGGCAATTAAAAGGGGAAGATATAAAAGGATACCTAGAGATTTGAGACTGTTTAAATTTTGTACCAACAGAATTGAAGATGAGAAGCATTTCTCTTAATCGTCTCTAAATATAACGAACCTAGTGAAGACTTTTTTATCACCCTAACTTTTTCGATCTGGATGATATCAACAAATTAAATATAATACTAAATCCTACTTCTTATGGTTTTGTTAAAACAACTGTTTCCTTTTTAAAACAGTCATTAGAACTGAAGACAGAGGACTTTATGATACTTTTAATACTGACCTGTAAATATTTCATTTTTCGTTTTGTTTATTTGTCACAAACTTGTTCTTATAGTTTACATGACAATAAAAGTTTGAATTGAATTTAATTTAATAAAAGGACAGATCCCTTAAATATGCCGTATTTGAAAAAAATGAGTTCAAGCATTTATCTTCGTAGAATTCCAACGTGCATTAAATCAAAAATAAAATATAAAAAGATTTGGTGACGTTGAACTTTGGTTGTTGTCTAACAAGATTTTACTTACTTCACAGTGGCGTAGCTTGACTTATTCTAAAGGTGATGCAAATGTTTCATTCACTTTTCAAAAGGACATGGATGAAAAAAAAATTATCTTTCCTGATTTCAATCTATATAACGTCTAACATGATCCTGAAACTGGTATAACTAAAGAAATTCAATATAACGATTATTCCATTTTGGACATGGTGTAATCTGGTCCCGATTTCCTAGAAAATTCTAACCATTTTTTCTTAGAATGTAAACTAATCAACAACTAGCTTTTTTACATAAAGCGTTCTAGAATCGTGATATACAAAAAAGTCATTCAAAAAGTCTTTTGAAAAGAAGCGTTTAGATTTCAGAAAAAAAAGGTTTATTCAATGAAATGCAGACACATATTAATCATTACCGCTTAACTTCTTCGGTTTTTTTTGTAAATAGTAGTAGATAATTTGTGGGTTAAGGATAGGGCCAAATTAAATTTCTGTTCATTTGGTCGCTATATTTTCAGTCATTTCATTATTTTTACAGTATCAATCTAATCTAGAAGCTTCGACATGAGAGGATATATGTTTATGTATTTCCATAAAATCCGAACTACTCTGGGAATTTTACTACCTTATATTTAATATAAAAACTTCAACAGAGACACTATTGTTTTTAATCACAACATCGAAAAGTTTTTGCTCATTTATCTTTTGTTATTATACCCGGATATCTAATGTAAATCAACAAATAGGTTCAATGGAAACAATCAAAGGAAAAAAAGCGTTACACAATCAAAAATAGCATTGGTTAAATTTAACTGTACAATTTTAACATTTTCAACAATTTTTAGATGAGGCAAATGTCTCATTGCCTCAATGGAAGCTGTACGCCACTGCTTTAACTGTTGTAGGATATGAAATTTTTGAAGAGAAATTTCAGCCCAATCGTAATGCGCCAAATCACTTTATTTCTAGACAAATGATTTTATCTTATATATAAATAAACCCTACAATGCCGATGTAATGACACGTTTCCCCATATTCACGAAAATGTTCAACTTAAAATTACTGTTAACGTGTATAAATTAACAAATCATCCTATGGACCCTTTCTTGGGAAAAAAACATGATATGTAATTCGGTCAAAGAAATTAACGTTCGTTATTACCGGTTGTTTGATTCGCTCGTGTATGTAACAACATATTTGATTTTAACGAAAGAAATCTCTGTATTACTGAAAAATTATTACACCAGGGATTTTGATATCACAAACTTGTCAAAATGTTTACTAAATTGTATGATCGATACAAGGACATCATTCGTAAATATAAATCAACGTACAGACATCCTATATGTTTAGGCATTTTTTTATGGTAATATTCTAAACAAAGCACAAAAATGTCGTCATTCACCTGAAAAGCTAACCAAACCTTTAACAAAGGGCCATGTGAGCTATTGCAATCACTTGGCGTCAATCGTCTGTCTGTCATCCTTCGTCTTCCCCCGTCGTCGTAAACTTTCCTTTAAAGATCTCCTCTGCAACCACTGGGCCAATTGGAACAAAAGTTGGTAGCAATGGTCCTTATGTGGTCTGTGACCGCGTCTGACAAAATGGGGCCAGATGCGGTAACGTACGTAATCCAGAAGTGACGTTCAAAGTTTCGCGTAAATTTTCGGGCACCTGTTTTTAAGTTTACTCATTTTAGTATGAAAAAAACTCTCCCCACGCATGAAAAATAGTGTACACCTAAACGAAATGTATGACAAAAAGAATATATAAATTATAAATAGAATAAAAATTCTCCGGAAGTTTACATTCATGTTGTCTCCCTTTATACGAAACGAAAGTAAATTGCAATGTGTAAAGTTAGAGTGAATAAATCACCAACATTGTGCATTTTCACAGTGAAATGAGTCAGGAAAGCAGGTGTTCAGTTTGTACTTTACCTTCTGAAACAGGTGATGACTATGATGAGGAATTTTTATTAGAATTACACGAGGTTGATGAACTTTATTTCGCCGCGCGGGAACAGCCCCAAAATGAAGAAGTTGATAGTAGTGAAAGTAGCGATAATTATGAATCAGATGTTGATGAGTCTATTGTTAATGTTGAACATTCCTATTCTGACAATCTTGAATACTTAATACAAAACCGATTTTTTAATGAATCGTGTGGCTGCAAAGATTTTTATGACGGTAAACCTTGTAGTAGCATAATTGATTTGACAGTGCAGTTGAATTTAGAGAACACTGCCTTGAACTTTCAAGGGAAGAGTTAGACGTTGTCATTAAGGTGGAATTGTTTACCCATAGACACACTGGGTCACACACAGAAGCTAAAAAACACAAGTCAAAAGAAAGACAACGCCCTTATCAAGAATTCTTTTTTAATGGGAAGAGAATATGTCGTGCAACCTTTTGTTTTATTCATGGCATTGGGCGAAAGAAATTGCAAGCCATTGCAAAATCACTGGATAATAATGGTCTTTCTGCCAGAGTTCATGGTGCTACTGGGAAACCTAATAAAAAGGCACTTGATTTTGATGATAGAGAAAGAATAAAGAACTTTTTATGCAAATATGCTTCAGATAATGCCCTTCCACTGCCAGGGCGTTTGCCTAATTTTAAGAAGTCAAATGTATTGTTGTTGCCATCTGACAAAACAACTTCTGAGATTCATGCATCATATGAAAATGTGGCAAAGGACTTAAAGTATCGTAGTATTAGTATTACGAACATTTCAAAGAATATGGCATGATTTATGCCCTAATATTGTATTAGCAAAACCTTGTACTGATTTGTGTCAGAAATGTCAGAACTTTGCTGAAAAAATATCCAGAAGTGGAAATTTGACTGAAGAAGAGAAGGAAAAATTGTTGGAGGACTATAATAAACATATTTCACTGGCAAAGCAGCAGAGAGATTTTTATAGACAACAGTGCCAAATAAGTAGACAGAACTTCACTGAGCTTCCTGATGAATTAAAACAGCAAGGTAAATACTTTCTTAAATAATTATCATTTATGCTTATAGAAAGAGAGACAAAAAGTAATGAATGTTCAAGAATAAAATTATCAATACTTTGACGAGATGTTGTTTCATTGAGACTTTCCCCTTCTCGTTACATTTTCACATTTTAAACTAAGATTTTATTGCACTTCTTTATCACTTTATCTTAGGTTACTGTACATTTTGTTTTATTTTAGACAGAAATTCAGAATACACATACATGTACCTATACTATAATTGCAGTTATAATTACTTTATTTTTGTAAATATTTCTTCAGGAAACTCACCAAACAGTCTAGAAAAGGAAATGCACCATTCATGGGATTATGCTCAGCAGGTACATTACCCACATCATGCTCATCAAGTTGGACCAATCTATTTTCTGACTCCAAGGAAATGTAATGTGTTTGGAATCTGCTCTGAGGCATCAGGTTTGTTTGTAATTTTATTAGTGATTTCAATTAAAACAAAAGAATATTGAATGTTTTCTTCAATTATCAACAAGTACTGAATATTTAACAAAAGAATTATTGTGCGATAGGTGTAAAATCTCTTTAATTTTAGTTTATTATATATAACTTTATATGCTACATTATTTTTAAGAAAACACAATAAAACTAGTGCAAAGGCAACATACATGTATTTATGTTATGAAGTGGTAAATGTCAAATAAACAACCAACAATGCACAAACATGAACAATTTACATTTCAATCTAACATTTATTTCATTGTATTACGGATATGGAGAAACGCATGCAACAATCCACTTTGATAATTGTCATGATTGTCAAGGTCAAAACAAGAATAATGTAGTGTTGTGGTATGCACTTTGGAGGGTGATCATTGGTAAGTCTTAATGTGGTACCATCACATTATAACTTTATGTAATTTCATTACTTTAAAAAATTATTAATATGAAAAAATGAAATATACAATGTAGAGAGTATATGACAATGACATATGATATTTTCAGCATAGGTATACCTACATTTTCAAAATTTTTATGAGTGTTGCCAATCTTTCTAAAATTTTAGCTATTAAGAGTGGATATAGATCATCATTTCCAATGTACGACGTTTCGGACTAGGACGTTTAAAAATTTAAGATGATTATTTTAAATGTTGTGTGATTTTAATTAATATTTTTGAATCCACTTTATATTTAAGAATTAGATAATAAGAGGAATGAATTAATTATCCTCATTAAAAAAAAATTTCAAAGCTGATAATTAAGGTAATTAATTAAATGGTCAAAAATAACAGAGGCAAACATCAAAAGCAATCGTCACCTTGTATCTATTGTTTTTAACATTTGTGGCTGTTTTTTTTTAATATTTTAAAACATTACTCGTATTTGTATGGGATCTTTTGCTTGTTCAGTTGACTTTGATTCCTTTGGCTGTATTAGTGCTACATTCAATAAATTTTAAGAATGAAACTGTCCTTTTTTAAAATAAACTACAAGTCCTAGAATAGTTTGCCGAAATGTCCTAACACAATACAAAAATGTGTACACTTCATTAAAAACGTCCGCCATTAAATAACAAAATGGCCTGTATTCTGTTTTCATATTAACACTGTCTTAAATAATGGTTTTGTTTTAGTTTATAAATGTCATTATCTATTTAGGTCTACACCGCAGTATACAGTACTCAATGATGACAGTTGGGCACACAAAGTTTGACCCTGATTGGCACTTTGGTGTTTGGAAGGTCAAGTGGAGAAATTCGACAGCTGAAAGTTTAGATGATGTATGTTTTAGAGACCAGAGATTTAAAATATAAAAATGAATATAATGTTTAACTGGTAATTTGTGATGTTTTGCCATATTACTGCTCTTCTCTACTTAATTTGATTGCCAATATATGTCTGAGAATAGTATTTTTACTTAAATGTGTGAATGAAAATATTTTCAATAGAATACTTTTTCCAGGCAAAATTACATGTTCATGAGTTTTATTGAATTATGAAACATAACTCAAAAAGTGCACTTTCAGCACTCAGTACTTATATTAATCTTTTCTATTATTTTTTAGCATGTCAAATATAATGCTTGTTTGGTATATTAGTCCTTATTTAGTTTGTTAAAGTTTCTGAGTTGAATCTTATTATATTATTTTTATATATTTGCAGATTGCTGACACTGTAAACAGATCTAGCAAGAATGGCCACAACATTGCACAACTTGTTCAGGATACAGAAAAACCTGTTAAGTTTTTTGATTGGAAAATTTATCTGCAACAGTTCTTCAAACCATTAAAAAACATAACAAAGTACCACCATTTTTTAACTGACTCAACAACACCAGGTCAAGTTCAGTGCAAAGAATCTACCTCATCTGATACCGTTACCTTCAATCTTCTTAGAAACCAGCAGAATATTCCTCAGATTGGACATTTTCCAGCTATTCTGATAGTGAAAGAACTAGATGCTTCTAGGCAGTGGTACTTATATGAGCACATTCAACAATTTTGTTATTCAGACTTGAAAAAAGATCTCATAAGCCCCAAACCTGTTGTGCCAAAAAAGGAAGTTGACCTTACAAAAGAACCTACAGAAGTTAAAAGGAAACCTGTATCAGGAAGGAAAAAGGCCTTATTAGTTTAATAAATCAATTTAGAACCAACAGTATTCTTATAATAATTTTTTATTATAGGTTTTATTATTAATATGTGTTTGCTAGTTTGTTGGGGATGAGAAACAAGTAAAAACGCAAAACATTCTATGTACGGTTGTCTCATTGATGCTTACCCCATATCCTTGCATTTTCATAGAAAGCACGGAATTATATGAAAGAAAGAAATGAAGACAACTATAGTCTAAAAATAATCATCTTCAACGATAGGTATTCTCTCTTTTGTACAGGCATCTACAAATACCGGTAATTTGGTTTGTTTTTTCCCATCAATTTCTGTTTCCATGGCAACATAACAGTTGGTCAGTGAAATCTCACGTCAGTATTAAATATTTATTTCATGAAAGACTTGGTATGATTTAAAATACTTTTCCTAATCAAATACCAAATAAGTACATGTAAAATACAAATGGAAATGACACAAAGAATATGTGCATTTTTATTGAAAATAGTACAATTTCCCAGGAAACAGAGAGTACAATACAATCATAAAACATGCTGTAACTCAGAAAGTACATGGAATTTTCCAAAAATATTTTTATAAAGATACTGTCACTATATGAGGACTCTGAAAATATGTTTATCTCAAAATGTCTTTTTAGCTCATCTGGCCCCATATTCCCTTCATCTAAGATGGCCGCCACAGCCGAACGTAGTTTAACATAGGACCCTATGAGAAATTTACTTAAAGATCTTTGTCTGAAAGCACTGGACCAATTGGAACAAAACTTGGAAGCATTGGTCCTTAGCTGGTCCTCTTTCCAACATAATTTAACATAGGACCCTATGGAAAATTTTCTTAAAGATCTTCTTGTCTGAAACCACTTGTCCAATTGGAACAAAACTTAGCAGCAATGGTCCTTAGGTGGTCCTCTTTCAGAATTGTATCCGATGACCCGGCCCGTCGTCAAAGATGGTCGCCAGAACATAGTTTAACGTAGGACCCTACATGTATGGTGAATTAAATTAAAGATCTTGTCTGAAATCTAATTGTATCCGATGACCCCGCCCATCATCCAAAATGGCCGCCAGAGCTGAACATTGTTAAACATAAGATCCTATGGGACATTTACTTAAAGATATTGCCTAAAAACACTTGACCAGTTCGAAAAAACTTGGCAGCACTGGCCGTTAGTTGGTCCTCTTTCAGAATTATATCCTATGACCCCCACCCGTCATCCAAGATGGCTGCCAGAGCTGAAAAGTGTTTAACATAGGACCTAAATCCCTGAAATATCTTCCTGTTTGAAACCAGTGAGCCAGTTTGAACTTGACAGCAATGTTCCATGCTGCCAGTCTAGATGGACAGAGTCCAGGTGAGCGATAGAGGCTCCTGGGAGCCTCTAGTTTTGAATTATTATTGATTCACTCATAGGGTCTTTGCATCGGAAATAAACATATTTATTCTAAAATCAGTTGTTAGCATGATACGGGTTATGCTCTTCTCGTATAATTTATGATGGCATGATACTAAACCCCTAACGGGAGGAATTGTGGCTGCTTTTCTATATCATTTAGACATAATAATTCGATCAGTTTAATTGAGGTCTGGAGCTGGCATGTCAATAACTGATCAGTATTTCCAGGTGTTACTGTAAAAGGATGCTTCTTCCACTTCACCCAGGCCATATGGAGAAAGACTCAACATTCTTGACTACAAATTGCATACAGGGACAACGAAAAATCTAACAACTTATTCGACGTGCAGCAGTGCTTCATCTCACACATTCTACCAGACCAAAGGTAAAGAAATACAGAAGCATCGACAGCAGACTAGTAAAGCTGAAACAACGACTAGCAGCAGACAGGATCAACATTCTATAGTACGCCGATGCAGCTTTCCATCTTCTTCGCCTGGATTAGTCATTTCTTGAATTATGAAATTTGCTATTGTTATGAATTGAATGTCCATCATAATATGTTATAATAGGATAATAAAAAAATGAATATTTATACCATCTTGTTTATTTCTTCCTTGAATTGTTCCTCTGATAAGAAAAAAATATGATTGGATATTTTAATATTCATACTTAGATATTACTTTCTGTTAATTTCAACTAAAACGGTTTTTGGACAAGACTATAACTTCAAATCTATTGTTCTCTGATTAGATTTAATTAGAGTGTTGCTACTACCCTTCCTGTTCTTCTACCTTTATTTTGAAAAGTTGGTAGAAAAGGAACACACCATTGACCATGAAAGAATATTTTAAATGACGATGTAAAAATTGAAATCTGAAGGAAATATATATGTATGTAGGTATCATTTTTAAACAATTGACTGTCTTCAAAAGGAAAACAGTAAGCATAGGTCTAATACTTGTAGGAAATACGATTTCAGAAATGAATATTGTGTTTTTCCTCATACTGCATCCAGTTTCTGGAAGGTCATTGGTTATATAAGTTTGAACTTATGCTGTTCCTATTTTTTTCTCTTTCTGTCTATGGGGTCAATCGGTAATTTAAACTAAAAACATACATACTTACACTTTTGGCTACCTGTCATTTTAAAAGGAAGTTTCAATCCTGTTCAGTTTTCTAGAAATCTATTCGAGCCACCCTTACTTTTTATTGAACAAAACGGATCATTCAGTATCTACAGGAAAAACTCCATATTTCAACAAATTGTGCTGTCGTAGGACACAAGACTTTAAATCGGATAATTTTTACCAATCGAACTGTCATTTTTTCTTTTGGTCTAATATAAACAAAATAAATTAGGTCTATATACATGCAATATGGGCAAGTTTTCATAACAGGTTGTCATGGAATTTTGTACAATCAAGAAAAATGTTCAGGTCATGAGTGTTTCTGTGCTTTCATTTTAATTATAGACTTCAAGTACCTCATATTGCCTCGGGCCGATGCTACAGCTATTCATATTGACGTTCTTTGTTTCTATCTTGAAATCAAGACCTTTAACCTGTATAAAGTCTTGTTATTCATTCGGGCTTTTAAATCAAAACGAGTGGAAAGCTGATGAGAAGAATCCACTTTAGACAGCAAATGCTGTTCGCTGAAATCTTTTTTTTTTTGTTTTGTTCTGACCAATGACTGGTAGTTTGAATTTTAAAAAAGGTTTGGGGATAAATGTCACAGATGTTGATGCAATTTGTCTTTCTCTTAATGGATAACATGTTTTGTTTCATTGTGTAGACAGTTAGCAGAGGTCTATTAAGGAATAATTGATTCATAAAAAAATTAGTATCCGTGAATAAACCTCTTTATCGGATCTTATTATTTAAAAATAACGTAGTGAAGTTGTCACACTTTGTCTGGCTCCAATCGTCAAGAAGTATCGCTTATAATCTGACATAAGTATATTTCCACCCATGATGCTGCAAATGCATCTGTTCCGCGGTATTTTAATGATTTTATAATGCATATGATTTTATAAAATGCCCTTAGGTTTAACACCATTTTTATATAAGATATTTACCGTTTGGTTTCCTCTTCATATACAAACCAAAAAGTCCTACAGACAAGCCGTCTATACTGGTAAGCATTAATTGTATATTTATTTAAATCTTATTTTCAATTTTAAATTTCTGTGTGTCACTTTGTTGCATTTTCTTATACCTTTTCTCACGCCTTCATTAAATTTCACATTTGAGTATTTGAAAATAAGAATCTTTTGATCAAACAAAATTTCAAAATATTCAAAATATTATTCACAATCGTATATTTTGTCAGATTGCTTTTTTGTGCGTGTTGATTAACAAAACATTTATTTGTGATCCTCCCGAGAATACACATTTATAATATTCTACGGCTTTTTTTTTTTTTTTTGACATCCTTGTTAATTGTTTGCTTCTATAGGGTTAATCGGTTTAATCCAAAATGTTTTTTTCATGAATTATTAAGATTCAGGCTTGGATGCATATTAATATTCGTATTTCTGAGAGGCAATTTCATTATGTTATAATTGTGTTCTTGAAAGTTACAAGTATGTTTGAGCTCGTCTGCTATAAATTAGCTTTTAAATTGCACAGAACCTAAACGCAGAAGCTAAAAATAAATTGTTCATAATGAGAAGTAAATAATTTCAAGTAATTAAAAAATATATGACACAAAAAGTCAAAATCCATCTCTAAAATAGCAAAGTTTTCATTTAATTTAAAGAGATTAAACAATTGAAGACTTATAACTATCTGGTATTATAGGTAACCTTTATCGGAAATGAACTTTATGTACTATCACAACATACCCTAATTAGTATATTTATATCAGGGATTAAAAGTGGGAGAATCAGGATGACACCCTTCTATAGATATTTATCTCTTAAAGGTTATTATTTTCCTATCACACTGGGCAAAATTTCTAGAAAGACTTGATGACAATATAGCGAATGTACATGAACAGAATACAAAAACACTGAAAATATTAAGCTAGTACGATCTCTTTTATATATACAACCAACTGCTGGTGTAGCAAACTTTTATTTCGTTTTTTTTCCCAAAGATATAGAAGAAAAAACATTGCACGTAGAAAAAGATAAGGTATGATAAGTGCCATTTCTTATCAGAATCGTCAAATTTTACAGTCCTACAAATGCTATTACACATGTACGCAACATATTGAGATTATTTTTACTACCACTGAGGCGTTACCGCTTCTTGTGAGCTCTAAGGTACCAGAGGGTATTTACCCCTTGACATTAAAATAATTCTATACATATGTTTATATTTTCCGTTAAAAAATAGTGTAAATCTTACAAAAGTAAGTTTCTAACTCCCTCTGCCAAAGCTGATGTGTATGGAGGCATTCAGGATAAAAGAGTGGTTACTAAACTAATTTAAATATTTTAAGCATATTCCTAAAAGTATTATTAAGTAGTTCAAATGTTCTTTTTTCTTTTTTAATGTATTCTGAAGAGTAGTTTTTCCCGTTTCTGAAGAATTTCCTAGTAGGTTTTACGAGCTTGTTAAGTTGTATGACAACAACTTTTTTGGTATAGTTTCGGTTTACGTTTTAGTATTCTCATTTACCCCCATATCTCTCTTCATTTTTAAAAGTAATGTGTAACCTTGATTTTTTCTTATTTTCAGATCGTTTAGTTTAAAAATGAAGATTTCCATTGTTCTGTGCATACTTGTGGCTTTAATAGAAGGTAAGGTATGGGGAGACAAAGTTTATTATTATATGGCGTAGCCAAACTTAGAGGAATTTTATCTACCGATTTGCTGCTGAAGTTTTCATAAATCTTAAAAGGTTAATTTTTATTCATTCTTTTCTTAAATTCAAAGAAAAACTATTAATAATATTTTAGTTTTAAGGTGCTTTACGCTGATAATTGACCCCAAAACCCTTAATTTGTTATATTTCAAGACTTTAAAAAAAAATGCATCATTTTTATTAAAAATTTATTTTTTTTTAATTTACCAAATACCTAAAAATTTAGTGGCAAAAATCAATATACTGATAAATTAGAAAATTGTGCAAAGTTTGACAGAATAAAGAATCCTGATAATTATTTGGTTACTTCAGTGGGAGATATTACAATGTATGTGATACTGTTTCGTAATCCCTTAAGTATCGAGAATTAGTGATTACCATAAAAAGGTGTAGCAAACCGGGTAATTTTTACTTACTTAGCTATCGTCAAGATATGGTTACTTCGACGTAGGGTAATAGAACTGTCGGTATTAAAAAGCAAATATAAAACAAAAGCTTTAATGGTAGTTCCATTGCCTTCTAATAACAACACGTTACATCACTCAGGATAAATTTCTACACCCTGTCTTAAGCAATGATTTGAATTCCCAGTGGGATTTCAAAGTTTTAGCTGGAAATGTCTATAGTATAATTTCAATATTTAAATATTTGAGGGAAATTGTCATAAAAGTAGACCTTGTTAATATGAGTTATATTATATCTAATAATTTGGTTTTTTTTTTCGATTTTTTATAAAAAATAATGAAAGGACAGTCTCATTTTATATGATCAGATGTAATTTTCGGTGCAGTTTTTATTAAGCAGATTGAAACGAATTATTTGAAATTTTATTTTCATAGGACCACTTATAGCAAACTGCGCGACTTCAACATTTTACTCGTTTTATTGTGGATTTGGAGGATGTGTCTACGATTGTCGATCTAACTAATGCACTAAGTTATACAGTTTGGTTGTAATATTAATAACACAGACTGAAACGATAGTTTTATGTAGTTGCAATTTTATTTTCATAGGACCACTTGTTGCAAACGGTGCGACTGAAACATTTTACTCGTTTGATTGTGGATATGGAGGGTGTGACGACGTCTGTCGATCTAACCACTGTAGTGGTACAGGTCAATGTGTTGGTAACGACAAATGTGTCTGTACCGAATGTAACTGCTTCCCAGAGAACGACTGTGGTTTTATTATTGGACCAAATCGATGCCGCTCTACATGTGAGAAAAATGGCTGCTCTGGGGAAGGAAATTGTTTCGGAAACATGATGTGCTGTTGTAAAGGATGTGGCTATCAATAAATATTTAGTCGAAAATTTGTAATTTGAAAATAAAATTCATTTAATCTCGATTGCAATATTATTCAGCCCAAAAAAAAATGAAGAAAGATTTTTTAAAGAATTCAAATTTTCAGATTTCCCTTTCAAGTTATGACAACCTCCAATAAAGTTGCAACTTAAAAATGAAAGTTAGCTACACAAATACAAACCAAATTTGGAAAAAAAATCTGAATAAACAACAAAACGGATAATATAAAGGTCAATAATTCCATTCCATTCATTTAACGCCATCAAATCAACAGACATTCAGAAAAAAAAATAACATTGAAGATCATAAATACAAACATCGAAACAACAGTGAATTAGGATAGCCTGAAGTTGTACAGACACTTAGCAGTGGGTTAACCAAACCTCCATCTTATCCACCTTATCTGTACTGACTCCCTGGGCCCAATTGTTCAACTTATTTAACCCAAGGTTAAACTTGAACAAGGTTAAATCATATAGAAAAAATAGTGCATTTAACCTCTGGTTAAATTTTACCCTCAGTTAAACGAGTTGAACAGCCGGGTCCAGGTGTATGAAACACACCATATAAGCTAATACAGAATGAATAACAACAAGATGAAGTAGATTTTGATCATTTAAAAGTGCACTACGGAAATATAAAGAAAATGTGAACAAATTATGTTTTTGTAAAAACCTATGTGGTGTTTTTTCTTGCTATGAAGTTGTGCTTGATTTTTCCTTTAAATTACTGTTTTGATCATTCTGGTAATTGCATTTGATCTTTAAAATTTCTTGTGCATTTAAATTGGTATCAGTGGATATTCAATACTCGGTATTTCAGTGCTATCTAGAGCACTTGAAGCCAAAAGATTAGTTACTATTTCCTACTGCCCTATATATGGATTATTTATAATTAGAAAAATTTTCTTTCAAAGTTCAGATTATTCATAAAAACTGTTATGAATTTTTCGTTTCTGTATCGGTCCAGTGTAAATCACCAGGAAGATGTATAGGTTTGGACCAATACAACCAACCTCTATACAAGAGCCAGTAAAGAAACAGTCAGTCAATAACACTTATAAATATATATGTATTTACAATTTCCGTCCGAACCTATTATAGATAGAAGCTACATAAATAACTTACTAAATCGGATGAATGTCAGATATTTGTTGAAAGAGTAGAGCCACTTTTCCCTACTTTGTTCATATCTTGGCCTAATTTGTTTTCTGTGGCCTTATATCATGTATAATATGCTTACATAATACTTATAGTTGTTTACCAAATAATATTATAACTGTTATAAGCCGTAACAGAAATTGGGGGCTCGTCCGGGATAATGTTAATATCTTATTAAAATTCTACAAAATGGCATTTGATGCTGGTAAATTTTTGAAAACGCCAGACCTGAAAGGGTTTGATAAACTAAAGAAAGAAGAATTAGTGTTGCTTGCTAAACATCTACAAATAGATTTTAGAGGATCTATGAGAAAACAAATTATAAATAATTTGGTAATGGACAATTTAGTTGACTCCGAAATGTTTGGTGAAGAGGCTCTTGAACTCAAGGTCGAAAATGTTGATGCTTTCAAATTAAAACAGCCTGAATTAGAACATGAACTTAAATTAAAACAACTTGAATTAGAATAGGAAGGTGACCTTAAATTAAAACAGTTGGAAAACGAAGTTAAATTAAAACAATTGGAAAACAGTTGGAAAACGACGTTAAATTAAAACAATTGGAAAAAGAAAAAGATGAATTTAAATTAAAACAGGCAGAACTTGAAATGAGGAAAAGGTTAGAGGGTATTCGCCAAACCAGTCGTCAGACTTGTCTGACATGATTATTCATTGATTTGTTACAGAAATTACCAGTATTTAGCAAAATTCAAAAATAATAGAAATACTAAGGGTTCATTCCTTGTATTGCACATGGTAGATCTCCTTAGCTGAAATTTGGCTTCCTATTTCGGTATTTTTGGTTGAGTACTTCTTGTTTAATATAAGTTTGGTTTTTGGTCTTCCAAATGTTTCGGTTTTAATGCTGCTGATGAGAGGTAACTCCTTGAAATGCGTCGTATACAGCATAGTATAAATTTACTATATCTAATATTAGTATCTTTGGATTGTTATTTAGAGATGAAGAAATAAAAATAGAAATGGACAAAGTAGAAAGCAAGACTAACTATGAGTCAAAATCAGAACATTTTGATGCATCAAAAAATATACGTTTTGGTTCCCAAATTTTGTGCAAAAACAGTTGATAAATTTTTTCCACTGTTTGAGAAAATTGCTCAAAATTTGAAATGGCCAAAGCCTTATTGGACTAAAATGCTGCGAAGTGTTTTTGAGGGCAAGGCCGGCTGAAAGTTACTCAGCACTTTCTTCAGAATAAAGTTCTGATTATGACACTGTTACACAGAAAGTTTTGAAAGCTTATGAGCTAGTGCCAGAAGCATATAGACAGAAATTTAGGTCTTATAAAAGTTTGAATCACAAACCTATGTTGAATTTGCTAGGGAAAAAGAAGATCTATTTGATAGATGGCTTAGGTCAAAGAAAATAGATAACAATTTTGATAAAATAAGACAATTAATATTATTAGAAGAGTTCAAGCGGTGTGTTAATTTAGACTTAAAAACACATTTAGATGACAGAACTGTTGAGACATTGCAAGATGCAGCTGTTGTTTCCGATAATTATACCCTTTCACATAAAAGAAGTTTCAATGGTCAAAAATTTTAATACTTAAAGCGGAAATTACAAAGTTAATTTGATACTTTTGAGAAGAAGTCACTTACTTGTGCTTATTGTAAGAAAAATGGTCACCTGATAGCTGATTGTTTTAGATTCCAGAAGAAGAATGAAAGAGATAATAAGCCCAAGTCAAGTACTTGTACGACACCCCTTGTTACCAATAAGTTGGAATGCCCTGCGATTCAGGCTTTTAAGTCCAGTTTTTTTATTACATGGAGGATTAAAAACCCTTTATGTCTGATGGGTCTATTTCTATTGTTAATAATACTACTCTCCAGCCTATTAAGATTTTACGGGACACTGGAGTATAGATCAAGTGCTTATCATCCAGAATCTTAAGGTACATTAGAACGTTTTCATCAAACATTGAGGAACATGATTAGAATTTTGGTTTTAGCCCCTTTGAGTTGGTGTTTGGTCATACTGTAAGGGGACCTTTGAAATTGTTTAAGGAAAAATGGCTTATTGAACACACCGACTTGAATCTCCTAGACTATGTATCTAGATTGAAAGAAAAACTGTATACTGCTTGTCAAACTGCTCAGAAAAACTTAAAAACTGTACAGAATAAGATGAAAATATGGTATGATAAAGATGCCAGGGACAGCGTTTTTGAGCCTGGTGATAAGGTAGTTGTATTTTTGCCTGTCCCTAGGCATCCTTTACAGGCGAAATACTGTTGTCCTTATACGAGAGTAAAATCAATGATTTGAATTATATTGTAAAAACTCCAGGTCGGCGTAAACAAAATAGAGTGTGTCACATTAATATGTTAAAACCATATTTTAAGCGTACTAATAAAGGTGAGAGTAAACCAGTTGCCACTCTAGCCATGGTTAAATTGGAGAACGATCAGGACAAACCAGATATAATTGAACCATCTTTTGATTCCAAGAATATGGAACAAACTGTTAGATTGAAAAATTCTGAAATTTTGTCAAATTTAGACTCAAAACTTGCACATCTTGCACATCTGACTTTTCTCGCGAGAAAAATTGAAAACTGGTATTTTCTTTTAAAAATCTTTTTCCAGATGTGCCAAACAAAACCACTGCTGTTTGTCATGATGAAGATGTATGGCGATGCTTCTCCAATTAAGCAACATCCTTGACCTAACTTGATTTTATGAGACAAGAAATTAGATATATGCTTTATCTAGATCTTATTAAAACACTGTGTACATATATATATTTTTGTATATACTGTTTAAAAAAAGTTCTCGTTACACTCAAACTACTTTTAATGGGGGGGGGGGGGGTGTTATGATATTGTAATTATTATATTTATTTATCTTGGCCTAATTTGTTTTGTGTGGCCTTAAAACATGTATAATATGCTTACATAATACATAATTTAGTTGTTTACCAAATAATGTTATAACTGTGCAGTTTAGAAATCATTGGAAAAATCATAGATACTGATGGAATGATTAGACCTTTCTATTTGACTTACATAATAATTCTGGAATGATCATGATATACGATGTGTAATTCAAAGTTTTACCGTATTCTAGAAGTTTCCGTTCTACAGTTTTCTATGAGTTTCCCTTCTACAGTGTTCTAGAGATATCCGTGACAAATATATATATATAGACACTAAAGTTAGACTTTCCGATTAGACATTAACATTCTTTTGTTCTCAGATGTTGGATTGACACTTTTATTTACGTTAACTACTTCATACTAGATTGTGACTTATTGGATATGATATTCTGTTTGGATTCCGCAAAGCAGTGAAGAGAAGAACTCCGGATAAAGAAAAGATAAAAGGATCGGACATATATTTTAACAGTTAAGTTGACATTTCAATTTGTATAATATGTTTTGTAAACTTGTTACCGTCTCCGAGGAGACGGTATTAAGAGTTCAATGGTGGACAATCTGCGTAATGAATGCTATCTTCTACCTGATTGGAAGATAATACCGACTGAAGATGATTCAAGTACGTTGATTGGTTTAGAAAATTGAAACATAGTAAATGTCTTCTAATCCCGCAAGGTATCGGATTTGGACTCTTTATTTTAGTACTTTCTTCATTTCCACAAAACTTGACTCAATTAACACGATTTCATTATTTCTAGACCAATAAAATATTCATTCATTTGGAATAAGAACTATAGATCTGATTGGCTAACCCAACGAGGGGAAGATCACTGATTTGTCTTTTATATGAAAGAGCTGAAAACTTGATTTAACTCAGTACATGTATAATAGTCTTTGTACTTTTTATTTATAGCCTTATTGTATTTACATGTATGATTGTTAATTTTACAAATTTTACCACAATCATACATTTGACAACTTAAATATTGTCATAGATAACGTTAAATGTCACCCCTTACTTTTCGGAAGTTAACTTTAAAGGCAGATCAAAAGAAGCCATCAAAACACAAACTTTTAAAAAAAAATATGTAGTAATATATCTATTGAAAGGTATAATAAATGAAAGTTTAATGTGATGACATTACGAACATTTAATAATACATAAACAATCATACACTTTAATAATAAAAAGCTAAGACACGGTTAGCTTTTTAGAAAAGCTATATTACTTGTGTATAATAAATCTTATTAAATTTTATTATTGATTTGTGTCTTTTGTTGGCTAAAATTCAAAGCTGATTGCTGGCCGTAACAAAAACAGCAAAAGTACATGTAATATAGCGGTGAAGGTTTTTGTTTCAGGTTGTTTTAACCCACAGGAAAAACGAATTATTATTTTTTTTTTGGTTAAAATTTGTGGGATTTTTATCTGAAGTAAATTTAAAGGTAAGAAATTTGATTGCCGTATCATGTGTGTTCTAGGGTAGAACTGTCATAAACGGTTCTAGGTCAGGACACACCCTGTCATACACGGTGCTAAATGTGTCAGGATTGAAAGTTCTAGAACTGTTCTTCTGACAGTTTAGGACAGTTCTAGAGAGAGGTTAAAACTGATCCTAACTGTACATTTATCGCTTTGCGAACATTTGGAAAAGGTCAAAAAACCATAACGATAAATGTACAGTCAAAAGTGAATACATGGAGAGAGTTTTGCCTACGCTATGATAAACCAGAATCTTTTAGATTTCAGAAAAAAGGTTTATTCAGTGATATTAGCTATGCAAAATGCAGACACACATTAATCATTACCGCTTAACTTCTTCGGTTATTTTTGTACATAGTAGTAGATAATTTGTAAGTTAAGGATAGCTGGGACTATTATACTAATAGTATAATAGTCCCAGAGGATAGTGCCAAGTTAAATTTCTGTTCATTTGGTCGTTATATTTTTAGTCATTTCTATATTTTTACAGTATCAATCTAATCTAGAGGCTTCGACATGAGAGGATATATGATTAGGTATTTCCATAAAATCCGAACTACTCTGGGAATTTTACTACCTTATATTTACTATAAAAACTTCAACAGAGACACTATTGTTTTTAATCACAACAACGAAAAGTTTCTGCTCAATTTTTTTTTATTATGCACGGATATTTAATGTAAATCAATAAATAAGTTCAATGGAAACAATCAAAGGAAAAAAAGCGTTACATAATCAAAAATAGCACTGGTTAAAAATTCATCTTTAACTTCTAAGTTTTCTTGTACAATTTTAATATTTTCAACAATTTTTAGGTGAGGCAAATGTCTCATTGCCTCAGTGGAAGCGGTACGCCACTGCTTTAACCGTGGTAGGATATGAAATTTTTGAAGAGATATTTTAGCCCAATCGTAATGCGCCAAATCACTCTAGTTCTAGACAAATAATTGTATCATATTTATATACAAATACACCCTACAATGCCGATATAATGACACGTCTCATATTCACGGAAATGTTCAACTTAAAATTACTGTTAACGTGTATAAATTAACAAATCATCCTATGGACCCTTTCTTGGGAAAAAACATGATCTGTAATTCGGTCAAAGAAATTAACGTTCGTTATTACCGGTTCTTCGATTCGCTCTTGTATGTACTACCATATTTAATTTTAACGAAAGAAATCTCTCTATTATTGAAAAATTATTACACCAGGGATTTGGATATCACAAACTTGTCAAAATGTTTACTAAATTGTATCATCGATACAACGACATCATTCGTAAATATAAATCAACGTGCAGACATCTTATATGTTCAGGCATTTTTATGGTAATATTCTATACAAAGCACAATTGTATCTCATGACCCCACCAGTCATCCAAGGCGGCTCCCGGAGCCGAACATAATTTAACATAGGATCTTATGGGAAATTTATTTAAAGATCTTCTTGTCTGAAACCACTTATCCAATTGGAACAAAACTTAGCAGCAATTGTCGCTAGGTGGTCCTCTTTCAGAATTGTATTCGATGATCAGGCCTGTCGTCCAAAATGGTCGCCAGAGCCGAACATAGTTTAACATAGGACCCAACGTGTATGGGGAATTTAATTAAAAATCTTCTTGTCTGTAATCTAATTGTATCCGATGACCCCGCCCATCATCCAAAATGGCCGCCAGAGCCAAACATTGTTAAACATAGGACCCTATGGGAAATTTACTTAAAAATCTTGTCTAAAACCACTTGCCCAGTTCGAAAAAAACTTGGCAGCACTGGCCGTTAGTTGGTCCTCTTTCAGAATTATATTCTATGACCCCACCCGTCATCCAAGATGGCTGCCAGAGCTGAACGGTGTTTAACATAGGACCTAATTGGAAAATCCCTGAAATATCTTCCTGTTTGAAAACACTGAGCCAGTTTGAACTTGACAACAATGTTCCAGACTGCCAGTCAAAATGGACATAGTCCAGGTGAGCGATACAGGCTCCTTGGAGCCTCTAGTTTGGAATTAATATTGATTCACTCACAGGGACTTTGCGTCGGAAATAAACATATTTATTCTAAAACCAGTTGTTAGCATAATACGGGTTATGCTCTTCTCGTATAATTTATGATGGCCTGATACTAAACCCCTAACAGGAGGAATTGTGGCTGATTTTCTATATGATTTAGACATAATATTTCGATCATTTTAATTGAGGTCTGGAGCTGGCATGTCAGTAACTGATCAGTATTTCCAGGTGCTACTATAAAAGGATGCTTCTTCCAATTCACCAGGCCATATGGAGAAAGACTCAACATTCTGGAGTACAATTTGCATACAGGGACAACGAAAAATCCAACAACTTATTCGACGTGCAGCAGTGCTTCCACTCGTACCAACTGACAAAATCGACGATGTCTGGTTTAACGCGCTAACAGATTTGGAAGACTTCGAGACATCACCTGGGAAAACAGAATTCACAGACTACGTATCTAAATAACCATCTTGACTATTTCTTCCATGAATTGTTCCTCTGATAAGAAAAATATGAGTGGATATTTTAATATTCATACTTAAATACTATTTTCTGTTAATTTCAACTAAAACGGTTTTTTGGACAAGACTATAACTTCAAATCTATTGTTCTCTGATTAGATTTAATTAGAGTGTTGCTTTTGTTCTGCCCACTACATGTTCTACCTATATTTTGAAAAGTTGGCAGAACAGGAACACACCATGAAAGAATATTTTAAATGACGATGTAAAAATCGAAATCTGAAGGAAATATATATGTATGGAGGAATCATCTTTAAACAATTGACTGTCTCCAAAAGGACAACAGTAAGCATAGGTCTAATACTTGTAGGAAATAGGATTTCAGAAATGAATATTGTTTTTTTCCTCACACTGCATACGGTTTCTTGAAGGTCATTGGTTATATAAGTTTGAACTTATGCTGTTCATAATTTTTTTCTCTCTCTGTCTATGGGATCCATCGATAATTTAAACTAAAAACATACATACATATTTTGGCTACCTGTCATTTTAAAAGGAAGTTTCAATCCTGTTCAGTTTTCTAGAAATCTATTCAAACCACCCTTACTTTTTATTGAACAAAACGGATCATTCAGTATCTACAGGAAAAATTCCACATTTCAACAGACTGTGCTGTCATAGGACACAAGACTTTCAATCTGATGTTTACCGATAGAACTTTCATTTCACTTTAAATCAGCTTTGCCCAGCTTAGAATTCTGTCATTTTTTTTTTCTTTTGGTCTAATGTAAACAAAATAAATTAGGTCTATATACATGCAATATGGGCAAGTTTTCATAACAGGTTGTCATGGAATTTTGTACAATCAAGAAAAATGTACAGGATATGAGCGTGTTTTAACAGAATGGTACTGATGATTTCCTATAAAAAAAAAAGTCTATGTCACAAGTATTCACAGAATGGATTGCTGGCTTGTCCAGATCAACTTAGATATTTGACAGTCCAATTAAGTAATTGAGATTGTTCAAAATAAAAATGTTGTAGACAGTTGTTTTTAATTGTTTGCAGACTGTCATCAAAATAACAATGACCTTTCTGTTTCTTTGCTTTCATTGCTAGATATAGACTGAAAGTACTTTGTATTGCCTCGGGCCGATGCTACTGCTATTCATGTTGACGTTCTTTGTTTCTATCTTGAAATCAAGACCTTTAACCTTCTCTGTATAAAGTCTTGTTATTCATTCGGGCTTTTAAATCAAAACGAGCGGAAAGCTGATGTGAAGAATCCACTTTAGACAGCAAATTCTGTTTTCTGAAAACGTTTTTTGTTTTGTTCTACCCAATAATTGGTAGTTTGAATTTTAAAAAGGGTTTGGGGATAAATGTCACAGATGTTGATGCAATTTGTCTTTCTCTTAATGGATTACATGTTTTGTTGAATTGTCTAGACAGTTAGCAGAGGTCTATTAAGGAATAATTGATTCATAAAAAATTAGTATCCGTGAACTAACCTCTATCGGATCTATTTATTATTTAAATTTAACGTAGTTAAGTTGTCACACTTTGTCTGGCTCCAATCGTCAAGAATTATCGCTTATAATCTGACATAAGCATATTTCCACCCATGATGCTGCAAATGCATCTTTTCCGCGATATTTTAATGATTTTATAATGCATGTGATTTGATAAAATAACCTTAGGTTTAACACCATTTTTATATAAGATATTTACCGTTTGGTTTCCTCTTCATATACAAAAAAAAAGTCCTACAGACAAGACGTCTATACTGGTAAGCATTAATTGTTATTTAAATCTTATTTTAATTTTAAATTTCTGTGTGTCACTTTGTTGCATTTTCTTACACCTTTTCTCACGCCTTCATTAAATTTCACATTTGAGTATTTGAAAATAAGAATCTTTTGATCAAACAAAATTTCAAAATATTATTCACAATCGTATATTTTGTCAGATTGCTTTTTTGTGCGTATTGATTAACAAAACATTTATTTGTGATCCTCCCGAGAATAGACATTTATAATATCCTACGGCTTTTTTTTTTTTTTTTTGACATCCTTGTAAATTGTTTGCTTCTATAGGGTTAATCGGTTTAATCAAAATTTAAAAATAATAGAAATACTAAGGGTTCATTCCTTGTATTGCACATGGTAGATCTCCTTAGCTGAAATTTGGCTTCCTATTTCGGTATTTTTGGTTGAGTACTTCTTGTTTAATATAAGTCTGGTTTTTGGTCTTCCAAATGTTTCGGTTTTAATGCTGCTGATGAGAGGTAACTCCTTGAAATGCGTCGTATACAGCATAGTATAAATTTACTATATCTAATATTAGTATCTTTGGATTGTTATTTTGAAACTCCTGGGATGATACCTCTGCTGGTGGACCCTAGGTCCCCGAGGGTATTCGCCAACCCAGTCGTCAGACTTGTCTGACATGATTATTCATTGATTTGTTACAGAAATTACCAGTATTTAGCAAAATTCAAAAATAATAGAAATACTAAGGGTTCATTCCTTGTATTGCACATGGTAGATCTCCTTAGCTGAAATTTGGCTTCCTATTTCGGTATTTTTGGTTGAGTACTTCTTGTTTAATATAAGTCTGGTTTTTGGTCTTCCAAATGTTTCGGTTTTAATGCTGCTGATGAGAGGTAACTCCTTGAAATGCGTCGTATACAGCATAGTATAAATTTACTATATCTAATATTAGTATCTTTGGATTGTTATTTTAATGAATTATTAAGATTCAGGCTTGGATGCATATTAATATTCGTATTTCTGAGAGGCAATTTCATTACGTTATAATTGTGTTCATGAAAGTTACAGGTATGTTTGAGCTCGTGTGCTATAAATTACCTTTTAAATTGCACAGAACCTAAATGCAGAAGCTAAAAATGAATTGTTCATAATGAGAAGTAAATAATTTTTCACCCTTTTATGCTTATTTGTAATTTCAAGTAATTAAAAATATATGACACAAAAAGTCAAAATCCATCTCTAAAATAGCAAAGTTTTCATTTAATCTAAAGAGATTAAACAATTGAAGACTTATAACTATCTGGTATTATAGGTAACCTTTATCAGAAATGAACTATATGTACTATCATAACATAAACTAATTAGTATATTTATATCATGGATTAAAGGTGGGAGAATCAGGATGACACCCTTCTATAGATACTTATCTCTTAAAGGTTATTATTTCCCTATCACACTGGGCAAAATGTCTAGAAAGACTTGATGACAATATAGCGAAAGTACATGAACAGAATACAAAAACACTGAAAATATTTAGTACGATCTCTTTTATATATACAACCAACTGCTGGTATAGCAAACTTTTATTTCGTTTTACGAAAGATATAGAAGAAAAAACATAGAAAAAGATAAGGTATGATAAGTGCCATTTCTTATCAGAATCGGCAAATTTTACAGTCCTACAAATGCCATTACACATGTATGCAACATATTGAGATTATTTTTACTACCACTGAGGCATTACCGCTTCTTGTTAGCTCTACGGCACCAGAGGGTATTACCCCTTGACATTGAAATAATTCCATGCATATGTTTATATTATCCGTTAAAAATAGTGTAAATCTTATAAAAGGAAGTTTATAACTCCCCCTGCCAAAGCTGATGTGTATGGAGGCATTCAGGATCAAAGAGTGGTTACTAAACTAATTTAAATATGTTAAGCATGTTCCCTAAATTAGAAGTATTCTTAAGTAGTTCAAATGTTCTTTTTTCTTTTTTTTTATGTATTCTTTTGAGTAGTTTTTCCCGTTTCTGATGAATTTTTTAGTAGGTTTTACGACCTTGTTAAGTTGTATGACAACGTCTTTTTTGGTATAGTTTCGGTTTACGTTTCAGTGTTCTTATTTACCCCCATATCTCTCTTCATTTTTAAAAGTAATGTGTAACCTTGATTTTCTCTTATTTTCAGATCGTTTAGTTTAAAAATGAAGATTTCCGTTGTTCTGTGCATACTTGTGGCTTTAATAGAAGGTAAGGTATGGGGAGACAAAGTTTATTATTATATGGCGTAGCCAAACTTAGAGGAATTTTATCTACCGATTTGCTGCTGAAGTTTTCATAAATTTTAAAAGGTTAATTTTCATTCATTCTTTTCTTAAATTCAAAGAAAAACGATTAACAATATTTTAGTTTTAAGGTGTTTTACGCTGATATTTGACCCCAAAACCTTTAATTTGTTATATTTCAAGACTTAAAAAAATGCATCATTTTTATTAAAAATTATTAATATAAACAAATAAATATTTTTTTTTTTTAATTTACCAAATACCTAAAAATTTAGTGGCAAAAATCAATATACTGATAAATTAGAAAATTGTGCAAAGTTTGACAGAATAAAGAATCCTCATGATTATGTGGTTCTTCAAATGAGAGTAGATACAGTGGGAGATACTATGTGATACTGTTTCATTATCCCATAAGTATCGGGAATTAGTGATTACCATAAAAAGGTGTAGCAAACCGTGTAATTTTTACTTACCTAGCTATCGTCAAGATATGGTTACCTCAACGTTGGGTAATAGAACTGTCGGTATTAAAAAGCAAATATAAAACCAAAGCTGTAATGGTAGTTCTATTGCCTTCTAATAACAACACGTTACATCACTCAGGCTAAACTTCTACACCCCGTTTTAAGCAATGATTTGAATTCCCAGTAGGATTTAAAAGTTTTAGCTGGAAATTTTTCAAAATTTGTGGGGCTGGGCAAATAATCATAAAAGTAGACCTTGTTTATATTAGTTATACTTACATTATCTAATATTTTGTTTTTTTCCGGATTTGTTATAAAAAATAATGAAAGGACAGTCTCATTTTATATGATCAGATATAATTTTCGGTGCAGTTTTTATTAAGCAGATTGAAACGAATTATTTTAAATTTTATTTTCATAGGACCACTTATGGCAAACTGCGCGACTTCAACATTTTACTCGTTTGATTGTGGATTCGGAGGATGTGTCTACAACTGTCGATCTAACTAATGCACTAAGTTATACAGTTTGGGTGTAATATTTATAACACAGACTGAAACGATAGTTATATGTAGTTGAAATTTTATTTTCATAGGACCACTTCTTGCAAACGGTGCGACTACAACATTTTACTCGATTGATTGTGGATATGGAGGGTGTGACGACGTCTGTCGATCTAACCACTGTAGTGGTACAGGCCAATGTGTTGGTAACGACAAATGTGTCTGTACCGGATGTAACTGCTTCCCAAGTATCGACTGTGGTATGGTAATTGGATCAAATCGATGTCGCACTACATGCGAGCAACATGGCTGTTCTGGGGCCAGAAAATGTGTCCAAAATATGATGTGCTGCTGTGAAGGATGCGGCTATCAATAAATATTTAGTTGAAAATTTGTAATTGGAAAATAAAATTCATTTCTTCTTATTGCAATATTATTCAGCCCCCCCAAAAAATGAAAAATGAAGATTTTTTAAAGAATTCAAATTTTCAGATTTCCTTTCCAGGTTATGAAGTTGCAACTTGAAATTCTGGTATTTGCATTTGATATTGGATATGAAAGTTAGCCAAAAAAATATAAGCCAAATTTGGAAAAGAATCTGAATAAACAACAAAACGAATAATAGGAAGGTCAATAATTCCATTGCAATCATTTAAACTATCCAATCAACAGACATTCAGAAAAAAAATAATACTAAAGAGAATAAATACAAAATTCGGAAGAACAGAGAATCAGGATAGCCTGAAGTTGTACAGACACTCTTTTGGCCCAGTTGTTCAACTTATTTAACCCAAGGTTAACTTTAACATGTGTGTTCTTGGGTAAAACCGTTCAGACTGGTTCTAGGGTAGAACTGTCATATATGGTTCTAGGTCAGGACACACCCTGTCATAAAGGGTTCTAAAGGTGACAGGATGAAAGTTCTAGAACAGTTCTTCTGACAGTTTATGACGGTTCTAGAGAGAGGTTAGAACTGTTCCTAACTGTACATTTATCGCTTTGCGAACATTTAGAAAAGCTCGAAAAGCAATAATGATACATGTCACGCGAAATGGTGTGACAGTCGAAATTTGGACGTCACAATCCAAGGTATAATGTCATACATTAAAATGACGTCAAATCGCAGAAAAAAAAACGGAAAATCTGGATCTGGAACGCTGTTATTTGCTTTAAAATCTCACAAAAATGTAAGTCTGATTTTATTTTGTTTCTTTAAAGACATTTTACGTTTTTCTGTGAAAGTTCTTGCCTTGTTAAAATCGACATGGCTACTCGTATATGACGCCTTACATCATTTCTTTGGAGGAAGCGTTTTACACGTTAAATAAATTCTGCTGTGCGAAAGGGGTAACGTCGAGGTACCCAATTCGCCCAGTTCGGAGGGTGGTTTCCGACCATTTCGGAGAAACTGTTACAAAAACATTGTTGATTTTCATTTTTGAACAAGTAGACTACAAAGGTGTTTTCCACACATACATTAGGCGTGTATACACTTACTGATTTTCTGCAAGCAGCAGCTCAAAGGTCGCATGGTTCAGTGTTTTAGGGGAAACCAAATCGCCCAGGTAGTGAATAGATTCAACGAAACTTCAATGCACAAAATTCGTTCCTGTCTGTTAAAGCTACAAAAACTTTTCTCTCATCCGCACAAGAAAATTTTCCATCAGTGTTTAACGTGAGGAAATAAAAGAGGTGGGCGATCTGGGTACACTGGGCGATTAGGGTACCCTGACGTTATATATATACAGTAGTGCATATCATATGAAGGTACCGGGTGAAGGTGTTACCGACCCAAGTGCCAGGGCTTTGATTTAGGCGTGCAATAATTATCCTATATAAAAATATATATATATTTTCGGGGTTAATAGAAGCAATGTTATGGTAAGTATTCCTCCCAAGTATGTTTTAGATGTGATAATACAGATGTTTAAGGCAAACCCCCCTAAAATAGTATATTTTTTCAAAAGCCCCAGTAATAGTTGTGTAAATATTGTTTGTTTGTTTGTTTAGTTGGGGTTTTACGCCGTTTTCAGCACATTTGGCTATTTCGCGGCGGCCAGTTTTTATTGGTGGAGGAAGTCGGAGTACCCGAAGAGAATTACCGACCTTCGGAAGGAAAATTAGCAATCCTTGTCAATTTAAACCGGAGTCGCATCCTCAGTGTTGACAGGCTAGTGATCATTAGTAGTCATGACAAACTACCTAGACCACTCAGCCACCGAGGCTCCGTTGTGTAAATAATATCTGGATAAAAATTTACCACCGAAAAAAATATATTTGTTAATATTACACCTTTAAAAATACCTAATGAAATTTTGAAAACCAGAAATATATACTATTAAACAGCAAATGTGGATCAGATATATATATTATATTTCAAGTGAACATAATTATTCTTCAAATGTTTGTCCCCCCCCCCCCCCCCAAAAAAAAATAGCTTAATTTCAAGACCCCAAAAAAGTGCTCTGAGATATTTAACCTCTCAAATATACTTTGAAATTATCAGAACCCCCCAATAGCAAAATTAAGAAAACTGAACCCCCCAAAATACAATAAAAGTTTCAGGGGCATTCTATTTTTCAGTCATTTTATCGATTCTGCATTATTTTATGTTCTGGACTTCCACATATGACAATATCGTATTCTGTATTCGGTAATATTGATATACATGTACATAGATTGCATCAAAACTTGTGTACAATATTCTTAATTTCTTAATTTGAAATGAAAAACAGAATTAACTGGTTTTTTGTTTTAAATTTAAATACTGAAGTTTTTTGTCAACTGTGGGGGGTGGCTTTTTTAAGCAATTGCGAAATTGTTGGGAAAAAAGGTAACTTTCTTATTGCTTTAAAATTTCAGTACCCCCCATGTATTGTTGTTTTTTATTATACACCTATTTTATTTGCTTGACTGCTATTGATCATTATTATGGGTTTTTTTTTTTTAAAAAAAACAACTGCCAAATGTTAATATTTTGCATAAATTCGGATATTTGAATGAAAATTAAAAACAAAAGATGTACATGTAATGACTCGTTACTGTCAATATTAAACTGTTCTTCCTTTCCCACAACTGATGAGTTGTAAATCCACGAAATGTGCGAATCTTGTGCATCGAAATTGGTATCAAAGAATTGTACTTTTACCACTTGGGTCAAATGCCGCTGCTGGTGGACTCCAAGTCCCAGAGGGTATCCCCAGCTCAGTTGCTAGTATTTCAGTTTGTTGAAAATAAGGAGCATCTCCCTCGTTAACAGCTCTATCCTTATATGGTTTTCTCTTTACCCGTTTTGCTCATTTTGGCATTTTTGAATTTGCTCTCCAACCTTTTGGATTGCTGTTTTGTTTTTTAACATTTTAGGCCTTGAGTACAATTGATGAGTTGTAATTCGACGAAATGTGTACATTTTGTGCACCAAAATTGGTATCAAAGAACTATATTTCAATACCCATTGAGTTTATATTTTGTACAGCAACCAAACATTGTCTGCCAGACATTCTGCATGAAAATAAAAATAATACATGAATTGTCGTTGGGGACATATATGTAAATAATATATTATGGTATTTTACAATGGTCAGTGTTAGAAAATGTGCTAGTGTCACGGGGCTTAAATTGATTCAGGTTTCACAAGAGAAATTTTATTATTTTAGATTAATAACTCAGAAAATAATTCTGAGACAATCATTCACCTACTTTTTCTATAATAATGCATTGCACCTCTTCTTCCAATAAATTTGATAACAATAACAACAATAAAAAACAAGTAATATTGTATTGGGATGCCAACTAAGTCCAGTCAATCTTACAAAAATGGAGCCTAACCTCAAACTAATTGCAACAGAAGAAAAAGTTTTTGTGTCAGGAAACCAAGAAATAATTCCAATGAAATGAATGCAGGCAGATAAAATTACAGCTGAAAGATATTTCGTATGGGAATTTGTTTTGAATAAGGGAGATAACTCTGTAAGAAACGGCTTGAAATTAGCCAAAACTACAACAAATAATAATTACCTCTACAAAATGTTTTGCCAGAGAACATGTTCAGCATTAAAAACGGTAAAATCAATTATTGTAACAGAGTTTTGATATTTTAATTCAAATTTTGAAAGAATTTTTCTTTCTAAGATCCCTCATTTCCAACAAAAAATTCGGATATCCAGTTTATGAAGTCAAATTTTGATGAAAATATCATCTTGGTTAACATTCTAGGTCATTTGACATAATTCTGACAGAGGACCATCTACAGACCATAGCTGTCAAGTCCGATTCCAATTCGCTCCGTAGTTTCAGACAAGATTTTTTAATGAATTTTCCCTAGGGTCAAATGTTAAACTATGTTCGGCTGCAGTGGACATCTTGGTTGACAGTCCAGGTCATCGGACATAATTCTGAAAGAGGACCACCTATGAACCATTTCTGTCAAGTTTGGTTCCAATTGGCCAAGTGGTTTTAGACAAGAAGATTTTTTAATGAATTTTGCATAGGGTCCTATGTAAAACTAAGTTCGGCTGTGGCGGCCATCTTGGTCGACATTCTAGGTCATTGGACATATTTCTGACGGAGGACCATCTACGGACCATAGCTGTCAAGTCCGGTTCCAATTGACTCTATAGTTTCAGACAAGAACATTTTAAATGAATTTCCTAAAGGGTCCTATGTTAAACTAAGTTCCGCTATGGCGGCCATCTTGGTTGATCGTCCGGTTCTTCGGACACATTTCTGGAAGAGGATCATCTATGGACCATTGCTGCTAAGTTTGGTTGCAATTGGCTCAGTAGTTTCAGACGACGATTTTTAAATGAATTTCCCATATGGTTATATGTTAGACTAAGTTCGGCTGTGGCGGCCATCTTGGTCGGATGTGGAGACCATCGGACATAATTTGGAATGGGACTACCCAAGGATCATTTCACGAAAGTTTGGCTGAGATTGGCATAGTAGCTTCAGAGGAGAAGATTTTTAAAATTTTGACCCCCTTTTTTCTATTTTATCTTGGCCGCCATCTTCGTCGAAGGTGGGGACACCGGACACATATTTGGAAGGGGACCACCCAAGCACAATTCCGCCAAAGTTTGGTCCCAATTGGCCCAGTGGTTTCTGAGGAGAAGATTAAAATGTAAATTGTGGACGACGGACGACACACTAAAAAGGAATAATCATTAACAAATAATTTAATTTTTTTTCTTCAACTTAAAGTTAGCATTTTATGCGATATTAAACATGTCAATAAAATCAAACTACAAATAAAATTATGAATATTCTTGTATCATAAAAAGCAGTAAATATAACTAAGTTAAATTAAGCCAGTATAGTCCACGGAAGAATCTTTCTTAAGCAGAGGAAGAAATTTGTTGAAAAAGAAGACAAAAACCTAGTTTTACCTCCCATGTTACATTTAAAAGCCCATAGGAGATTTGAAAGTCTAATTTTGAAGTTTCCCATGGTACGATTTTCATTGACTTTTTCTGTGACTGTGTATATTTAGGATATACTTATTATTTAGAATAAAAATATCTTCTGTTGCAATTAGTTTTGACTTTATTTTGACTGGACTAAACACTAAGTCTCCCAAACAATGTTCCCCATCAGTTACTGAACAAGCATTTAGGGTGGGGATATGAAGGGTTTCTCATTTAAACTAGAAAGGTGATATGCCCCTGCCCGTACTCAATGATAATTATGGACAAATTTGTTTTGTTAAGAGTGATTTTGTCTGTGGCATAAGAAATTATAAAAATGCAGCTACATGTAGTAAAAAAAAATGACTAAGTCTAACTACCTATCATTTTGAGAATGTTTGCAAAAAAATCAAAATCCTGTGGACTTGCACACCTCCATTATGGGCATAAACATCCTATAAAATATTAAAGCTGTAGCTCCAAACCTGTAGGAGGAGTTAGCCAGACAAACTATGTTCCATTTATGCAGCTTGTACGAAAAAAAATGACTATGCCCAACCACCTGTCAATATGAGAATATTTGAAAAAAAATCAAAATCCTGTGGACATGCACACCTCCATTATGAGAATAAAAATCCTACAAAATAGTAAAGCTTTAGCTCTAAAACTGTAGGCGGAGATAGCCGGACAAACCATGTATCTATATCAAGGGTAAATTAATATGCCCCCCCCCCCCCCCGACTGTTCGTCGCGGGGGCATAAAAACTATTTTGAAGGCATACCCCCCCCCCCATGTACACCAATGAATGCATCTTCTTATAAGGAGTATATATATAGTTATATAAGTTAGTGATCTCAAGGGTTCCTATTTTAAGGGGGCATATATCCTACAATACTGAATGCATCTTCCCATGAGGAGTAAGAATATATATGGTTATAGGATGGGTACCACAAAGGTTTAAAAGTTACAATCTTTAGGGGTAGTAGCATATACGGTAAAAGAAACTATTTGTACTGATGTTTCATGTATCTTCGCCTACTTTTTCTACTTCAATATGTTTTTAATTCAGTTCTCGTTTCAGTTTAAGGTGAATTTGAAACACATCAATGGCATTGTCTTTGGTTATAACTTGAATAACACTTTGAAAGGTGTGGCTTCTGTTCTGTTTATTTTTGCAGAAACAGTATTCATCTTTCTGAAGGGAACAATTAATATGATATTAAAATGTTTAATCAGGACTAAAATTTAAGTGTAGCAGTTATGTTGGCTGGTTTTCCCATAAGGTCCTGCGTTTAACTAAGTCTAGCTATGGTGGCAATCTTTGTTGAAAGTCCAGGTCCATAGGTTCCGGTGTTTAACTAAGTTTGGTGGTGGCAGCCATCTTGGTCGATATTCTGTGTCATGAGACATTTCTGAAGGAGGACCACCTAAGGAGCATTGCTGTTAAGTTTTGTTCCATCTGGCCATGTAGTTTCATAGAAGATTTGTTGAATTAAATCCCCTTTTTAGTAATAACATTCATGATAGTTGGAAGTTATGGATGCCAGACACAAGGGGGCATCCAAAGACTATTCTACTTAAGTTTCTTCCCAATTGCCCCATCGGTTTCCGGGGAGATATTTAAAGGAAAGTTCGCGAAAGATGAAGTCGCCAAGTCGTGCAATAGCTCATATGGCCTTATAGGCCGGGTGAGCTAAAAGGGATACTCCGATAGCAACTATGAAAATAACAGCAAGTTTTTTTTTAGGAAAAAATGTTATTAAAGTTATGTCTTCCATAGTTTTAAATATTGCCAATCAGGACATGTCCAGGAGATATTGTTGCGTCTTCAACTGTTTAAGGTATCCGGATTATTCGAAAGTTCCCGGATGTTCCATACAACGCAATTGAAATGACCTCGGTAATTATCGGCAAACTTCGGAAATGTCAATATAACTAACTTATTTTTACAGACTGCATATAAGCAACAGAGTGTTTCAACTTGAGAAAAATAAATATACAAAATTCCAGCTTTAAATTTTTTGGTTTAGCCATTCACAGTCAAAAAGAGATACAATTTTCGTTCATGATCTATTATGGTCCGGATACCTTAAGCAGTGGTACATGTTTAACTAAATGGAAATAAAAATACTGTGAAATTCATTCTTGTAATTTTGGAAGTTCAAGGTGCATATGTGAACCACCTTTTGAGTTTTTTCATTCCCATCTGAAACTAAATATGCAGAAGCCAGAGTACTTTGGATCAAAGCAGTAAACAGGAAAGACTGGACCCCAAACAAGAATCCCAGGATATGTTCTGGGCATTTTGTTGATGGTGTTCATTTTAAAAATGGAGAATACACCTATCCTACTATACTTTTAAGTTATACCCAAAAACCAATAAAACTTAGACCACCTCCCAGGGAAAGGGCACCTGACATTGTACCATTAGAAAAACGAAAAAAAGTTTTCTTAAAAAAAACAGATTCAAATACAAATGTTGATTCAACGTTTTCTGAAAAAGAGATGGTTAATCAAAAATCTACTGCTTGTTGCACAGAAACAGTGAACTTTACAAATACATCTGATATATATATATCATTGGACTTGACAAATACATCTGTGAATTCATTGCAATTGTTGGACTTGTCAAAAACATCTGAGACTAATGAACAATCAACTAATTTAGATCATAGTTACTATACATCATGTGGTGAGTGTATCAGTAAAACAGCAAAAATTTCTCTACTTCAGCATCAAATTTGAATTTTAAAATTTCAACTAGTAAAGGCAAAAATAGCAGAAATGACGCATACCGTCATATTAGAATCGAAATAATCCATTGGTGCCATGCTAACGCTCGGTGAAAAATATAAACAAATATATTGCCTACTCATGTTAAAATAACCATAGAACATGGCACAAATGAATTAATTCTTAATTAAAATGCGGGACAATTGACTAAACCGCCTCTATGCTCGACATTCATGGATATAAACGGGTTCGAAATCGTTTCGTTAACTTATTTACAAATTCGTGTCATAAATATCTTTATTCATCGACAGTACAAATAGCCGAAGCCTCTGAGATAAATAAACTTTTCTTGCTCTTCAAATTTCACGTGACTTTTCAGAGTTCTGAATTGTTTGAAATCAACAGATACACGAACGTTGTCATTGGGATTTTTCAGAAATAGTTTGTACCACCTTTGAAAAATACTGTACTTTTTTCTGCCCTCCAAAAACGTATGGGAGAGGGAGGATTTCCAGATTACTGGGGGTAACAAACATTTTTGTATGATAAATAGATTTTAATGTACCAAAATTGTATTTGGTTTTTCTAAGAAAATCAAACTTTGTATAAACTCCACAATGGGATCAGAAAACTGCAGGAAAAAAATTCAGGACTTTCACAAAACTGAAAAATTACCTACAGTTTTATTTATTTGAAGTGAAAAAAGTAATCCATTTAAAACGATAATCTTAACTATTGTTTTGAAACAAATATCTCATTATTTCAAAAAGATTCCAATCCTTCCATTTTTTATGGAAATTAAGCCTGCAGCAACCAAACATTTAGCTAAATAACTTATCGTTAAATTACATTGAAAAAGTGATTCAATTCAAGGCACAGTCTCAGAGTTTGATTTTTATACGACAATACGAAAAAATATTCCAAAAGTAAATAAAGAGGACAAATATACCCAAGGAGCAAACCAAACAACGCAATCCATTTGGCAGACAAACCCGGGAAGACAAATGAACAACCACAAGCACAACAAATAAACACTGAAAACTAAAAAAAAAAGAACACGAACTCCTATAAAAACCGATAGTGAACTCAGGTACCCCGGAAGGATGAGCAGCTCCAGTTCCGTATACGGCAACCGTCGTGACGTTCAACAAAGTCAGTCCGGTAATTGTTACGACAGTAGGAACAGTTGCAACATCATCTTCGATATTGGAACATTGTAAAGGTCAATCAATTCGTGATGGCGACCGTAAAATTTCCTAAGTGATGACATCAACTTATCCCTAATAAATAACTTATGCTTCAATTACAACCAATCTTATAGTTTCATTCAGAACCGACCAAATTTCTTTTTAGGAAGGTAGGTGATTGATGCCATTTCATATAAATTTAAGTATGAACCAGAAAGCTACTTTCGGAATCGACAGTGATCCCCATATCCCCCCTCACCCCACTTTTAGTTGGGACACGTACCCAAATTCAGAAATATAAAACCTTATTGCCCGTTTACAGATGTTATGCAATCATTCTATGAAGAATTTAAATCACTATATCCATGCAATTGAAAAAGAAAAAAGTTTAGCACACAAGTTCAAATTCATTATTTTTGAAAATCATCCCAGGCCTGTGGGTCCCAAGTTCTGAAAATCAAAATTCTAAAATCTTATTGCACATCTAAATGTGGTGTATGACAATACTGTTAAGAAACAGAATGCAAAAATTGAAGAATGAAAGAGTAGTTCAGTTCACAAGCTTAAATTCACAATTTTTGTAGGCTCCAATTTTAGAAAAATTCTAAAATCTTATTGCGCATCTATATATATTGCATGACAATACTGTATAGAAATAAAATGCATAAACTGAAAAATGAATGAGGAGTTCACGAAACAAGCTGAAATTCAATATTTCCGAATTCCTACTCCTGAGGTATATTATACCGATAAACGTCATATAAACAAAACAATATACAGTCAATATATAAACAACAAATGGGCGACTCGAATACTCAAATGTCCGAAGTATCACGTACAAGATCAAAAATAGAGGTAGAAGCGCGTCACGCAAACGACAGTTGTCTAATGATGAGGAACAAATGAAATCTCCATCTAGTAGACCTCGTTCACAGTCAGTTTCGGGATGTCTAAAGATCAAGGCCAAACCGCGGACGCGGATCCAATAACTTTTAAGACCCAAGGCCAGTCTTTCAATATGTCCAAATTAGTCGAAAGTACCATTCTCAAGTCTGAAGTTATGGATAATATTATTCCTAGTATAATAAATGCTCTTAAACCTGACTTGTTATCTCTTGTTGAATCTGCTGTTAAAGATGCTGTAAGTAGGGCAGTCACACCACTAAATGATATTATACAATCTCAGCAACAGAAGATTACTAATTTAGAAACTGAAAACCAAAATACCAAATTTTATTGTGATGAGAAAATTAAACAGATGGAAGACCGGTATGAACAGAATATCACTAATCTAGAAACTGACAACAAAAATATGAAATTGTATTGTGATGAGCAAATTAAAAAGATGGAAGACAGGTATGAACAATTTCGTAACTTGGCAAATGCACATGCAACCCTACTCATTGAAAACCAAAAGTTGAATGATAAAATCGATGAATTGGAGCAATATGGACGACGAACCTCTTTGAGATTCCACAATATACCACTTGCACCACAAGAGATACAAAACACTGACAGAATTATTGTTGACTTAGTAATAATAAAATAAAGCCATAGCAACTTTTAACTACTGATGACATAAACCGATCGCACATCATTGGTACCATCAAAGAAGGTAAAGCCCAACTGATCTGCCGTTTCCGTAATTGGAAAGTTAAAAATTCAGTTTACTCTATGAAGAAAAAACTGTATATACACCCTGATAATATATTTATCACAGAAGACTTGACAAAATGCCGTCAACAAATTATCCGTGATCTATCCATCCTAAAGAAAGCCAAAAGGGTTCATTCGTTCTGGACCTTTGATGGTCACATTTTTGTGAGAAAATCTGACGAATCAGACAAAATCCTGATCAAGACAATGAATGACGTTCGTAGCATCGCTCAGTCTGATTGTACAAGATCGGAACTATGGAAATTGCTCGCGTGACTCTGTGTTAATTAAATAACATATATTTATATTTCGCATTGTGGCTAGTTGATGTACCTATATATTTTATACACCCCCCTTTTTGATCCATGTTCATAAATATAAGTTCATATGGCGATCGTCAATACTAGTATAGTTTTTCATTTGTTTATACCTATTTTGGAGTAATACAGAATATAAATTACATACCTTTCAATGTATTTGAAGAGATAAAATTGATCCATTTCAAAACACGTTTTTGTAATCAGAGGTCAACTCGATTTAGTACTACGTGTGCACGTGGTTTATTTGTTTTTCTTTTTAAGAATGGTTTTGCCCACCTTATAAATAGAACAATGCGGGCTATAATAGTCAAGACTTATTCAATTCTTTGAAGCATTACCATTATTTTACTTGATGTTTGGCAATAAAATAAAAAAATCATGAAGATAGTAATATTTAAGACTCGTACTTCATATTTAAATCAACTTTGTAATGTGGTTTAGACAATAGTTTTTTATATGACTCAATTTAAAAAAATAAATTGTGAATGAAAAGGTCATAAGGAATAAAATATACTTGCTCATATATATATGAATTTGTAATGGATTGCTGCTAGGCTTTTCAAATCTATCAATCTATGCAAATACATGATTGTGGACTTGTTTTACCTTCTATCTATAATTTTATCTTAAATTATTGTCTAATTGGCTAAGACAATATCCTAAAATATTAAATATTGCATTAAATAATTTTGAATATTTCTTAATTTTGAATTACAGTGAAAAGTTTTTACCAGAAAAAAAAACTAGAAACAGATTATTTGAATATACATGTACTTGATTAAATGTTCATGTATATATAGATATATATATATGGCAATTGTCCACATTTTTATTTTTTTTTTTTTTTTCATGTATTTAATGTTTTTTGTTTTTTCTTCTTCTTGAATTTATACTTGACTAAATGTTTATACATGTACATAATTGTCAATTGTCCACATGTCTGTTTTACACGTATTTAATGTTTTTGTTAATTTGTTTGTTTTTCTTTCTTTCTGCATTAAGTATTTTTATACACAAAAAATCCAAAGTATTAGTCGTTTGAATTTTACATATATTAATGCCTATGTGAAGAGGTTATTTTACACATACGATTGTTGTTGTTGTTTTTTTTTAAGCCTAAACTGAAACTTACAAAATGCAGTTATCTAGTGGAAATATTGAAAGTAATTTAATTCCTAGTAAATTCATTCACGAAACAATTACAATATTTTTTTTTTTTTTTTTTTTTTTTTGTTTGTTTGTTTGTTATTAATATAGATTATATTATTATTGATGGAAATTATTTGACCTTCAACAACGAAAGTTTTTTTTTCTCCACGAGATTTAGCTTTCGTGTCTTTATTTTTCTTGATGTACTGTTATTGAACTGAATATACGTTTCCATTATATTTATTTATGGTTTTCGCATTTGAATTTTCAAATTATGATCTTATTCACTTTTCATGTGTTTGTTTATAATGTATTTTTGTTATTACAATCTCTGTTTTCTTTCATCGCACTGCTTTTTCTTCCTCACCTTTCTTTTCTTAATTTCAAAGCTGACATAGACACTCAATGTACTTATCGACATTACCTGCAAATGAAATGTTGTGTCTATTCGAGAGATAATGGGTAATGATATTTGTTCATATAGAATGTCGATAGGTATTTTCTATATGCGTGCTTACTCGATTCTAATGAAGAAATTAAAGGTTACTTTTAAGATCAAAAGTCAAATATTTAAAATGTTTATGCGTGCGTTTATGAAATTTATCAAGACCTTGTCGAAAATAGTCCATATTCCTTTTTCGCAACATTTACATTTTCTGTTAATTCTTTTAATACTACTACTTTTAGATAATGACATTCATCAAAATCCAGGCCCAAACCAAGAACTTAGTATATTTCATCTAAATGCACGCAGTATCAGAAATAAAATTAATTATATTCAAGATATTGCCTCTGAATCGTCAATCATATGTGTCACAGAGAGTCATCTTGACGAAAACATGTTAGATTTTGACATTATAGAAGGGTTTTCTGATGTTATAATTAGAAAGACAGATCAAATTTTGGCCGAGGGATTCTGATTTATACATCTCAGGGTATTTGTGTGAAACGAAGGCGAGATTTGGAATTTCAAATTGGTGAGCTTATATGGGTAGAAATTGTTATACCAAATTTTAAATTACTTCTACATGTATGTGTTCTGTATAGACCACCAGGTACAAGCAACCAATTTTGGGATAACATGGAGTATTCCATAGGTGAAGCCTTAAATTATACACAAAATATTGTTGTTACAGGTGATATAAATGTAAATCTTCTATCAACAACAAACAACAGACTGACAGACATTATGACATTATTTGATTTAACCAATGTGATAACGGAACCTACAAGGATGGGGCTCTACTTGACCCAGTTATAGTTTCAAATACTGACATTGTTATTGACTCTGATGTTATCCATATTGATAGAAATATTAGTGATCATGACGCAACAATTGTTAATGTAAAAACACCAACTATGATTAATCCAATAATTTTGCGCAAGGTCTGGTTGTATAAACAAGCAAACTGTGCAGAACTAAACCGAGAAATATTAGAATTTCAATGGCAAGCTTTTTTATCCGAAAGTATTGATATTGACGAAATGTCTGATCGTTTTACACACAAATACCTTGAGATGGTTGAGAGGAATATACCATCAAAAATGGTGCGAATACGAAAAAATGACAAGCCATGGTTCAATGGCGAGATTAAAAAACAAATAAGAATTCGTGTCAGATTGCATAAAATAAAAAGAAGAAATCCGTCTGTTGAGAATATTTTAAAATTTAAAACTCAAAGAAACAAATTAAATAACATGATCAAATTTGCTAGGGAACAATTTTTTCTAAGTGCAAATGAGATTATAGACTCATTTTCCAAAACAGATCCCAAATCATACTGGTTACTTATTAGAAAATTAATGAAAGGTACCGGTAATGATTATACTATTCCTCTGTTACTCAACAACACAAATGTAGAATTAATACACGACGAGAAAGGAAAAGCAAATTTACTAAACGAGTATTTTTGTTCAATATCTTCAATAAATGATGAAAATCATAATCCACCAAATTTTCAACGTCGATCTGAATTTCTATTATCAAATTTAATAGTTAGTGAACAAGATGTAAAGGATGTTCTACAACTTCTTACTTTGGGAAAGGAATCTGGGAGCGACTTAATAAGCCATCATATGCTTAAATTTACAGCAAACACAATTTGTAAACCTTTAGCTTATATTTTCAATTTTTCTTTGCGAACAAGTAAATACCCGTCCAATTGGAAATTTGCACGCGTAATACCAATTTTCAAGAAAGATGACAAAAGTGTCCCTGGAAATTACATACCTATCTCATTACTAAGTTGTGTTGCAAAAGTGTTTGAACGCGTTATATATAAATATGTTTATAATCATATAGTTTCAAATCAATTATTGTATGAATACCAGTCAGGCTTCTTAAAAGGACATTAGACTGTTTTTCAGTTGATTGAAATTTTTCATAGAGTTTGCCAAAATCTTGACGAACGGAAATCGAATATATTAATTTTTTGTAACATTTCAAAAGCGTTTGACAGAGTTTGGCATAGGGGTTTACTAACAAAATTGAAAGCATATGGGATATCTGGGGATTTACTTGAATGGTTTAAAAATTATATAGAAAACATAACTCAAGCTGTATCTGTTGAAAATGAAATGTCAATGCCTGGTAATGTCAAGGCTGGTGTACCTCAAGGCTCTGTTTTAGGTCCCTTATTATTTTTGCTCTATATCAATGATATTGGGGATGATCTTGCTACTTTAGCAAGATTATTCGCTGATTATACTTCTTTGTCGTACTCTGGGATGATTATCAATTAATGCAAACAGATATTAATGGGGATTTAAGGATATTAAGTCAATGGGCAAAAACATGGTTGGTCGATTTTAATCCAAAGAAAACAAAAGCTCTGATCATTTCAAACGTCCAAGCACAGGATATTAATATTCTGTTTGATAATGAAACTGTTGAAATTGTAAAACAACATAAACATCTGGGAATAACCTTCTCGTCGGATGCAAACTGGAAAGAACATATAGAAAATATTGTCAAATCAGCATATAAAAAAGTGAATGCTCTTCGTAAATTAAAATTTGTTTTATCTTCTAAAATATTGTCTAATATTTATATTACATTTATCAGACCAGTAATGGAATATGCATGCGAAGTATGGGATGGGTGTTCACAACAAGATATAGATAAACTGGAAAAAGTACAGCTTGAAGCTGCAAGAATCGTAACAGGTCTTCCAAAATTCGCCAGTAAAGATGCACTTTACTTTGAAACTGGTTGGGATAGTTTATCAAACCGAAGAAAATATAGGAAATTAACAGTTTTCTATAAAATGCATAACAAATTGTGTCCAGATTACCTAAATACGTGCCTCCCTCCTCTGTCATCTAATATGAATGAATATAATCTAAGAAACCAAAATAATTAAATACCAATTAGATGTAGATTGCAGTCTTATGGGAAGTCTTTTATACCTTCTACTGTTACAGATTGGAATAAACTTGATCTGTCTATTAGGGACTCCCCTTCCTTTTCTATTTTTAAATCAAGAATAAAGGGCATATGCGCTAAAGCCCCAGAGTACTATTCTGAAGGACAGCGAACTTTAAATATTTTACATTCTAGATTGAGACATCAGTGTAGCTCTCTTAAAGCAGACTTGTTGAAAATAAATGTTGTATATGATACATTTTGTACCTGTGGACATCCATTTGAAGATGTTATACATTACCTTTTTGAATGTCCTTTATACATGGAAGCAAGAGAAATCCTTTTTGGGAGCCTGACTGATGAGGATAAAGACCTAGAAACTTTATTATTTGGAAATGATAACTATACTTGTGAACAAAATTCAATAATTTTTGAAAAAGTGCGCATATATATTAAACATACAAAACGATTTTGAGCTTCTATGTCAGCATTACAATTACAATTACATTTCCAATTTCAGCTTTTTTTTTACTACCCTCTGATTCATACAGCAGGGCAATTCTTTTTCCTTACTCTAGTATTTCTTATTATTTACTTCTTTTTATGTTTTGCCGCCATCAGATATAAAGTATATGTGTATATTTTGTAAGGAAAGGACTTGTACTAAGTTGTGATAACTTGTGTCTAATCCTAATAAATATGTTTAATCTAAAAATATGGTTAAAATAAGTGTTTTATTATACCAAAAGACACATAGTTACCAGTACTATCCACCGGTCACTATTTACCCGTGAATAGTGGCGGAAAGTATCCAACACTAAATGGTTTTAAGTTTAGAAATATAAAAAGTAGTAAAATTATTGTCTTGATTTTATATAAAAAACATACTGAGGTATAAATTACAGTTACCATATGAAAAATGGTTGGTGTAGATACATGTACGCGATGGGAAGGACAAAATTGCACGAAAATTGTATCTCATATACACTGTTACCAATAATTTTCGATTTGGTAAGTCACATGTACAAAATGTACCATGTAGTTCATTGACGTGGCGATTACGACGTTACTGCTTTCCGTCGTAATTTTTCAGTCTACACTTTTCTCAGCGAAACGCACATTTCAAATTGCTCTTGATACTCAGGAAAAAATTTCGGAACATCACATTTCTTTCTACGTGTTATACCAGGATCAATACACATTCATTTCTTCTAAAGGTAAAGCTAAGTTCACATTCCCGATCAGATCAACTCGATCAAGACAGATTAAGCGAACGGGAGACTGGTCTGACTCGCTGGACAGAAATATAAGGGGTGGTCTACCTTGCTCGGCATCGCTCCGACTTTCTACCCGACAATTTTTGACATGTCAAAAAATTCAAGCAGGGATCGAGAATCCAAGCACTCGAGAAGAGATCGGGTATTCGTCGAGTAGCATTCGAATTGATCGGGAAAGGATCGTGTAGAGAACGAGTTTGGTCAGGATACAAATATATTACCGATCAGTACTCGATCATCTCGACCTTTATTCGACCAATGATGCCGAGAAAGGTAAACCACCCAGAACATGCTTGTCGAGCGAGTCAGACCAGTCTCCCAATTGCTTAATCTGTCTTGATCGAGTTCATCTGGTCGGCAGTGTGAACCTAATTGTCCATACCCGGCCAATTTTCGACTATCCTTTCGACCCCTATACGATCAGGTCGATCTGGTCTGGTTGAGATCGAGCAAACGTTGATTTTGGTCTAGCTAGTCGAGTAGAGATCGTGCATTGGTCGGAATAATCGAATAGATGTCCAATTAGTTTAGAGTTCGTAAACGGGCCCGATCAAGAATTTGGTTGCGCTAATCGTCGGGAAAATTTTGGCAATCAGGATCATCGAGTTGATCTGATCGGCAGTGTGAACTTAGCTTAATTCTCTTGTATTGCACATTATTTTATTCAATTTTTTTCTCACATGAAAGAGTGTGTTAATGTTTTAAGGTTGTGTTTATGTTGAAATAGGTTATTTTTAGCCATAAAAGAACGTCAAAGTTAAATAAAATTTTCGGAAAGTATGCAGGTTTTCTGTGAGGTCCGCGTCCGCCGTTTATTCTGTATGATTTTGTGATTGACAAAATAAGCCAACATATTTATGATTGTTTTGAAATTAGAAGATACCTGTAATTTACACATTATAGTTTCTAAATAAGGGTTCTATCTATTTGTAAGTATCTTTATTCAACCATATTACACAATGATCAAGATCTGAAAATAATAGAAACAGAAACTATAATAAACTGATAAACTATGACAATTATCCTATATCTCCCCCCAAGTCTTTTGGTATGAAGTATCCATTTAGTTTATAAACATAAGGAACTGAATGAAAAAGACTGATATTTAACTTGACAACAAAGAAACACATGATAATATTAATGACTAATGATTTATCAATGTCTTATAGTCCATAGACTAGAATTAACTGTTGAAAGTCTTCATTTATTCACTTCATACACTGATTGCAGAGTTCATGGTGTGTGCATTTATTCGCAAACAAAGTCTTTTTGCCATTCTGGGGCATGTCTGATGCGGCTGGACCGTAGTGGCAGGGTAGAAGTAGACTCAACCGTTGGCGATGGAACAACCGTTGCTTCAGCACAAGGTGGTCCTGTGGCAACATCTGGCGGTGAGCTGGCATCTTGAGTTCTTGGCTCAGTGTATGTGAGCTGATGGCATGGGTTTTGTACCTGGGTACAAGTGGGTGTCTCGTGTGAGGGTTCCATGGCAAGCAGGTATGCAGGCCTGGGTGACTGTTCCGGCACTGTGACTGTTCTCATCGGTGTTGTTAATCCAGGCTTCACTGTTGTGTCCGTAGTAACAGTAGGGGATGTGACAGGCCTCAACAAAGAAAACGATGGTTGATGTAGCGTAGTGTCAGTGTCTATGGTAAGCCGCTTTGGTGGCAACTGAACTGGAACATATTTGCGAAGAAATTTTCTGTTCCGCAGAGTGACACGTCTAGAACCATCAATGCGCACGACGTACTGGTCAAACTGGTGCACCTCAATGATTACTCCTGTCTTATCCCACTTGCGAGGGAATGGTCCGATTTGGTTCTGCATCCGAACGTGGTCTCCAACAGAAAGAGGTGGTAGTCTTTGTGTATGTTCCGACAGTCTTTCTGCACATTGCATATGTCTGTTGCGCAATGCCTTCTCACGGGCAAGGGATGTGCTTTGCCATGTTGGGTGAGGCTTGTATTTCCCAGGTGGAATTGGGATGAAATCTCTTATTGGTCGACCAAATATGCATATGGTTGGGGAGAGCTTCGTGTCTCTGTCTGGTGTATTTCTGCATTGTAGCATGGCTGGCTGGAACGAGTCTGTGTCAATGTCGCCAGAAGAGCTAGTATTGTCCATTAGAAGGCGCTTGACTGTCTTGACTCCAATCTCTGCTCTGCAGTTGCTGTGGGGGAAGGCTACTGAGGATAATCTATGATGCACACCCCAGTCACTGAGGAAATGCCTTGTAGCTGTAGCTGTGAATTCTGGTCCCCCGTCAGATGCAAGTTCGTCAGGTATCCCGTATGTAACAAAGATGCGTCTGAGGCATGTTAACAGTCCTTGAGCTCCAACGGCTGACTGCTCTACGATGGGCCAGTTTGAGTAGCGGTCCACAACCACCAGGTAATGGTTACCTTTGTAAGTAAAGTAATCAGCACAGATGCACTGGAAAGGATACTCAGGGCTCATTGGTGGAACTGGTGGAGCACTCGGGTTGGACGGTGCATTGCGGTTGCATTGTTGGCAGCTTGCACGAAGAGTGTTTATCCGGCGGGATCCCTGGCCGAAATACAGATGTCTCAGCTCGAGCTAGCATGGATGTAACTCCTTGGTGAGCTGAATGTAAGGCATCTAGAACTTCCTTCCTGAGTAATTGCGGGATAACTACACGGTCCTTGTACAGGATAACCCCATCAGTGGTCGACAAGCCTTCACGGTACTGGAAATACTGTCGTAGAGATTCTGGTACTTCATGACGGTGATGTGGCATTCCACCTTCTATGATCTCACTCAGTAGTAGCATATCTTGGTCACTGGCTGTAGCTACACGAACTCTATCCCAGGTCACCGACTTCAGGCCAAGGGTGTTCAGTGATGCAACAGCAGTTGAAATCATGTTTTCGTCTCTGCCACTTCTCTGAATGTATTGAGTATTTGAATTTTCCAGATGGAGGCTCTCTAGAGGTCTGTGATTGGTCACTTGCGCAACATCATCAGGTAAGATAAGTTTCTCCGCATCACTAATAGGATGGCGTGAAAGGCAGTCTGTCGCACGATGTTTGACACCAGGGATGTGGACCATACGAAATCTGTATCTGAGTGTTTTCTCCTTTAAGTTTCTCAGACGATTGTTGGAAATGTCCTCAAGAGATCGGTCACTGAAGATCTTGAGAAGTGGTTTATGGTCAACCGCAATGGTTAAGTCCTTGCATCCTAATGCAAAGTATCTGGCCTTGTCCAGGGAATCTGCAACTGCTAGTGCCTCACCCTCAATAGGTGCATAGCGAGATTCTGCTGGATGAGTGAATCTGCTGCCAACAAGTGTGATCTTCCATCGAGATGGACAGCAAAAAGGTTCTGTCTTATCACATGTTCAGTGTTTCTGAAGGAGCCAGAACCCGATACCTGATTTGGACCAGTCAGTTGTCAAACATGTGGGTCTGTCAGGGTCAAAGATGCGAACACCTTTTTCTATTTCTTTTACAATCTGTACTGTTGACTCCTCAAATAATGTCTGAAGATGTTCATTCCACTGGAAAGCAGTGCCTGCCTTCAAGAGATCCCGAAATGGTAACATGCGCTCTGCCATACTGAAGGCATATGAAACCTGATTTACAAGGCCAAACCATGAACGCACATCTGTGATGTCCTTTGGTGTGGGAAAGTCTATGATGGCTTGCAGGTATCTCTGACAGGGTCTGACTTCATCACGGGTGATTTCAAAGCCGGCAAACCCGACCTCATCTGCTCCGAAGGCAAACTTTTCTGGGTTGAGTGTTATACCGTTCCTTCCACAGACGTCAAGCCAACGCACTGCCTGGAAGAAACTTTCTTCTAGGTCATTTGCCCAGAGTAAGGCATCATCAATACACTTGGTTTTGTTTGGAATGTCTGTAACTATCTCATCATAGCGTCTCGTGTAGCCATCACCTGAGGCAATGTAGCCTTGTGGAGCGGTTTTGTATCGGTATCTTCCCCATGGCGTGATGAATGTTGTCAGATGTCGATCTTCGTCATATAGTGGGACACTATGATAGCCGTTCCAGGCATCAAACACTGTCTTTTTCTTCCCATTTGGAACTGATCGCACTTGGAGGAATGGGGACGGTGTGTGATGTGTCTCACGTGTGGCATGTGCATTAAGAGCCTGGAAGTCGACTGTTCGTCTGAACTGTCCATTTTTCTTAGCACATATGACCATCCGATGGCACCACGTGACAGGTTCTCCGATGGGGACTGGTTCCAGCACGCCTAACCGTACATCTAGATCAAGGCCTTCTTTTACTGCAGCTCGCCAGTGTATTGGAACAGGTACTGGTGTGTGGTAGGCCACTGGTTCAGCATTTGGATCCACCATAAGCTTCATAGGTGGGCCATCCATTAGAGGCAGAGGCTGGTGTTTACATGTGTTGAACGTGCTGGACCTGTAGTAATCAAGAAGATACTCCTGTAGTTTTGAGCGGTTTTCTTCTGTAGGTAAAAATGGCAGAACACTTGGCCGCGGAGGTGGAGATTGGCGCTCAGGACATCCGCATGGTGCAGTGTTCTCTCCATGGACAGCTGCGGTACCGGTTTGTGAGGGCTGTACCTCTGGAAACCTATTGCTGATGATACCTAGCTGTACACATGCCTGTCTGCTCAGGAACAGTTTGTCTGAAGAGTCTGTAACATATCTCATCTGCCTCGTTTCCACCACTCTACCACTACTGTCTTTGCTTGAGAACCGTAGTAACGAGGCTCCAAGAATCTTGATGCCGTCATTGTTAGCTTTGTGCATGCGCATTGTCACAGGGATAATGTCAGATTTAGATAGTCCTATGCGATGAATTACTCTAAGACCGACAAGGCAGCTCTGACAACCGGTGTCAGCCATAGCATGAATAATGGTGGGCGCTGACGGTGTTGACAGGTCGACTCCAAAGGCTGAGTAATCTTCAGGAAGAGCTCGCACAGTAATGTTCACAAATGGCTGAGGCTTTGAGTTTCTGCGAAACCACGTGTCTGTCATGCTGTCGTAGATGTGATGATCTAGTGAAATACTTTGCCGTTGTCCCTTCACATTGATGGTTTGAATTGGTTGAGGGGAATTCAGTGTACACAAAGTGTTAAACACAGCACTTTCTTTGTCAAAGTTGTGTTGGCTAGACTGTGTTTTGCGTTTTGGGTTGTCCTTGCTGCGACAGATATTCTCGAAATGGTGATCTCGATGACAAAGTTCACACCTGTGGCCATATGCAGGACACTGAGTTTTACGCAGTTGTGCCACACTTTTCTTGCCATGGCCACGTTTCCCACAATAAGAACACAGGTCTCGATTGTCTTTGCTGAGCGCTTGCTTGGACCTTTTGTAGGAGCTGGCTGCCTCAACCGAATGAGAATCTAGAAGCCTTGAAGCTGATCGTTTCCCTGCTTCCTTCGCTTCAACGAATTGAAATACTTCCTCCAAAGTCATGTTTTGATTCTTGTCGCCAAGTAGGTCTAACTGAATGTCAGGGTCGACAACACCTCGTGTGAGGACGTCACGCATGATGGCATCTGTGCAGTTGATTTTGGAAATACAGTTAGGGCAGTCAATCACGAATTTGCAAATGTCAGCTTGTCCTCTGAGACGTGCACCAAAGTTTCTGACTGACTCATCACGGTCTTGTCTCATGTCATGTATTGTCATACGGGCTACCATTGTGTTTTCTTCACGACCAGCAAGTTTGCGAATGGCGGCTAATACGTCATCTACTGTCTTTTCAGTTATTTTGCCACCTGTTGTTCGAGTCAGGTCTCTGCGAAGGGGTTCGTCACAACACTCAAGCAACTGAATGACTTTGTCCTTGCCGTCCAGTTTGTTTGCGGCCACATAGTCTGTCCAGCGTGATAGAAAGTAGGCCCAGTCCTCGCTGGTTCCAGCGGCGGTCACGGTAGGTCGCTTGACTTTCTCCACTTTTGCGGTCAAAACGGGTGCAGTTGTGTGTACGGCGCTGTGGGCTGTGATGAGGGCCGCGACAATCGCTGCATCAAGGTCGGCGGTGCTGTAGTCACAGTCAGGAAACGGACACTGTATTGCAGGCATTGTTCTTGCGTCACTGTATCTTGATCATAAATGAGGGTTCTATCCATTTGTAAGTATCTTTATTCAACCATATTACACAATGATCAAGATCTGAAAATAATAGAAACAGAAACTATAATAAACTGATAAACTATGACAATTATCCTATATTTTCCTTATAAAGCATTGTTTTATTTTCATTTATGATTTTATTATTTGTATATATGCCCTATATGGGTCCATGATTTGGATAATAAAACTATTCGTATTCGTATTCGTTGTATGTGAGAAAAAGGGGGGCTTTGTGATTCTCAGATTTCAAAACACGTTAGTTTAGCAAGCAACTAATTTTCCGAATATGGTTACATTTAAATTTGGAAAATTTATATTTTTTTCTGAATTGCAAAACAGTTCTGGCATTAAATTCGTAACCCATGGCAGGCGTGGTCATCACGTATGCGCACATTCTCATAATTGAGTTAGCACCATCACGTACGGATAAGCAAAAATAAATATCATTTCCTGTCGTACCTAGGATTTTCAGCTCCTTTTTGTTTCTTGACACAAAACAATTATCCAACAAATATGTTGGAAAAAGAAATTGTTCTTTTGTTTCAACGAGACAAAATAACAAGTAATAGGTTTTCTAAAAAGCTAGCCGTCTCAGCTTTTTATTAATAAAGAGTATCATTTTTTATGTATTATTAAATGTTCGTAATGTCATCACATTAAACTTTCCCTTATTATATGTATTATTACTACGTTTCAACAGATATATTACTACATAGTTTTTTTAAAGTCTGTGTTTTGATGGCTTTTTTTTGGGCTGCCTTTTTTTACTAAGGGATATTCAAAGATTTTAAATTTTTATACTTGATTTTTTTAAATTGCCACACAGATATATGTAATAGCGTTTATCTTTAAAGTGAACTTCCGAAACGTAAGGGGTGACATTTGACGATATCTATGACAATATTTATGTTGTGAAATGTATGATTGTGGTTAAATTTGTAAAATTTAACAATCAAACATGTAAATACAATATTAAGGCTATTAATAAAAAGTATAAAGACTAACCAATTACCACGACCCGACTTGGGACAGGCACGGGAGACATGGTGGTTACTTGAAGGTATTGAGTACATTAGGAAGATTCTAAGTGATATTTGTATTTCTAATTGTCTTGAGTCATGAAGTATAAGTTGTTTCTGACTTTTGTTTAAATAAACCGATGGAGCAGTCGGAAACGACAGCTAATCCCCTGGCCCGTTAGTTTGTAATAGGAAATACACATAATGCAATACTTAGAATCTTAGCAGTGGACCTTATTGCAAAAAATATCCAGAATAATAAATAAATGAATTTTCAATATGTATTCAGTCAATGTGTCTATAAATAGATCAATAGAATGCAGATGCACAGGTACGACAGTGTGAAACACACTTTTCAAAGCAACAAACTAAAAGCTCCAAATGAAGTTCTGTATTTTATTAGACACCCAGTGATAATTTTAAATCTTTACTACGGTAAACTGAACAAATATTGTATATTGTGCAGTCCGTTACGATTTTCCCTAGTTTAGGTGATGCTATCCCGTAATCACGTACGGAGCTGCATCCGCAGATCAGCTATTCCAGTTGACTGACCAATCAGAGGCCGTTGATCATGCATGTGTCCATCTTATGATGTTGGGACGGCCAATCAGGAGACGTATTCTGGTCCTTTTTAACGACTGGTTTCTTCTGTTTAGCTTTTGATTACGTATCCCGTCTCGCATGCGAGACGGGAATAAGCACTTCGGAATCCGCTCATGTTCGATACAATCATTATATGTATGCATTTTCTTCTCTCCGAAAATTCCTCCTGAAATAATGAATATAAAATCATAAAAACACCATCAGTATCAGTGATTGAAATATTCCGCCATTGTTATTTATACACTTATTTCAAACGACACAATGAACCAAGTGAGGGAAAAACATAAATGTACAATCAACAAAATTAAAGAATTAAGGGGAACATACAGCTGACCTCGGAGCTAACTCAGCTATATGCAAGATCTGTCGTGCGCAAACGTTGTAAAATATTAACGCTCTACTGTGCGCAAAAATGTAATATAAATATACAGGTACAATGTGCACAATTGTGCAATCGTTTCAGGCATATCAAACTATTTCGGTCATAATCTGTATTGATTATAGCGCGATTATAATTCAAATATATGAAATTGTGACAATAATTAATAATGACATTAGGACCAATTTATAAACACTAGCAAATGTAGATACACGTAATAAAGAGCTATGGTGCAAGTTTTTTTTTCTTCATTTTCTTTAACCCAAGAAAAGCGAATTATTTTTGGTAAAATATCTGAAGTAAACTTATAGGTAAAGAAATGTGTTCTCCTCAACATGTTCCGTGTTTCAGGTAATTATAACTAATTAACAATTTGACTGTCCGGGTGTTTATTGTTCCAACCGTTAAATTACACAGGTACATTGTATATATACAGGTAAACTGTTTGCTGACCAAAAACAGTGGGATTTCAAATTTTTTTAACGCTACATTTTTAACAATTAATACAGCATTTTAATAAAGAGGTGTGTGTGTAAGGGGGTCACAAATTTGAATGCAGAGATGAATTATAATTTGAAATGTCAGATAAGTAACATTTTAATTTATTTATATATTATAAACATTTGACAAGATAGAAGCTGATTGGGACGGGCGCCATCTTAAATAATTGCAAAACAATCATAAAAAATAACACATTTCAACCTTAATTTGAAGCAGGATAAATGGAACCTGAACGGAATTGGTCTTCATAATTATATTCTATTATATATTACCTTTATTTGTAAGGTTAGAAGAATACTCGTACGTGATATGTTTTCATTACGTGTTAAAAACTAAAAAAAATCAAATGCAATTTGGGGCAAATATTTTATGCCCTGGACTGATTTAAAGTACATATCTTAAACCACGTAAAACCGAATGAAGATAGACAACGCCATAAATTTTCTTTGGCCTTCTGTGGAGTTATATGCAATGTGACCTATGGAGGTAACTGTGGATGGTTATATACAACTTGAATGGTCCAGACAAAAGACAAATCGTATTGCAGATAGCCATCACGGTTCCTCCCATAGGTTTACGTGTAGACAACTTCATGAAAGATCAAAGAAAATGTCAGTGCTCTATGGTACATTAATGGAAACTATACACGTGTAAAGACAATTTAGGTACAATAAAACATTGCCTGCATATTCGGGGAATAGTAAGTTTATTGTCGCCTCGATACCCACTGATATACAAGTCAATAAGTATATAATATTAAATGAGCATAGAAATAGTCATTCAAATGTCTCCTCATATTTTTTTCGTAAGCGTAATACATGTCGGAAATGTGATTTCCGAAATGGATGTTATGTAATTTTTCCTGATACTAAATGAAGTTTTACGTAGAATTTTTTGAAGGTCATCGGTTATATTAGTTTGACTTGTTTCATACAAATAAACAACAAATGGATAATAGGAAAGGTCAACAATGACATACCAATTAATCAAAGCAACCCAACAGACAGAACTGCGGACAAAAATATAACATGAAAGAACATAAATCACAACAGAGAGTCAGGATTGTCTCACTTAGTACAGACACTGAACAGTGGTGGGGTTAAACCGTTTTTATGGGTACCCAAACCTCCCCCGTATCTATCCTGACGCTCTGGTGTATAAAACACACTATAAAAACAAATATATAAATATGTGTAGTATAACCAACAAGATGACCACTTGCTAGAACTAATAAATTAGACTGGACGTACATAATTTAGATAGCAGGGTCATAATGTGCTCGTTTTAACTGTTAAACTAAATGAGGCTCTCGTAACCTTACATAAAGGGTTTAATGCTATCTCGTAATATAGAGCTCAATATAAATCGTCAGTATTCGTGAGAGGCCAGTAGGAATTGAAAGCAGTCTTCAAGTCATTGGGAGAAAGAGCCTTTTTGTAGAATTACACATAATTTCATATTTGTAGCCCTTACTGTGAAAATATTTTAAGTGAATACCAAGTTTCTGTGGGTTATTCGCGAGACTTTTCCATTTATTAAAGATATTACAATAGAAACTAGGATGGGGAAAACCCATTCATGATAAGCGATTTTTTGGAAGCCGGGTATTTAGCTAAAAGATGTTGATATCTTAGCCTGTACCTTTAATTTCATTTAGTCCGTACCTTTAATTTCAGCTTCTGCTATATAGATGATGTTTTATCACTCAAAAATTCACGTTTTGGTAATTTCTTACATCTCATTTATCCCAATAAGCTCGAAATTAAGGTTACCACAGACACCGAAATTGACACCAGAGGAAGGCTGAATACTAAACTTTACAACAAACGGGATGATTTTGACTTTCCAATCGTCAACTCCCCATTTTTGAGTGGCAGCATTCCAGAGGCGCTGGTGTATGGAGTTTATATTTCACAACTCATACGTTATTCTAGAGCTTTTGACATATACATTGACTTCCTGGACAGAGCAAGGCTCCTGACAGAAAAGTTGCTCAAACAGGGGTATGTTGCTCCTAAGTTTTAGTCATCCTTATTAAAGTCTTATGGACGTCATCATGAATTGGTTGACAGGTATGAAAAACCGTTTCCCAAATGAAAATGGACCTGTTCCATTTATTTTGTCCCTTTCTCATACCGGATTTGACATGGGCAGAATCTATAACCCTGTAATAGAAGTTTTTTAGTAATCCTATGGTTTCGCTCGTTAAAATCTTCTAACCTTGAGCAAATTCGTGCAAAACGTACAAGCTTATGTACACTCCATACGATCGTACAACAGGCACGTCTCCGTCAAGAAAGGGGAAGTTATTAATTGGAAAGTCAAAATCGTCCGTTTTATCATAAATTTTAGTATCTCTCCATAGTAAGATCTAAAGGAAAAGCATTTACTATTTCCTATTAGCTTTGTTCAAATGTAGCTCCTTTGGATAAATGTCGTTTGCATATTTAAGAAACTCGGGTTTATCAACAGTAAGTACATCATCAAGATACCTGCAATTGTTGTTAAAAAGCTAGATGTTACTATGGACTAAAAGCCATCCTTACCTTTGTTTAAACAAAACATCTTTTCCAAATCAACAGTTATAACCCTACAGTTTAATAAATTCTGCAATACTACATTTTAGGTCATATCAGACAATATTTTGAATCGGATGTTATCCTATACAACTTTCACCGGGTTCACATGTCATTAACATTGTCCATGTTCAATACATTAGAAGGTTGTCTTTTTAATTTATTATTTTTTGTCTAATGTTAAAATATAAATGAGGTCTTTATACATGTAAATGGGCAACTTTTAATGACTGGTTGTCAAGATATTTTGTACAAACAAGGAAAATGTACAGGACATGAGTATATGTTCTATATCTGACTGGTATTCACGATTTGCTATAAATATATACACAATATATCACAAATATTCATAGATTAAATAAAATTCAAATTACGGTAATTCCATGTAATGCTGGCTTGTCCAGATCACAAACTTACATATTTGGCAGTCTGTTGAATTAACTGGGATTTTTCGAACTAAGAATGATGAAGACATGTATTATAGTAGTTTTACTTTGTTGGCAGGCTGTGTCTGCGGGGCGTCGAACGGGACTCTTGTGGTTTTGTACTCCAAATTCAGTTTTGTACGGACAAAAGTGAGTTTTGTTCAACAAAAATGAGTTCAGTTTAACAAAATTTGTAGCATACTACAAATTTAAATTTTGTCATACAAAATTATGACAAAATTCATTTTTGTATCACAAACTTTACTTGTCAATTTTGTGTCACTAAAGTCATTTTTGTCACAAAAGTCAATTTATATGCAAATGAATTCTCTCATCACGATTTTGTAAGAAGGCCTCTCATTGGATATAGAAACCGCTGATCTCGCAGATTGTTTATTCTAATATGACGTCCTTCTCTGGCTTTAATGTCAACAAACCCATGTTACTTATGGGATACACGTGATTGACGTCACAATTGAACTTCCGACGTCAGTTGTTTTTCAAAAGACGATTTAGAGTATAGTGTAGTCATCTGTTCTCGATAGTAATCAGCTGCTCTCGGTAACAAAGCGCGTGGTTAAAATAGACGAATTTCGTGAAATTGGAGAAGGGGGTCCAGAGGCTTCTTTATGTAGGAGGGGTCATGTTTATTTATTTTTTTTTTATTTTCTTTTTCAAAAAGCACCAACATTTTTTTCGATCGTATTTTGAAAAACCACTGACGTCGGATCATGTGTATCCCATAAGTAACATGGGTTTGTTGACATTAAAGCAAAAGAAAGACGTCATATTAGAATAATCACTATTGCACAAAATGTCCTATAATTGACATATATACTTTATTAGGTATTACTTACTTTTGCAGAATAGCGCATCACCAGTATGATATGTCCTTGAACCTGCGAGACCCGCGTTTACTATATCCAATGAGAGGCCTTCTTACAAAATCGTGATGAGAGAATTCAGTTGCAGATCCAAATTTGGATACAAAATTGACTTTTGTGACACAAAATTGACTTCTGTCACAAAAGTCAATTTTGTGTTAAATTTTCACTTCTGTCTAACAAAACTCAATTTTGTCTACACAAAAAATAATTTTAATTCAAAATCACAGGATGTCAATTTAATCAACATGTTAATTGCGTACAAATTCAATTTTGTCTCACAAAATTGACTTTTGTGTTTTAATTTCCGTATCAGGTAACAAAACTCAATTTTGTATGCAAATAAGTTTATATTTGCATACCTATTTGACAAAATTGAATTTTGTCTACATAAATGAATTTTGTCATTACAAAATTGAAGTTCTCATAAAACAAGTCTGTATCACATAGTTTTGTAAGACAAAAATGATTTTGTTATGACAGAATTGAATTTTGTGTACACAAAATTGATTTTGATTACAAAAAGTTCAAGTCCCATTCTGCGCCCCGTAGTATCTCGGTCCCCTGGTATTCTTTTATTTTATTTCTGTTGTTAGGCTGCTTTCTAATTGAAGTTTGCCCAATAGTTCCTTAATAGATATTAAAATAGTCATGAAATGGTATATCCATCTGCTAGACCTACAGATATTGTCTTGTATCAATAAAGGTTTTTGATTTCGTTAGTATGTCTTTAAAGAATAAGCCCTGGGCCCCCATAACACCCTACACAAAATATTTTCCATATGAAATACAGTTCCTGGTGTCAGATGTTTACAATATTTGAAACATAAAGTTATCCAGATAATAACCAAAACTACATTATTATGTTCACAGAGGATCAGCGCTATCAAATATAAATTCTTAATATTGAACATTACCTTACTATAGAATATTATATATGAACATTTTAACGAATTACGTATATATATACATGTGTAACCGGGACCTCTCGCCTGTTTCATGTATTGTTGTCCCGTTTGAATTTCCCCTGAGTTCCACAGATAAACTGATCCTGTTAGTTTAATATGTTTATTATACCTTTTCAAATATCTACAAATCTAGATAATATTAAAGAAGGAAGCCTCCTGTACGATCTGTTTCTTACCTAATTGTAAGAGTAATAAGTTGTGAAGGTGTTTTGTAAAATCTGCCGTTGGCGTCTGTTTTCAGTTGGGAACCAGCACCCGGAATGTGACGTAATATCCTATTCCCGATGACGTCATGAGCCCGGCCGGGCAACCGGGTAACTTCCGACCGGAAGTTACCCGGAGGGAGTATTTACAAATACCGGCTCATTAAAGTTAAAGCCAAAGGGTGGAATAGAATATAAAAACGTTAACCATACCCCAAAGTACCCCAAGAAACAGACACTACAGGTGGCCTCCGCTACACTCCCTCCCTCTTAAGACGTTAGTTGCTAAGAAGCAACTAACTCCAAAAAGAGAGTTCGAACCTACAATATAATAAATACAAAATTAACAATATACAATACATGCAACAGTTCAATATCTGAAAACAATTGAATATCAATTAAAGTCTGATTCCCTGAAATAGAATTCATGAAATGGTATCTCAATAAATAAAACATTACAATACAGTGTCAAAGATAGACAACAGTCCAAAATGTCCATTTGTTTTTTTTTTTTTTTTTTTTTTTTTCCACACGGTAATTCACAGTAATTCATAAGGAAACTTCATTTATCCCTGGACCGGAATCGTTGCTTCCATTTATATTCGGCGATCTGACGTTGTAGCTCCCGGTTCTCAGTTTCTAGCCTACGTATCGCCTCCTTGTCAGTGATGGATGTAGAGCGTATTTCTTCCAGTCGCTGCTTAGCTAGCTCGCGAGTCCTTCCTACTTGGTCCATAGTGTTGCACAGCCAGAGTATATAGTTTTCCAGTTCGTGACGTCCAGTAGGTATCGGCGGTAATGTAATAGGAGGAAGTTCCTGAGAAGTTGACTGGCTGTTACTGTCTGAAGTAGTTTTCCTATCATGATGAGACGAAAGGTCGAGATCCATTAGTTCTACGTTACATCCGGAAGAAGAAGTCTGTTCGATTGGAATTCCTAGGAAAGTATTGGAAGCTGAGTTGTCAACTGGACGAACGGCAGTACTTGGAATAGGCGGCATAGCAAGTACAGAATGCCCAGAATGGGCATATGAAACATTACCAACTGAAGAGACGACAGGGCTTGCGCCAGACAGAGTCAGAAGAGAATGCCCAGAATGAGCATATGAGTCATCAAGCGTATTTACTGTGGTGCTGGCGATAGTCGTATTAGTAGGAGGTGGATGCCCAGAATGGGCATATGACACATTAGCCACAGGACAAACGGTAGTACTGGTACTAGCCGGAGTTCCAAGAAGAGAATGGCCAGATTGGGCATATGAAGTAGCAGTCGAACTGGTTGCGGTGACTGATGTTTCCTGGTTGCATCGAGACTTGTATTCGGTAAGAGAAATCCTTGAAGTCAGAGTGAATGGAGTAGTATCTGGTACATAGTTGGTAATCCCTGGAAGAGGTAGTAGTGGTGGTCTTTTGGTTGTGGAATTAGTAGACGGAGCTTTCGGTGGAATACTGACAATGAATTCAGGTTCTTGTAGTGTTGGAGTGGTGGATGACGATCTGACAGCAGTGGTAGTTACAGTTGAGGTGGAAGTTGTCAGTACCTTGGTACGACCCTTGTAAATAAGAAATCCTGGGTCAATATACAATGGGTTCTGTCGCGTCTCCTTCCTACATTCGGCTAGTTTAGATTTCAGTGTATCCTCATTCCTAATCTCATGTACTTTCTTCAGGTGAAATTTCATGTCGGTTTTTCTACGGCAGGCTCCTTTACACAGAGGCATGGAACAGAAATACGTAATTATATAGAACAGATGTTTTGCATCCCAGTGGCGTTGGTACTTTTGCTTTGCTGCAAAGTGTGTGGCGTCACATCCTTCTATCGGGCATTCCATCTTTCCAGGATGGTAGAAAAACTCAACTTTGTTTTCATCCTCTTTTTCATCTTCGAAATCTCCATCTGCATGGAGTTCAAGCTCAGCCATGCTGAAAAAGAATATATATCTGTATGAATTTTCAAGTCAGCAAATCCTGACCAATAGGCCTACAACAGTTATCAAACTTGAAACCAAGGGCAACAATTTGACCATAGTAGTCAATTCTTATATAATCATGGCCAATCTTTAGCCAAAATTCCTTTAATCTGAAAAGTGCCATATATATGTGACCTCCCCACGCAACCGAAAGTTATCTATAACCCATGGTCCACAATAAGACGTACTGAGATCAACATAAATATTCCCGTTGATCCACATCGATCAACATCAACAATTTGTAAATTTTTTTTCTATAATCTCACACGGCAAGACGTCTGTAGGCTTGCTTTACCGGAAACATTTCTTCGTAAATGCCCATGGCAACAATTTTTGTTTGCAAGATTCTACATTCCCTCTTTGATACATCTCTCTTTCCAATACAAATCCGGTTTCCTTGGTAGATCAAGTGTTGACAATTTGTTGTTAAGTCCATTGGACAAAATGTATTTATATTTCATTTTAAAATCAACCAAATTGATTGACTGTGTATTGTTTTACCTTCTGGTAAAGTAAAGTTTTGTCTGTAAAAGATATATATTTGAGTAAAATTTGCAAAGATATACTCTTTTTAGAAAGAGGGTGTTGTGAGAGTACTCAAATCAGTACAAAATCAATTATTATCCCCTCCCCTCTTAAAAAAAATGTTTAAGGAGAATATTTAGTAGGGGGTTTAATCTGTCTCCCCCGTCTGCTAAATGTTGGTGTAAGGGTAAGATCTTCCCTTCTTTGGGTATCAGAGTTTTCATTTAGGACCACAACATGGTCCTCTTCATCTGATAATGTCTCTGGTGACTCATCACCAATTGAGACGTTTTGCTGATCGGTATTTTCGCTATTTTGCTCGTCTCTTGTTTTTAGTGGTTTGAGATGATCCACATGGACAACTATAAGTTTTGATGTTGCAATGTCTTCTATTTCATATGTGATGTCAGAAATTTGTCTTTTTATTTTGTAAGGGCCTCTCCACCCTAAACCAAGTTTCTGGTTTGCTGTTGGTGGATACCACCGCAGAACCTGACTTCCTATTTCAAACTTTCTCGGTTTAAGTTTGAGATCATAATATTTCTTTTGTCTCTGAAAGCTTGTATTTAATGTTTCATGTGCAATGTCGAATGATCGTTGCATCGATTCACGTAGCCATTCTACGTATTGACTTGGACATTCGTGTTTGTTTTTGTCATGATGAGACCCTGACATGACGTCTATTGGCAATGAAACCTCCCGACCAAGCATGAGAAGGTTTGGAGTGCATTTTGTACTATCTTGGATGCTGCTCCGGTAAGCCATGGTGACATAAGGGAGATGTTCATCCCAATCATCCTTGTTGTCGTTGACGAACATAGATAATGTTTGTTGTAGCGTTCGGTTGTATCGCTCAACCATTCCATCTGATTGTGGCCGATATGGTGTAGTGCGAGATTTTGATATCTCCAAGAGTTCACACAAACTACTGAATAACTGAGACTCAAACTCTCGACCCTGATCAGTGTGTATTCTATGTGGTGTTCCGAACCGACTGATGAACTCTATCACGAGAGTGTCTGCAACTGTCTGGGCACAGTGTTCTTCCAGAGGATAAGCCTCGGTCCACTTAGTAAAATAGTCGGAAACGACCATTATATATCTGTTCCTCTGGCTTGTTGTTGGGAGTGGACCCATCAAGTCAATGGCGATACATTCCATTGGTCCAAAAATTGTGTTGTGATGCATCTCCGCTTTGCCAACTCCTGGTCCTGGTTTACGTTTTTGGCAAAGCATGCACGTTTGACACCATCTGTTTACATCGGACGTCATACCTGGCCAATAAAACCTGGTTCTAACTTTAGCAAGGGTTTTATCTCTGCCAAAGTGAGCTGCAGTTTTACAATCATGAAGTTGCTTAAATATATCTGTCCGAAGCTCTTTTGGAACTATCACTTGAAGATAAGGTCCATTTTCGCTGTCTTCAAACCGACGATAGAGGATGTCGTCCTTCACTACAAGTGACTCCCATTGTCTGATTAAGGTACCAAGTTCATGGTTTTGCGTTCCCACTCTGGGTTTGTTGTTACCATGAGTTTTAAGCAACTCCATTGCTTCAGTGATTGTAGCGTCATTGTGTTGTAATTGTTTTAATTGGTGCTCACTCCATTGAGAAGTCCAGTTCGAATCTCGGTGTGTTAAGGTGTGATTTTCGCCAACCAAAGTGTTGACACTGTCTGGGTGTTCATCTTGTTTTGTTTGTTTGTGTGGCGGATGAGTGTCAACCAAAGTGTTGACATTGTTGTTGTTTCTGGCCGATAAAGCACTAACAGTGCAATCCCCTGATGGAGTTTCTGAGCAACATTGTGGGCAATCGTCTCTTTTGCATCTTCTACGAGGACGACGGGAAAGCCCATCTGCATTTCCATGTAGTGCTCCTTTTCTATGCTTGATCTCGAAATCGTATGTTTCCAAGGCGGATATCCAGCGTGCCACCATCCCTTCGGGTTCCTTGAAGTTCTTGAGCCATGTAAGGGATGAGTGGTCGGTACGAATGAGAAACTGTCTGCCATACAGGAAGTGTTTGAATTGTTTCACGAACACAACGACTGCCAGGAGTTCTCGGTATGTTGTGCAGTAGCGCATCTGTGACCTGGAAAGTGTCTTGCTGCCATAGGCGATCACCTTCTCCTCTCCGTCCTGTACTTGTGAGAGGACTGCGCCTATTCCATAGGCACTCGCGTCTGTGTCTAGGATGAACGGTTCATCCCTAGTGGGATAGGCAAGTACCGGTGCTGACAAAAGAGCATCCTTCAGTGCATGAAAAGCAGTATCACAATCTTGCGACCAAACAAATCTTTGGTCTTTCCTCGTCAGCTGTACGAGAGGAAACGATGTCGTAGAAAAGTCAGCTATAAATTTCCTATAGTAGGATGCCAGTCCAAGGAAGGAGCGAACAGCTGAGATGTTGGCTGGAGTTGGCCAGTTCTTTACAGTTTCGATTTTTCCAGGGTCACATTTTACACCTTCCGATGACACGATATGTCCCAAATAAGACACCTCATCTGCAAACAAGGAGCACTTCTTAGGCTTTAGTTTGAGATTGGCAGATCGGAATCTCTCAAATACAGTCGTGAGATTGTCAAGTGTTTCCTGGAAAGATTTTCCGAACACTATAACGTCGTCTAGATAAACTAGACACCGTTCCCACTGTAAACCGCTTAATGCAATCTCCATCAATCTTTCGAAGCTGGCAGGACTGTTTGCAAGTCCAAAAGGCATGCTTTTAAACTGAAATAACCCCTTGTGGGTTGCGAAAGCTGTCTTCGGACGATCTCTTTCAGTAACTCTCATCTGCCAATATCCGCTCGCCAAGTCCATTACGCAGAAGAATCTTGCTCCTGCAAGCGAGTCCAACGACTCGTCAATTCTTGGGAGTGGATAGGCATCTTTACGTGTGACTAAGTTGAGACGGCGATAGTCCACACAGAATCTTGTGGACCCATCTTTTTTCTTTACTAAGACAATTGGTGCCGCCCATGGAGAGTTACTCTTCTCAATAACATCCTGTTCTAACATTTTTGTGATCTCTTTCTCTGCTGTTTCTCTCATGTGAATTGGTAGCCGACGAGGTGGAAGTTTTATAGGCTTAGAGTCTCCGGTATCTATACTATGTTCAAAAATCGACGTTTGTCCCAGTTTTCCATCAGGTCCGACAAAGATATCGGAGAAATCTTGTATAACATCTGTTAGTGAATTTCGCTGATCGCGAGTCAGTTTCTTAGATGTATTTTCGACAAGTGGTTGTAAATGTGATGGTAGTTCTTGTTTTCTTTCGGTAGTAATTGATGAAATTCTGTTTTTGAGACCAAATATGTCTCGTTTGTTCTTTTCAGATGTCTTAGTTTTTATTTCATATGGCAGTATCTGTTCGACAGGGTGGACAACTGCGACCTGTACATTTTTCTTGACAATTTTAGGGTTCGGAGTGGGGTTCATTAGCGATATTGTTATGTTTTCTTTTGTTGTGTCGGCTACTGCTTTAGGTAGAACAACATGGTCACCACCACGGAATTTGTCTAGTGGCTCTAAACAGCCGTTTTCGCCCCCAAAATGTCCTCTTAATTCCCCTGTCGCATATACCTCAGTGTATGCGGGAATGTGGACAGTTTCCACCAAGTGTACACGTGCACATCGAAGACCCAAATTGGCCTCTCTTGTGAGTTCTACTACAACATCTGGAGAGCAAAGCCTCCCCTTTCCTGTGTCAATAATAAAATTGTGTTTTGACATGAAGTCAAGCCCTAAAATGCCTGGCATTCCGCCTAGCTCTGCTACAATAATTGTGTTTGAAAATGTTTTACCCCCTAGTGCAAAAGAAAGATTTGTTTTGCCATAAACTTTTAATGGTTCCCCGTCTGCAGTAGTTAAAGTAGCCTGAACGTCAGACAAAATTGTCTGTTTGTGGTTCAACTCATCAAAATAATCTTTTGATAATAGTGTCACTGCAGATCCAGTGTCAATAAGCATGCTCATATTCAAATCATTATCAATTCTAATGTTTGCAAAATAACAATTGTTAGAGACCGCTGATAGTCTCATTATTGAAGGCCTTTCATATATCTGTTTATTTTCATTGTGGGCTGGACTGTTGGCCGTACGTTCAGCCCGTCCTATTTTAAAGTAACTGTTGTATCTGGTTTGTTTTGTCCAGACTTCCTATTCTGGAAATGTCTGTCTTGTCCGACATTGTCTTTTGTCGGGCAATCCCGACGTAAATGTCCAAAGTTTTTACATGTGTAACACTGGGTGTTTTTCATGTCTCTTTGCATCCCAGGATGGGTTGCTCTGTGATTTTCTTTTGTCATCGTGGGTGTAGGTTTGTTCATGTTGCGTATTGTTTGTTGTATAGATTTCACTGTTTCGGCAAGTTCGTGGAGACTAGGATCTTGTTTTAAGTTCATATCCTGTACACGGTTGACTGCTTGCACACTGGCAGTCTCGTCAGGTTTTGGTTTGCGGAAGTTGGTGTTTTGTGAACCTTCAAAGGCCTCAAACTCCACTGCTAACGAGATGGCTTTGTTGAGTGTTGATGGGTGTGAGAATTGAACATATCGTTTCAGTTCTTGGTCACCTAACCCTGAAACATACTGCTCAATGACTAAGGACTCACGCGTGTCCATCGGTATTTGTGGAAAGGCTAAACTAGCTAGCCTTTTCAGCGCATATCCATAGTCAGCTGCCGATTCCCCCCGGTTTCGTCTGCGACTACGGAATTCACAGCGATGCGCTGTCTCTCTTTCAGGTGGATTAAATCGCTGAGCCAGTGCAGATTTCAGCCTCTGATAATCAGAGAGCTCTGCAGGTGTCAATTCACTCAGTACTCTCTGTGCGTTTCCTCGAAGACATATGGCAAGTTGTGATGCTTTTTCACTCTCGGTCCAGCCATTCCACAATGCCACTTGTTCAAAGTGACAAATGTGGTCTTGCCATTCAGTTTTGGTTCCACAGTAGGTATCAGGTTCTTTTTCTTTTCGTCTGTTCTTGAATCCAGTGTCACGGGTACTGTCTCCATAAGGAACTCTGTCTGGCATGCAATGCCCTCTTTCAATTTCTAGTGGTTTGTGATTGTAATTTCGGTCATTTTCCATTGGCGATCCATAACCATGATGGTTATTTGTCATTCTAGGTGGCAAACAGTGTTTATCGTCTGTGCTCATGGGATTATAACCAGAATGGTTATTTTTGTACATGTCTTCATATGTGTTATTTGAATTTGCGTGAGAAAACCGGTCATTTTCTTGAGGACTTCTGTTTGAATAACCATACTGGTTATTTGGATTGGTATTGAAAGGACCATAGTTTTCTCTTGTGTTTGTTTTTGGTGAGGTTTTATAACCATTTAACTCATTTTGAAAGCCATATTGGCTATTGGTACATATGTTACAGTTATGTATGTACATTGTCTCCTGTGGCGTGCTGGTGGTGCCGTATGGGGTGTTGTTGGCATAACCATTTTGGTTATTATGCCTGTTACCTTCACAGTCATCACATGATGAATCATTTCTAAGAATATCTCTACTTTGTGAATAACCATAATGGTTATATTTAGCAGAACTCTGGCTACATTGCCTATCATCTGGGTAACCCTGACGGTTATATCGTTGATTTTCATAACAAGAGTTGTTAAGACTCTGATTTGTGCTATTCACACTGTCAGGTTGAATCGTATGACCATTTTGGTTGTATTCAACCCTTTCCGGATAACTATTTGGGTTATATATATTTGCGTTGGTATAACCCTTATTTTGAGTCAAATATAACCAACCATTTTGACCATGTGACTGATTTGAATTACCAGGATGGTTATTCTGATTGTGAATTTCATTTTTACCATAGCTGCTTTCATGACAGTTTATATAATCATGTTGGTTATTTTCAGCTTGGTTTGAAAAGTTGTAATGATTTTGACCCCTTTCACTTTTATGACCAGGTTGGTTATTTTCATTTTGGTATTTGTAACCATAGCCATTACATTGTTGATCCATTTTGTAACAATCCATTTCGTTATTTATCAGATTCTGGGATGTTGTGTTTTGAAATGGAAAAGATGCATTTTTAGTGCTTTCAGTGCTTTGATTTTTAGACGCCACGTTGGGAATTATCTCCCTTTGCGTACAATTGGGTTCAGCACAATTAATAGCTGAAAAGGTGGTAGTTTCTGGTATTTTATTCATTTGTATTTTATTTTGGTTACACCTATTATAAAATTCCAGCTCTGGGCTTGTGAAAGATGCCCCGTTCACAAAATTGAACGCATTATTCTCGGGAATTTCCCTTCTTTCACCCCCGTATTTTGACGTCACCTGATTGTGATTTTGTTTTGATATGTGGACGTCATTTTTAACGTTGGCCACGGAAGAAACGAGCACGTTTTCCTCGGATTTGAAGTGTTGCTGTGACATATTCCTCTCAGAATCAAACATATTCTGTTCAAGAGCGTGTATTTCCATGGATTTTGTGTTTATTTTCGACGAGGAATCGTTTAGACGGTGATTTCCGTGTTGTGTATGTGTTGTTGTGCCAGACAAATGGGTGTAATTTTGTTCAGGGAGACACCTCTCAGTTTTATTTATAGATGCTGGCATGATTGAAGGATTATTCTGATTTATTTCATGTGCGTACAGAGTGTCACTTGTGCCGTTTGCATGAACAAAATGTTCGTCTTTGTGTGGGATTACTGGGAAAACGACAGATTCTTGTTGACAAGGTAGGTCTTTGTTTATTTCATCTTTTTGTTTTTCTAATGTTTTGTCTGGTGAATCTTTCATGTCTTTGTCAACCGTAGATGTTGACTCGACATAACTTGGCGTAAAGAATTGTCGGAGTCTCGACCCAACCATTTCAAAAACTTTCCTGGCGGACGCCATTACTGTGTATCTGAGCTCTGTATTTTCGGCAGATTTTTACTACCAATTCAAAGTATTTGGAATCGGAAGATTATTTCCAAATCGAAATATTTATATGATATGTTTTGATCAGTTTTATCGTGTCGGACGAGCCCCCATTATGTAACCGGGACCTCTCGCCTGTTTCATGTATTGTTGTCCCGTTTGAATTTCCCCTGAGTTCCACAGATAAACTGATCCTGTTAGTTTAATATGTTTATTATACCTTTTCAAATATCTACAAATCTAGATAATATTAAAGAAGGAAGCCTCCTGTACGATCTGTTTCTTACCTAATTGTAAGAGTAATAAGTTGTGAAGGTGTTTTGTAAAATCTGCCGTTGGCGTCTGTTTTCAGTTGGGAACCAGCACCCGGAATGTGACGTAATATCCTATTCCCGATGACGTCATGAGCCCGGCCGGGCAACCGGGTAACTTCCGACCGGAAGTTACCCGGAGGGAGTATTTACAAATACCGGCTCATTAAAGTTAAAGCCAAAGGGTGGAATAGAATATAAAAACGTTAACCATACCCCAAAGTACCCCAAGAAACAGACACTACAGGTGGCCTCCGCTACACATGTACTACCGACCCTAGCTTGAATTATTATACTTCAGTATAGTTTTTCTATATAAACAACACTTGGAACTGTATATACAAAATACATGTTGATTTTCTATTTCTGTATTGAAATAAAAATTTGATTTTACTACCAGATTGGCGAAAAAATGGCTTTTGCTATTAATTCTGGCTTTTAAATCTAAAAATCAAATCGAACGGAAAGCTGCTGTTAAGGATTCACTAAGATTCTAAATTGTATGCATTTAAAACTTTTTTTTTCGCTAAAAACATCATAAATTGGTAATTTAATTTTTTAAAAAAGACTAGTGGGTACATGTAACAGATGTTGATGCAATTTGTCTCTTTCCCAATGGCTTACAGGTTTTGTTGAATGCAGAGGTCCATCAAGGAATAATCTAAAAACAAATAATGAGGTTCCGTATAGTGACGTCTTTAACATTTTTTTAGTATTCAAATATAACCTTGTGAAGTTGTCATGCTCTTGCTCGTCCCAAATGTCAAGAATATACAGCTTATGATCTGACATCAGCATATTTTCACCCGTAAATGCACCTTTCCCGCGATATTTGATAAAAAAAAAATGTCCTAAGGGGTAACAACGTTTTATATATCATACAAAACGTTTGTTTGTCTCCATACAAAACATTAAAGTCCTGCAGACAAGACCTGTATATTGGTACGTACTAATGGCATAGCGTATTTATTTTATTTTTCTTCATGTTTCTATGTTTCATTTTCTTAAGATTTCAGTAAATTCCATATCATATTTGGTTATTTGAAAATAAACATTTAGCTCAAACGAAAGTTTCAAAGTATCATTATTTATTTTTTTTTCTCATTTTTAAGACGTAGTGTGAGATTTCATTCTTTCTAATTCTGTGCCGCATTTATACATCTCTTGACTCGTTTTATAAGTTCTTCACACGTTGAATAATAAATGCTCGTGAGATTTCACACCAAAAACGTGCGGAAGACCTCTCGGGGTTTTCATATTGTCATTAGAGAAAAAGACTCTCAAACTCTTGACGCGTTAATTATGAAATTTATCCACTCTCGATAATTAAATTTTCATTTTTTTTTAAACTTTTCTGATAAGCCTCGGAGTTTAAAGATGAAAATTTGATTATCTCGTTTTGATAGATTTCATATCAACTGGTCATCGTTGTATAATCTATATGTCTTCGCCAGGGCGAGAACAAAAAACAAGTGTTGTCTCCCAGGGAATAATTTTGATGACAAAGCGGTGAATGTGAATGAACAGAATACAAAAAGACAGAAAAAATAAAAGAAAAAGGTGAACTCACGTGCTGTCTCCCGGGAAATAATTTTGATGACAAAGCAGTGAATGCGAATGAACAGAATACAAAAACATTGAAAAAATAAAAGAAAAAGAAGAGGTGAACTCAAATGGTCTTAAAGGGAAAGTAGTTTCTGTAACGTATACAACAAACGTTATTATCTCCACCGAAATTCATTTGGTAAAATCTGAGGAATGTGATGATTTACAATACTGGATATTTTTAACATAAAGTACACTACTATTTAGTACGATCTCTGCTATATATCCAACCAACACGCGCTGCTATACAATACATTCTTCCGCATACTTTCGTATAAGCAAGGTTGTAGTGAGATAGTTTTGGAGAACGAAACATTCGACGGTTTTCTATCTGATAAAATCCTATTAGAAAATATAATTATAGCATGAAGAAATTAGAGGCTCTCAAGATCCTGTATCGCTCACCAGGATTTAACTTGTCCACCTTCCCATGGGGTCCCATGTTGAACTAAGTTCGGCTGTGGCAGCCATTTTGGTTAACTGTCCTGGTCATCGGACACAATTCTGAAAGAGGACCAAGTTTGGTTCCAACTGGCTCTGTAGTTTCAGAAATCTAGGATTTTATATTGGCATGAAAAACATAAACTTGGTAGAGAACCATGTAAGGATCATTCCTGCAATGTAACGATTCAATTGCTTTTGTAGTTTCAGAGAAGAGTTTTTGAAAATTTCAGTCAATCAGAGTGCATTATTGATCCTGGCAGCCATGTTTAATTTCGGATCTGCACCAAAAACATCTTATCATTCAGGCATTATAATATTACTTCCATCGGCATAATATTACTTCTGTCTGTCGAAAGGTTTCTGACAAGAACATAATTGTATGTATTTCCTATGTTAAATCTGTCCCGTGGTGGCGGCCATCTTGTATTTCAGATCGGCACAGATAAAATAAACTTTGTAGTGGACCACGTAAGTATCATTCCTGCAAAATAACAATTCAATTGCTTTTTTTAGTTTCAGAGAAGAACATTTTTTTAAATTTCAGCAAATCAAAGTGCATTAATGGCCCTGACAGCCATGTTTTTGAATTTCGGATCGGCACTAAAAACATCAATTTTGTCAAGGACCATTATCTGATCATTAAGGCATAATGTTACTTCCATTGGTCAAAAGGTTTCTGACAAGATGTTTGTGTGTATTTGCCATAGGATCCTATGTAAAATGTGTCCCATGGTTGTGGCCATCTTGGATTTCAGATCGGCATAAAAAACGTAGTTTTTAGAGGACCATGGAAGGATAATTCCTGCAATATAACAATCCAATTGCTTTTGTAGTTTCAGAGAAGAAGATTTTTTAAATTTTAGCCACTCAGAGTGCATACATGGCCCTGGCAGCCATGTTGAATTTTAGATCAGAACCAAAAACATAAGTTTTGTACAAGACCATCCAATTAACATCTTCACCAAGTTTGGTTTCAATTTTGTTCTAATAATGAGTCTACAAACATATCTTTATTTTGGTCTAACCATTTATAGGATCGATCTATGAACAGTAAAAAATTTTCATTATGGGGTTTCGGAGAAGAAGATTGAAATGTGAAAAGTTAACGGACAGATGGACGACGGACGCCGAGTGATGTCAATAGCTCACATGTCCTTTTAGGCCGGTTGAGCTAAAAAGATGATTTGATAAAACAAAAATCTTGAAATCAAATAAAGCAATTTGCTTGAACATACTTATCTTTTTATGGTTTGTGAAGCTTGCTAAAGAAATGGCATGTACGCAACAAATTTAGTATTGAGATTATTTTCACTACCAGTTCTGGTGAGCTCTAAGGCTTCAGAAGATATTGAAGGGCATATGTTTATATTTTCAGTTAAGAATAGTATAGTTTTGTTAAAAGCAAGTTCCGAACTTCCTGCGTCATAACTGACCTTCCCATTAATGTATTAAAGCATTCAAGCATGAAAGAGTGCTTGCTAATTTAAAGATTTTTTAAAAGTGTTTTTTCCTAAACCAGGAGTCGTTTTCGGTGGTTATAAGTCTCTTTTTATTGTTCGTGTATGGTGAAGAGTGGTAAACTTCAGATTTATTGGGAGTTTAGTTGAATGTCATCATAGGCCTTAACACTGTACAATTTGGATTATATTTCAGTGTTGTTATCTCTTGGACATTTACCCCCGATGTTCTAAAAAGATATTTTCAGAACGATTTGTTACCTTCTTATTCTCTTTTATTTTCAGATCGTTTAGTTTAAACATGAAGATTTCCATTGCTTTGTGTGTGCTTTTGGCGTTTATAGAAGGTAAAATATGGATAGAAAAACATACCTGTAGTTTATAAGGCCATTTGTTTTTAATTAATTGGTTTACGGATTTTTTTTTCAAAAAAAATAGGGTCGGGCGGTCGGGAAACAAAACATATCCAGCTATTTTGGTCATCAAGTGACTTCTGGTAGTACATAGATGTCAAATAATGGCTGTCGATTTATCAATACAAATCAATGGGATTTGTTAAGAAAATGTCCATAACTTATTTGTTTATCGTGTGTTTGACACCATCCAATCCCTCATTTGTATGGCTTATCACTTGGTCGTTTTCGATATGTACTTTAAATCAGCCCGGGGCATAAAATTTTTGCTTCCAATTTCATTTGAATTTTTCGTGTTTAACGCCTAATAAATATATACATATAATATACGTGAATTTTGCATAAGGACTCATTTTCAAAAAATAATTTCGATGATTTCCTCTTTATATTTAATACCATCCAACCCCACAAAATAAAGTTAATATATGATAAAATTTCACCACGAAGACCAATTCATTTCGGGTCCCATTTTTCTTGCTTCCAATTAAGGTTGAAATGTTTTATTTTTTACGATTGTTGTGAAATTATTCAAGATGGCACCCATCCCAATCAGCTTCTACCTTAATAACAAATTAAATATCGTTCATACGAGTAAATAGAATTAATTATATGATATGTCAAATGTTTACAATATATAAGTACAAAAAAAGATAAATTATTAATTTAAAATAAATTAAAATATCACAATATTATAATATTTTATTGTTTTTTAAAATCCGCAATATAAATACCAAATTAATTTTTAACAGTATTTTCTCCATTAAACCTATGTAATTTTGACATGCATAAAATCTTATATGCATTTAAATAATGATTTCTCCAAAATTCGTAATCATAGAAAAAAATCAAAAATTATTTAAAGAAACTTCCAAATATTTCTAAGATTGGTCGTAAAAATTTCATAATTATAGGATGAGAAATAACATCAGGACAATATTTTGAAATAAAGTAGTTTTATATGAATTGTATAGGGAAATTTACAAGTGGGAACTCACTTATGTCCACTGAGTGTATATTTCATCTCTGCATTCTTTGTGATCCCCCATTACACACACACATACACATCTGTATTAAAATTCTGCATTAATAATAAAAAAAAAATGTAGCGTTAGAAATGAAATCACGCTGTTTTTGGTCAGCAAACAGTTTACCTGTATACATACAATGTACCTGTGTACCTTAATTAAGGGTTGGAACAATAAACATCCGGACAGTCAAGGTACAATATACATGTCAAATCATCAATTAGTTATGATTACCTGAAACACACAGCAAGTTAATTGCGGAGAACAAATTTCTTTACACGTAAATTTACTTCAGATAAAACTGAAATAAATTTTACCAAAAAAAAAAATCGTTTTTTTTTGTGGCTTAAAAAATGAAAAAAAAACTTGCACCGTAACCCTTTATCACTTGTAATTATGTACTTTTGCCAGTTTGTATAAATTGGTGATAAATTTCATATTATTAATAATTGTCACAATTTCATATATTGGAATTATAATCCATGTGAAATGTTACTACATATTTCAAATGAACAGTTTTTTTAAGTGAAGACGAGGAGTAGGTGCTATAATCAATATAGAGTCATCGAAGTATGATAAATGCCTGGCATGAAAGGGACCAGTACACAATAATTGGGTAACGCGTTGATAAGTCTAAACAGAGTTACCTAACTTAATGAGAAAATCATATATGAAAATCTTGGTTATATTGCCAAATATACAAAGGTTGTAAATGATCAGTTAATTCCCTCTTTCTAAAAAGCTGTGGACTGCTTCGCTGTATCTTAATTTATGGTAATAGGTGAGCATGTGGCTGTTGATTCAGTATTGGAATTCTCTGTTGACCAGTAAAGTTTTCCGCGCGAAAACAACAAATAGACACGATTCTGGAGGTGTGCCTAGATTGGCAGAAGTTATAGAGATCATGAATTTTTTGTAGTAAACATAGGATTATAGTGTATACGATTAAGCAAAACAAACCGTGTGTATTGCAGATTAACAAAGCAAATATACACGTATTAATAATTGATTTCAATAATGAATTTCAGAATATATGAATATTACAAAAACATGTAATGACAGTTGATCGGAACTGATATACACATAGTTAATTTTCCGGCTTTTGATGACTTATCCTGAACGAGTAAAGTCTGTAATTCTTTATCTCATTTAAACCAATGGCTGTTGCTGTATCTCAGCCGCATCATAAAGTAACCAATCAGCGATCAGTAATTATTTCAAGATGGCGTGTATGTCTATTGAAACTAATAGCGCACCGTGATGCGAAGCAATGAGTGGATTCCATATCTTACGGAATCAAGATATTCATACAGAACGAACTTATAAGCCGAAAATTGGGATCAACTTGGAATATAATCTTTTATGAAATTTTGATGCAAAAGGGATTTTAATTTATTGTTATTTTTGGGATGGCTGATCTCAGAGGGTCGGCGGTAATAGAAAACCAAAATTTTCAATTTTTTTTTCTTCAAATCGGCAAAATCAGATGGGCGGATCCGTAAACAAACTAATTAAAAATAAATGGCCTAATTACGTATATGTACTAGCCAAAGGTAAGGAAATGCAATTAAGTTCTTCTGATTTCATTCTGAACAGGTCAATTTTTGTGCATTCCTTTCATAACCGACCATAAACCGTCAAAGAAAGGCGCATCTTCATAACTTAAAAGATATTTGACGCTGAATATGGTACATGGTTGTATATTTGAACCAAAAACCCTTAATTTGTTATAAAAAAAGACAATTTTACATTGACTTCTTTTCTTAAATGTTTCTAACTAATGCACTAAGTTATACAGTTTGGGTGTAATATCTATAACACAGACAGAAACGATAGTTATATGTGTTTACAATTTTATTTTCATAGGACCACTTGGTGCAAACAGTGCGACTGAAACATTTTACTCGATTGATTGTGGATATGGAGGGTGTGATGACGTCTGTCGATCTAACCACTGTAGTGGTACAGGCCAATGTGTTGGTAACGACAGATGTGTCTGTACCGGATGTAACTGCTTCGCAGAGAACGACTGTGGTTTTAATGTTGGACCATATCGATGCCGCTCTACATGTGAGAGAAATGGCTGCTCTGGGGCAGGAAATTGTTACGGAAACAGGATGTGCTGTTGTAAAGGATGTGGCTATAACTAAATATTTACTGAAAATTTACATTGGAAAATAAATGTATTTCTTCCGTCTGTAAGATTTTTATTTAAAGATGTTCATATTCACAGTTTCCTTTCCTAGATATGATTAAATCTCAGATTTACACGTTATATTAAAGGGTTCACTGATTTGAAAAAAAAACGACTGTTTGTTATGTTTACGGAAAGTTACACGAATGTACATGTATTAATTAAATAATACAAGTTTAATCAGCACGTATACTACAACTTATTCATGTAAATGAGGGCGGCCGCGCTAATACTGAGCAGTGGTGGGGTTGAACCAATTTTATGGGTACACCCCTTCTCCCCCATATATAACCAGACTCTCTGGTGTATAAGTAAAGTCAAGAAATACCAAAGGGATATTCGAAAGAGGGAAAAATCGAAACAACTGACAAACTCCGGAGAACAACGAAGACAAGACCAAAACAATACATGTATTACAATTAAAATATAAAAAAAACATTTGAACAACATGGACCCCACCAAAAAAAACCGTCGGGTAGACTCAGGAGCTCCGGAAGCGTAAACAGTCTATAAAAACCGATATGGTATGAACACCAACAAGGTGAAGTAGATCTTTATATTTAGATGAACAGAATTTCTGTGACGCCGATCAAGAGACACACTGCGATAATGTAAACAAATAATGTGTTATCAGTATAAGTAAAGTCAAGAAATACCAAAGGGATATTCGAAGGAGAGAAAAACCGTTACAACTGACAAACTCCGGAGAACAACGAAGACGAGACCAAAACAATACATGCACTACAATTAAAAACTAAAAACGTATGAACAACATGGACCCCACCAAAAAACCGGGGGTATACTCAGGTGCTCCGGAAGAGTAAGCAGTCTCTGCTTCCTGCAGGACACCCGCCATGCTGCTCATGTAAAATCCGGTATGAGGAAGGGATAATATCTATGGAACAGGTCCATTTTCATTTGGGAAACGGTTTTATCATACCTGTCAAATAAATAACTTGCATTTTGTGTTTTTTCTTGCTTTTGGTTATCAGCATAGATAACTTGCGTGTGGTGTTTTTCTTGCTTTTGGTTATCAGCATATCTAACTTGCATGTGGTGTTTTTCTTGCTTTTAGTTATCAGCATAGATAACTTGCATGTGGTGTTTTTCTTGCTTTTGGTTATCAGCATATCTAACTTGCAAGTGGTGTTTTTCTTGCTTTTGGTTATCAGCATATCTGACTTTTTCTTGCTTCTGGTTATCAGCATATCTGACTTTTTCTTGCGTTTGGTTATCAGCATAGATAACTTGCGTGTAGTGGTTATCTTGCTTTTGATTTTGTGCTGGGTTTTGCTTTATTTGTTTTTGTCATTTTGGTATTTGAATTTTCCATTCAACGTTTTCGTTAATTGATTCGGCTTTCAATGTTCTTTGCATTGAACACAAATCGATGAAATGTGCACATCCTGTGCATTAAAATTGGTATCATTGAATATTTGGTATTCAGGATGTCCGTTGCAACCTAAAGCATATGAAGAATAAAGGTTAGTAACTATTTCCTGTTGCACATCTTACAACTTTAAAAGGTCCTTAGTTTCCGTTTCGGTGTACATATTATTCAATAAAAGTATTGAGAATTTGCCGTTTCGGTATTGGCCCTGTATAGATTATGGGAAGGCGTGTAGATCATCCGCCCTCCGGAACAATGCAGCCACGCTCGAATCTATACAATGTACCAGAGCTAATAAGTAAAATCGAGTTTATAACACTGATTTTGGGGTCTTCTTGACAAGATAGTCATGTTCAGTTTGAAAGACACTCAGAACCAAATGAAGGACAATTGACCAAAATTGCTTCTATTCACGACGTCTACGGATAGGATAGAAAACATGGATTTACTAATGATTAATAGTAATCATATACATGTACATACTGTCCATCATTTTCGATATAAATCAGTAAAGATAATAAAATTACAGTCGCATGTACATGTGAAACAAATTCAAATTCGGTGGCCTAGTGGTCTAGGTAGTTCGTAAAGACTACTAATGATCACTAGCCTGTCAACACTGAGGTTGTGAGTTCGAATCTCACCTGTGGCGGGGTGTGTTTCGACTCCGATCTTAAATGACAAGGTGGTTCTCTCCGGGTACTCCGGCTTCCTCCAACAATAAAAACTGGCCTCCGCGAAAAAGCCAAATGTGCTGAAAACTGCGTAAAACCCCAACTAAACAAACATACTCACCTTAAATTTGAACCCGAAAAAAAACAATAATATGTTTGACGTTCAGTGAGGACGAATCTTGGGACATTCACGTGGAAAATATGGCGGGATTAAATATGTTTATATAAATGAGTACCCAACCATCTCCCCAAATCCCTGGTCAGTGGGTGTCTCTTTTCCACTTATTGTTATATGTTTATTGTAATGAATATCGTTTATTTAATAAATGTGGTTACATTTGACACGATTTTTTCCTGGTCCATTTAGTGTGTTTTATATTGCGGGCTTTTGTTGCTTGTTGAAACCGATATAATCAATCCTGACTCCTGTTGTCTCGTTAACGCTTCCGGAGTATCCGTATACATTTTCATTTTAAAATGATTATACGATCTAAGACTATACTTTAAAAAACATTTTTTTGTTCGTTAATGAAGCATGTCTCATTAAAACTAGTAATTAAAAAGTTATTACATTAAATTAAGAATATCGCGGATAAATATATCTTTTGAGGTATGATTTAATACAATGTAGTTTTTGCGTGAACTAATTTTTACCGACTTTCAACGGTTTACAGAGGGCGTTTTTTAACACGATGATAAACAGCATGTTTGAATTTTATTCATCAGCTAGATATGTTGACAAAAAGAAAAGGAAGGTAGACCAATATACACCTAATTAAGGCGTTTTTGTCATGCGCAGTTTTAACAACAGATTTACTGAAAACTTATCAGTAGGGTAAATATTCCGACAGACTTGTTGCCTCGAGCTTTAATCCTCAGACTTGATGAGGTGAGTTATTAAGATTTTTACGGTTAAGTTATAATTTTCCTTGGTAAATAATAAAGCTCCTTTTCAAGTAAATATTACATTGAAAAAATACACAATCTATTATATTTAAAGAAATTTGAAATTGAAACAAACAAAAATATTAAATAAGTACGGAATTTTCATTACACCATGCACTCGCACCTTTTAATAATGAATAGATAAAAACATATTTAGAAAATTAGATGTAGAAGAACATAATGAAACTATAATTCAAAAACGTGAACAATTGATGCCTCGGACCTTGACCTGACTACTCGTGCAGAAAAAACTATACGACAACGGTTGTTACCGGTTCGTTCTTTTGTTACTTGTCTTTGTATTCCCACACATGCTTACTTTGTATTATAATCGTTTATTTCATATCAGAGAAAATTTAGTTGTTTTCATTGATTAAAACATGGTAATGTCGTATTTATTAATCTGCGTTAAAATGCCAAGCAGGCATTATCATGATAATGCCCGTGGGCATTATCACACGGTAGTGCCTGCTTGCAATTTAGAGTTACGTCCCCTTTTTAAAACCCAAACGTGATGCAGCAGTTGTTAATTAAATCTATACATTTCTAGATGAAACTTTGGTTTCAATGAAATAAAAACAATACTTGCTCAAATAGTATTTTAGTCTAGGATATAATAATATATATGTATGACGTTTATTGATATTCACTGGATAAAGAATGTTTTATATTTGAAGAAATTATTTGCTTCTTACCTATATTTATATATGTATAACAAAAGTAATAAGATGGTAAGGACAGGAATTTCTTTAACAATCTAAATGAAACACTTTAGTGTGATTATTCAAATACATCAGACGAGTATCCGTTAACTCGATATAGCTTTAGATTTACTGCATAAAACTATGACAATATCTCGATTGTCAAACTTTACTGACTTGTCGATAGGAAACAATATTTATGATTTCTTCCATAAGAAAAAAATACACAAATCTACATCAGCGACCATGATCTCGAAATTTAGAAAGGTCGATATAAAATAAATACCACGAGAAGAAAGATTATGAAAAATGTACAAAATAATTGAGAACGAGAACTATTCCTTATTAAATTGTAAAATAAACCACAGTTTGAGGAAGGACCTCAATGCTAATTTAGATATTTTTTAAATAATTTTAATTTTAAATTTTGGATCCAGATGAAAAACTTTCCTATCTCCTAATGAAAATTTAATTATCGAGAGTAGATAAATTTCATAATTAACGCGTCAAGAGTTTTAGAATAGTTTTCTCTAATGACAATGTAAAACTTCGAGAGGTCTTCCGAACGTTTTTTGGCGGGAATTTTCTCGAGCATATAACCAACGTGTGGTGACAGGTAAACGGATATTTGCGATGGTAAAACCACCGGTTTATGTCGGCAACTGATAAAATACAATACAGTTATCCCCATTCTAACGCAACCTCCGTTAAACGTTAAAAAATAGAATAAAAAGTAAACAGGAAACGTCAAATGCGTTTGCGCAACGTTGTCGTCAATGGTTCCGACGGTAAACCGTGGATTTTACGCTTGACGTTATCCAATCAAAAAGGACGTTATATGTTATGTTGCATTAGATTTCTTGTTTCTAAGGCTGGTACAAATAAACTGTATATCTTCCGACAATGTACATATATTGTACACACATATGCTACAGATAAAGTCAAATAGATTGGAAGCTTTTAGACAGTATTTAGAGGTCTACTTACATGTAGGAAATGGGATTTCCTGAATGGATGTTGTTATTTTTTTTAACAAACACGACAATATCTGGTTGACGGGCGGTACTGTTAGATAGTTTTCTTTACACAAATTAAATTCAAGGTTGATGTAAAGTTTGTGGCTAAAAGTGAGTGATCACGTCATATTTTCCCATTTCTTAAAATACAAAATCTTTTATTTTCAATAAATTATTGTGAAGCCATTTTTGAACCTATTTTCATAAAATTTCACAAACCGTCAGAGAAAGGTCTAAACTGAAGTTTCATTGTTCGTTTGTATATTATTTTCTTACCATTAACATTAAAGTTTCAAGGATTTTATTACAAATTAAAATTAATGCGTCAAAAAATTAGTTAAATATATAGAGAATATGTGTGTAATTAAATTATTGATTCTCTGAAATTAAAAAAAAACAACAGAAAAACTTAGAATCTGAAAATATTTCTCTATCTTGAAGCACAAATTTTATGAAAATCGGATTAAAAATGGCTTAACAATAATTATATGAAAACTTATGATCTGTATAAAAAGCAATGGGAAAATCTGACGTGATCACTCAATTTTGGTTTCATACTGTACGTGTACCAAAAACTTTTCCAGTTTTCTATACGGAGCGTGCTCTTACGTCCAAATCTTACCTTGAAAAAGTTTATTTAAATGACGCAGCACAACTTTGGAGTGGCGATTAACATAAAAAAAAAATGGTACTGGAAAGTGTTTGCAAATATTCAGTTGGAGGGTATATAGATTTACTATTGTACGTCGGCACGTAAGTCCGGTTTGGTTAAGTTTTTGCGTTTAGGTCTATTTCTCAGAAACCCATGCAGATACATCATATTTCATCTTTACAATCCTCTTACAGCACTAAACACAGTTCAATACATTTGGATCACTTTGATCTAAATTTAACACATGAATGACTCTTCTTAGTTTTGCATATAATTTCATATCAAGATGTCATATCGATGATACATGATCACTATAATCATATTAATTGTATGGTGGATTTCCCCAACAATTGGGTCATTATGACCTACGTTTCATACTTGAGTGAATCGGTTAAGTTTTTGCGTTTATGTCCGTTTCTCAGGAACCTATTGAGATATTCAATGATATTACACCTTTTCTTTCATAGCATATAGTATAACAAAATATCAGCAACATTTGAATCACCACGACCTACATTTTATGCTTGTGTGACTTCGGTTAAATTTTTGCATTTAGGTGTATTTTAAAGAGCCTATTATAACAAATTAATAATATTTCCCAGTTACAATCAACTGATATATTAGAAAACAACTTATGAAGTTTGAGTCATTTTGACCTATATTTTATGCTTTGGTGACTTTGATAAAATATTAGCATTTAGATGTATTATTGAAGAACTTGTGGTGATATTTTAATGATATTTCATATCTACAGTAATCACAACACAAATGACCAACATTTGAGTCACCAAAACCTACATTTTATGCTTCAGTGACTTGTTAAATTTTTGCATTTAAGTCCATTTTCAAAAACCTACAATGGTATGGCATGATATTTTACTACAAGTTCGTTTATAGTTCAATACAGATCAGCAACATATGAGCCAATATGACCTACATTACTTCATTCTTGTGCGACTCCGTTGAAGTTAAGAGGGGGTGGAAAGGGTATTGGGAGACAGGGAGAAAGGGGGTGGGAGAAAGGAGAAAGGGGGCGGGAGAAAGGAGAGAGGGGGCGGGAGTAAGGAGACGAGGGGCGGGAGAAAGGAGGGAGAACTATCAAAGGGAGACGAACTTTAATGTTGAAAAAAAATAAAGAGGTAAATAAACGGAAAAACTGGATACTAAATGTTCTAATAAATGGACAAATCTTTGAAAAAGGCAACATTTATATTTCCCAAACCATTTTTGCCATTTCCGATCATTTCTAGAAATCATTCTTTCAAAACGGAATTATCTCTCCGTTACGTTTTCTTTTTTAGCTCACCTGGCCGAAGGCCATGTGAGCTATTGCCATCACTTGGCGTCCGTCGTCGTCTTTAACAATTTTTCAAAACTCTTCTCCTCTGAAACTACTTGACCAATTGGAACCACACTTTGTATGAATGTTCTTTGGGGTATCCTGCATAGAACTGATGTGGGGATTTTTGATCCGCCGAAAAACATGGTCGCTGTTACTAAAAATAGAACATAGGGGTCAGACAACATTTTTTTGGAAATATCTCAAAAACCATTAGGTTACGGCCAATTCTGGCAGGTTGAAAGTGTTCAGCATGATGAGAGCTACCTGTGTGCTGATTTTCGTGAAAATCTGTCAACTGAAGTTAGAGTTATTGCCCTTTTTTGACATTTTTTGGCTTTTTTTATGTTATTATTTCAAAAATCTTCTTCTCTGAAATTGCTATTCAAAATCAAATGAAACTTGGTAAGGTTGTTCCTTAGGGTATCCTGCAAAAAGTTAATGCTTGGATTTTTGATTGGTTGAAAAACATGTCCGCCCTTACTAAAAATAGAACATAGGGGTCAAAATGCTGTTTTTTGCTATTTTTTCCTGAATTATAGAAAGAAAATAAAGATGAAAGCTACTTTCAAGGTAAACATGGTATCCCGAGTTGAATGGTGATGATGAAAGTTTGTTTCTGACGGCCATTTTTAAAATGGCTGCCATTTTCCCGCCATTTTTTACACTTGCTCGGATTTCAACAATATTTGGTTTTTAAAGTAAACATGGTATCCTTAGTGTATGGTGATGATGAGAATGTTGTATAACAATGATTAAACTTCATAATATGTGAACTTTTAATTGCTATCACTTGGTGTCCGTCATCATTGTTGTTAACAAATTTTCAAACATCTTCTCCTCTGAAACTATTAGGGGGATTTGGATGAAACTCTACAAAATGACAGATGAGTTAAGCATGGTTTATTGGATAAAAACCAACAGCTTAGTCAATATGATCAAAGATCAAGCATAATAGAAAATAAAAAGCCTTAACCCACAATTTTTACATAACCTCTTTCAAACATTTTTAAAACGAAGACAACATATAGACCAAAAGATTTATACTTTTATTTGAAGATGAATTAAAGCTTGTATTTTATATTGTGAATCATCAGATTGAGCATGACTGTATCTTAATCAAGCGTAGGGAGAACTCATGCCCATTTCTTTCCAGAGGTTCTTGAAAGACTTTTAAAGGTATTTTCAGGATTTTGCATGACCTTTAATACTCAGTTTAATTTACAACAAACATTAATATATTAATTTAGTTTATAGTGCATTGTTTGCCAGGTGAGCGATTCAGGCTCTTGAGAGCCTCTTGTTAAAATGCCCCCATCATTTCCGGTTTGCCTTCACATGTGGGTATCTGTTTCCTCTAAGTATTTGGCGATCTTCTACAAATTTAAAAAGAAGGGATGCTGACAATGTCAGAGAGATACACTCCCTCCTCTAAACAATATTACATACATGTACTTAACGCGTTTTCCAGGTCACCTTAAAATATTTACACTTGACCATACAAAGTAAGGTGTTCTCGAGGACAGGGAAAAATAGAGATGACACAATAAAAAACTATGTCTAATTTCATGATCCTCATACATGACCATACATATCAAAAATGAGTTTCTTGACATTGGGGCATGCACAATGCACCATTGACAACATTCCAACATAGTGTATTAATTTGCGTACGAATCGGAGGCAGGCCTTGTTCGTAAAATCAGTATATGCTTTAATAAAGACATATGCCACCTATATATGGTCATATATTAATTCAAACTTGTATTAAAATCGATTGATCTGAAAAAAGACAGTTGTTAAGGTGGGAGATGGAAGCAGAGGGGCGGGAGAAAGGAGAAAGGGGGCAGGAGAAAGGAGAGAGGGGGCGGGAGAAAGGAGACGAGAGGCGGGAGAAAGGTACCCCCCTTTCCACCCCCTCAGTTAAGCCTCAGTAAATCTTTTTCTGTGATACCAATTAATATAATGAGGATATGATTTGAAACTTTCATATATTTAAAATATTTATCAAAATGATTTCCCGTCATAAATAATGGGAATTCTATTTTCAGGGAGACGGGGCATCCGTGTCTTACAGACACACATTGCAATTCTTGCCTTCTGGGTGTGATCCTCGGACTAATCTTTACCTGAGAGTAAATTAACCCTTAATTTGAAATGTTTAAGTTCTATAATTCTTTTCAGATAATCTGTATTCAAAATTACTTATTATGTTGAATACATATGTATTTGTTACAATTATGTTTTTGGCTTGTTTTTTTTTCAGATAATCTGGTTTGAAATGAAGACTGTATTAGTTTTTTGTGTAGTTTTGGCTTTAATAGAAGGTAAAACACTAAATATGAAAACAATGGTGGATTTTCTCTTGACACACAATCCCTAAATACAAGGAAAGAAACATCGCTTTTATTGCTGTTCATCTTAGTCACATTCAGGCTTTCAACAACAGAGTTGTCGAAAATCGTCGAACCTGTCGGTCCCGACCGACAAGATTCCAGTAGGTCCGACTCGACTGTCAATTCTGCCGGTCCTGGTGTCCGACAAAAAAAATTGGACGCATATAGATCTAATCAGCTGCGTCTGAAGACCGTTATTTTCATTAAAAATCTCGAGCCGCCTTTTTTTTTGTTTTCTTGGAGATCAAAGGGGGGAAGGGAAAGAAACGACAAAAAGTAACCTAAAAAAATGGCGGCAATCGGAATTCTCGTGATTTTTCATTGGCCACAGTGTTTATTACAACCGGTAACAATATGTAGACCTCATTTAAAAATAAATTTAGCGGATTTTGACTATCTATGCACAAATGGAAATTTTGTCAATATTGATTATTAAGGTGTTCAAACAATGTCAATTGGAGGATTTTAAAAGTTTGTTTGAGAAAAATAATAGTAAAGATTATAGATAAATAAATATTACAAAATAAAATGGCAATAATAAATAAGTTGTGTCAAAAGGTGCAAAGATTTTTGCTCATATCTGTAACAGAAATTTTCTTCCAAGTTCGGAGCACTACTGCATAAGTCCATTTTTTTTTTTTTTTTTTTTTTTTTTTTTTTTTGAAATTTCAAATTATATTCGTCAGTATGTTAAGGCAGCACATGATTTTAATTAAACTTTAACAATAGTACAATAGGCCTTCCATGGTCAAAATCATGCAGGAGTGTACGTTAAAAAAGTGGCGATGAGTTCTGGGACTCATCAAAATCAGCTGGGACTCACCATTCTGAAAAATGATGAGTCCCAGGACTCATCATGAAAAATTCTTAGTGAGAACCCTGTCTGGATACCGGAGGTTGGAAAATAAAATTCTCCGCTGATGCAAAGCCGGGTGTTAAATGCAAGAAAACAGAAACATCAGCGGAGAAGGAAATTCAACAAGTTTGTAGTATTCCTGTTCTTCAATAAGCATATCTTCTTGCTGAAAAACATACTTTTATACTGAATACCATTCTTTACTTCCAAAAATATTTTGTACCGAATTGGACTTCTAGTTCTAGTTCAATTTCTTGCTGAAAAATACACGTTTGTTAAACATGCTTTATTTTCCAAGCATTTCATGGCATGAATAGTACAAGTTAACACAACTAGAAAAAATAATAAAAAATTGTGGGTCTGACAAGAAATTCATGGGTCTGACAAGACCTTTCTGACTGTCAGACCCAATGTCTGACAAGAAAATTTTTTTTTCGATAACTCTGCAACAAGAAGAAAAATCTAACACGGTACCGTCCCTATCCCTCGTTTGATGAAAGGTTTTGATTGGTTAGATCTGTGCTTGTAGATTTTATTTTTCAAGATTCGTGTACGGTGCACGCATCTTAATATCCGTGTCAGAATACACTAGAACACTCATTAGCCCTTGTTGCTTTTTCGGCTTTAATCTGCTAAATTAGATAAAATCTCCAGTCTAACTAATGTCACCAATGCAACTATTGCCATCTGCAAGGTATTTTATTAAGAATTGAAACAGTAAAATAAAGCAGAGGCTCCCAAAAGCCTGTATTGCTCACCCGAATTCAATTTGAAAATTAATTTCATAAAAGCAGTAACTGAAAGACTCCTTGGTGGATGATTGGGATCAATGGACAATTGTTTGTTATTGGATCATCTACATGAAAATACCATTTCCATCTGAAATTTGTTTAAATTGGATCAAGTTTCACAGTAGAAGAATTTGTGAAGTATAATTTCCTACCCAGACCTATTTTAGGCTGTGACTTCAATGTGCCACCATTGTTCAAAGCTAAAGCATAAATGTGTAAAAGAAGTCAACCTCAGGATAAGACAATTATGAATAAGATCTGTTGTGGTGGCCATCTTGGTTAGCATTTCATTTCATGAGCTACAATTCCGAAAAAGGCCTTGCAAGGACCATTGAGGCAACTTGGTTCTTATAGGACCAGTGGTTTCAGACAAGAATCTTTTTATGCCCCGCCACGAATGTGGCTGGGGCATATAGATTTACCCTTGTCCGTCCGTACGTACGTCCCGATTCGGTTAGGTTTTGTGTTTAGCTCCATTTCTCAGAAACCTATGATATTTCACCACTACAGTCCACTTGTATAGTACAACGCAGTTCAGCAACACTTGGGTCGCTATGACTTACATTTCGTGCTTCAGTGACTTTGGTTAAGTTTTGCTTTTAGGTTCATTTCTTTGGGACTAGGCATAGTGTATCAACGAAACTTCATCAGTGGGTGCCTTGGATAGTAATGAGCATTCATACATGATGACCTACATTTTAGGCGGGGCAGCCGTATCTTACAGACACAATTTATAGTTAAATGAAAATTCTAATAAGGACATAAACACAGTTAAACTAAGTTTCAGAAATAAGATTTTTAATGAATTTTCCCATAAGGGTCATATGTTAAAATTTTATTTCGGATGTCGGGTGAAACAGGCCATTAGACACAATTTTGAAAGGTTTGAATCTAAGGACCATTGCTTACAAGTTTGGTATCAGTTGGCCAAGATATTTTAGACAAGATTTTTCAATGAACTTTCCCTTAGTGTATCTGTTCAACTCAAACGGTTATGGCAGCCTTCTTGGTTGATAGTCGAGCACCACCTATGGACCAGTGCTGCCAAGCTTGCCCCCCCCCCCCCCCCCCCACCCTCCCCACTTGCCCTGTGGTTTTTAAATGGATTTTCCAATAGGGTCCTATGTTGATCTTAGTACGGCTGTAGTGGTCATGGCCATATTGGGTGACAGTCTTCAGCATCCGTCCGGCCTGGTGAAGTTTTTGCGGTTAGGTTCATTTCTCAGTAACCCATGGGGGGCCTCAGTGGCCGAGTGGTCTAGGTAGTTTTTCATGACTACATCAGGACACATCAGTAGCCTGTCCACGCTGAGGTTGTGAGTTTGAATCTCACCTGTGGCGGGTTGTGTTCGACTCCGATCTTAATTGACAAGGATTGACAATTTTCCTACCGAAGGTCGGTGCTTCTCTCCGGGTACTCCAGCTTCCTTGACCAATAAAAACTGGCCGCCGCGAAATAGCCAAATGTGATGAAAACGGCGTAAAACCACAATTAAACAAACAAACAAACAAACAGAAACCCATGGAGACGTATCAATGATATTTTACCACTACAATCCTTTTACGATACTGCATACAAATCAACATTTGTGTCACTTTGACCTACATTTAATGCATGAGTAACTCTGATAAAGTTTTGTCTTTACTTTCATATTCTAGGAATCCATTATATCAATGATACTTTACCAGTACAATCCTCTTACATTATTTAATGCATTTTTCCAGCTGCTGGGTCCGAATGACCCACATTTCCTGCTTGAGTTACTCAGTTATGTTGTAGCGTTTAGGTTCATTTCTCAGAAGCCTATTGAGTTATATCAATTTATAGTCAACAAAAGTAGAAAACATTTGAATCACCATGACCTATATTTTATGTTAGAGTGACTTTGGTAAAATGTTTGCTTTTAGGTTATTTTTAAAGAAAATTGTTAGTTATATTGATGATATTTCACGACAACAATCATCTGATATTGTACAATACAACTCAGCAACATGCGAGTAACCACGCATTACATTTTATACTTGATTGACTTTGAATAAAAGTTTGCATTTAGGTGTATTATTAAAGAACCTATGGTAATGTATTTATGATATTTCACAACGTTAGTCATCTTATACAGTACAATACAGCTCAGCTACGTTTGAGTCACTGTGACCTACATTTTATGGTAGAGTGACCTTGAATAAATCTTTTCATTTTAGTCTTTTTTCTGAAAAAAACCTTTGTTGATATATCAATGATATTTTACAACTTCTGCCATCTTCTTTAGTTCAACAGAATCACCAACATATTAGTCTACATGATCTATATTTCACGCCTGAGTGACTCCATTAAATTTTAGCATTTGGGTCCTTAGGTCAGAAAAAGATTTTAATGGACTCATTATTTTAATGGGGTAAAAGTTGATGTAAGCAGGATATTTTATGAAGCTTTCATGTATATAAAATAATTCTAAAAACGTCATAAAGAATAGATGGAAATTATATGGACAGGAGCATATCTAGTTTAAAATTAACCCCCCTTTATCTATTTTTAGTAACTGCAGCCATTTCGGTTGGAAGTCGTGGATGCCGGATATAGTTTTGGAAGGGGCCACCCAAGGACCGTACCACAAACGTTTGGTCCCAACTGACCCAGTAAATTCAGAGATCTTTAAAAGAAAAGTAATTCTCCTTTTTAGCTCACCTGGCCAAAGACCATGTGAGCTTTTATCATCACTTGGCGTCCGTAGTCCGTCCATCCGTCCTCCGTCCGTCTGTTAACTTTTCACATTTTAATCTTCTCCTCTGAAACCACTGGGTCAAATGTAATTAAACTTGGTAGGAAGCATCTATGTAAGGTCCTTTATAAAATTTGTTCATTTCGTCCCGATCTGACAGCAAACATGGCCGCCACGGGCAATTGTTTTTTTCTGATTGGCTGAGTTTTAAAAAATCTATTCCTGTGAAACTGCTTGGCCAAATGGAACAAAACTTGACTGGAAGCATATAGGGGAGCTCCTTTATAAAATTCCCTCATTTCGTTCCGATCGGACTACAAATATTTACGCAATGGGTAGTTCTTGTTTCTAATTGGCTGATATAAAAAAAATATTCTCTGAAATCGCTTGGCTAAATGGAACGAAAGTTGACAGGAGGCATCTATGGGAGGTTCTTTACAAAGTTTCCTCATTTCGTCCCCATCAGGCAACAAACATGGCCACCATGGGAAATTCTTGTTTTTCATTGGTCGATTTTTTTTCTCTGGTAGTACTGGGCCAAATGGAACGAAACCTGACAGGTAGCATCTATGGGAGGTTCTTTACAAATTTTCCTCATTTTGTCCCCATCGGACCACAAATGTAGCTACCATGGGCAGTTCTTGTTTCTGATTGGCTGATATATAAAAAATCTTCTTCTCTGAAATCGCTTGGCCAAATGGAACGAAACTTGATGGGAAGCATATATGAGAAGTCCTTTATAAAATTTTCCTAATTTCGTCCCGATCGGTCTACAAATATGGCCGCCTTGGGGGAGTTATTGTTTCTGATTGGCTGATATAAAAAAATCTTATCTGAAATCGCTTGGCCAAAATGGAACGATACTTGACAGGAAGCATCTGTGGGAGGTTCTTTACAATGTTTCCTCATTTCTTCCCGATCAGGCAAAAAACATGGCCGTAATGTGCAATTCTTGTTTCTCATTGGATGATTACAAAAAAAAATTTCTCTAGAACTGCTTGGCCAAAACTGTCACCCAAACTTGACAGGAAGCATCTATGGAAATTCTTTATGAAATTAATTTTTGTTATCCTGATTGGACGACAAGCATGGCTGCAATGGGCAATTCTTGTTTTTGATTTGCTCATTTAAAGAAATTTTCTGCTCTGAAATCGCTTGGTCAAATGAAACGAGACTTGACAGAAAGCATCTATGGGAACCTTTTTACAAAGTTTCCTCATTTTGTCCAAATAAGGCGACAATCTGAGTGGTTGACTTTAAAAACAAAATTTCTCTGAAACTGCTTGGCCAAATAGAGCCAAACTTGACAGAAAGTGTCTATGGCATATAACAAAATTCCACAGAACGCAGTATTGCTTGAAACCAAAAATGGTCTGAGTGCTGACCAAGTGTCAATCCTTCATTCAAGATGGCCACCAGCAGAGGACTTAGGTTAACATAAGTTCCTATGGGAAATACATGCAAAAATCTTCTGGAAAACCGCCATATTTTAGAATATGCTGACCTGTAAGTAGAAGGACCTTGATGAAGAAAAATTTGGTCCCTGCAAGGCTTACCACACTTCATAATGATAGGGAGAAGTGACTTTTTTCTTTAACGTACATCAATAAAAACGGCTTTCTTGCCATATGAGCGATACAGGCTCATCCCTCTTGAGTCTCTAGTTTTCTATTTTAAGTAACAACAGCCATGTGGGTTGGAGTTGGGGATGCCGGGCACAATTGTTGAAGAGGTCCACCCAAAGACCATTTCTCCAAATTTTAGTCCCAATTGACCCAGTGTATTCAGAGGAGATCGTTTAAAGTAAGTTTACAACGACGAACGATAGACGAAAAGTTATAGCAATAGCTCACGTTGCCCTATAGGTCATGTTAGCTAAAAAAGAATTCCACTGATGAAAGCACAATACCTATTCTTATGTTTGAAAATGCTGCGGAAAAATTAAGATTTTAGGGATCGTTTCTATTTGTGGATTTTGGCTCACGATTGAAGACCTACCAGCATTTTTTTTTTGTACATTTACATGATTTAGTCGAGTTTAAATTGTCAGCCAGTAAGATGTAATATTTAAGGTAGGACATGCTGATACACAACTACAACTGTGGTAAATATTTTTAGGCACACTTATTTTTAGATATTTTTTAATTATTACAGATGATTTTCATTTATATAGAACCGTTTATGGTATTCGGTAAGAATTCAACATTTTACACACTGGATTGTGAATTTGGAGGATGTGCTACGATTTGTCAGTCTAACTTCTGTACTAGTAAAGGCTGGTGTGTTGAAAAAAACAAGTGTGTCTGCAGCGAGTGTAACTGCTTCAGCGAAATTGACTGCGGTATTTTCGTAGGACCAGCCAGGTGCCAAGCTACATGCGAGAGAAATGGCTGTTCTGGAGGTAGAAAATGTGTTCATAACATGATGTGCTGCTGTGATGGATGCGCCTACTTATAACAGTTTAGTAGAAAACAAAATTTCTGTCATTTCCAAAAAAGTATTTATTCATTAATTAGAGTTTCAATTCTTTATTGAACATATTAACGATACAAAATGTACTTGTCTTCAAAGAAATAAAAATAAAATACATAATTTTAACTTGAATTGTTTGGATATTTATCATTAAAAATGATTCTATAAATTAAATTTCCAATTTTCGAAATTCGACCCGGTGGGCACCAATTTTTGATAATCAAAATTCTAAAACCTTATTGCGCATCTATATACAGTTTGTGAAAATACTGTATAGAAATTAAATGCATGAATTTAAGACTTAACGAGGAGTTCTGAAGACAAGGTTATCTAACGGATGGGCAGACGGACGGACAGATTATAAATATCCCCGAACTTCATTCGAAGTGCGGGGATAAAAATACTTATTGAGCAATTCGAAAGATATCGACGGATTCGAAAAGAAACAATAAATTTATTATTTTTAAAGAAACAGAGGCATTGCCAATAAACTTCCGTGGATAAGTGAGACAAGTTCACAGTCAACCGATCACTGGACCTAGTCTTTTTTTCTTATCTGTATGAGTGTGTGAAAGCATTATTTCTGAGATACATATAGTAACATGCCCTATTTCTCTGATTTTCGTCCAAACCATTTGGTCGAGTGCGTATGTATTAGTCGGGTTGTTCATTAATACAAGAACTCATCAGACAGACAAAAGTGATGGATTTGGTATTTAATCAGCTCCATTATCAATACACCATAAAAGCACACAGGAGGAAATAAATACAAAATTCTAGTATTCACCATTCAATAGACCTTCCTAGGATCAAATCTGAAATAAGAAGGCAGGACCAGGATTTTGGCAAAATAAAAAGACAGGATCACATTTAGGTGTGAAAAAAATGCAGGACCTGTGTCAATCAGAAAATGTTTTGGTTTAAATAAAAATAAAAATTTAGGCCGCAATAAATCCAGGACCATAAAAATCAAATGGTTGCTCCCTAAGCCTTCAAATTTCAAATGGCAAGTAAACTTTTTTGTACAACATAGCTTAGCTACGTTTGAGTCATTATGAACTACAATTTAGACTATAATTGTGAAATGTCATTACTACATTCCCACAGATTCTGTAATAAAACACCTAAACTTAAAAAGTTAATCAAAATCACTCAATCATAAAATGTAGGTCACGGTGACTAACATGTTGCTGAATTGTGTTGTAATATATAAGATGGTTTTAGTTGTGAAATATCATCAATAAACTACCATTTTTTCTGAATTATGTTGTACCATGTAAGATGATTGTAATTGTGAAATATTATCAATATACCACCATAGGTTCTTTAGTAATACATCTAAATGCAAAAATTTAATCAAAGTCACTCAAGCATAACATAAAGGTCATTCTAACTTTTGTTGTACTTCACAAGATGAATGCATATGTATAATATCATTGAAATGTCTCAATAGGTTTCTGAGACGCAATAACTTAACCGTGTCACTTATGCCCGAAATTAGAGTCATAATGACCCAACTAGTAGAGAAATGCATTAATAATGTAAAAGGATTATACTGATGAAGTATCATTGATATAACACCGTGGATTCCTAGGATATGAAATTAAAGGCAAAACATTATCGAAGTCACTCATGCATCAAATGTAAGTCATAGTGACCAAAATGTTGCTCATCTGTGTTCAGTATTATAAGGGGATTATACTGGTATAATTTCGTTGATATAGCTCAATGGGTTTCTGAGAAAAGTACCTAAACGTAAAGATTTAACCAAACCGGATGGACTTCCGTACGAACAATGGTAAATAAATATGCCCCTTCCACATTAGTGGACAGGGCATTAATATACGGATATAAAGTACATGTACATGTATATTAACATGAATAAATGAATACTGGAACTTTAAACTAGAAACAGGAAAATACTCTAGTTTTTTTATTGTTCTGTAGTCGAAAACCAGAGATTTTCTTCTACTGTGTGTCTGAAAATTATCATGTTTTGTTAAGAATCTATATTTCTCTGTGTTAATCCAATGCGATAGATAAAGCAAGGTAGATACGTCACAAAAACCCTAATGGAGTTTCCAAACCAAATTATGGGTCTCGCCTGTGTTTGAAGAAATCATCGCAGACAAAAATGGCAACATCCAATCTTACACTTTCAGTACCATAGTCGATGTCAAAGAATGTATGAGAATAAAACAGAATCCAAACGTTTAACAATAATTCAAAACTATTCGGTACAAGATATTAAAAACAAGTTACGTTGCAAGAATAAACGTTTTGTATCAAATTTTGCACGTTCGGTAACCAATTACACAAATTCAATTATCTTTTTATCAGTGTCTTACCTGTTATAAAAAGCAAAAGAACTCTATTAGTCTTTTTCATCATTCTTCTATATACGAATGTATCTGTAATGGAATAAAAGGTCATAACTACTTTTTCAGACGCGTCATTCCGAAAAAAAAATCATTGATGTTAAAAAGTATAATCAATAACCTACTGTAAAGCATTTTTTTTATCTTTTTTGTTACCTAGGCAATAATAATATTCTTGCCTGATTAATTTAAGACAAAATTCAGAATTTTGTGTTGTAGCGGAACCAGTTATATTTACAACTGTTACAGAGATTGACTCCAATATGGAATTTTGTGTTGTAGCGGAACCAGTTATATTTACAACTGTTACAGAGATTGACTCCAATATGGAACAAAACAGAAAATATCACATTACAGTGTTAATATTTGCTCTTTTTTTACTTGATTAATTCTTCCGAAAGTAAATTATGCCTCCACCGATATGTGACTTCCACGGAATGACTTTGTTGAACTTCACAATAGGTGCCGTATACGGAGCAGGAACTGCTTACCCTTCCGGAGCACCTGGGTTCACTCCTGGTTTTTATAGGAGTTCGTGTTGTTCATTGTTTTTTAGTTTTCAGTGTTTATTTGTTGTGCGTGTGGTTGTTCATTTGTTTTCCAGGGTTTGTCTGTCCAATGGATTACGTTTTTTTATTTACTCATTACGTATATTTGTCCTCTTTATATGCCACTCTAAAGTATATAACATGAGTAAAACCCTTACAGCGACTTTCAAGATGGAGAAATCAAGAAAGGCGCTATTCGTTGTATATAATGTTACAGTATTTCATGTGTCAGTTTTAACCTCATATCCTTTTTCATCTTACATTATTTGTTCCTTTCGTAATTAACACAAATTTGAATTTCACAGAAATTGGAATGAAACTGCTAAACAAAGACGGTGTTTTCAAACAAAGGCCAAGTTATCGATTTCAATATGCAAAACGTGTAACGACTTGAATAACATTCATCAAATAATGCCATGACCTAAACTTACTCAACTTTCCTGCTGCATTCATTGATTTTCAGTATCTGCATTTGGTTTGTTTGGTAGTGAAGTGTGTATTTCCTGTTGTTTAATTCAAAACACCATTAACGACGGTTTTTTTTTTCTTAAGGACTAACCATTTGATTTTTAGGCAGGATCAAACTTTTCGGTGGCCGAGTGGTCTAGGTAGTTCGTCATGACTACTACTGATCACTAGCCTGTCAACGCTGGGGTTGTGAGTTCGAATCTCACCTGTGGCGGGGTGTGTTCGACTCCGATCTTAATTGACAAGGATTGCCAATTTTCCTACCGAAGGTCGGTGGTTCTTTCCGGGTACTCCGGCTTCCTCCACCAATTAAAACTGGCCGCCGCGAAATGGCCAAAATGTGCTGAAAACGGCGTTAAACACCAACTAAACAAACAAAACAGTTTGGAATAAGTGAGACGAATGGATGTAAAATTGACACAGATTTTTACAGGAAGGTTGAGGTGAGATGGCTTAAAATACTCTACATCTGTTACACTGTTTATACTGTCTGTATCTATATACAAATCATACCATTATTTTTTTACTGCTACAGGCAAAGCAATATATATCATTCCCTAAAACCATTAACAATATTTGCAGCATATGCATGGAATTTTTATGTAATGTTACTTAAATTTAATCTAAACTTATTATTTCAAACTATTTTTTTTTAAATTTATTACCGATAAAAATTTTGAAAAAACAAATGATTTACCATATGATTTAAGAAGTTACAAAGGCCAAAAAAAGTATATGACTTGACAAATTACAAAGGCCGAAAAAGGTATAAGACACTGTCTGATTTTTGTGAAGTAGATGCTTTTTTTGTAATTCTTTATTTTTAAAGCCCATTTTTCTTTTTTCGTTATACGTATTATACAAAACACAACGAAAGAACAAATTTATTTTCATTCTCTGCCCTAATAGATATATCGATCAGAATAAATGTGCTTGACATTTTTTTGAGTATGTAAGCCGGAAAAGAGAAAGTAAAAGAATGAAAAATAAAAACAACCGGACATTCATATTTTCCATATACATATTGGTCAATATACAAGTTTAATTTACCAAAACAAATACATAAAAAGGGGATATAGAATACCGCAGTATTTTAGATATACATATAAAAAATAAGAAAATAAATGTCCTGAAATAAAACTATAGTTATCTCCGTTTCCTAAAAAAAAGAGCAGTCTTTGAAGCATACCATTTATTTTCCATTTTATCCTTATCTGCAGGAGGCCTATCAAAGGATGCTGCTAATAGTTCAATATTATATGTATGTTTTAGCATATTAACGACTCCTGAAACTGAAGGAAATGTTGCATTTACCCGACTTGAGTAAATATAATATTTTATAAGGATAACAAAGTAGTTTGCTGTATTATCAATATTTTCAGATCCAAGTAAAATTTCGTGTACAGTGTTTGGAATTTGTATATTGCATTGGATCTGAAATAAATCAGATTTTTCTATCCAAAAATTTCTAATCACTGGACAGGTGAGAGATAGTTTCTTTGCTTCGTTGCAGAAAGTACACAACTGTGTTTCTTTTAGCTTGCATTTATATAAGAATGCAATAGTGCAGAGAAATCTATGTACAATTTTATACTGGAATGTTATAAATTTAATATTCTTAGTGATATTGAAGGGTAAATGATAAACAAAATTTCAGTTTTCTATTTCAGAATCTAATTCTGTGTTCCATTTGCCTTGTTGATATTTTGGTTATTCGGAGTACATACAGAGATATTTACTATAAAAAAAAACCGGAAAGATTTCTTATGCGTTTTAATATATTCTAAGTTCTTATTTGAAATACCTAATAATTTATTTGCAGTTCGATTTTTATTTTTCCACGATTTTGGTATCATATGTAAAATGGAATAGTGCTGCAAATAATTGACATTGATGTTGTATTTGGCACATAACTCTTGACATGATAAAAACTTGTTATTTTCATTCAGTAAATCATTAACAAAGAAAATTCCAGCTTCCCACCACCTTTCGTAAAAAATGGTCTCCTTATTTATCTTTAATTTAGTATTAAACCATATGGATTGGTTAAAACTGCCTTCTCATGCAGTCTCAGTAGTATTATTATTCAAAACTTCCAATTTAACAGTATCTCTCCAAAAAATGTTAAAACATTTTGAAAACTCAATAATTCCATCAGGTGACATTAACCATATCTTTTCTGCCCCAAATTTATTATATTTATATATTAGGAGATTTTCCAAGGTGATAAATTCAGAGGCTCTAAAAGTCTATTTATCAATGTCATCTTAAGGAAATAGATAAAAGACAAAAGATGTGGTAATTTTAATCCACGATTTTCATATTATCCTATTATAACATTTCTTTTAACTTTGTCTGGTTTTCCTGACCACAGAAAACCAAAGAAAATGTTTTGTAACTCATTTATAGTCTTTACTAGGAGGATTTGACAGGACAGTGAAAGACTGAATTAGTATTGGTAGAGCTATTGATTTTATTAGAATAATTTTACCAATACAGGATTAGTTTCTATAAATCCACGAGTCACGTATAGATTTGACTCTAGGAATCTTTTCTTCACGATTGATAAGTGTTTTATTTTCATTAAATAAATCGAACTTAATGCCAAGAAGTTTAAACTTTCCTGTCTGATTCCAATTCAGATTTCTTTCTGGTACAAGTTTATCCTTAGAAGTAACCTTTGAACCAATCCATATCTAAATTAGCCCTCAGGCCACCACACTCAGAGATTTTTTTTAAGATATGCAGACATTTTTTAAGGAATTCTCGTCATCATCTAAAATTAAAGTTGAATCATCTGCATATTGACTTAATAAATACCAGATTTTTTTATTTTCATACCATTTATTTTTCTGGATCACTTTTTATGGCAGCGCTCATTAGTTCACCTGACAATATAAAAAGATAGGGATATAAAGGATCGTCTTGTCTAAAACCTCTTTTCAAAGAAATTGGAACAATGTCTATTATTAAGTAGATGCTTCTTGCTACTCCTAACCAACAATTACACTTCTATCACAGTAGATCGGATACAAAATCGAATACAAGGAAATCAATTGATTTCTTTCGACATAAACTAATACTATTACTTTCTCTTGCCTAGGAAGCGTTTGGTTATTGTTTCAAATTTTCATTATATTTTCGGCTCTGAACAGTGACTATGAGACAAAAATTTTTCAAATAAGCATATACAGCGCACACTTTTTATTTAATGCTAACAGTGGAACAATGCCACTGGGGACACATAAAAGATGATGCATGTGATTTTTCATTTTTCATTTTTCATCTTGTATATTTAAAACTTTCATCATATTTGTATATAACTATGGACTATTTATGTCTGAAGTAAATTATTATCTTTATTATTATTATTATTATTATTATTATTATTATTTCAATGGAACGTTAAAGTGGTGAGTTGTCGTCAAGTTCGTTAATTATTCCTTATTTAGTATTCCCTATTCGTTACTTATTCCTTATTCCTTATTCGCTACTTATTCGTTACTCATTCCTTATTTATTGTTCGTTATGCTTAACAGGATCTCAGTCGAGCGCAGAGACGGGGGAATACGCGCCAACAGGGTAATTTCACCTCCACGAACCAATAACTAACACCAAAGACAAAAAAATAAAAGAAAGGAAATCATTAAAAAGGGGCAACGTATAAAAACCAAAAAAGGAACGAATACGTAGCAAATAAGTAACAGGATATCCGTCGAGCGCAGAAATGGTACATATGCGTTTACAGGGTTATTTCAACTCTACGAACCCAGAACTAACACCAGAGACATGAAAAGAAAAGAAAAGAAATCATTTAAACAGGGGCAACGCACAAAAAGCAAATAAGAAACGAATAAGTACGGAATATGTAACAGAGTATCAGTCGGGTGCGGAGACGGGGGCATACGCGCTAACAGGGTAATTTCACCTCTAAGAACCCATAACTAACACCAGAGACAAGAAAATAAAAGAAAATAAATCATTAAAAAGGGGCAATGTATAAAAAAAACGAACAAGGAACGAATAAGTAGCGAATAAGTAACAGGGTATCAGTCGAGCGCACAAACTGGTACATATGCGCTTACAAGGTTATTTCAACTCTAAATAACACTTTAAATTTGTTAAATACAAAACACCCTTTTGTTACTGCACTTAACTGACAGCTAACATAAGTATTCTGTAACGATTATGATAAATAGCTCTAATAACGCGAAACTGGTGTATGGGATGTCAAAATGAAATTAAAGGACAGAAATAGGTCAGATGTATCACACAACCATGGTTTTACAATTAGTTGACACCTCATAAAACTAAGGAACTTTAGATTTGAAAAGTACTTGATCGTAAAGTTTTTCGATAAACACTAAAATGTAAAAGTCGTAAAACCTTTCTAAAATTAATGCAGATGGTTGATAGGATCTGAAATGTGTTCTAACATTCAACGAACCCTCAAAAGAATATCTTGGTAATCAAAGGCACTTTTCCGTTTCATTACGCTTAATGATAATCATACATTTACAATGCAGTAAATTATATACAGTTACTGGAATATTTGTGTTAATTTTATTTCATAATTGTTATAACATCTTTATCCACAACACAATAACATATCGTCCATACATTTACTTTTTCCAGTACAATTGAACTTCCCAATAGCACTGATGCAGCCAATACAATTGCTTACGGGTGTACAATCGCTATCTAAACATGTACAAAATGTACACGAAGGCATCTTCCTACATATTCGATCTAGTAATGGGAAACAACTTTCTGTACACTCCGCATTGGTACATCTGGTGACGACGAAATCTTCTATATGACTTGCTAAATATTCTGGTTTAATTGCTCCGCAAATTGTCGTGATGATGAAACCTGGAATATAAATAAACTAGATAGTGTGTGTCTGTAAGACACGGATGCCCTGTCCCTCTACATTTCGAATTACCATCTATTATTTATGACAGGAAATAGTTTTGAGAATTATTTTAATTACATGTTTATGAAAGTCTCATAATATATTCTGCTTACATTAATCCACACTACTTAATTCTGTTTATAAAATAAGGGACCCAAACACTAAAATTTAACGGCGTCACTCATGCATGAAATGTAAGTCATGTCGACTTATATGTTGGCCATATGTGTTGAACTAAAGAAGACGATTGTAGTTGTAAAGTATCATTGATATATCATCACAGGGTTTTTTTTTTAAAAAATAGACTAAAATGCAAAGTCACTTTACCATAAATTGTAGTTCATAATGACTCAAACGTACATGTAGTTGTACAATACGTAGTTAAGCCATGTTGTACATATTGTACAAGATAGCTTAGCTACGTTTGAGTCGTTATGAACTACAGTTTAGACTATAATTATGAAATATCATTACTACATTCCCACAGATTCTGTAATAAACGCCTAAACTTAAAAAGTTAATCAAAATCACTCAATCATAAAATGTAGGTCACGGTGACTTAGATGTTGCTGAGTTGTGTTGTAATATATAAGATGATTTTAGTTGTGAAATATCAATAAACTACCATTTTTTTTAATTATGTTGTACCATGTAAGATGATTGTAATTGTGAAATATCATCAATATACCACCATAGGTTTTTTAGTAATACATCTAAATGCAAAAATTTAATCAAAGTCACTCAAGCATAACATAAAGGTCATTCTAACTTTTGTTGTACTTCACAAGATGAATGCGTATGTATAATATCATAGAAATGTCTCAATAGATTTCTGAGACGCAATAACTTAACCGGGTCACTTATGCCCGAAATTAGAGTCATAATGACCCAACTAGTAGAAAAATGCATTAATAATGTAAAAGGATTATACTGATGAAGTATCATTGATATAACACCGTGGATTCCTAGGATATGAAATTAAAGGCAAAACATTATCGAAGTCACTCATGCATTAAATGTAAGTCAAAGTGACCAAAATGTTGCTCATCTGTGTTCAGTATTATTTATACAATAGTTGCTTACATAGAAAGCATTATCATGATACATTGACTGCCCTCGCGCCTGATATTGCCTGAAACATTGATAATGCCCGAGCCGCAGGCGAGGGCATTATCAATGTTGAAGGCAATATCTGTCCCGAGGGCAGTCAATGTATCATGACAATGCCCTCTATATAAGCAACTATTGTGTTTATTTCATTGAAGAATATAAATCTGTTGGGTGTGAGTTCCTTACATGTACATGCATGTTGAATACCTCATGATGACCTCTGGATGTGTGTTTATGTTTCTGTCATTACTTTTGGTGCTATTCTTGTATATTGTACATTCAGGGAAGTTCCTCATATATATTCTTTTTTCTACTTCAGGCATTACTGAAAAGAATTTATTATTCGAAATATCCATGCCTACTAAGTACATTAAAAAAGGCACCCTGTTATATAATATTACAACAATACTATTTGAGCAAGTGTTGTTTTTATTTCATTGAAACCAAAATTTCATCTAGAATTGTCTAGAATTTAATTAACAACTGCTGCATCACGTTTGCGTTTTAAAAAGGGGACATAACTCTAAATTGCAAGCAGGCATAACCGTATGGTAATGCCCACGGGCATTATCATGATAATGCCTTCTTGGCATTTTAACGCAGATTAATAAATACCACATTACCATGTTTTAACCAATAAAAACAACTAAATTTTCTCTGATATGAAATAAAAGGGGATTATACTGGTATTATTTCGTCGATATAGCTCAATGGGTTTCTGAGAAAAGTACCTAAACGTAAAAACTTAACCAAGCCGGATGAACTTGCGTACGAACAATGGTAAATAAATATGCCCCTTCCACATTAGTGGACAGGGCATTAATATACGGATATAAAGTACATGTACATGTATATTAACATGAATAAATGTCTAATGGAACTTTAAACTAGAAACAGGAAAATACTGTAGTTTTTTTATTGTTCTGTAGTCGAAAACCAGAGATTTTCTTCTACTGTGTGTCTGAAAATTATCATGTTTTGATAAGAATCTATATTTCTGTGTGTTAATCCAATGCGATAGATAAAGCAAGGTAGATACGTCACAAAAACCCTAATGGAGTTTCCAAACCAAATTATGGGTCTCGCCTGTGTTTGAAGAAATCATCATACAGACAAAAATTGGCAACATCCAATCTTACACATTCGGTACCATAGTCGATGCCAAAGAATGTATGAGAATAAAACAGAATCCAAACGTTTAACAATAATTCAAAACTATTCCGTACAAGATATAAAAAAAAAGTTACAAAGCGTTTATTCTTGCAACGTATCAAATTTTGCACGTTTGGTAACCAATTACACAAATTCAATTACTAGTATCTTTTTTTCAGTGTCCTACCTGTTATAAAATAAAAAGAACTCTGTTAGTCTTTTTCATCATTCTTCTATATACGAATGTAACTGTAATGGAACAAAAGATCATAACTACTTTTTCACACGCGTCATTCCGAAAAAAAATCATTGATGTTAAAAAGTATAATCTATAACCTACTGTAAAGCAATTTTTTTATCTTTGTTGTTACCTAGGCAATAATATTCTTGCCTGATTAATTTAAGACAAAATTCAGAATTTTGTGTTGTAGCGGAACCAGTTATATTTACAACTGTTACAGAGATTGACTCCAATATGGAAAAAAATACAGAAAATATCACATTACAGTGTTAATATTTGCGCTTTTTTTACTTGATTAATTCTTCCGAAAGTAAATTATGCCTCCACGGATATGTGACTTTGTTGAACTTCACAATAGGTGCCGTATACGGAGCAGGAACTGCTTACCCTTCCGGAGCACCTGGGTTCACTCCTGGTTTTTATATGAGTTCGTGTTGTTTATTGTTTTTTAGTTTTCAGTGTTTATTTGTTGTGCGTGTGGTTGTTCATTTGTTTTCCAGGGTTTGTCTGTCCAATGGATTACGTTTTTTTTATTTACTCCTTAGGTATATTTGTCCTCTTTATACGTCACTCTTAAGTATATAACATGAGTAAAACCCTTACAGCGACTTTCAAGATGGAGAAATCAAGAAAGGCGCCATTCGTTGTATATAATGTTCCAGTATTACATGTGTTAGTAAGGTACATAACAGTATTAACAAAACTCGCAAGTCCATAAGACGTGTGACAAAACTGGTATCACACCACTGGAAAATTGCAACCGTAATGGTCCTGACTTGGTACAGGCATTTCAAAAGAAATGGTGGGTTGAATCTAGGTTTTACAGCGCGCCAAACCTCCCGCTTCCATTACGGCATAAAAGTACCAGTGGTGGTAATCAACATAGATATGCTGATGTCAAAGTTGGTAAAGTAGAAACAAAACACCAAGATAAGTTATAAAAAACAATCTTCAATGATAGTAGTAGAACCTCATATCCTTTTTCATCTTACATTATTTGTTCCTTTCGTAATTAACACAAATTTGAATTTCACAGAAATTGGAATAAAACTGCTAAACAAAGACGGTGTTTTCAAACAAAGGCCAAGTTATTGATTTCAATATGCAAAACGTGTATCGACTTGAATAACATTCATCAAATAATGCCATGACCTAAACTTACTCAACTTTTCTGCTGCATTCATTGGTTTTCCGTATCTCCATTTGGTTTGTATGGTAGTGAAATGTGTTTTTTCTGTTGTTTAATTCAAAACACCATTAACGACGGGTATTTTTTTTTCTTAAGGACTAACCATTTGATTTTTAGGCAGGATCAAACTTTTCATCCCCGCCACCTAAAAATCAAATGATGCTCCCATAATCAGTATGTAGGAATGAAATGTTTTATTAAGATTACTAAATAGAAAAAAAATACGGGATGTCCCAAAACTAGAAAATCATACCCTAGAATGTTTGTTGGATTGCCCCCTTGGATTATTTGTCATTGAGTTAACTTGAGTCAACCAATGGATTGATTTGCGAATAATGTTTATACAAAAGTTATCGCCTTTACCGGACTGGCACTGACAAAGTGTTCAATTGATTGATTGATTATTGTTTAACGCCGTGTGGGCGACATTTAAGCCATATCACGGCGAGAACTAGTTAGATTGGTGTTAATTAAAAGACAAAGTGTTCAACAAAGGAACAAAAGGTTCGCTCTGCAGCACAGCTTTCGCGACAAGACTTCTAATATTGATAAAGAAACCTTATTGCACTAAAAACTGACATCAAATTTATGTGTTTTAACATTGATAAAGAAACCTTATTGTACTAAAAACTGACATTAAATTTATGTGTTTTAACATTGATAAAGAAACCTTATAGCACTAAAAACTGACATCAAATTTATGTGTTTTAACATTGATAAAGAAACCTTATTGTACTAAAAACTGACATCAAATTTATGTGTTTTAACATTGATAAAGAAACCTTATTGCACTAAAAACTGACATCAAATTTATGTGTTTTAACATTGATAAAGAAACCTTATTGCACTAAAAACTGACATCAAATTTATGTGTTTTAACATTGATAAAGAAACCTTATTGCACTAAAAACTGACATCAAATTTATGTGTTTTAACATTGATAAAGAAACCTTATTGTACTAAAACCTGACATCGAATTTATGTGTTTTAGCAATGATAAATATTATTCTAAGTTCTTATATGAAACCTTATTGCACTAAAAACTGATATCGAATTTATATGTTTAATTTAAGCTTTGAGCAGTTTGGAATAAGTGAGAGGAATGGATGTAAAATTGACACAGATTTTTACAGGAAGGTTGAGGTGAGATGGCTTAAAATACCCTACATCTGTTACACTGTTTATACTGCCTGTATCTATATACAAATCATACCATTATTTTTTTACTGCTACAGGCAAAGCAATATATATCATTCCCTAAAACCATTAACAATATCTGCAGCATATGCATGGAATTTTTATGTAATCTAAACTTATTATTTCAAACAATTTTTTTTTAATTTATTACCGACAAAAATTTTGAAAAAAACAAATGATTTACCATATGATTTAAGAAGTTACTAAGGGCAAAAAAAGTATATGATTTGACAAGTTACAAAGGCCGAAAAAGGTATAAGACACTGTCTAATTTTTGTGAAGTAGATGCTTTTTTTTTGTAATTCTTTATTTTTAAAGCCCATTTTTTCTTTTTGTCGTTATACGTATTATACAAAACACAACGAAAGAACAAATTTATTTTCATTCTCTGCCCTAATAGATATATCGATCAGAATAAATGTGCTTGACATTTTTTTGAGTATGTAAGCGGGAAAAGAGAAAGTAAAAGAATGAAAAATAAAAACAACCGGACATTCATATTTTCCATATACATATTGGTCAATATACAAGTTTAATTTACCAAAAACAAATACATAAAAGGGGGATATAGAATACCGCAGTATTTTAGATATACATATAAAAAATAAGAAAATAAATGTCCTGAAATAAAATTATAGTTATCTCCGTTTCCTAAAAAAAAGAGCAGTCTTTGAAGCATACCATTTATTTTCCATTTTATCCTTATCTGCAGGAGGCCTATCAAAGGATGCTGCTAATAGTTCAATATTATATGTATGTTTTAGCATATTAACGACTCCTGAAACTGAAGGAAATGTTGCATTTACCCGACTTGAGTAAATATAATATTTTATAAGAATAACAAACAAGTTTGCTGTATTATCAATATTTTCAGATCCAGGTAAAATTTCGTGTACAGTGTTTGGAATTTGTATATTGCATTGGATCTGAAATAAATCAGACATTTCTATCCAAAAATTTCTAATCACTGGACAGGTGAGAGATAGTTTCTTTGCTTCGTTGTAGAAAGTACACAACTGTGTTTCTTTTAGCTTGATTTATATAAGAATGCATTAGTGCAGAGAAATCTATGTACAATTTTATACTGGAATGGTATAAATTTAATATTCTTAGTGATATTGAAGGGTAAATGATAAACAAAATTTCAGTTTTCTATTTCAGAATCTAATTCTGTGTTCCATTTGCCTTCTTGATATTTTTGTTCTTCGGAGTACATACAGAGATATTTACTATAAAAAAACCGGCAAGATTTCTTATGCGTTTTAATATATTCTAAGTTCTTATTTGAAATACCTAATAATTTATTTGCAGTTCAATTTTTATCTTTCCACAATTTTGGTATCATATGTAAAATGGAGTAGTGCTGCAAATAACTGACATTGATGTTGTATTTGGCACATAACTCTTGACATGATAAAAACTTGTTATTAAATCATTAACAAAGAAAATTCCAGCTTCCCACCACCTTTCGTAAAAAATGGTCTCCTTATTTATCTTTAATTTAGTATTAAGCCATATGGATTGGTTAAAACTGCCTTCTCATGCAGTCTCAATAGTATTATTATTCAAAACTTCCAACTTAACAGTATCTCTCCAAAAAATTGTTAAAATATTTTGAAAGCTCAATAATTCCATCAGGCGACATTAACCATATCTTTTCTGCCCCAAATTTATTATATTTATATATTAGGAGATTTTCCAAGGTGGTAAATTCAGAGGCTCTAAAAGTCTATTTATCCATGTCATCTTAAGGAAATAGATAAAAGACAAAAGATGTGGTAATTTTAATCCACGATTTTCATATTATCCTATTATAACATTTCTTCTAACTTTGTCTGGTTTTCCTGACCACAGAAAACCAAAGAAAATGTTTTGTAACTCATTTATAGTCTTTACTAGGAGGATTTGACAGGACAGTGAAAGACTGAATTAGTATTGGTAGAGCTATTGATTTTATTAGAATAATTTTACCAATACAGGATTAGTTTCTATAAATCCACGAGTCACGTATATATTTGACTCTAGGAATCTTTTCTTCACGATTGATAAGTGTTTTATTTTCATTAAATAAATCGAACTTAATGCCAAGAAGTTTAAACTTTCCTGTCTGATTCCAATTCAGATTTATTTCTGGTACAAGTTTATCCTTAGAAGTAATCTTTGAACCAATCCATATCTAAATTAGCCCTCAGACCATCACATTCAGAGATTTTTTTAAAGATATGCAGACATTTTTTAAGGAATTCTCATCATCATCTAAAATTAAAGTTGAGTCAAGCATATTGACTTAATAAATACCCAGAATTATTTATTTTCATACCATTTATTTTTCTGGATCACTTTTTATGGCAGCGCTCATTAGTACACCTTACAAAATAAAAAGATAGGGATATAAAGGATCGTCTTGTCTTACACCTCTTTTCAAAGAAATTGGAACAATGTCTATTATTAAGTAGATGCTTCTTGCTACTCCTAACCAACAATTACACTTCTATCACAGTAGATCGGATACAAAATCGAATACAAGGAAATCAATTGATATCTTTCGACATAAACTAATACTATTACTTTCTCTTGCCTAGGAAGCGTTTGGTTATTGATTCAAATTTTCATTATATTTTCGGCTCTGAACACTGACGATGAGACAAAAAATGTTCAAATAAGCATATACAGCGCAAACTTTTTATTTAATGTTATCAGTTGAACAATGCCAGTGGGGACACATAAAAAGATGCATTTGATTTTTCATTTTTCATTTTTCATCTTGTATATTTAAAACTTTCATCATATTTGTATATAACTATGGACTATTTATGTCTGAAATAAATTATTATCTTCATTATTATTATTATTATTATTATTTCAGTGGAACGTTAAAGTGGTGAGTTGTCGTCAAGTTGGTTAATTATTCATTATTATTCCTTATTCGTTACTTATTCCTTATTCCTTATTCGCTACTTATTCGTTACTCATTCCTTATTCATTGTTCGTTACGCTTAACAGGATCTCAGTCGAGCGCGGAGATGGGGGCATACACGCCAACAGGGTAATTTCACCTCCATGAACCAATAACTAACACCAGAGACAAGAAAATGAAAGAAAAGAAATCATTAAAAAGGGGCAACGTATAAAAACGAAGAAGGAGCGAATACGTAGCGAATAAGTAACATGGTATCGGTCGAGCGAAGAAATGGTACATATGCGTTTACAGGGTTATTTGACTTTCCAATCGTCAACTTTCCATTTTTGAGTGGCAATATTCCAGAAGCGCCGGCGTATGGAGTATATTTTTCACAACTCATACGTTATTCCAGAGCTTGTGACATATACATTGACTTCCTGGACAGAGCCCGCCTCCTGACAGAAAAGTTGCTCAGACAGGGGTACGTTACTCCTAAGCTGAAGTCATCCTTATTAAAGTTTTATGGGCGTCATCATGACTTGGTTGACAGGTATGAAAAAACCGTTTCCCAAATGAAAATGGACCTGTTCCATTGATATTATCGCTTCCTCATACCGGATTTCACATGGGCAGCATGGCGGGTGTCCTGCAGGAAGCAGAGACTGCTTACTCTTCCGGAGCACCTGAGTCTACCCCCGGTTTTTTGGTGGGGTCCATGTTGTTCATACGTTTTTAGTTTTTAATTCTAGTGCATGTATTGTTTTGGTCTTGTCTTCGTTGTTCTCCGGAGTTTCTCAGTTGTAACGATTTTCTCTCCTCCGAATATCCCTTTGGTATTTCTTGACTTTACTTATTTCAACTCTAGGAACACAGAACGAACACCAGAGACAAGAAAATAAAAGAAAACAAATCATTAAAAAGGGGCCATGTATAAAAAAAAAAACGAACAAGGAACGAATAAGTAACAGGGTATCAGTCGAGCGCACAAACTGGTACATAAGCGCTTACAAGGTTATTTCAACTCTAAATAACACTTTAAATTTGTTAAATACAAAACACCCTTTTGTTACTGCATTTAAATGACAGTTATCATAAGTGTTCTGTAACGATTATGATAAATAGCTCTAATAACGCGAAACTGGTGTATGGGATGTCAAAATGAAATTAAAGGATAGAAATATGTCAGATGTATCACACAACCATGGTCTTACAATTAGTTGACACCTCATAAAACTATGTAACTTTAGATTTGAAAAGTACTTGATCATAAAGTTTTTCGATAAACACTAAAATGTAAAAGTCGTAAAACCTTTATAAAATTAATGCAGATGGTTGATAGGATCTGAAATGTGCTCTAACATTCAACGAACCCTCAAAACAATATCGGACTATCTTGGTAACCAAAGGCACTTTTCCGTTTCATTACACTTAATTTTAATCATACATTTACAATGCAGTAAAATATATACAGTTACAGGAATATTTGTGTTAATTTTATTTTATAATTGTTATAACATCTTTATCCACAACACAATAAAATATCGTCTATACATATACTTTTTCCAGTACACTTGAACTTCCCAATAGCGCCGATGCAGCCAGCACAATTGCTTACGGGTGTACAATCGCTATCTAAACATGTACAAAATGTACACGAAGGCACCCTCCTACATACTTGACCTATTAATGGGGAACAACTTTCTGTACACTCCGCATTGGTACATCTGGTGACGACGAAATCTTCTATATGACTTGCTAAATATTCTGGTTTAATTGCTCTGCAAATTGTCGTGATGATGAAACCTGGAATATAAATAAACTAGAGAGTGTGTGTCTGTAAGACACGGATGTCCCGTCCCTCTACACTTCGAATTACCATCTATCATTTATGACAGGAAATACTTTTGAGAATTATTTTAAATATATGTATATGAAAGTCTCATGATATATTCTGCTTACATTAATCCATACTACTTAATTCTGTTTATAAAATAAGGGACCCAAACACTAAAATTTAATGGCGTCACTCATGCATGAAATGTAGGTCATGTTAACTTATATGTTGGCCATATGTGTTGAACTAAAGAAGACGATTGTAGTTGTAAAGTATCATTGATATATCATCACAGGTTTTTTTTTATTAAATAGACTAAAATGCAAAGTCACTCTACCATAAATTGTAGTTCATAATGAAGCTATGTTGTACAATATGACTTTAATTGTGAAATATCATTTCTACATTTCCACAGATTCTGTAATAAAACACCTAAACGCAAAAAGTTAATCAAAATCACTCAATCATAAAATGTAGGGCAAGGTGACTTAGATGTTGCTGAGTTGTGTTGTAATATATAAGATGATTTTAGTTGTGAAATATCAATAAACTACCATTTTTTTTCATTATGTTGTACCATGTAAGATGATTGTAATTGTGAAATATCATCAATATACCACCATAGGTTTTTTAGAAATACATCTAAATGCAAAAATTTAATCAAAGTCACTCAAGCATAACATAAAGGTCATTCTAACTTTTGTTGTACTTCACAAGATGAATGCATATGTATAATATCATTGAAATGTCTCAATAGGTTTCTGAGACGCAATAACTTAACCGGGACACTTATGACCAAAATTAGGGTCATAATGACCCAACTAGTAGAGAAATGCATTAACAATGTAAAAGGATTATACTGATGAAGTATTATTGATATATCACCGTGGATTCCTGGGATATGAAATTAAAGGCAAAACATTATCGGAGTCACCCATGCATTAAATGTAAGTCAAAGTGACCAAAATGTTGCTCATCTGTGTTCAGTATTATAAGGGGATTATACTGGTATAATGTCGTCAATATAGCTCAATGGGTTTCTGTACCTAAACGTTAAATCTTAACCAAGCTGGATGGACTTACGTACGAACAATGGTAAATAAATATGCCCCTTCCACATTAGTGGACAGGGCATTAATATACGGATATAAAGTACATGTACATGTATATTAACATGAATAAATGTCTAATGGAACTTTAAACTAGAAACAGGAAAATACGGTATTATTTTTATTGTTCTGTAGTCGAAAACCAGAGATTTTCTTCTACTGTGTGTCTGAAAATTATCATGTTTTGTTAAGATTCTATATTTCTCTGTGTTAATCCAATGCGATAGATAAAGCAAGGTAGATACGTCACAAAAACCCTAATGGAGTTTCCAAACCAAATTATGGGTCTCGCCTGTGTTTGAAGAAATCATCGTAGACAAAAATTGGCAACATCCAATCTTACACTTTCAGTCCCATAGTCTATGCCAAAGAATGTATGAGAATAAAACAGAATCCAAACCTTTAACAATAATTCAAAACGATTCCGTACAAGATATTAAAAAAAAGTTACAAAGCGTTTATTCTTGCAACGTATCAAATTTTGCACGTTTGGTAACCAATTACACAAATTCAATTATCTTTTTATCAGTGTCTTACCTGCTATAAAAAGCAAAAGAACTCTATTAGTCTTTTTCATCATTCTTCTATATACGAATGTATCTGTAATGGAATAAAAGGTCATAACTACTTTTTCACACGCGTCATTCCGAAAAAAAATCATTGATGTTAAAAAGTATAATCAATAACCTACTGTAAAGCAATTTTTTTTATCATTTTTGTTACCTAGGAAATAATATTCTTTCCTGATGAATGTAAGACAAAATTCAGAATTTTGTGTTGTAGCGGAACTAGTTATATTTACAACTGTTACAGAGATTGACTCCAATATGGAAAAAAACAGAAAATATCACATTACAGTGTTAATATTTGCTCTTTTTTTACTCGGTTAATTCTTCTGAAAGTAAATTATGCCTCCACCGATATGTGACTTCCACCGGAATGACTTTGTTGAACTTCACGTGTTGTTCATTGTTTTTTAGTTTTCACTGTTTATTTGTTGTGCGTGTGGTTGTTCATTTGTTTTCCAGGGTTTGTCTGTCCAATTTATAACGTTTTTTATTTACTCATTACGTATATTTGTCCTCTTTATATGCCACTCTAAAGTATATAACATGAGTAAAACCCTTACAGCGACTTTCAAGATGGAGAAATCAAGAAAGGCGCCATTCGTTGTATATAATGTTCCAGTATTACATGTGTTAGTTTTAACCTCATATCCTTTTTCATCTTACATTATTTGTTTCTTTTGTAATTAACACAAATTTGAATTTTACAGAAATTGGAATAAAACTGCTAAACAAAGACGGTGTTTTCAAACAAAGGCCAAGTTATTGATTTCAATATGCAAAACGTGTATCGACTTGAATAACATTCATCAAATAATGCCATGACCTAAACTTACTCAACTTTCCTGCTGCATTCGTTGGTTTTCCATATCTGCATTTGGTTTGTTTGGTAGTGAAATGTGTATTTTCTGTTGTTTAATTCAAAACACCATTAACGACGGGTTTTTTAAGGACTGACCATTTGATTTTTAGGCAGGATCAAACTTTTCATTCCCGCCACCTAAAAATCAAATGATGCTCCCATAATCAGTATATAAGAATGAAATGTTTTATTAAGATTACTAAATAGAAAAAAAATATGGGATGTCCCAAAACTAGAAAATCATACACTTGAAATGGATTGCTTCCTTGGATTATTTCTCATTGATTTAACTTGAGTCAACCAATGGATTGATTTGCGAATAATGTTTATACAAAAGTTATCCTTTGCCGGACTGGCACTGACAAAGTGTTCAATTGATTGATTGATTATTGTTTAACGCCGTGTGGGCGACATTTAAGCCATATCACGACGAGAACTAGTTAGATTGGTGTTAATTAAAAGACAAAGTGTTTAACAAAGGAACAAAAGGTTCACTCTGCAGCACAGTTTTCGCGACAAGACTTCTAATATTGATAAAGAAACCTTATTGCACCAAAAACTGACATCAAATTTATGTGTTTTAACATTGATAAAGAAACCTTTTTGCACTAAAAACTGACATCGAATTTATGTGTTTTAACATTGATAAAGCAACCTTATGGTACTAAAAACTGACATTAAATTTATGTGTTTTAACATTGATAAAGAAACCTTAATGCACTAAAAAATGACATGCAATTTATATGTTTAATTCATACTAGTATAAGCAATAAAGCTTTGAGCAGTTCGGAATAAGTGAAACGAATGGATGTAAAATTGACAGACTTTTACAGGAAGGTTGTGGTGAGATGGCATAAAATACTAGAATACCTGTTACACTGTTTATACTGCCCGTATCTATATAAAAATTATACCATTATTTTTTTTACTGCTAAAGGCAAAGCAATATATTCCCTAAAAACATTAACAATATCTGCAGCATATGCATGGAATATAGGTGATTTATGTAATTTTACTTAAATTTTATCTACATTTATTATTTCAAACTATTTTTTTTAATTTATTACCGATAAAAATTTTGAACAAACAAATGGCTTACCATATGATCTAAGAAGTTACAATGGCCGAAAAAGGTATAACAAGACACTCTGATTTTTGTTAAGTAGATGCTTTTTTGTAATTCTTTATTTTTAAAGCCCATTTTTCTTTTTTCATTATACGTATTATATAAAACACAATGAAAGAACAAATTTATTTTCATTCTCTGCCATAATAGATATATCATTCATTTTGGAGGAGATTGAGGGCAGATATGAAATAAATTGTCACATGGAAGTATTTTTAATTGATTTTAATCGTGGCAGGGGTATGAAATCCAAAATGGCGGCTTATATCCCTTTAGGATTTTTTAGTATACAGACGTGGATAGTGTATAGCACATTGATAATAAACGCAGAATATTCGTTGTAATAGTAAATATTTATTAAAAGTACTCATGAAATAAACAACAACAAAAAATATAAAATGAAAAAGAAATAAATATCCAGAAGCTTAAAGTCGGGCCCCTGTGTATCAGTCGAGCGCAGAAACTGGTACATTTTGTACATATGCGTTTGCAGGGTTATTTCAATTCCACGAACCCAGAACTAACACCAGAGACATGAAAAGAAAAGAAAAGAAATCATTAAAAAAGGAATAAGGAATAAGTAACGAATAAGGAATAAGGAATAAGTACCTAACTTGACGACCCTGCTTGACGACTCAAGTACTTAGAATACAACTAGACTGTGGTCCGGCATGAAATGGACACTAATCAAAAATTACAATGACATATTTTATCTCCTTTAAACTATCAATAGTTCAGGCTCTTACTCTTTAGTTGTAATTCTGGAGTCATTTTGTTATTTGAAAACCTGCTGTACATATATAGTAGAGCAGATGATTGATTTTAGTCTATAAATTAAGGAAATAGTTGCTAATCCCCAGTAAGTCCCCTTAGTATATAGAACATTCGCTATCTTTACTTCTCTTTATCTTTCCATGGTTTAGTTTCTTATTGCATGTCTTCACTGTTCAAATTCAGAACACAGAAATAAACAAGTAATGTCTCCTCAGTAGTATTCTAAACTGAAAACCAAAACAATAACCGAAAACATTTAAAAATTAAAATGCAAACATGCCAAAAAATAAAGCCAAAGTCATATGTAGATACAGCTATACGTCGAGTAGAACGGAAGAAAAGAATCAACATTTGTCCACCCCTCAACCCTTCTATTGCGGGAGTAACAATCTCATGAAACATAATTAAAAAAACTCTTACCCAGATATATGTTGCACTAGCATTTGCATGAATGCATGTAAAATTGTAGATACAAATTGTTTACAGGTTTATAGTTCTCTTGATATATGGGTCTAAAAACTAATATTCACAATCACAGCTCTGTAACATTTGTCATTACTGTAAACAAATTTTATAATAATTAATTTCTTGATGCATTATAGTAGTATAGGGGACAGTTTAAGTCGCACTTGTGGTGCCGGATATGACGTCTGCGCATGTATAGGCGAAACCGGAAGTGGACTGAACGCATGTGCAACCGAAAGTAGTGGATTTTCCCGCCAGTTTCCATTATTTGTTTACGGAAGTGACGCCAGTCACGGATTGGGACCCGATGTGTCGCCTCGGCATGCTTGACCGGTTTTCGGATTGGATTATCTCCCCTTTTCCCGCGATTCTCGGTCGTCTCCGGGTCTTTCATCCTTCTGTATAGGGTAAGGGTCTCGCATCGAGTGTCGAGGGACTGATGCTCTCACTGTTATGTCGAAGTCGAGAGTATACGAAGTACAGCGGTAGTGTTGGATTATCTCCCTCTTTTCCCGTGCTTTTCACCACGGGTGATGTTTTCCGTTCGTTCAGGGGAGGACCAAAGATAGGATTGGATTATGTCCACTTAACTCCAGCTGATGCTGTCACCATTAGGTCAATGGGGTGTCCTTAGCAACCGCCTTAGCAACGGCGGTCCATTTCATTGCTCTATGCCACTCTTCGCTTTTCTTCTCTTGCTCCGTGCTGCTCTTCTCTTGCTCCATGCTGCTCTTCTTTTGCTCATCACTGCTCTTCACTTGCTCATCGCTGCTCTTCTCTTGCTCACTGCTGCTCATCGCTGCTCTTCTCTTGCTCATCTTTTGCTCATCGCTGCTCATCTCTTGCTCATCGCTGCTCTTCGCTGCTCATCTCTTGCTCATCGCTGCTCTTCTCTTTCTCGTCGCTGCTCTTCTCTTGTTCCGTGCTGCTCATCGGTGCTCTTCTCTTGCTGCGTGCTCTCCATCGTTGCTCTTCAGTAGTATATATAGTGCTGTTTTAGTCAACCTAAAAACCTAAGTTTCTAAGGTTCCAAGATGGCGGCCAACCAACTTCCGGTTTACAAGGATCCAAGGTAGCGACCGGATTAAGTTGTCGGAAAGGATTAAGTTGTCATTTCGCAAGCCAAACTAATGGAAATCAACCCTAAGACTCGAAATAGAAAACCCCGACCACCGATCAAGAATGTAGAAGGTTTTGCAATATATTTCGACCAATGAGAAGAACAGGCCCCTACGCATTTTCAACCAATCACATATATAAGTGTTTTCACCTATGTAATGAGCAACTTATACAAATCAACATTCATAAAAAGAAACTGACCTCGGTAGACGTGCAGGATCGATTTGTCCGCTCAACTGGTGCACTGCGGAAGCATTTACTATCCTGACGTTTGAGAGTTTCAACGCGTATCCCATCGGTTGTAAATCTCTGCCATACCGACGTAAGCGTCGAAGACCGTCTCGCAAGGACCGACACTTTCCGTTACAGTTGATTTTTCCGTTAGAAAACAATAGACAACTACCACCTATTTTCGAGTTTGTGTGTCAGATTGCAGAGATCGAATGTACATCTCAAGTCTCCTTGAATGACTACGTTCGTCAGTTGCATTCTAAACGATCAGTCAGATCTTCGCAATTGGACCTACAAAGAGCTTCAACGAAGGTGGAAAACGCTTTGGGTTCTCTTCTCAACAGGACCATTAACAGTTGTCGAACTTTGTTCCTTTCTGTGTTTTGATACAGGATTTCTTCCCTCAGTTCGTCGTTGAGAATCAACTACATGTTCGACGGGAGTTTCGGCAATAATCTGACGAAATTCTTGGTCAGCTTCTTTTTATCGCGTGTGTCCATGTGGAAAATGTGTGTTGAAGTGAAGGATTTATATAAGTTCCTCATTACATAGGTGAATACAATTATATATATGATTCTTGAAATTTATGCGTAGGGGCCTGTTCTTCTCATTGGTCGAAATATATTGCAAAATCTTCTACATTCTTGATCGGTGGTCGGAGTTTTCTATTACGAGTCTTGGGAGGGGATTTCCATTAGTTTGGCTTTGTCGAAATTACAGCTTAATCCTTTCCAACAACTTAATCCTTTCCGACAACTTAATTCTTTCCGACAACTTAATCCGGTCGCCATCTTGGATCCTTGTAAACCGGAAGTTGATTGGCCGCCATCTTGGAACCTTAGAACCTTGGGTTTTTAGGTTGACTAAAACAGCACTATATATACTACTCTCTTCTCTTGCTCATTGCTGCTCATCGCTGCTCTTCTCTTGCTAATCTCTGCTCATCTTTTGCTCATCGCTGCTCATCGCTGCTCTTCGATGCTCTTCTCTTGTTCATCGCTGCTCATCGCTGCTCATCTCTCGCCCTTCTCTTCCTCATCGCTGCTCATCTCTTGCTCATCGTTGCACTTCTCTTGCTCATTACTGCTCTTCTCTTGCTCATCTCTTGCCCTTCTCTTCCTCATCTCTGCTCATATCTTGCTCTTCGTTGCTCTTCTCTTTCTCATTGCTGCTCATGGATGCTTTTTTCTTGCTCATTGCTGCTCATCGCTGCTCATCTCTTGCTCATCGCTGCTGTCCTCTTGCTCATTGCTGCTCATCTCTTGCTCCGTGCTGTTCATCGCTGCTCTTCTCTTGCTCCGTCCTGCTCATCGATTCTCTTCTCTTGCTCCGTGCTGCTCATCTTTTGTACATCGCTTCTCACTGCTGCTCGTCGCTGCTCTTCTCTTGCCCATCGATGCTCATTTCTTGCTCATCGTTGCTCTTCTCTTGCTCATTGCTGCTCATTTCTGCTGAGTACTGCTCATCGCTGCTCTTCTCTTGCTCATCGCTGCTCATTGCTGCTCATCGCTGCTGAGTACTGCTCATCGCTGCTCTTTGCTGTTCTTCTCTTGCTCATCACTACTCATTGCTGCTCATATCTTGCTCATCGTTGCTCTTTTCTTGCTCATTGCTGCTCATCGATGCTCTTCTCTTACTCATCGCTGTCCATCGTTGCTCTTCTCTTACTCATCACATATCATACTTGGTGTTAAACATTATAATTGTCTACCGATTTTGATAGTTTTCAGTGGCTGATCCAGGTGGGGGTTTTAGGAGCGTACTCTCACTCTTTGAAAACTAAACCCGAAAATTGCTTGGACTTATTTTTTTTAATTTTATTAGGTCTTTCCACTTTTCGCGGAAAGACCTTTTTTTTTCTTCTGATTATTTTTTTTTTCTTCTGCCGTCTGAGATGCTTTTTTGTCTTACAACATATCGAATGGATTTTTGGCCAATGATGTTGTACAGTAATGGGGGTTTCAAAACTCACCCTATATGACCGGACACTTATTCTTATAGGAGTTATCTCCCTGCGTCCCCTTTTTCTTGTTATCGCTATATCTCTAAAACCGTAAAAGATATCGACCCAAAATCTTTTGCAATGTCTTCAGTGTATCTGTGCGCAACTTTGTTCCATGGTCGGAAAGGATCTGACGACATTTCGTAGGAGTTACTTCCCTTCAAACGACTTTCACTTTTGGTGTATCATACAAATTGTTATTTAGAGTTGAGATATCAACATGAAACTTTGTATTTACCGTCCATGACCCCTAACAAGTAAAATGAGGTCAAGATCAAAGGTCAAGGTCAAGTTCTAAATTTTGACTTTTGCTTGTTATCGCTTCTCCACCGAAACGGTAAAAGATAGCTGATAAAAAGTAATGGAGAAAATGTTAAGGACGTTGAGACCTAGCTTTGTTACATTTGCATAAAAGTTGTATGACGTCATTTTATAGGCGTAATTGCCGTTAGAACGTTTAAATTTGCGGTTTTTCGTTTATTTCTCAACAATGGTACATGATAAAGGCATGGGGTCTTTTGTTTTGACATCAAGGATTGATAACCTTCAAATTGGCATCAAGGTCAAAGGTCAAGGTCAAGTTCTAAATTTTGACTTTTGCTTGTTATCGCTTCTCCTATGAAACGGTAAAAGATAGCTGATAAATTGTAATGGAGAAAATGTTAAGAACGTTGAGACCTAGCTTTGTTACATTTGAGAAAAAGTTGTATGACGTCATTTTATAGGCGTAATTGCCCCTAGAACGCTTAAATTTTCGTTTTTCGTTTATTTCTCAACAATGGTACATGATAAAGGCATGGGGTCTTTTGTTTTAACATCAGGGATTAATATTCTTCAAATTGGCATCAAGGTCAAAGGTCAAGGTCAAGTTCTATTATTTGACATTTGCTTGTAGATAGCCAAGGAAATGTAATGATGAAAATGTTTAGGACATTGATGCGCAACTTTGTTACATTTGAGTTAAAGTTGTATGACGTCATCTTTTGAGAGTAATTGCGCCTAGAACGTTCAAACTTAAGGTTTTTCGTTTATAACTTGACAATGGTACATAATAATGGCATGGGGACTTCTAAAATGACCTCAACAACCAATGACCTTGAAAAAGGTCACAAGGTCAAAGGTCAAGGTCATGACCTATATTACGTATTTTGCATTTTTTCACACTTTATAAGTTTTTTTCAGATTTTTAAAGCTATTGAAAGCGTGAAATTCAGGCACTACTTTTGATGACGTCATTTCTGGCAACGTTATTATTTCTGTAGACGTTTTTAGACGTTTTGGATCTATTGGAATGTTAATTAATGTGACAATGTTACAACCCATGAAAACGTCTAGAATTGTCAATTTATAAGGTCACATTAATGACGTTTTTGATTTTTATAGTGCAAAACAGTATAATTCATCACAAACATTTAGTTAACCAGAAATAAACATTTTTCTTAGTTATTCAAACTAGCAGTCCATATATTTTTTTAACAATTGTGAAATTACCTATCATATCAAACCAGAAGTGATATTTGTAATACGGGAAGTAGCATAATACCTCCCTTATTTCAATACATAGAACCATATATCTTTGAAATCACTGAAAGTTTAGCTATGCTCTAAAACCAACAATTACATTTTAAACCTCATTTTTTTTTATCAACAAATCTGCAATTGAGGTGGAAAGACCTTCAATTGTTCTCTGAACAATTGGTTTTTAATTTTATTTTATTTTTATTTATTTTTTTTTTTTTTTTTTTTTTTTTGATACCATGTTATCGTTCGAACTGCCGTTTGCCCTGAATTCTCTTGACTTTTAGATGTATTGCCTGTATTTGAAGGTCTATACATATTAGAAAATGTCCCTAGAAACAATGTCATCATAAAAGTAATATTGACTAAAACGTTTTTGCCAGTTGGGATGAATTTGGCCATTTCCTCTGAAATTATGTAACCGGTCGACAATTAAGATATCCAAAACCAGTTTAAGGGTTCTATACTCGTTTATTCCCGCAATAATAATATATCCTATAACATATAATAAAGACAATACTAAGTACAATTGACAAAGACAATACACATAAAACATATAATGGACTAAGGGGAATAACTCGAATCTGTGATTTATTCCTTACCAGTATAAAAATAAAGTTATATTTAACAATACCTAATTTCAGTCTGAATGAAATATACCAAAATTACTTGTTTTATATGTGAAATATATATATATCTTATTTGCATCTCATATTTTATAATCAGTTGCCTAATAATAATAATATATACTCGGTGTCCAATTACACCTTGTAAAAGTACTGTGTACTATTACTATATATGTTGTATATTTCAAATAATTAACACACGAAAATTACATAAACTAATTAAAACACAAATATCAAAAGACAGTTACATTACACACACAAAACACAGAACACTGCTTACCATGTATATGGTACGCAGGTCAAGTGGGCGATATGGAACCTTCCCACTACAGTATAGCCTGCATATGGTCTACCATAACAAGTATCTTAGACCTGAATAAAACAAATATTAACATTCATAAGTCCATTGGACTATTTACATACATTCATAATATAAATATTTACTTGAAATATTACTAAAACAATTTAGCACATCTTCATATTGAATATCAGGTATTGGTTAAAAATCTAGATCCTATGTAATTAAAAATATAGAACTACTTTATTTATGCTCAAGTTTATGTAACAATAATGTTTTAAAAAGAATTTATCAATATTAATTATCCTCAACACTTTCTTTCTCTCATTCAAACTACACATTCACGTTTCATTCATTCAGAGATGTTAGTTTTGTTAGGAATGTATGATAACTGACCTTATTTGGAAGAAAAATATGTATTCAAAACTATTTATAATTATATATATCAAAATGTCTATGGCTTGTATTAATTCATCTCTACACAGCCATTATAGGGGCCTCGGTGGCCGAGTGGTCTAGGTAGTTCCCACGTTCATTCCAATACAAGTTTGTAGGAACGAAAGTGGATACAAAACCCTGACTTTGGAGGATGATTTAAAATAAATAACGAAATTTTCGATAACTTGTTTTTGAATACAATAATATGACATATATAACGTGGTTTTGAACATAAATAATTTGATCATTGAATTTTGCAACGTTTTGAATCCCATAGACATCTTACTTGTATTAAAATATTTAACAATCCCATAAAAATTTACAGGTACACCGATGACTTTTGTGGAAAATGGGCTAACGATGTAGTAACCACCATATACTTGCAGCCAAAGAAGGAAGACCGTTGACTTACATAACTTTAAACACATTCCGTCTTTTTTCATTCTTTTCCGTGTAAATGTACATGTAATATAAATGTATATATAGTGGGAATGATTCCATATCCCCTTTATACATTATCAACATTGTTCACCTTTACATAAGTTTGTTGAAATCCGTCATATAAAACAAGAATTATCCAGAAATCTAGAAGAACGGAGCATTAACTAACGATCTAAACAAATCATCATGACTTGGTTGACAGGTATGAAAAAAACCGTTTCCCAAATGATAATGGACCTGTTCCATTGATTTTATCCCTTCCTCATACCGGATTTGACATGGGCAGCATGGCAGGTGTCCTGTAGGAAGCAGAGACTGCTTACTCTTCCGGAGCACCTGAGTCTATCTCCGTTTTTGGTGGAGTCCATATGTTTTTAATTTTTAATTGTAATGCATGTATTGTTTTAGTTTTGTCTTCGTTGTTCTCCGGAGTTTCTCATTTGTTTCGATTTTTCCCTCCTTCGAATATCCCGTTGGTATTTCTTGACTTTACATATAACAAGCATCTCGTAAGCACATAATTATATAATAAAAATTTTAAAAACTCGCAAATTCCAAATTCCTTGCCTACAACACACATTTCTCAATTAACCATCCGTTGAAAGCCAAAAACAATGACCAAATGATTGTGAGAAATTAAATAAAATTACAAAACAGAAAAAATAGAAAAATCAAGTACTTTTAGATGGGACTTTAACTAAAACTACAACCAAGAACAACAACGTTGTACAATTTTCAGGATGCGTCGATTCTATGCTTCTCCGAATACTAATCCGTTTTCTTTCCACGAGTTTCTGTCTGGCCATAAATATTGTCAGGATTTAAAGTACTTTAAATAGTATAGAAATTCTGTCACAGCTCGTATCAGTCCAGAATAGGTAAGAAAAGGATTAATTAGAGGCAAAATACGCACATCCCTGAAGAAACAGCACTTTTTCAAAAGTTCGCATCCTTTATTGATCAGTTTCTAATCATCGAGTTTAGTGGTATAATTTGTATCATTAAAGTAAGGTTTGCCGAAGTAAAATATACAAACTTAGTTTCTGGTCTGTATTCATATTTATAACCTGTTATATTTAATAAAACGTATCACAAAATACCGAAATAAATTTGAATGAGGAAAGTAGAGACATTTATCAAAATTAGTAATAAAAAGACCGGAACATAAATTAATACATTGACGTTTGTGTATTCTTCGGTGATGCTGAATAGGGTACCAAGCCAAAAATGTTATATTTCCGGCGTTTTTAATAATCGCTTGTCCGGTAACGTCTTCTTTAGCGAATATTAAGATTTCCCGCCATCTAGAATTCACTTAAGTGATCATGTTTCAGTATATTGTTAAATATTTGATGATCTATTTATGATTTAAGAAGCCACATCGACACATTGATGTTTTGTTAATATTATTTTCTCATAATTATGGCAGATGTCACAGGGCTTAGGCGGAAATCTCTTTTGTTTGCAGGAGAAGGTATTCTAGCTGATAGCAGGGGCGTTTCCAGGATATTTGAAAGGGGGGGGGGGCGTACAATAAAACTTTTGCCGAGGGGAGCGAGTTGAAACTTTTTTTGGACCTTTTTTTTGCTAAAAAAACATAAAATAATTGTGAAATGCACTAATGTAACGGTTCCTGACTTGCTTTAAAAAGAAATCAGAGTATGTGTTTAATTAATGAATATGATAAATTGCCATATTCAATACAATATAAGTAGATTACGATAGTTTTTTTTTTGGAAAAGGGGGAGGGGGCGTACGCCCATTACGCCCTCACCTGGACCCGCCCCTGGATAGTGATATACATAAAAATTTAAGACAGTCGTATAGTAATGTTACAGTAGTCGTAGAGTGGGTCCTGACAAAGAAACATTTAGAGATCTCTTTATATATAGTTACTGGGCGTAAATATTTTTATATTCATGCATCTCTAGACTCAAAATTTTGACTGTTAAAATAAACATGAAACTTTATATATATATATATATATATAATATAGCTAAACAGCAAGTTTCATCCTTTTGCCCCCAAAAAATAGTTTCAGCCAAGCAAACTTCTGAAACTTGAATGAAAGTTATTCTCTGCTAGATTTAATATTCTTCATTTATATGATCATACAATTAAACCAATTCTGATGTATGGTAGTGAAATTACAGGAATGTTTAAAACAAATTCTGCAGCATGCAAAAAAGAAAATGAGTACTTGTTTCAACAGATTTATATAAATGTTTTTTAGACAAATCTCATTTTAAATACCTAAAATACATTTTGGGTGTAAATAAAGGATCCAAAAATTTAGCTGTACAGTCTGAACTAGGCAGATATCCATTGTATTTCTCTGTTGTTTTGTCAGTGTGAAAATACTGGTTAAGAATAGATCAAATGGAAAGTGGTATACTATTTGATGCATACATTGCTAATCAAAGTATGATTTCAGACAACACAGAATGTTGGTTGTCATCCATTAAATTTATCCTACAAACACATAATATTCAACATTCACAAATAAAGATGAATGAGTTAATAAAGTCAGTAAGAGATAAATTATGTCATAATTTTTTAAAGTACTGGAACAAAAAGTCAGAAGAACAACAGGGAAAACTTAATATCTACTTTAAAATCAAAAAATGTTTTTTCTCGAGAAACATATCTATCTATTAACGTTCAATTGAGAAGGGATTTATGTCAAATAAGAATAAGTGCCCATGAACTGAAAATAGAAAGAGATCGATATAAGAAACCCTATATAGAACGTTCGCAAAGAATATGTGAAAAATGTTCTTCAAATCAAACAGAAGATGAATTGCATTTTATAATTAATTGCCCATTATATAATAACAACAGAGAAATCATGTTTAATAATATAGGTGAGCTTTGTACAAAATTTAAAGATCTTCCAAAGGAGGCAAAGTTTATATGGCTTTTTACAAATGAAGATATATCAGTACTCAAATTTCTGGAGAAATATATATGTATATAATTGATTGTCTTAATATCAGACGAGGTTGATAACTCTGGTCCTGTCCAGCATAGCATAGCATTTATTCTATTTTCATTGTAATTTATGCTAATGAATCAATGTTGTATATGTTGTTATATCTTGCCCCTGTGAGGGCCCATGATTGGAACAATAAAAATATTCTATTCTATTCTATTCTATTCTATCAAAGGTTTGGCTTGAAACAAACTTGTATGTTAAATTAACAACTAAGTGGAGACAACTCTTTTCAGATAAAAGCTAGAGAAAAAGATTATTATGAAAAATTAAGAAAGAGTGAATCATATTTGGCGGGAAAAAATTATTATGTGAATACAACAAATTTTATGACTGTTTTACATTAATTTCAAAATACTTGAAATGAATAAATACTGTAATGATAAAGAACAAGTTATAATACCAGTTTGGGAAAACTCTGAATTCGACGACAGTGTTTATTACTAAGTTAAGTGAAAACAACTCACCTGAGTAGTATGTATGCGGTTCTAAATTATCATTTGAGGTGGAGGAGCTGTGGAGGAGCCGGAAGTGACGTCACCGGAACCGGAAATGACGTCACAGGAAGTGACGTGACCGGAACCGGAAGTCAGGTGACCGGAACCGGAAGTGATTTTTGCGCGCATGCGCAACCGGAAGTAGTGGTTTTTCCCGCCCTTTGTTGCCGGAAGTGACGCAAGTCACGTGGTAGGACCCGGATGTGTGTTCTGCGCATGTTCAGGAACCGGAAGTACCCGGAAGTGGTTTGCGCAACCGGAAGTAGGGTGTTTTTTCCGCCATTTGTTGACGGAAGTGACGCAAGTCACGTGGTAGGACCCGGATGTGTGGTCTGCGCATGTTCGGGCGGAACCGGAAGTGGTTGGTGCAACCGGAAGTGATGGGTTTTCTCCATTGACGGAAGTGACGTCAGTCACGTGCTGGGACCCGAATGTGTAGGTGGAAGTCCAAAGAGACCTCCTCCAAGGGGGAGATAACTTTTCCCCATAATCTCCTCTAACAATACAAGGGGAGACAAAAAAAAAGCTGATCTGCATTTAAACAAGGCTGTCAACTGTCAACATTCGAAGCAAACCATTATGATGGCTTCAAATGCAGGCTGCATTAACTTTTTTTTTTTTTTTTCTAATTTTTTTTTTTTTTTTTTTTTTTTTCTAATTTTTTTTTTTTTTTTTTTTCAAATTTTTTTTTTTTTTTTTTTTTTTTTTTTTTTTTTTTTTTTTTTCAAATTTTTTTTTTTTTTTTTTTTTTTTTTTTTTTTCTTTTTTTTTTTTTCTTTTTCTTTTGGTTATAAGTCTGGTCCATTTGGTTGACATTCACTGCAAAACATGGCACTTTCCACGTTCTGGTGGGTTACTGCACAAGGTAAGGTTTTCCTCAACTCGGGAACGAGTTCTGGGATGACTTTGTCCACCTCCTTTAATTTTTCGTACTGTTCAAAATCCAAACTCACTCCTTGGTCTGTCGGATGTAGCTCTTCGTCCAGAGGCGATAGAGAGTAATGGCGAACGTCTAACTTTAATTCCGGACTCTGTGCCGTGACGTACACGTTTCCACCGAGGTGTTTGTGTAGGGACGCGTATCTGTTGTGTTCCAAGTAATGAACGGCCTCGTCGATATCGTCCAAGGTATATTGGAGTTGTATCCAGCGAAACAGTGGGAAATACACTTCCATCCTCCCGTCAGTCAAGGTGATTCCCTCCTTTTCAACCTTCAGGTGTAAGCTGCCTCCCAGATGAAAGCTGGACTCTTCCGGGAAACAGATTTCCATGTCCTCTTTGTCGGGATCTGTCAAGACTCCTAGCAGATCGTCCCTCCTATTCACCATCAGGGCGTGACAAAAACCGTTAAATGCATCCGGACCTCTTCTGGGTAGTAATTGTAGTAAGGTACGGGTCCGCATCTTCCTGGTTGGTTGATGACAAATGAATTCTCTCTGGTCCTCGTCCACTATGCCTCGTTGTACCAATACATCGACTACTTCGTCTACCGGCGTTTCGTTCACCAAAAGAACGTAATTCTTGAGCAAGGCTTGTCTGTGCTGTGGTTGCATCTCGACGTCTGTAACGTTCGAAGGAATAAGACGATATATATAGCCAGAACGCGGACGTAAAAGAGAGCACCATGGGTGTCTACGATCAGGTCCGCGTCCACGACATGTTGCAACATGTCTGCATGACGTCATGAAACATGGCGGCGCCCACGGTACGTGTCGCAACACGTCGAGTAGGTTGCATGAAACACGCTGGGGAACGAATGAGAGAGGTGGGTCACTCTGCATTTATCCAGGCTTGTGACTGGCTAGTGATAGGCTGCATTACCCCCCTTCTTTTTTTTTTTTTTTTTTTTTTTTTTTTTTTTTTTTTTTTTTTTTTTTTTTTTTTATATTTTTTTTTTTTAATTCTTTAATTTTTTTTTCTTTTTTATATTTTTTTAACGAGTCGTAACACGAATCTATTCACAGTGTCCGTGGCCTCTTTTGGATCCTCCAATAGTCTAGTGATATCCTTCATGACATGTCCCATACTCCGATGTATCAGATAAAAAATGCAGTGCTGACCGCACACCGTTGAACCTTCTTCTTGTACCCTGACGGTGTTGTATGTCCACATTCGACAATGTCGATTCATGAAGTTTAGGTAAGCGATCGAATGAGGTGGTATGCCGGTAGGATCGTAGTATTCTCCCATGGAATTGGCATCGATGTATATAGCTATCCAATGTTTTCCCTCTCGACTATCAGGATCCGTGTTCCCCACCAAGGCCGAAGGCACGTTCATCTGTCTGGGTAATCGATTTCTGGCGTACACTCCTTTAAACACTGATCTGGTCCCCGGATGATCGTTTAAGACGCCTTCGATCTCTAAAGTGTTCATCAGGCACTGTAATCAAACAGGACTTGTCTATTTCTGTCTATTTCGATGACGTTGTCGAACTCTGCATACAAAACCACGTTGATGGTAGCAGGAAGTGCTTCGGCAAAATGAATTTCTAAACGTAAGTTGCCTTGTTTTATCAGTTGAAAGGTACCCACTTCAGACATGTCGGGGGTCAAATCGAAGCCAAACAAGGTGTAGCCTTTAGAGAAGTCTTCTCTGGAAATGGCGTTTCCTTCGTCTTGAAACATCTTTCCGGTGCTGGTATAGAGTCCCATGTAACTTCGAATGTATCCTTCCCCACCGAAATCCGGCTGCAGGGGTTTGCTGGGTATCTGTTTTCCGTCCACGTTGAGCGCGACAAAGTTTATCTTGAAGTGTTTAAAGTTAAACGGGTTTTTCGTGATGTTGCCGTTCAAAGCATCGCTTTCTACACAGCCTATGACCAATCGCTTGGGCATCTGTCCCAGGAACATGTTGTCTTGGACGTAATTGGTGTTTCCTCTAGGTACAGTGTCCACTTTGACTTCCACCCGTCGTATGGGGTATTTGCTGCTCGTTTTTTCCAAAGCTTTGATGTGGGCCATGCGAATGGCCGGGCTCAACTGCACCTTTCTGACGAATAGACCTAAATCTCTAATCTTAACCTTGAAAGCATTGGCATGTCCCATCAAAGCAAAGACGTCTCTGCTCCTCCTCAGTTTGATTTTCAGTTCAACTTGATTTAATAAGTATTTATCTTGACAAAATAAGTCTACGTGAAGTTTTCCCATCATCTGGACTTGTCTGCTTTCGGCAATCAATGCCTTTCTGCTGGAGAATCCCACGTTGTCGTCGGTTCTAGCCTCTATGTGTTCGGGTGTGTCTTTGTACCACATGACTCCGGTCAATTGAGATTCTTTGGCAGCGGGTCCGTAGCTGAGCAAAGTTTCTATATAGGCCCGATACGGGTAAACACTCGTGGGCGGGGACACCAATTTCTCGTTGAGACTCACACTGACATCGCTAAAGAGCGAATGCATCCATAGATTCACAGGTCCCACGTCCGAATCGTTGGCCAAATTGCTTCCGTCCGCTTTCACGATCTGTGCCTCTACGAATAGATACGTGTTGGCCAAGTCGATGTAGTCTTCTCCGGCCCCGCTTACGACGAATTCGTAAGGTCCTTGGTCCGTCAGAGCCGATGTCACACCTTTCTGTTCCCAATATCCGTGTTCTACACTGGTCTGGGTGGGTGGCACCCCAAACAAGTCCAATTCCGATTTAGTGCATTCGCACGAGTGTGGATGTACGAGTGACATTATCCGAAAACGTCTTGCGATGTGGTCCGTTGCTTGGTCAGACGACGTCTGATACGTTTCTTGGGTGCAGGTCTTTTTATAACTCGTTCTCCGGGTGGGCCGGCATACCCGATGGCTTTCTTGAACATGTTTTTGCCTGCCGTTTTCAATCTGGACTTGGCAGCTTGTTTCAAATTCTTTCCTTCTACGGCGTCTCCGGCAATGCGTAGTCCCGTTTTCAACGCTTGGCGACCCAGTGTCTTGGCTCCTTTTTTCAGTAACGGCATGGCCGCCTTAAACAATCCTCCAAACACGCTTCCCAATCCGTGTCCCCTTTGAAATCGACTTCCCCCATAGACGGGATAACCACTCCCCGCTTGATGAAGATAATAGTCTTCGTAAGACTTGGCATCACAACAATGACGTGCTTTCATGTTAAAAACTTCTTTTTTCTGCAGTGAAGTGTTACCACCACTCGTCCACGTTCGAATGGCACGATTCCTCCCGTGTCGTCCCTTATATCTATTTCGATGTCCTGGAATCGGCGCTGTACGAGGGTACAGTATTGAATGGGATCGAACACACGCGTCATCATATCTCCGTCTCTACCTTCTACGGGTACGATTCTCAACAGTGGAACTTGCGAGTCACCCACCATTCTTGGTTCGATCAATGGACAGTACACGTACAACGAACTTAGACTTCTCGTGATGTCGGCGACAAACTCGGCCATGTGTTCTCCGGCCGGAAAGATGGCCTGTTTGAATCCTAACATGTTCTGTAACAAGGGACTGAGAATAACTTGACTGTTGGGTTTGACTTGAACGAACACTTTATGATTCACTTCGTTTAAACCGATGTTGAATTTTTTCTTGAGTTCCGTCCTGCTCTTTTTGGATTCCACGGCTTTACACAGACGTTTCGCAGACGAGTAATACCCCTCCGGCAATTCGAAATGATGTCGCTGTAATTCCTCGCTTTCTTGAAAATGAACAGCTACCCATCCTTCCTGTTTCTTTACGTTGTACCACGTATGCGGATACTGTATCTCTGCCAATCCGATCTCCCACGATCCGTCTAAATCCATCATATGAGGTAATCTGGTCGTGTAGCGAGTCAAGGTGTTGTCCGGATAATATTCCATCGAACTATTGCTGGGTAACGTCAGATAAAACATTATGTTTGATTGTCGGATTTGGCAAGAGGTATCCCAAACAGCTGCTCTTTAAAGCCGTCCACAGGTTACTGTTTTCTGTGCCGATCGTTAAATTGTAAATACTGACGACAATCACTGTATACAAAATCAGAATTTGGCACAGGAATACAATCTCCGGGCGTGGTAGTTTCTTTCCGAAAGCAACCCAAGACCTTCTGCTATCCGTATCGTTCGGTGCCATCGATTCAACTGATTCGCTTTGAGTGAACGTCTCGCTTTTGTAGATCCGAAGAAAATATCCAACTGTTGAATTTGGCGGGATAACCCAACCATTTGACGAGATACTGTAATCTCCTGCCCTTCTTTCTCTTCGTCAAAATTTTTTCGATTTTATACACGTCGTCTTTCTTAATGACTTTCTGTAATTCTTCGGCATAAAATGTTCCCTCCAATTCTTCTCCGTGATCGTCTTTCACCACGTATACCGGGGGTCTGGTCTCGATGCATCGGACCACGCTAAACAATTCTTCCGTCCAATGAGGTAAATATCCTTTTTTAAATGTTCTTTTGGCTTTAGTGAGTCGCACTCGATCTCCAGTTTTGAATTTGCATTTTGGAATCGAGCCACTTCTTCCATACAATCGTTTTGCTACCGAGGTCTGGTTAGCCCATGTCACTTCGACCGGTGGTCTACCGATACTTCTATGGTAAGTATGATTGTACGAGATCACCATGTCTTCCAAAGCATCCAAATACGTCAACGTTTCTCTGTGAGTAAAATATTTCCACATTTTGGTTTTTAACGTACGATTAAAACGCTCCACGATACTGGCTTTCGTTTCCTCGTTATGTGTCGTAAAGAAATGGATGTCGTGATCTCTTAAAAATTTCTGGAACACTCGGTTGGTAAATTCCGTGCCTTTATCCGTCTGTAAACGAATCGGACGTCTTCCCGACTTGAAAATGACATTAAAAGCTGCCACTAGACTCCGCCCCGTCTTGTCTTTGAGAGGTACGACCCAGGCGTATCTCGACAACACGTCGATACAGGTAAGCAAATATCTGTATCCATCGTTATAAGACGCAATCTTCGCTACGTCTACTAAATCCGCTTGCCATTGATGATCTATTCCATACACCACCACTTTTCGTCTGACGAACCGTCTTCTAGTTGGTTTATGTAGAGTATATGCATCTTGAGTATGTAACCATTCTTTGACTTCTTTTTGCGTGTACCCTTTCGGTCTGAATTTATTAAGACCTCCATAACTCCCGGGATCAGGAACATGGTAGTACGTCGAGTCCATGTCCTAAACTAACAGCGGTTGGATGTGACATTTCTTTTTAATACGGTGTCCACGTCAATGCCTTGGGAGTTTTCGGTGTTTGCCATCGTTTCGGAGACGGACTTTGTTGTCGTTTTCGAGCTCTCGGTGTTCTTTTCGTTTGATGAATATGTCTCCATCTTTCTTCGTGACCTATCAAATCTTGTGGGACGTTAGCTTCTCTTAACGCGTCGCCAAACCTTTCCCATCCTTCCGGGTTAAAATATTTCCTTTTACGCAAGACGTCGTTGACTAAATCCACCACATTGCTTCCCTTGATGGTTTCTCCTTTAAACGTTAATTCTCCCTTCTCGTTCCACGTGATCTCTGGACTGGCTTTCATTTTCTTCCATAAAAGTTCTGCTTTTCCTTTGAGTGTTTTGGGAACACTTTCTATGACCTCTTTCTCCAATGGATCTTCGGAAGTTGTCGGGAGTTCCGGGACCACAGGTCTGGGTCTATAATCATCGTGTATATTCATATAACGATAAAGAGACTGATCATATAATTTCAATCGCTCCTCGGTCGGTAGATCGTCACGTTCCAAGATATCGTGCATCTTTCTATCTAAGGTATCCATGGCTCGGATTCGCTGATCGACCGGAGGTTTGGGTCGCTGTGGGATCTGAGTAGACGTATTCAAATACAAGATCTTCATTGTAACAATCCGGAGAGTAACGGTCCCACGACGGATGCAATGGGTGCCAAGAGAGAGCCCAAGAATCCTCCTTTCTGTAAAATGACTTTTTTCTTTTTGAGGCTGACCGTCTTTTTCGCCAGTTCTCGGAGTCCGCTTTTATTTCGTTTCAATTTATCTTTCTGTGCACGAGTTAACTCGACGTGTCCTTTCAAAACGTTATCAGCACACTCGCACAAACACTCGATGAGACTTCGATCGGCTTTCCGTATGAGATGTTTTTGAACACAAGGCTTTGCGTGTCGTAAATATACTAGATCGTTGGCGTGTTTTCGGAGACGTGTCGAGACCATGTTCTCTCTTCCGTTTTCCGGCCAAGACTGACGTGACGCTGTATTCGTCGACGTATTTATGCATCCACGTAAGCACTCTGTACTTCTCCCGGGAAAATATGGCTTCTCAATCTCAGTCGATCTGGAGTCTGTTGTTTCATGTCGATGATTAAATACCCGTGAGGTTCGGCCGTGGCGGCAGCATAGGCATCTAATAAAAGATCCCCTTTCCGAGGAAACATTTGTCGAGCCAAACTATGAATCTGAGAAGCGTCTCGAGGATTCTTGAATAAGACCATGTAATGAGCATTGAGACTGATGGTCCTGTGGTGTTTACCCTGATGAAAGATGTTTTGTACGATATACATGACGCTGATGTTTCGATGATGACTCTTTTTAGTAAATAAGGAAGCCACTTGGTCATCGGTTTCTGTCATCAAATCATCGATGATAATCAAGTGTCGCCTACTCGAATCTAAACTATCGATATCGGGTAGTCCTTGTATAAATTCTACACCGTCCACGGTACCATAAAGCGTTTGGTATTCGCTATAACACCATAAAATTCGAGCAGGAAAAGGGCACATCATATGGTGGATATTAGCCACGAATCGTTTGACAAAGACCGATTTCCCACTCCCCGTAGGACCGGCAATCAAACAGGTAAACGGGTGAATCCAAGGCATGAAATGATTCGGATCGAATCCATCTGAACAATAAAAGATATTGGGGTCTTTGGTAGGATTACAATAGTAAGGTTCTTCTTGATCAAGGAATGGGGTTTGTTGATCGGAAGGCCACTCGGTACTCATGTTGTCGGTTTGAGTGCTAGATCAAGACTGATCGATGTGATTGTATACTGGGATATTTATCGACGACAAACACAAACGAAACAGTTTCATATTTTATTTTACAAAATCTACATCAGTCAATGTTTTAAGTTCTGGTTCTTTCTCTTCAAACAGAGGTATGATCTTCTTCAGTTCTTGCCATTCGTAGGAACTCAGTGTTATACCTCTCTTGGTCGGTTGTAAAGTCCATTCTCCGTTAGGCACGAAATGTTTTCTGACGTGAATGATAGGCGAGGGTGCTTTAATGATGACATAAACATCTTCTCCCAGATGATATCTCCAGTCCACCGGTTCTTTGTCCTTGATTCTGGTGACCAAGTCGTCCACCACTTCTGTGGTACTGCACAACATTTTCCACTGCATTAACGACAGGCTGACTCCGGTCTTGGTGGGCACCGTTTCACTTTCCCAAAATCTGAGATCTACTCTTTTACTGCCATTCCATTCTGTCAGCTCTGCATAACGTCCTCCACCCAATGGTACTTTCAAAGGAATATCGGAATCTGTCATGGCGTCTTGGACGATATCGCTCTCGGTCTGGTCTTTGGTTTTCTTTTCTTTACGTGGCATGTCGGCTGACTGATTCTTTTTCTAGCTGGTCTATTTATATATATATATTTGTGAAGATGGACTGGATTGGTTCTTATATCATGAAACTCGAAACAGGATTGGCTATCTTTAAGACATCTTGATTGGTTAACTTCTTCCGCTCCGATTGGTCGAAAATCTGTCATTTTCATTGGTCAATTCCAACCTTTTCGATAGATCAACACGATGATACACTGTCCAAATATGCGGCGCCCAATCCGGAAACTGTTCACAATAGGTACGAGTAAACGCCGACAATACGATCAGTCTTCCTTGGTTCACCACACCGTCTTCGAACATGGAAGTGACGATTCTCTCGTATGCTTGGAAGGGGTCCATCGTACGAATGACTTCTCTGATCATCTTCACTTCCTTTTATGACACTAGGCATTGACAGGCACGTCTTTCCTCTATAAATAGAAAATGAGTGTAAATTTAGAAACATAGTTTTTTTTCCAAACACCCACTATGGTCCGCGGTCAGGGCTTTTAACGACCTGACAACCCTCAACGAGAGGGGGTCCCCTATCCGCCACCTGGGGGACGCGCTAGGCAGCTCTGTGGGTTGAGCTCCTGTGTTTTTGATCACAGGTTCCTAGTTCATAAAAAAGGCTACTCTGCATTGACAGGCTGGTAACTGTCTACATATATACAAGTATATACATAGGCTGCATTAACCTTTCCTTTTTTTTTGGTTTTTTTTTGTTACTTTTTACTTTTTTTTTTAAATTTTTTCTTTTTTTCTTTTTTTTTTTATTTTTTCTTTTTTTCTTTTTTTTTTTTTTTTTTTTTTTTTTTTTTGTTATCGGTTAACAGACGACTCAAAAAAGACTGGTCTGTTCATACATCAAATGAAAAGCTTTCCCACTACATAAAGTACATATGTACAATCGAGTCGGTCAGCCGTTCATCCGATTAAATATCTAAGGGTGTCGTAGACAACCCGTCCGCCAAAACTTTACGTTTTGGGTAAAAGTACGAAAAACCAGCTCGCTCTTGCAAGTAGGTATAGATTTGGTTGTCTACAGAGCGAAACCCTCTGTTGGTTCCGGAGCCAGAGTTCTTCGACAGGAGAACGTCCATGTATTTCTCCTTGTTGATGTCGTTTGTTCTCCTGTTGACTCCTTTACAGCTGAACTTGGTTTCGTCTCCAAAGCAGAAGTACGTCTTGCTACACAGGGCAATCATCCCGTCACCACTGAATTCTGTCTTGAATAGTCCTGGAGTCCTCTTGTCCCAAGCAGCCAGTTGTGGTGTGTCGGTACGGGGAAACCAATTCTTCTTCTCTGCTTCAAAGCGCCGACGCAACTCCGGTTTGATCACTTCCTCCAAACTATCGCCAGAGAGAGCCATGTAGGCACTGTCGGTGTCCATTGCACAATATTGATAATCACGGCGATCCACAAAAACGTCCATAAAATCGTAATAAAATTCCAACATCCGAAGCTTGGCGTACTGGTAAACGAAACACCCAATGTGCATGGGCAGGTCCAGGTGTATGGTCTTCTTACTCATTTCCACTTCGAAAGTTTTGTCACTCAGCTGGTTGCACCGGCGGAAAGAAGGATCCACGAGGTAGCGACTGATCTGGTGTTCCTGGCAGTAAATCACATCCGTGTGTCTTTCCTTGTTGGTCACCGTCTTGCTGTAGCTGGAATTTCCCCTCAGTTTCTCGTTTTCGGCAATTATCTTCTTATTTGGGTCGGTATCTCCGGCTCGCCTGGCATCACTGACTTGATCGCCGAAGGCTCTGAAACACGCCGACGGTGTGTACTCCACCACTTGGTAAATCTTGGTGACTTTCAGTCCGTGGTTGACGTACCATTTCAGCAACGGGGATATCACCATGATCTTCTCTCCAAACATGCTGCCGATTAAAGACTTTCTAGGCTGGGACATGATTCCTTTTTCTTCTGCATAACTCTTCATGTGGTCCCCAATGTCGTCTCTGGACACGTCCACGTTCTTGAAGACTGGAGGCATTTCTGCAAATTTTGACTTTAGGTCCTCAGGTACGTGCAGGTCCACTTCTAAGGCACCAAACAACTTGTCCTCCATCACGGCTCTCATGATGTCGTCTTCGGTCATGGTGGCGAAACGATCGCAGGGTCTCTGTCTCTGAGACACGAAGGTCTTGATTCCTTGGTCTTCTTTCTTTAACCGATCCCATTCGCACTCCCACATCTGTTTCACTTGGTAGTCGTTTTCTGTAATGTACTCTATTTTTTCTCGGGTGGCCTTGTTTAATTCTTCCAAGCTCTTTCCGTTCAACGGGTTTTCTGTCTTTCCCCGAGTCAGGCGACAACAATGTCCGTGCCACAGGCAGCCCTGGAACTCGTAAACTGTATTAGTATCCTTGCAGTAACCATCCACGGGAAGGCGCCGACGTCCGATCAGTTTTTCCGTGTCGTTCCCCTGGTGACGTATGTGGTGTCCTGTCTCCTTGGCTTCCCATTCCATCCACTCGATTGCCATTCTTTCGTACCTTCGAGGTGTCTGTCTTTTAAAATGGTCCTCGCTCTTGCGTCGGACGAAGTGACCCGTTGGCATATCCTGCATGATGCTCCACAGGTACAAAGCATTGGCGTCCACACCGTAGATCTTCTTGCACGGTTTTGGGTCTTGGTATTCAGCAGGCCGGATGAAGGTCTGGTCTTTCTCGTGGTATCTGTGGAAGACGATGCTGGGTCCACCCACTATGTTTTCTTTGTATAACTCGTACAGATCTTTGTTCTTCTCGTCCGGAACGGTGAAATAATCGGAGAGACCATCGAACATGGTTTTCAGTGTGAGTCCCGATACGCTGATGCCGTGTTTAAACATGTCCACCTTCAATCCCTTGTAATATACAAACATCTTCTCGATGGCTTCCAGCATGGGCTCCACGTCTTTGTTGTTGTACCATATCAGGAACTCTTTCACGTTCTTCATTTTCTTTTCCTGCCAGACTTGGCGACACAGCTGGTACTCTTCGGGTGCAATGTTCTCGTTTTTCAGCGTACTGAAAAATGCCTGGTGTGGTGGTAACTCCGTCACTGCCAACTTGTCTAAACCCGTCATCCACTCGTATGGAAAAAATCCTTTCTCTTCCGCACAGCCGTAGGCTTTCAAAAACTGTGAGTAACTAAAGCCGGGAGCCAGGTAGTTGGTGATGTCCAAAAATTTCAACTTCTCCGTCTTGATACACATGAAATTGTTATTGCGCTTCACTGTATACTTTATCTTGTGACTTTCGACCAGACGAGTGAAGAAATCTATCTTCATGGCGTTCACGTCGTATTTCCCGGTGTTGAACCCAATCACGGGTAATTCTTGGAGATGTCGTTCTAGTTGCTGCTTCAACTTGTACAGGTGATGTTTCTTTTCCTGGCGTTCTCGCTCTTCGTCGTCTTGGTATTCTTCCAGGTCCCGGTCCAGTCTCTCTTGGATCTCTTCAAATACACCAGCGTACCTGGGCATCAGTAGGCGAAAGGCTTTGTCACTTATTTCTGTCAAATGTATCAAACACGAATCAACTGTTTCACTGCTATCGCCTTCGGACACGAAACAAATTGGCTCTGTAAACTCCGGTACGTTGGAACACACGGAAACGCTGAGCAAAACGTGTTGACTGGTCCATTCCAATTTATCCGACCTCGGTTTGTCTGTAGGTTGAAGCATCGCCTCTATATCGTAGGTGGCTCTGTACGGATAATATCTGTCTTCTACCGGAACTTGGATTCCTTCGTCCTCCAAACGTTCGAACACTGTCTGTGGTGTATGGTACACTCCGCCGGGGTATTTGTAGAGTACTTCGCCGGTGCAGGTTCTCTCGTGTCTATGAAGTTCATATGCTGACTTCCACATCTTGTCACATTTTGAACACAGGTAACTGTGACTGTATTTCTCCATGTTGCTGACATAACTAAAATGGTTGTCGTACAAATTCAAGTTCATGGTGTCCTGGAAACTGTAAGGAGAACGTCGTACCAATCTCGCCGCTACGTCGCCGTCTTCTGTCTCTTGAAGATCGTACACACAGATGTTGAGTTGGAACAGTGGTTCGATGTACGCCAAATCGTCTAAACAAATCCCCTTGAAATCACCGCCGGCCATTTCTGTCTTCTGCAAATATTGGCGATGGTAAGTCTTGGCAGGTACTTCTACGTTTACGACGGGAGCTCCACGGTGGACGGCCAAACATCGGAAAAAACACAGGTTGTCATTATATGGTCCATGGGATCCAGCAACCAAGCACACCAACCCTTTGTTCCTCAGGAAGAAGTCTGGTAACACGACTCTGGCTCCTATGGGGTGTTCCACCAACTTGTTAACATAGAACGTGGCATTTGTCAGTAGATGCACTACCCATTTGGTATCTGGTCTCTGCTGCCGGATGAACTCCAAAATGTCGTGACGACTCAATTCTTCCAAAAACTTCTCTATGTCTTCTTCGTTTCTTATCAGGTGTGGTACGTCGAAAAACCTGGCGTTGTTCTGGCTGGAATGGAAGTATCTAAGTTCTCCGGTCTCTACGTTCCTCAGTACAAAGCCAAACGACACGTTGATCTTGAAGGCCGTGGTCTGGAGTTCGAACATGTGGCGAACCATGTCAGGAAAGGTACCAGTTGTAATTTCGTTCAACGTAAAGTTGAACCGATCCTGGACACGGTTGCCGGTATTTTCTTCTGTCCGGATGGTCTGCCAGTGTCTCAGGTACAAAACCCTGGTATCGGGATCTTCTGGCAATACGTCTGGCTGAAGGTTGATGGCTGTCTTCACTGGTAGGTTGTCTGGTCTGCTCATCCTGCGTCTTTTCGCGCTGGGGCCAGGTAGTGGCGAGGCTGGTCTCTTGACTGGTTTCATCATCCTGGGCTTGGCATCTGGCTTGGTATGCAACAGTCTGTGGCGAGCAAGGTTCCCCAATCTGTTAAAGTACTGCCCACAGTCTGGACACGTCAGGGTGTACTGGTGGGACTCCTGGTGGCGTTTCATGGTGTCGGCCCTGGCAAACTCCTTTCCACATACCTGGCAGGCAAAGGACTGGGCTGAATCTGGGTTTTCAGGTTCCATCTGCTGGTGGGTAGCTTCGTGGCGCTTCCGGTTGTCGGCCCTGGCAAACTCCTTTCCACATACCTGGCATGAATACGTCTGGTCCGCAACAGCATGTGTCTTCTGGTGGCGAATCAGGTTTCTCTTCTCCGTAAACGTCTTACTGCACTTCTCGCAAGAGAACATAGTCGTTACCTTTTCAAAGGTTCAAGACGATATGTATAAATTTTCATCTGTATATATAGCCAGAACGCGGACGTAAAAGAGAGCACCATGGGTGTCTACGATCAGGTCCGCGTCGACCAAAATTTTCGATTTTTTCCTGAACGCGGACGGAATAGAGAGCACCATGGGTGTCTACGATCAGGTCCGCGTCCACCGAAATTTTCGATTTTTTTTTCCTGAACGCGGACGTAAAAGAGGGCACCATGAGTGTCTACGCTCAGGTCCGCGTCCACCGATATGTTTCAACACGTTTTCTTATGGAAATTTCCACGACGTCACATTAACGGGATCCAACATGGACGCCAAAAAATATAAAAAATAAAAATAAAAAATAAAAAAAATTAAAAATTAAAAAATTAAAAAAATAAAAATAATAATAATAAAAATTAAAAAAAAATAAAAAAAAAAAAAAAAAAAAAAAAAATTTGAAAAAAAAAAAAAAAAAAAAAATAATAATAAAAAATTAAAAAAATATGTAAATATATTAAATAAAAAAAAATATGATAATATAAATAGAAAAAAAATTATAAAATAATAAAATACTTACCTAACCCTAAAATAATCTTATCCCTAACACTAGTACCACTTCAAAGTCATAAGGGATTGAGACCAATCCACCCTTTGAAACATGACTTTGAAGCAGGCTGCAAAGCAGAACTAGTGTTAGGGTAAACGATTGTCTTTAGGGTACTTTCAGGTCTGAGTACAGTGCAGAGCAGCGTTGAGCAGCAAAGAGCAAGAGAAGAGCAGCGATGACGAACAGCAACAAGCCTGAGTAGCGATGAGCAGCAAAGAACGGGATGGGGCAAGAGAAGAGAAGTGAATGCAATGAAATGGACCGCCGTTGCTAAGGCGGTTGCTAAGGATACCCCTCCATTGGTGACAAGCATCACTTGGAGGTAAGGGGACATAATCCAATCCTAGTCCTCACAGAAAATACCCACAGATGAAAAGAGCGGGATAAGGGGAGATAATCCAATAGTGTACTTCGTATACTCTCGGACATAACAGTGAGAGACCGATGAAAGAGCCAGAGACGACCGAGAAGTGCGGGAAAAGGGGAGATAATTAAATCTGGTGAAGCATGAAACTTCCGGGTCCGTGACTTACGTCACTTCCGTCAATGGAGAAAACCCATCACTTCCGGTTGCACCAACCACTTCCGGTTCCGCCCGAACATGCACAGACCACACATCCGGGTCCTACCACGTGACTTACGTCACTTCCGTCAACAAATGGCGGAAAAAAACACCCTACTTCCGGTTGCGCAAACCACTTCCGGGTACTTCAGGTTCCGGTCACACTTGCGCGGACGACACATCCGGGTCCTAGCACGTGACTTGCGTCACTTCCGGCAACAAAGGGCGGGAAAAACCACTACTTCCGGTTGCGCATGCGCGCAAAAATCACTTCCGGTTCCGGTCACCTGACTTCCGGTTCCGGTCACGTCACTTCCTGTGACGTCATTTCCGGTTCCGGTGACGTCACTTCCGGCTCCTCCACAGCTCCTCCACCTCAAATGATAATTTAGAACCGCATACATACTACTCACCTGCTGCACTGGGACTCCTATCCGTATTTTTTTTAACAATCTTTCGAAACTGGGGCGGCCCTCATCTACTATACCATAACACTTTATAGTAGATTGAGGCCGCCCAAGTTTCGAAAGGTTGTTAAATACCAAAAAAATTTAAATATGAGTCCCTGTGCCTGCTGTAAGATTTTATCCTGGCCTTGACCAATAATAACCAGAATTGGCAAGAATAGTGTATAGAAGGTTCTTTATAAAATCCACCATTTCAATGGGATTAGATGAAAAATGTGGCCAACACATGCAATTCTTGGTTCTGGTTGGTTAAATTTTCAACTTTTTTCTTCTCTAACTAGTAAATGCCAACTCGGGTAAACCTTTGGATCGTTCTAACAAGTCATTCTACTGTTCACTTTTTGTCCACACAATTGATCATTGTACCTTTTTGTGCTTAGATTTGTATCATTAAGAAAAATCTTTAGAGCCAATTCAAATTTTACTCAGATTGAAATGTTCATTACTGTATATCCCCTTCCGTCTGCAGCAATAATCTGCTGAAATGCAATGATTGTATAATCAGTTTTAAAATGGAAGCAAAATTCTATATTAAACTCCAATTTGGAGCTAACTTGAGATTGTGATGTTCCACATTAATGTGTATGCATTTTGTGGAGTTCTTAAATTGTGAATCCACTGCATGCCCAAAAACCAGAAAAAATTTGTATCTCATAGCAGAAACTGGAAAGTTGTGTAATGAATGGTAGATTTGTTTCATTTTAGATGTTGTATAGATTCCAGAGAGTGATCTTCGCTGGAGGAGAGGTAGTCATGCTTCCATTCTGGCAAACCTTCCCAGTCATCAGACCTTTATGTCTGACACAGGCATCTCTCAGGGGTTTGGGAGCTGTGAGCAAAGAAGACCAAGTTTTCAACATCTTTGCCGATCCTCAGTATTTGTACCAGGATTGTTGGCTGACTCTGATGTTGAAGAAGAAATTAAGGAGAAATTGTCAAGAAGACGAAAGTCAGGGTCATCTCTAAGTTTTGAAATCCAAGACCAAGCTGAAATAAATGAGAGAAGAGAAAGTATTAAAAGTATAACAGCACCTATTCACATAAGAAGACAATTTAGGTATTCAATACTTCGATAATATTAGTATAGTATCGATTTCTTTGAGTAAAATTAGGCTAATTGTATTTCATCTAATACTTAAAGCATTCAAAAATCACATAGATGTAAAATTTGGTGGCAGATGCAATGACAAGGATGTTTTGTTTATTTTGTTTCATTTTCAAGAAGACAGCATTATTCAGGATGGACAAACCAAGACCCCAATTAAGATGTTCAAAATCCAATCATATTTCAAATTTATTTAAAGATCTTCTTGTTTGAAACCACTTAGCCAATCGGAACCAGATTTGGCAGCAATGGTTCTTAGAAGGTCATGTTTCAGAATTATATCCGATGACCCCACCGACCATCCCAGATGATCTAGAGCCAAACATAGCTTATGCCTATGGAAAATTTTACTTAAAAACCTTCTCGTCTGAAACTACTTAGCCAACTAGAACCAAACTTGGCAGCAATATTGTCCTCAGGTGGTTCTCTTTCAACTTTTATCCAATGAATCCTCTCGCCATCAAAGATGGCCGCCATAAGCCAACTTAGTTTAACATAGGACTCGAAGGGAAATTAACTTAAAGATCTTCTCATCTGAAATCACTAAGCTAACTGGAACCAAACTTCGCAGCAATGGTCCTTAAATGGTCAACTTTCAGAATTGTATCCAATGACCAGGACTTGTATCCAAGATGGCTGCTACACCCGAACATAGTTTAACAAGACCCTATGAGAAAATTTACTTAAATATCTTCTTGTCTGAAACCACTCAGCCAATTAGAACCAGACTTTGCAACAATGGTATGTATAGCTGATTCTATTTCAGAACTGCATCTGATGTCCCGGACCACCATCCAAGATGGCCACCAAAGGCGAACTTAGTTTATCATAGGACCCTATTAGAAAATTCACTTAAAAATCTTCTGGTCTGAAACTTAAATATAATTGATTGCCTTGACCACCATCCAGAAGATGGCTGCCTCAGTCAAACATAACTTAACATAAGGCACTATGGGAAAATTCACTTAATTTTTTTTGTCTGAAACCAATGTACATATACCTATTGGAACCAATTTTGCCGTCAATTGTCCTTAGATGGTCATGTTTCAGAAATATATCCAATGATCCTGCTACCAGAGTGGAACATACTTCAACATAGGACCCTATGTGAATATTCGCCTTTGATTTTTTTTTTGTCTAAAACCAGTCAGCAAATTGAAACCTAATTTGGCAAAACAAATGATCCAACTGGAATACAATGAATTTCACAAGGTAAATTAGGCAATTGAAAATTGATTGTCGGTTTCTCCTAACCTGACCGGGTCTGTTTTCACTTTCCGGGTCAATTCTTTTTTTTTCCACAATGAAAAAATAAATGAAACAAAGCTCTGGGTTTGTTTTGTGGCAATTATTTACAATAACTGTCGATTGGAAACTGTTATAACTTCGTGTACTTTCATCCGCCATGTTTTTAAATAGCTTATTTTACAGAGTTTTGAATGAAATGAAACTATTTTTAAACAAACCTTTTGTCCACAATTGTAAGAAATGAATTTATTTTACAGAATTCTTTGCGGAACAAAATCATTAAATGTGCAAGTTTACAAAAAAAAAAAAAAAAAATCATGCCTGTCGACATTTTCACATGTAAGTGGATACCAACAATCCATTTTGCATGGCCTTAAATAAAGACTACACAAATTTGTCATCTATACTGAGCAGTTTATGTCAATTAAATTCTGGATAATTAGGAGAAATTACTTAAAGGTTCATGGATTTATTTCTGACATCCATAGCCAGTTCCAAAACAGATTGTTTGACATCAGATGAATCTAAGACTATACAGCTGACTGTAATGATAAATCTGAAGACAAGTATTCAAGTACATGCAAGGTTCATATTTACATTAAGATAACTTCCTTGGTGGTATGGTGGGAAATCTGGTCACCTGAAATGCCTGAGGTCGCAGGCTTGATCCTTGTTAGGGTCAAATCAAATATTTAAAATTTGGACTTTGTGCTTCTCAAAGCATATTGCATACAAAGAATGGTCAGCTATGGGTCGAAATAATGTTTCTGGTTGGGGTAACATGTCTTCCTGCAGACTGATACGTTGTGCCAGGTAGCACATTAAAAATATAGCTCAACATGTTAGTCTAGTACAAAGCAGGGTCCTATGCAATTTATTCATATCACATCAACATGTTCTCATCCGAGTTTGTGTGTAATAATTGCTACTGCATGTCAATCGATGATATTAAAATGTCACCACACGAAAAGATTGTTTTCTGTTACCATAAAACTTTAAAACACAAAATAGTCCACTTCAAAATGATAACTAATATTGGAATTTTATAAATTATAAAATGCTGACAAAGTATGTGAGGTCATTTTTAAAAACCAGGAAAATACAACTAGGTTAAAATGGGTGTCCTTAAACTGTTCCCTTTAATTCAAGTAAATATTGGGTGATCAATCATATAAAAGACTAAATTGATTGTTGAATGTGTTGATACATGTTTTGTAAATAGATCATTTTCAATAAAGAGCCCTTACTGTTCCTATAAATATACTATAATTCATGAGATATTTCATTGAATTGGTTTTCACTGAAGTTTATCAACTTTGATAGATGTTGAAAAGTATTAAAAATGATTTTAAAAAAAGAAAATTAAAAAAAAAAACCCTTTCATTTGTTTACGTTTCTTGAGAATCCTTCTTGAATGAATGAATGATGTTTTATATACAAAAAAATCCATGATTGCAAATTTTCCATGAAAATGCTGCTGAAGCTACAATAGAGGGTATAAATATTACAAAATAAACAAAATATTTGATTTAAGCTGCAAATTTCCTGGTCTCATAAGTAAAAAATATTTATCAGAATTTACTAAGGCCACACATAAATTGATCTTTAGTTCTTTGGATTTCGCCTCTCTGATTTTTAACCCTGCACTTCCAATGAAGTTCGGGGATATTTGTTATCGGTCTGTTCGTTAGAAAACTTTGTCTCCAGAACTCCTCGTTTATTTTTAACTTCATGCATTTCATTTCTATACAGTATTGTCACAAACTGTATGTGGATGCACAATAAGGTTTTGAAAATTGGGGCCCACAGGGGTTGAATTTTGAAATTTTGAAATTTAAGCTTGGAAATAAACTCGTCATACATTTTTCATTTTATGCTTTTAATTTCTATACATTATTGTCATATTCTGTATGTAGATGAGCAATAAGGTTTAATTTTGATTTTCAAAAATTGGGACTCACAGGGGTCGAATTTCGAAAATTAAGAATTTAAGTTTGTGACCTAAACTTTTCTTCCATTTTTCATTTGTATTCAAAGATATGATTGTGAAAAAGGTGAACAGGTATACATTATGTTTAGAGTGCTGTCATAAGAGTCGTTTCCGACTGCTTAATCTAGTTGGACTATGTAAATTTTAAGAAAGAAAAATTTTTGTTGCTTTATTTTGCAAAAATGAAAATTGGCCCCAAACTCTTAATTTTTCAAGAAATTTAAAATAAAAATGCTTACCCGCACCTCAATTTTTGCTTTTTTGCAATATTTTACTTGAAAATATATATGTGTGCCACACATAATTTTGATCTTCGCCCGAAAAAACTAGTCCTGAAGAAAAAAAATATTAAAATTAAAATTTTGCTCACTCACACCTATTTTTGCCATCCAAATATCCTAAGAACTAAAAATCAATTTGGTATGGCCTAATAATGCTTCTTTTGAGTAATATCACAGACACAGTATTATAAAAGTTTTGACCAGTACACATTCCAAACTACATTATAAAATGTGATTTTTTTTTAATGCCCTTGCCAAAGGGGTCTGTGACATTAAATTTTAACCTTCTTTGTATGTATGTCCTGAAATGGGTTTCCATTCACTTTATATTGTTATATTGTAAGGGACAACTAAACACATTTCAAGTTTCTCTTTTGTCTTTCTTAAATTATACCCCTTTTAATGTGGAAAATTGCCAAAATTGTGGCATCAAATACTGTATAAATGCATGAAGTTAAAAATTAACGAGGTGTTCTGGAGACAAGATTATCTAACGGACGGACAGACGGACAGACGGTCGGACAGATTACAAATATCCTCGAACGTCATTCCAAGTACAGGGATAATAAGGAGTTTAAGTCACAAGCTGAAATTTCCAATTTTCGAAATTCGACCCCTGTGGGCCCTAATTTTAGAGAATCAAAATTCTAAAGCCTTCTTGCACATCTACATACCGATTTATGACAATACGGTATAGAAATTAAATACATGAAATGAAAAATGAATGAGGAGTTCACAAGTTTAAATTTCCAATTTTCGAAATTCGATCCGGTGGGCACCAATTTTTGAAAATCAAAATTCTAAAACCTTATTGCGCATCTATATACAGTTTGTGAAAATACTGTATAAAAATTAAATGCATGAATTTAAAAATCAACGAGGAGTTCTGGAGACAATGTTATCTAACGGATGGGCAGACGGACGGATTATAAATATCCCCGAACTTCATTCGAAGTGCGGGGATAAAAATACTTATTGAGCAATTCAAAAGATATCGACGGATTCGAAAAGAAACAATAAATTTATTATTTTTAAAGAAACAGAGGCATTGCCAATAAACTTCCGTGGATAAGTGAGGTAAGTTCACAGTCAACCGATCACTGGACCTAATCTTTTTTTCTTATCTGTATGAGTGTGTGAAAGCATTATTTCTGGGATAGATGTAGTATTTCTCTGATTTTCGTCCAAACCATTTGGTCAATTGCGTATGTATTAGTCGGGTTGTTCATTAATACAAGAGGTCATCAGACAGACAAAAGTGATGGATTTGGTATTTAATCAGCACCATTATCAATACACCATAAAAGCACAAAGGAGGAAATAAATACAAAATTCTAGTATTCACCCTTCAATAGACCTTCCTAGGATCAAATCTGAAATAAGAAGGCAGGACCAGGATTTTGGCAAAATAAAAAGACAGGATCACATTTAGGTGTGAAAAAAATGCAGGACATATGTCAATCAGAAAATGTTTTGGTTTAAATAAAAATAAAAATTTAGGCCGCAATAAATCCAGGACCATAAAAATCAAATGGTTGCTTCCTAAGCCTTCAAATTTCAAATGGCAAGTCAACTATAAAATGCGCAAATGTTGAAGTATTCGTGAAGTATTAATCCTCTTCTTAAGTCTAGGGTCAGTTGTTAAATACAAAACACCGTTTTGTTACTGCACTTAACTGACAGCTAACATATGTATTCTGTAACGATTATGATAAATAGCTCTAATAACGCGAAACTGGTGTATGGGATGTCATAATGAAATTAAAGGACAGAAATAGGTCAGATTTATCACACAACCATGGTCTTACAATTAGTTGACACCTCATAAAACTATGGAACTTTAGATTTGAAAAGTACTTGATCATAAAGTTTTTCGATAAACACTAAAATGTAAAAGTCGTAAAACCTTTATAAAATTAATGCAGATGGTTGATAGGATCTGAAATGTGTTCTAACATTCAACGAACCCTCAAAAGAATATCGGACTATCTTGGTAATCAAAGGCACTTTTCCGTTTCATTACGCTTAATGATAATCATACATTTACAATGCAGTAAATTATATACAGTTACTGGAATATTTGTGTTAATTTTATTTCATAATTGTTATAACATCTTTATCCACAACACAATAACATATCGTCCATACATTTACTTTTTCCAGTACAATTGAACGTCCCAATAGCACTGATGCAGCCAGTACAATTGCTTACGGGTGTACAATCGCTATCTAAACATGTACAAAATGTAGACGAAGGCATCTTCCTACATATTCGATCTAGTAATGGGAAACAACTTTCTGTACACTCCGCATTGGTACATCTGGTGACGACGAAATCTTCTATATGACTTGCTAAATATTCTGGTTTAATTGCTCCGCAAATTGTCGTGATGATGAAACCTGGAATATAAATAAACTAGATAGTGTGTGTCTGTAAGACACGGATGGCCTGTCCCTCTACACTTCGAATTACCATCTATTATTTATGACAGGAAATAGTTTTGAGAATTATTTTAATTACATGTTTACAAGTTCTTATTTGAAATACCTAATAATTTATTTGCAGTTCGATTTTTATTTTTCCACAATTTTGGTATCATATGTAAAATGGAATAGTGCTGCAAATAATTAACATTGATGTTGTATTTGGCACATAACTCTTGACATGATAAAAACTTGTTATTTTAATTCAGTAAATCATTAATAAAGAAAATTCCAGCTTCCCACCACCTTTCGTAAAAAATGGTCTCCTTATTTATCTTTAATTTAGTATTAAACCATATGGATTGGTTAAAACTGCCTTCTCATGCAGTCTCAGTGGTATTATTATTCAAAACTTCCAATTTAACAGTATCTCTCCAAAAAATGTTAAAATATTTTGAAAGCTCAATAATTCCATCCGGCGACATTAACCATATATTTTCTGCCCCAAATTTATTATATTTATATATTAGGAGATTTTCCAAGGTGATAAATTCAGAGGCTCTAAAAGTCTATTTATCAATGTCATCTTAAGGAAATAGATAAAAGACAAAAGATGTGGTAATTTTAATCCACGATTTTCATATTATCCTATTATAACATTTCTTTTAACTTTGTCTGGTTTTCCTGACCACAGAAAACCAAAGAAAATGTTTTGTAACTCATTTATAGTCTTTACTAGGAGGATTTGACAGGACAGTGAAAGACTGAATTAGTATTGGTAGAGCTATTGATTTTATTAGAATAATTTTACCAATACAGGATTAGTTTCTATAAATCCACGAGTCACGTATAGATTTGACTCTAGGAATCTTTTCTTCACGATTAATAAGTGTTTTCTTTTCATTAAATAAATCGAACTTAATGCCAAGAAGTTTAAACTTTCCTGTCTGATTCCAATTCAGATTTCTTTCTGGTACAAGTTTATCCTTAGAAGTAACCTTTGAACCAATCCATATCTAAATTAGCCCTCAGACCACCACACTCAGAGATTTTTTTTAAGATATGCAGACATTTTTTAAGGAATTCTCGTCATCATTCTAAAATTAAAGCTGAGTCATCTGCATATTGACTTAATAAATACCAGATTTTTTTATTTTCATACCATTTATTTTTCTGGATCATTTTTTATGGCAGCGCTCATTAGTTCACCTGACAACATAAAAAGATAGGGATATAAAGGATCGTCATGTCTTACACCTCTTTTCAAAGAAATTGGAACAATGTCTATTATTAAGTAGATGCTTCTTGCTACTCTTAACAAACAATTACACGTCTATCACAGTAGATCGGATACAAAATCGAATACAAGGAAATCAATTGATTTCTTTCGACATAAACTAATACTATAACTTTCTCTTGCCTAGGAAGCGTTCGGTTATTGATTCAAATTTTCATTATATTTTCGGCTGTGAACACTGACGATGAGACAAAAATTGTTCAAATAAGCATATACAGCGCACACTTTTTATTTAATGTTAACAGTTGAACAATGCCACTGGGGACACATAAAAAGATGATGCACCTGATTTTTCATTTTTCATCTTGTATATTTAAAACTTTCATCATATTTGTATATAACTATGGACTATTTATGTCTGAAATAAATTATCTTTATTATTATTATTATTATTTCAATGGAACGTTAAAGTGGTGAGTTGTCGTCAAGTTGATTAAGTATTCCTTATTCCTTACTTATTCCTTATTCCTTATTCGCTACTTATTCGTTACTCTTTCATTGTTCATTGTTCGTTACGCTTAACAGGATCTCAGTCGAGCGCGGAGACGGAGGCATACGCGCCAACAGGGTAATTTCACCTCCACTAACCAATAACTAACACCAGAGACAAGAAAATAAAAGAAAAGAAATCATTAAAAAGGGACAACGTATAAAAACGAAAAAAGAACGAATACGTAGCGAATAAGTAACAGGGTATCAATCGAGCGCAGAAATGGTATATATGCGTTTACAGGGTTATTTCAACTCTACGAACCCAGAACTAACACCAGAGACCTGAAAAGAAAAGAAAAGAAATCATTAAAAAGGACAACGCACAAAAAGCGAATAAGAAACGAATAAGTAGAGAATATGTAACAGAGTATCAGTCGGGTACGGAGACGGTACATACGCCCTAACAGGGTAATTTCACCTCTACGAACCCATAACTAACACCAGAGACAAGAAGATAAAAGAAAAGAAATCATTAAAAAGGGGCACTGTAAAAAAAAAAACGAACAACGAACGAATAAGTAGCGAATAAGTAACAGGGTATCAGTCGAGCGCACAAACTGGTACATATGCGCTTACAAGGTTATTTCATCTCTAAATAACACTTTAAATTTGTTAAATACAAAACACCCTTTTGTTACTGCACTTAACTGACATTTAACATAAGTATTCTGTAACGACTATGATAAATACCTCTAATAACGCGAAACTGGTGTATGGGATGTCAAAATGAAATTAAAGGACAGAAATATGTCAGATGTATCACACAACCATGGTCTTACAATTAGTTGACACCTCATAAAACTATGGAACTTTGGATTTGAAAAGTACTTGATCATAAAGTTTTTCGATAAACACTAAAATGTAAAAGTCGTAAATCCATTATAAAATAAATGCAGATAGTTGATAGGATCTGAAATATGCTCTCACATTTAACGAACCCTCAAAAGAATATCGAACTATCTTGGTAACCAAAGGCACTTTTCCGTTTCATTACGCTTAATGATAATCATACGTTTACAATGCAGTAAATTATATACAGTTACAGGAATATTTGTGTTAATTTTATTTCATAATTGTTATAACATCTTTATCCACAACACAATAACATATCGTCCATACATTTACTTTTTCCAGTACAATTGAACTTCCCAATAGCACTGGTGCAGCCAGTACAATTGCTTACGGGTGTACAATCGCTATCTAAACATGTACAAAATGTACACGAAGGCATCTTCCCACATATTCGATCTACTAATGGGAAACAACTTTCTGTACACTCCGCATTGGTACATCTGGTGACGGTGAAATCTTCTATATGACTTGCTAAATATTCTGGTTTAATTGCACTGCAAATTGTCGTGATGATGAAACCTGGAATATAAATAAACTAGAGAGTGAGTGTCTGTAAGACACGGATGCCCCTTCCCTCTACACTTCGAATTATTATCTATTATTTATGACAGGAAATACTTTTGAGAATTATTTTAAATACATGTATATTAAAGTTTAATAATATATTCTGCTTACATTAATCCACACTACTTAATTTTGTTTATAAAAGAAGGGACCCAAACACTAACATTTAACGGCGTCACTCATGCATGAAATGTAGGTCATGTTGACTTATATGTTGGCCATATGTGTTAAACTAAAGAAGATTATTGTAGTTGTAAAATATCATTGATATATCATAACAGGTTTTTTTTTTAAATAGACTAAAATGCAAAGTCACTCTACCATAAATTGTAGTTCATAATGACTCAAACGTACATGTAGCTAAGCTATGTTGTACAATACGTAGCTAAGCAATGTTGTACATATTGTACAACATAGCTTAGCTACGTTTGAGTCATTATGAACTACAATTTAGACTATAATTGTGAAATATCATTACTATATTACCACAGATTCTGCAATAAAACACCTAAACTTAAAAAGTTAATCAAAATCACTCAATCATAAAATGTAGGTCACGGTGACTAAGATGTTGCTGAGTTGTGTTGTAATATATAAGATGGTTTTAGTTGTGAAATATCATCAAAAAACTACCATTTTTTCTGGATTATGTTGTACCATGTAAGATGATTTTAATTGTGAAATATCATCAATATACCACCATAGGTTCTTTAGTAATACACCTTAATGCAAAAATTTAATCAAAGTCACTCAAGCATAACATAAAGGTCATTCTAACTCTTGTTGTACTTCACAAGATGAATGCATATGTATAATATCATTGAAATGTCTCAACAGGTTTCTGAGACGCAATAACTTAACCGGGTCACTTATGCCCGAAATTAGGGTCATCATGACCCAACTAGTAGAGAAATGCATTAATAGTGTAAAAGGATTATACTGATGAAGTATCACTGATATAACACCGTGGATTCCTAGGATATGAAATGAAAGGCAAAACATTATCGAAGTCACTCATGCATTAAATGTAAGTCAAAGTCACCAAAATGTTGCTCATCTGTGTTCAGTATTAATTATACAATAGTTGCTTATATAGAGAGCATTATCATGATATAGTGACTGCCCAAGGGACTGATATTGCCTGAAACATTGATAATGCCCGAGCTTCAGGCGAGGGCATTATCAATGTTGGAGGCAATATCTGTCCCGATGGCAGTCAATGTATCATGACAATGCCCTCTATATAAGCAACTATTGTGTTTATTTCATTGAAGAATATAAATCTGTTGGGTGTCGGTTCCTTACATGTACATGCAGGTTGAATACCTCATGATGACCTCTGGATGTGTGTTTATGTTTCTGTCATTACTTTTGGTGCTATTTTCGTATATTGTACATGCATGGAAGTTCCTCATATATATTATTTTTTCTACTTCAAGCATTACTGAAAAGAATTTATTATTCGAAATATGCATACCTACTAAGTACATTAAAAAAGGCACCCTGTTATATAATATTACAACAATACTATTTGAGAAAGTGTTGTTTTTATTTCATTGAAACCAAAATTTCATCTAGAATTGTCTAGAATTTAATTAACAACTGCTGCATCACGTTTGAGTTTTAAAAAGGGGACATAACTCTAAATTGCAAGCAGGCATTACCGTGTGGTAATGCCCAAGGGCATTATCATGATAATGCCTTCTTGGCATTTTAACGCAGATTAATAAATACCACATGACCATGTTTTAACCAATAAAAACAAATAAATTTTCTCTGATATGAAATAAAAGGGGATTATACTGGTATTATTTCGTCGATATAGCTCAATGGGTTTCTGAGAAAAATACCTAAACGTAAAAACTTAACCAAGCTGGATGAACTTACGTACGAACAATGGTAAATAAATATGCCCCTTCCACATTAGTGGACAGGGCATTAATATACGGATATAAAGTACATGTACATGTATATTAACATGAATAAATGTCTACTGGGACTTTAAACTAGAAACAGGAAAATACTGTAGTATTTTTATTGTTCTGTAGTCGAAAACCAGAGATTTTCTTCTACTGTGTGTCTGAAAATTATCATGTTTTGTTCAGATTCTATATTTCTCTGTGTTAATCCAATGCGATAGATAAAGCAAGGTAGATACGTCACAAAAACCCTAATGGAGTTTCCAAACCAAATTATGGGTCTCGCCTGTGTTTGAAGAAATCATCGTAGACAAAAATTGGCAACATCCAATCTTACACTTTCGGTACCATAGCCGATGCCAAAGAATGTATGAGAATAAAACAGAATCCAAACGTTGAACAATAATTCAAAACTATTCCGTACAAGATATAAAAAAAGTTACAAAGCGTTTATTCTTGCAACGTATCAAATTTTGCACGTTTGGTAACCAATTACACAAATTCAATTACTACTATCTTTTTTTTCAGTGTCCTACCTGTTATAAAATGAAAAAGAACTCTGTTTGTGTTTTTCATCATTCTTCTATATACGAATGTATCTGTAATGGAATAAAAGGTCATAACTACTTTTTCAGACGCGTCATTCCGAAAAAAAATCATTGATGTTAAAAAGTATAATCAATAACCTACTGTAAAGCAATTTTTTATCTTTTTTGTTACCTAGGCAATAATATTCTTGCCTGATTAATTTAAGACAAAATTTAGAATTTTGTGTTGTAGCGGAACCCGTTATATTTACAACTGTTACAGAGATTGACTCCAATATGGAAAAAAAACAGAAAATATCAAATTACAGTGTTAATATTTGCGCTTTTTTACTTGATTAATTCTTCCGAAAGTAAATTATACCTCCACCGATATGTGACTTCCACCGGAATGACTGTTGAACTTCACGATAGGTGCCGTTTACGGAGCAGGAACTGCTTACCCTTCCGGAGCACCTGGGTTCACTCCTGGTTTTTATCGGAGTTCGTGTTGTTCGTTGTTTTTTTTTTTTTTTTAGTTTTCACTGTTTATTTGTTGTGCGTGTGGTTGTTCATTTGTTTTCCCGGGTTTGTCTGTCCAATGGATTACGTTTTTTTTTATTTACTCCTTAGGTATATTTGTCCTCTTTATACATCACTCTAAAGTATATAACATGAGTAAAACCCTTACAGCGACTTTCAAGATGGAGAAATCAAGAAAGGCGCCATTCGTTGTATATAATATTCCAGTATTGCATGTGTTAGTTTTAACCTCATATCCTTTTTCATCTTACATTATTTGTTCCTTTCGTAATTAACACAAATTTGAATTTCACAGAAATTGGAATGAAACTGCCAAACGAAGACGGTGTTTTCAAACAATGGCCAAGTTATTGATTTCAATATGCAAAACGTGTATCGACTTGAATAACATTCATCAAATAATGCCATGACCTAAACTTACTCAACTTTCCTGCTGCATTCATTGGTTTTCCGTATCTGCATTTGGTTTGTTTGGTAGTGAAATGTGTATTTTCTGTTGTTTAATTCAAAACACCATTAACGACGGGTATTTTTTTCCTTAAGGACTAACCATTTGATTTTTAGGCAGGATCAAACTTTTCATTCCCGCCACCTAAAAATCAAATGATGCTCCCATAATCAGTATATAGGAATGAAATGTTTTATTTTAGATTACTAAATAGAAAAAAATACGGGGTGTCCCAAAACTAGAAAATCACACCCTAGAATGTTTGTTGGATTGCTCCCTTGAATTATTTGTCATTGATTTAACTTGAGTCAACCAATGGATTGATTTGCTAATAATGTTTATACAAAAGTTATCGCCTTTGCCCGCCTGGCACTGACAAAGTGTTAAATTGATTGATTGATTATTGTTTAACGCCGTGTGGGCGACATTTAAGCCATATCACGGCGAGAACTAGTTAGATTGGTGTTAATTAAAAGACCAAGTGTTCAACAAAGGAACAAAAGGTTCACTCTGCAGCACAGCTTTCGCGACAAGACTTTTAATATTGATAAAGAAACCTTATTGCACTAAAAACTGACATCAAATTTATGTGTTTTAACATTGATAAAGAAACCTTATTGTACTAAAAACTGACATTAAATTTATGTGTTTTAGCTTTGATAAAGAAACCTTATTGCACCAAAAACTGACATCAAATTTATGTGTTTTAACATTGATAAAGAAACCTTATAGCACTAAAAACTGACATCAAATTTATGTGTTTTAATATTGATAAAGAAACCTTTTTGCACTAAAAACTGACATCAAATTTATGTGTTTTAACATTGATAAAGAAACCTTATTGCACTAAAAACTGACATCAAATTTATGTGTTTTAACATTGATAAAGAAACCTTTTTGCACTAAAAACTGACATCAAATTTATGTGTTTTAACATTGATAAAGAAACCTTATTGCACTAAAAACTGACATCAAATTTATGTGTTTTAACATTGATAAAGAAACCTTATAGCACTAAAAACTGACATCAAATTTATGTGTTTTAACATTGATAAAGAAACCTTTTTGCACTAAAAACTGACATTAAATTTATGTGTTTTAACATTGATAAAGAAACCTTTTTGCACTAAAACCTGACATCAAATTTATGTGTTTTAACATTGATAAAGAAACCTTATTGCACTTAAAATTGACATGCAATTTATATGTTTAATTCATACTAGTATAAGCAATAAAGCTTTGAGCAGTTTGGAATAAGTGAAACGAATGGATGTAAAATTGAAACAGATTTTTACAGGTAGGTTGTTGTGCGATGGCTTAAAATACTAGAACACCTGTTACACTGTTTATACTGCCCGTATCTATATAAAAATTATACCATTATTTTTTTACTGCTAAAGGCAAAGCAATATATTCCCTAAAAACATTAACGATATCTGCAACATATGCATGGAATATAGGTGATTTATGTAATTTTAATTAAATTTTATCTACACTTATTATTTCAAACTATTTTTTTTAAATTTATATAAAAACAAATGGCTTACCATATGATTTAAGAAGTTACAATGGCCGAAAAAGGTATAACAAGACACTGTCTGATTTTTGTTAAGTACATGCTTTTTTTTGTAATTCTTTATTTTTAAAGCCCATTTTTCTTTTTTCATTATACGTATTATATAAAACACAATGAAAGAACAAATTTATTTTCATTCTCTGCCATAATAGATATATCATTCATTTTGGAGGAAATTGAGAGCAGATATGAAATAAATTGTCACATGGAAGTATTTTTAATTTATTTTAATCGTGGCAGGGGTAGGAAATCCAAAATGGCGGCTTATATCCCTTTAGGATTTTTTAGTATACAGACGTGGATAGTGTATAGCACATTGATAATAAACGCAGAATATTCGTTGTAATAGTAAATATTTATTAAAAGTACTCATGAAATAAACAACAACAAAAAAATATAAAATGAAAAAAAAAATATATATCCAGAAGCTTAAAGTCGGGCCCCTGTGTATCAGTCGAGCGCAGAAACTGGTACATTTTGTACATATGCGTTTACAGGGTTATTTCAATTCCACGAACTCAGAACTAACACCAGAGACATGAAAAGAAAAGAAAAGAAATCATTAAAAAAGGAATAAGGAATAAGTAACGAATAAGGAATAAGGAATAAGTAACGAATAAGGAATAAGGAATAAGTACCTAACTTGACGACCCTGCTTGACGACTCAAGTACTTAGAATACAACTAGACTGTGGTCCGGCATGAAATCGACACTAATCAAAAATTACAATGACATATTTTATCTCCTTTAAACTATCAATAGTTCAGGCTCTTACTCTTTAGTTGTAATTCTGGAGTCATTTTGTTATTTGAAAACCTGCTGTACATATATAGTAGAGCAGATGATTGATTTTAGTCTATAAATTAAGGAAATAGTTGCTAATCCCCAGTCAGTCCCCTTAGTTTATAGAACATTCGCTATCTTTACTTCTCTTTATCTTTCCATGGTTTAGTTTCTTATTGCATGTCTTCACTGTTCAAATTCAGAACACAGTAATAAACAAATAATGTCTCCTCAGTAGTATTCTAAACTGAAAACCAAAACAATAACCGAAAACATTTAAAAATTAAAATGCAAACATGCCAAAAAATAAAGCCAAAGTCATATGAAGATACATCTATACGTCGAGTAGAACGGGAAAAAAGAAGCAACATTTGTCCACCCTCAACCCTTCTATTGCGGGCGTAACAATTTCATGAAACATAATAAAAAACCTCTTACCCAGATATATGTTGCACTAGCATTTGCATGAATGCATGTAAAATTGTAGATACAAATTGTTCAGGTTTATAGTTCTCTTGATATATGGGTCTAAAAACTAATATTCACAATCACAGCTCTGTAACATTTGTCATTACTGTAAACAAATTTTATAATAATTAATTTGTTGATGCATTATAGTAGTATAGGGGACAGTTCAAGTCGCATTTGTGGTGGTGCCGGATATGACGTCGCCGGAACCGGAAACAGCGTCACAGGAAGTGACGTTTACAGAACCGGAACTCATGTGAACGGACCGGAAATACCCGGAAGTGGTTTGCGCGTATGCGCAACCAGAAATGATGTGTTTTCCCGTCTTAATTCTTTATTTGTTGACGGAAGTGACGTAAGTTACTTGCTGGGGCCCGGATGTGTCGTCTGCGCATGTGTAGATGGAACCGGAAGTAGATTGAACGCATGTGCAACCGGAAGTAGTGGATTTTTCCGCCAGTTTCCATTATTTGTTTACGGAAGTGACGCCAGTCACGGGTTGGGACCCGATATGTCGCCTCGGCATGCTTGACCGGTTTTCGGATTGGATTATCTCCCCTTTTCCCGCGCTTCTCGTCGCCTCTGGGTCTTTCATTCTTCTGTATAGGGTAAGGGTCTCGCATCGAGTGTCGAGGGACTGATGCTCTCACTGTTATCTCGAAGTCGAGAGTATATGAAGTACAGAGGTACTGTTGGATTATCTCCCCCCTTTTCTCGTGCTTTCACCACGGGTGATGTTTTCCGTTCGTTCGGGGGGGGACCAAAGATAGGATTAGATTATGTCCACTTACCTCCAAATGATGCTGTCACCATTAGGTCAATGGGGTGTCCTTAGCAACCGCCTAAGCAATGGCGTCCATTTCATTGCTCTATGCCGCTCTTCGCTTTTCTTCTCTTGCTCCGTGCTGCTCTTCTCTTGCTCTATTCTGCTCTTCTTTTGCTCATCACTGCTCTTCACTTGCTCATCGCTGCTCTTCTCTTGCTCATCTTAGGCTCATCGCTGCTCATCTCTTGCTCATCGCTACTCTTCTCTTGCTCATCGCTGCTAAGTTTCTAAGGTTCTAAGATGGCGGCCAACCAACTTCCGGTTTACAAGGATCCAAGGTGGCGACGGATTAAGTTGTTGTTGGAAAGAATTAAGTTGTCGGAAAGGATTAAGTTGTCATTTCGCAAGCCAAACTAATGGAAATCCCCCTTAAGACTCGAAATAGAAAACCCCGACCACCGATCAAGAATGTAGAAGGTTTTGCAATATATTTCGACCAATGAGAAGAACAGGCCCATACGCATAAATTTCAACCAATCACATATATAAGTGTATTCACCTATGTAATGAGCAACTTATACAAATCCACATTTTCCACATGGACGCACGCGATAAAAAGAAGCTGACCTCGGTAGACGTGCAGGATCGGTTTGTCCGCTCAACTGGTACACTGCGGAAGCAGTTACTATCCTGACGTTTGAGAGTTTCACTGCGTATCCCATCGATTGTAAATCTCTGCCATACCGACGTAAGCGTCGATAACAGTCTTGCAAGGACCAACACTTTCCGTTAGAGTTGATTTTTCCGTTAGAAAACAATAGACAACTACCACCTATTTTCGAGTTTGTGTGTCAGATCGCAGAGATCGAATGTACATCTCAAGCCTCCTTGAATGACTACGTTCGTCAGTTGCATTCTAAACGATCAGCCACATCTTCGCAATCGGACCTACAAAGAGCTTCAACGAAGGTGGAAAACGCTTTTGGTTCTCTTCTCAACAGGACCATTAACAGTTGTCGAACTTTGTTCCTTTCTGTGTTTTGATCAGAATTTCTTCCCTCAGTTCGTCCGTGAGAATCAACTACATGTTCGACGGGAGTTTCGGCAATAATCTGACGAAATTCTTGGTCAGCTTCTTTTTATCGCGTGTGTCCATGTGGAAAATGTGTGTTGAAGTGAAGGATTTCTATCAGTTCCTCATTACATAGGTGAATACAATTATATATATGATTGGTTGAAATTTATGCGTAGGGGCCTGTTCTTCTCATTGGTCGAAATACATTGCAAAACCTTCTACATTCTTTATCGGTGGTCGGGGTTTTCTATTACGAGTCTTGGGGGGGTTTCCATTAGATTGGCTTTGTCGAAATGACAGCTTAATCCTTTCCAACAACTTAATCCTTTCCGACAACTTAATTCTTTCCGACAACAACTTAATCCAGTTGCCATCTTGGATCCTTGTAAACAGGAAGTTGATTGGCCGCCATCTTGGAACGTTAGAACCTTGAGTTTTTAGGTTGACTAAAACAGCACTATATATACTACTCTCTTCTCTTGCTCGTTGCTGCTCATCGCTGCTCTTCTCTTGCTCATCGCTGCTCATCTTTTGCTCATCGCTGCTCTTCGATGCTCTTTTCTTGCTCATCGCTGCTCATTGCTGCTCATCTCTTGCCCTTCTCTTGCTCATCGCTGCTCATCTCTTGCTCATCATTGCTCTTCTCTTACTCATTACTGCTCTTTTCTTGCTCATCTCTTGCCCTTCTCTTGCTCATCGCTGCTCATATCTTGCTCATCGTTGCTCTTCTCTTGCTCAATGCTGCTCATCGATGTTTTTTTCTTGCTCATTGCTGCTCATCACTGCTCATCTCTTGCTCATCGCTGCTGTTCTTTTGCTCATCGCTGCTCATCTCTTGCTCCGTGCTGTTCATCGCTGCTCTTCTCATGCTCCGTCCTGCTCATCGATTCTCTTCTCTTGCTCCGTCCTGCTCATCTTTTGTACATCGCTTTTCACTGCTGCCCGTCGCTGCTCTTCTCTTGCCCATCGATGCTAATTTCTTGCTCATCGTTGCTCTTTTCTTGCTCATTGCTGCTCATCGCTGCTCCTCTCTTGCTCATCGCTACTCATTGCTACTCATATCTTGTTCATCGTTGCTCTTCTCTTGCTCATTGCTGCTCATCGATGCTCTTCTCCTACTCATCGCTGTCCATCGTTGCTCTTCTCTTACTCATCACACATGATACTTGGTGTTAAACATTATAATTGTCTACCAATTTTAATAGTTTTCAGTGGCTGATCCAGGTGGGAGTTTAAGGAGCGTACTCTCACTCTTTGAAGAATAAACCCGAAAATTGTTTGGACTAATTTTTTTTTTATAATAACAATCCAAAGATTTATTTTATTTTATTTTTATTTTTATTTTATTTTTTTTTTTTTTTTTTTTTGATACCATGTTATCGTTCGAACTGCCGTTTGTCCTGGATTCTCTTGACTTTTAGATGTATTGCCTGTATTTGAAGGTCTATACATATTAGAAAATGTCCCTAGAAACAATGTCATTATAAAAGTAATATTGACTAAAAAGTTTTTGCCAGTTTGGATGAATTTGGCCACTTTCTCTGAAATTATGTAACCGGTCGGCAATTAAGATATCCAAAACCAGTTTAAGGGTTCTATACTCGTTTATTCCCACAATAATAATATACCCTACAACATATAATAAAGACAATACTAAGTACAATTGACAAAGACAATACACATAAAACATATAATGGACAAAGGGGAATAACTCGAATCTGTGATTTATTCCTTACCAGTATAAAAATAAAGTTATATTTAACAATACCTAATTTCAGTCTGAATGAAATATACCAAAATTACTTGTTTTATATGTGAAATATATATATATCTTATTTGCATCTCATATTTTATAATCAGGTCCCTAATAATAATAATATATACTCGGTGTCCAATTACACCTTGTAAAAGTACAGTGTACTATTCAGTGCTATTACTATATATGTTGTATATTTCAAATAATTAACACACGAAAATTACATAAACTAATTAAAACACAAATATCAAAAGACATTTACATTACACACACAAAACACAGAAAACTGCTTACCATGTATATGGTACGCAGGTCAAGTGGGCGATATGGAACCTTTCCACTACAATATAGCCTGCATATGGTCTACCATAACAAGTATCTTAGACCTGAATAAAACAAATATTAACATTCATAAGTCCATTGGACTATTTACATACATTCATAATATAAATATTTACTTGAAATATTACTAAAACAATTTAGCACATCTTCATATTGAATATCAGGTATTGGTTAAAAATCTAGATCCTATGTAATTAAAAATATAGAACTACTTTATTTATGCTGAAGTTTATGTAACAATAATGTTTCAAGAAGAATTTATGAACATTATTTATCCTCAACACTTTCTTTCTCTCATTCAAACTACACATTCACATTTCATTCATTCAGAGAGTTAAAATAACAAATATGTTAGTTTTGTTAGGAATGTATGATAACTGACCTTATTTGGAAGAAAAATATGTATCCAAAACTATTTATAATTATATATATATATCAAAATTTCTATGGCTGGTATTAATTCATCTCTACACAGCCATTATAGAATAATTATTGTATAGACAAAAGAACCAATACATTCCCTCCTAAAACAAAAAGGTTCAATACAGGGAAAAGTAGTCAAATTGGGAAAAACCTTGCAGGAAAGAATAAACTGTATGATAAGAGGCTCAGTAGTAAACTATTTGACTTAAAGTACTAATAAACATTGAAAACAAATACTTATTCATTTATTAAAAATACAAAATTATAAACTATCAATATACAGTCATATTTTTGATTATAAATCAAATATATCTGTCTGCCACAATTATCCGGACGAAACTTGTAATTCTGAACGTGAATAAAACACCCACGAAATCGCTCAGAATGCAGGATTTTGTAGCATCTATCCAAGAGCTTCTGCGGAGCCATAGACAGCCACAGGCCCATTGCCTTATTTTTTTTTAATTTAATTTTATTTATTTATATTTTTTTTTTTTTGGCTCGCTCCGCATACAAGTTTGCGTCCTGCCCTTCTGGAAAACATGGATCCGCCGCTGGTTTTATTTTTTTAATGTGAGGTTTTAGTTATAAATAACATAAGTAACGAAATACTGAATACAAACAACTTCATATTTAACATCATCCTCCGAAGTCAGGGTTTTGTATCCTATACAAGTTTGTAGGAACGAACGTGGATACAAAACCCTGACTTGGGAGGATGATTTAAAATAAATAACGAAATTTACGATAACTTGTTTTTGAATACAATAATATGACACTGAATATAAATACAACATGTAACGTAATTTTGAAATTCATATAACGTGGTTTTGAACATAAATAATTTGATCATTGAATTTTGCAACGTTTTGAATCCCATAGACATCTTACTTGTATTAAAATATTTAACAATCCCATAAAAAATTACAGGTAAGCCGATGACTTTTGTGGAAAATGGGCTAACGATGTAGTAACCACCATATACTTTCAGCTAAAGAAGGAAGACCGTTTAGTTACATAACTTTAAACACATTCCGTCTTTTTTCATTCTTTTCCATGTAAATGTACATGTATTATAAATGTATATAAAGTGGCAATGATTCCATATCCCCTTTATACATTATTAACATTTTTCACCTTTACATAAGTTTTCTTGAAATCCGTCATATAAAACAAGAATTATGCAGAAATCTAGAAGAACAGAGGATTAACTAACGATCTAAACAAATCATCATGACTTGGTTGACAGGTATGAAAAAACCGTTTCCCAAATGATAATGGACCTGTCCCATTGATTTTATCCCTTCCTCATACTGGATTTCACATGGGCAGCATGGCGGGTGTCCTGCAGGAAGCAGAGACTGCTTACTCTTCCGGAGCACCTGAGTCTATCTCCGTTTTTGGTGGAGTCCATATGTTTTTAGTTTTTAATTGTAATGCATGTATTGTTTTAGTTTCGTCTTCGTTGTTCTCCGGAGTTTCTCATTTGTTTCGATTTTTCCCTCCTTCGAATATCCCATTGGTATTTCTTGACTTTACATATAACAAGCATCTCGTAAGCACATAATTATATAATAAAAATTTTAAAAACTCGCAAATTCCAAATTCCTTGCCTACAACACACATTTCTCAATTAACCATCCGTTGAAAGCCAAAAACAATGACCAAATGATTGTGAGAAATTAAATAAAATTACAAAACAGAAAAATAGAAAAATCAAATGCTTTTAGATGGGACTTTAACCTAAACTACAACTGCAAGAACAACAACGTTGTACCATTTTCACGATGCGTCGATTCTATGCTTCTCCGAATACTAATCAGTTTTCTTTCCACGAGTTTCATCTGTCGTCTGGCCATAAATATTGTCAGGATTTAAAGTACTTTTACCAACTCGCCCCAACTGGTAAAAATATTCGTTACAACTGATGGAAATAGTATAGTGTCATTATCCTATTAAATAAAAATCATAATGTACTTTATAATCTTTTATTTATCATCATCATTACTATCAACATAAACAACAAATGCAACAATCAAAAACAAATCATACATGAGCACTAAAACATATCATATCATAATTACAAGAGAAACACCAAAAAATATTTATAGGTCAACGTCTAAGATGGGACCATTCACACGAGCACACTGGTTCAGCAGGGTCGTTGTCGTTATCAAATTTCTGGAATACTGATCCCACAAAAAGAACCGGCTGGTTGGTGCGGATAAGCTTACGCTGGTAACGCGTCAGCTTGCCCTCGGACACCATCTTCCTCTGCAGCGGCAACAGCTTTGCTTCATCGTGCATAATGGGTATCAGCTCATAGAAGGGTGGCTTCTCGTCTCTTGCTTTCTTGTTGAGTCTTCTGTGCCACCCTTCCACGGCGAGTTGGTAACCATGACATTTACGTATGGAATAATAATTTCATGAGTTGGGGCGAGTTGGTAACCAGGATATTTACGTATGGAATTATTATTTTCATGAGTTGGGGCGAGTTTGTGACTATGATTTTCACAGTTGGAGCGAGTTTGTAACAAATATTTTCCGAGTTGGGGCGAGTTTGAGAAAAGTTGGTGCGAGTTGGTATGGGGCGAGATTGAAGTGGGGCGATTTGTCCTGCACCCGTCCAGAATAGGTAAGAAAAGGATTAATTAGAGGCAAAATACGCACATCCCTGAAGAAATGTAGCATTAAATAGTATCCGCCATTTTAAACTGTCCGCCTGACAAAATTAAATATGTAATAATGTCCGGCAGACATTTTAAGGCTATGAAATACTGTCCAGAACCATGTTTAACCATATTATTGTGTCCTTAGCTGTTGAAATATGTCCATTTTTATGGACACAATTTCGCAGTCTACATTTGGTTAGACCTGTCCTCCGGACACAATTAAATATGTGAAATTGTCCAAACAGGATTTAATTGAGTATTAATTACTCCATTAGGATAAATAAAATAGTGTTCATAAATCTTATAATTTATATATATACATTATTTGAAATATTAATTGTGAGTGTCTAAGTATGCTTTTGTTGAAACTTAATGAGTAAGTAGAACAGAAGTTGAAAACTAGTAACTTTAATATAAACGTAGCTTTACTAATAAAAAGTAAACTTATTTTAGAAAATATTCATCAAATTTGAAATGTACAAATATTTCGAAATAAAAGTAATAAAACTTAATTTCAGACATTTTTTTGCTGTTATGATTTAGTGCATCAAATAAATTTGTTGAGGATGACAAAAATAAAATTGTTTTTACTGCTTTGATCATTTAAAGGGAGATAACAAAGTCTCAAATCTACTGAATGTTTTTGAAAATAGGTCACCTATTTGACTATAATTAGTCAACAAAAAATTAAATAAAACCAAGAATAATAAAATATATACAAAACTTACTTATATCCCTTTTCTGAAATTGGCTGTCTGTTGTCGTCCAGAAATGGCCCAATCAAATCTATACCAATTTTTCCCCAGACACGATTTCCACATTCAACTGGTTGAAGTTCAGGAAATATAATTTCAAGCGTTTGAATTTATGAATTAGCGTGAAATTATTTTCTTATGTGTTATCTGCCCATAGGGGGCGTTGTTGTGTTATAAAGCGAGAATTTTCTCGCTTTTCTTCATTCAGCACGACAGGGTCTACTCGATAGGACAGTAAATTTTCTAGTGCGTTTTCGTTTTCGTGATGGCCGAGCCAGGTGAATGTAGTGACGAAAGTGTATCCTTACGGACAGTTTTAAATGCAGTTAATCAACAAAGTAAGGATATAGAGGCTATTATCGATGCCAAAGTTTCCGAAAAAATTGGAGGTCTTCGCGACGAAATTCAGGGAGCGAACAATTTGATGAAATCCCATGTTAAGAAGTTGAAAGTTGACACTTCCTTTAAGTGGAAATATGAAGGTAATAACATTTAATTTACTTTTAACACTGAAAATCTCGACGAGCTAGTTCAATCTCTTTGGGCTTTAGAAAATGGAAAAATTGACTATGCAAAAGACCTCATTTCCGCCACTATTGACAAGATTAAACATCGCAATAAGCTCATCAAGATAGCTGATACTTCCGAGGGAGGATGGGATACCGCTAAGCAGTACGACGCTAATCCCATTGCAAGTGACACAGACGACGAATCGAGGATTATTCGCGCCGACAATAGGGCAGTCAGGAAGAAGAAAGCTAAATCTAAATCGGTTGACAAAGGGTCGAAATTTCGCCAAAATCATTCTTTGCTCGGTGCATCTCCAGGAATAGTTCCGATGCCCTTTCGTGGGGCCCAGCAGCCTATCGGTTATGGATTCCCCTTCCAACAAGGCTTCAACGCTGGAAGACCACAAAGGGGTCAATGTTTCGCATGTGGATCATTCACGCATTACAGGTCGAACTGTCCGTACGTCAACAGCAGTAAACCAGCAGCACAAGGCAAACCACAGTGAATTTTTAAAAGATGAGTATTTTTTAACTTCTTCTGATAATCAAAACATTAGTACTGGTTTGACAAATGATTATTATGAATATGAGCAAGGTCAGTCAGATATAATTGTTAAAGATAGACTGAAAAATTGTTTACAATTTTGGATTGACATAGGTGCTCCGTCTTTTATCATAGAGACAATTAGATCAGGTTACATTTTGCCTTTTTATTCTAATCCTATTTCTATTTATTTACCTAACAATTTGTCCGCATTGAACAATTCTGAGTTCGTGTGTACTGCTATTCACGATTTATTGATCAGGAATTTAATTGAGGAATGTTCGACTCCTCCGTTAGTTGTAAACCCGCTGACAGTATCTGTTCAATCTAACGGTAAGAAGCGTCTAATTTTAGACTTGCGGGAAATTAACAAACATTTATGGAAACAGAGTGTAAAATTTGAAGATATGAGAACAGCCAAACAATATATTGAAAAAGATGCGTTCCTTTTTAAGTATGATATTACCAGTGCATATCATCACCTTGATATTTATGAACCACATACTAAATATTTAGGGTTTTCTTGGAACTTCGATGGCATAGTTAGGTATTTTAAATTTCTTGTTTTACCCTTTGGCCTCAGTTCTGCCTGTTATATCTTTACAAAACTCACTAGACCACTTATTAAGAAATGGCGAGGTGAAGGTAAGCAGGTAGTTATGTATTTAGACGATGGTCTAGGTATTAATACTGATGAGACATTATGTAATGACATGGCTATACAGGTAAAATCTGATTTAATACAGAGCGGATTTGTGCCGAAGGCAGAGAAGTCATTGTGGACGCCTACCAAAACTTTAATATGGTTAGGTACGTTTATAGACACAGAGAGAGGAATTTTTCAGATTCCCGACAATCGTTTATATAAAATTGAATCTACGATTAGTGATATTGACAATTTTTTGAGCAAGAAAAACACAGTGCATGTTAGAAAAGTGGCTTCTTTAGTCGGACAGATAATCTCGACATCTATGGTAGTAGGTAACATTGTATATTTAATGACGAAATATTTGTCTATCGATATCAATAGAGCTTTGTCATGGAATAGTAACATTATTTTATCAGATGAAAGTTTAGATCAGATTAACTTTTGGAAACAGAATTTACACGAAGTTAATATTAAGCATTTTAATCATGATGTTTCATGTCAACGTATTGTTTATAGCGATGCAAGCAATACAGGTTACGGTGGTTATAGTGTTGAAAATCCTTTCAGTATAGCTCATGGTATGTGGTCGGAGATAGAAAAAACTAACAGTTCCACTTGGAAGGAGTTAACTGCAGTTAAAAAAGTATTTTTATCATTACTTGCACAAATGTCTGGCAAGAATTTAAAATGGTTCACAGATAACCAAAATGTAGTGAGCATTGTGAGCAAGGGCAGTACTAAATCCGTCCTTCAATCTTTAGCTTTAGATATTTTTCGAATTTGTTTGAAACACAATGTGAACTTAGAAATGGTATGGATCCCTAGATCGTACAACGAGAGAGCGGATTATTTGAGTAGGATAATCGATTTAGATGATTGGGGTATATCTGATTTTATTTTTGACATGATAGAATCCCTATGGGGACCCCATGAAATCGACTGGTTCGCTTCTGATGATAAATTTAAATTGACAGTGTTTTATTCCAGATTTTGGAATGTGTATTCGACAGGTGTGGATGCCTTTACGGTTGATTGGCGTGGGGTCAATGGTCTTTTTGTACCACCTGTTTCTTTGATCCCACGTGTTCTAGTCTATATGAGACAATGTAAAGCTACTGGCACTCTTGTTCTTCCTTATTGGCCTTCTGCCAGTTTCTGGCCTATGCTTTGCCCTTCTGGCAAAGACTTTATTTCTGCTGTTAGTGATTTCATTGATCTTCCTACTAACAAGGATGCTTATGTTTCTGGTAAAAGTAATAAAGCCATTTTTGGGAATGTTGATTTAACATTTCGCATGTTAGCATTACGGCTTGATTTTAACATAGAATAGATCTCTCTTGATCAAGTACTAGTACTAGTTTTAACAATATGGATCTCTCTTGATCAAGTACTAGTTTTAACAATATGGATCTCTCTTGATCTTATTTGATGTACTAATTACAGTTATATTACATATCATTATGATAGTTCAAACATCAGAATTAGTAAACAGTACATGTGGCTTAGTATAGCAGGACTTTGGATTGCGTTAAGTACTTGTACATTTGATTTGTTTTTGTTTGATGTTAATGATGTTAATAAGCTATGCATTTTATATCTTATTTTTTTTTATACACGTATTTTTGCAGGCCTTTTCAGCCGAAATACAGAATTTGCCAACTGCCTTATTGCCGCATCTAAATCTGTTACCAGACCTCTTATGTGATTCCAGAGCCGAGTCAACAACAAAAGGATATTATTTAAGCTTTTTGCGTTGGAAGAATTGGGCTTCGTTACATGGACTGACTGATTCAGATATACTTCCAGCTAAACCGTTTTACTGTGCTTTGTATTTGGTTTCATTAGTACAAAGTTCGTGTTCTCCGAGTCCGATTATTCAAGCCTTTTATAGTTTAAAATGGGTACATTCTTTAATTGGATGCATAAATTCTCCGACAGATTCGCCTTTAGTTAAGAACATTCTAGAAGGTGCTAAACGACGATTGGCTACTCACACAGAAAAGAAGGAACCGATTACTCCGGAACTGTTACGTAAAATGTACGATTCTTTATTTCGTGTAAAAAATCTTTACAATCAACGTATTATTTGTGCGTGTATTACAGCCTTTGCTGGATTTTTGAGAGCGTCGGAATTATTAAATATTCGTAGAAGTGATATAGTTTTTAACGAATGTTATATGTCTATTTTTATTCAAAAATCCAAAACTGATGTTTATAGAAACGGCAACTGGGTTACTATTTCTCGTACAGGATCTGATATGTGTCCCGTGAAAAATATGGAATTGTATCTATTATGGGCTAATATTTCCGTAGATTCCGAAGAATACATTTTTCGCAATTTAACAAAGTGTAAAGATAGTTATGTTTTACGTAAGGAGAACAAACCTTTGTCATATTCTAGGATGCGTGAACTTTTTATTGACGCATTCAGTCCATTTGTTGACAATATAAAACAGTTCGGTTTACATAGTCTGAGGTCTGGTGGTGCTAGCACATGTGCTAACTTGGGTGTGCAAGACCGCATCTTTAAGAGGCATGGTAGATGGCGTTCAGAAACGGCAAAAGACGGTTATGTTAAAGATTCAATTTCAGATTTATTAAGTGTTTCTAAAAACTTGGGTCTATAAAATTTTGATTTTTTCAGAATATATTTTGTAGCAAGACAAACACTTGGTTCTTTTTCCCGTTCTTTGTTTTCAGCACTCGCTCTGTCGTGTGGTATTGCACTTTACACGTTTTTTGTTTCTTTATATATATTTTGAGCACATGGATCATTATTTTGTGTCTGTCGTATAGATATACAAGCGTACTGAAGTATTATTTTGTGTCTGTCGTAAGAATTGAACATTGCTTTGTATCTGTCGTAAAGAATAGCTGTATTGTTTTGCGTCTGTCATCTTTTTGTAATTGGTTTTATGTTGTTTGGTTCTATGGGATTTATGGTTCAGAAGAAATATAATTTCAAGCGTTTGAATTTATGAATTAGCGTGAAATTATTTTCTTATGTGTTATCTGCCCATAGGGGGCGTTGTTGTGTTATAAAGCGAGAATTTTCTCGCTTTTCTTCATTCAGCACGACAGGGTCTACTCGATAGGACAGTAAATTTTCATGCAGATGGTTTTATATTTATTTCTGTTTAGATCATTTATGGTTTTTGTCTTGCTACAAAATATTCATTCCTTTAAGAGATCTTTTGTGGGTTTTTTGAACAGTGACATTATTTTAAATATCTACACATGAAATATTCCATGATTTGTTTATTTCAATATTATAATTATTCCATTGTTTATTTCAATATTATAATTATTGAATAAAAACAGCACTCGCTCTGTCGTGTGGTATTGCACTTTACACGTTTTTTGTTTCTTTATATATATTTTGAGCACATGGATCATTATTTTGTGTCTGTCGTATAGATATACAAGCGTACTGAAGTATTATTTTGTGTCTGTCGTAAGAATTGAACATTGCTTTGTATCTGTCGTAAAGAATAGCTGTATTGTTTTGCGTCTGTCATCTTTTGTAATTGGTTTTATGTTGTTTGGTTCTATGGGATTTATGGTTCAGAAGAACAAGAGTTTTAGTTTTTTTATTTTGCCTCTGGCATTCATCACATTTTGAAATATAGGTCCTAACAGTTTCTGTAACACTTGGGAAATAGTACTTAGAGTTTATTTTGTTAACTGTCTTGTTGACACCTAAATGGCATCCACTTCATTGCGGCATAAATATAAAACTCTTGGAAGTTTGTCTTTAGTGATAACCAACTTGTCAGTAGTAGTCCCACTCTTTTTATCAACATGGATATAATAAAGTTCGTCTTGTTTCAGCTTGAAGCTTTTGGATTTTCTTCTTAATGTCCTCCTATCATTTTCAGAGAATGCATCAGGATAAACTTTACAGTTTAAGTTCAAAAATGTAACCAGGTTTTCATACTCAGTGCCATCCATCTTAACTAATTTGATGTTTACAAAACTCAATTTGATCTATATAAGTATATTCTTTACTTTCTTATTAAAATCTTACCTCTGAAAAAACCCTTTTAAGACCTAGAATTATCTTTGGACACTTTATCATAGTTTAATATTTTACATGTAGCATTAAATAGTGTCCGCCGTGAAATACTGTCCACAACAAGGACAATTTTTCATACATGTAACATTTTATAATGTCCTATTTCAGGACAGTATTTCATAGCATCGGACATCATTTAATAACAAACTTTCTATGTAATATTGTCCGGCCGGACATTTTTACACAGGACACAATTATGTCTTACAGAAACAGCACTTTTTCAAAAGTTAGCATCCTTTACTGATCAGTTTCTAATTATCGAGTTTAGCGGTATAATTTGTATCATTAAAGTAAGGTTTGCCGAAGTAAAATATACAAACTTAGTTTCTGGTCTGTATTCATATTTATAACCTGTTATATTGAATAAAACCAGGGATCATATAATACTATAATTATTTCCGCCGAGTCGCAGCAAGATCTGTCAATTTACAAAGACTTTTATAGATTCATGTCCCCTTCATACAGTTCCTGATAAAACGTATCACAAAATACCGAAATAAATTTGAATGAGGAAAGTAGAGGCATTAATCAAAATTAGCAATAAAAGACCGGAACATAAATTAATACATTGACGTTTGTCCATTCTTCGGTGATGCTGAATAGGGTACCAAGCCAAAAATATTATGTATATTTCCGGCGTTTTTAATAATCACATGTCCGGTAACGTCTTCTTTAGCGAATATTAAGATTTCCCGCCATCTAGAATTCACTTAAGTGATATTGTTAAATATTTGATGATCTATTTATCATTTAAGAAGCCACATCGACACATTGATGTTTTGTTAATATTATTTTCTCATAATTATGGCAGATTTCACAGGGCTTAGGCGGAAATCTCTTTTGTTTGCAGGAGAAGGTATTCTAGCTGATAGCGATATGCATAAAAATTTAAAACAGTTGTAGAGTAATGTTACAGTAGTCGTAGAGTGGGTCCTGACAAAGAAACATTTAGAGATCTCTTTATATATAGTTACCTGGGCGTAAATATTTTTATGTTCATGCATCTCTAGACTCTAAATTTTGACTTAAAATAACATGAAACTTATATATATATACTATAGCTAAACAGCAAGATTCATCCTTTTGCTCCCCCCCCCCCCCCCAAAAAAAAAAAAAATAGTTTCAACTGCCAAGCAAACTTCTGAAACTTGAATGAAAGTTATTCACTGCTAGATTTAATATCAAAGGTTTGGCTTGAAACAAACTTGTATGTTAAATTTACAACTAAGTGGAGACAACTCTTTTCAGATAAAAGCTAGAGAAAAAGATTATTAAGAAAAATTAGGAAAGAGTGAATCATATTTGGTGGGAAAAAATTATTATGTGAATACAACAAATTTTATGACTGTTTTACATTAATTTCAAAATACTTGAAATAAATAAATACTGTAATGATAAAGAACAAGTTATAATACTAGTTTGGAAAAACTCTGAATTAGATAACAGTGTTTATTACTAAGTTAAGTGAAAACAACTCACCTGCTGCACAGGGACTCCTATCCATATTTTTTTTTAACAACCTTTCGAAACTGGGGCGGCCCTGATCTACTATACCATAACACTTTATTGTAGATTGGGGCCGCCCAAGTCTCGAAAGGTTGTTAAATACCAAAAAATTTAAATATGAGTCCCTGTGCCTGCTGTAAGATTTTATCCTGGCCTGGACCAATAATAACCAAAATTGGAAAGAATAGTGTATAGAAGGTTCTTTATAAAACCCATCATTTCAATTGGATTAGATGAAAAATGTGGCCTACACATGCAATTCTTGGTACTGGTTGGTTAGATTTTCAAATTTCTTCTTCTCTAACTGGTAAATGCCAACTCGGGTAAACCTTGGGATCGTCTAACAAGTCATTCTACTGTTCACTTTTTGTCCACACAATTGATCATTGTACCTTTTTGTGCTTGTGCGCTTAGATTTGTAGCATTAAGAAAAATTTTTAGAGCCAATTCAAATTTTACTCAGATTGAAATGTTCATTACTGTATATCCCCTTCTGTATGCAGCAATAATGTGCTGGAATGCAATGATTGTATAATCAGTTTTAAAATGGAAGCAAAATTCTATATTAAACTCCAATTTGGAGCTAACTTGAGATTGTGATGTTCCACATTAATGTGTATGCATTTTGTAGAGTTCTTAAATTATGATTCCACTGCATGCCTAAAAACCAGAAAAATTTTGTATCTCAAAGCAGAAACTGGAAAGTTGTGTAATGAATGGTAGATTTGTTTCATTTTAGATGTTGTAGAGATTCCAGAGAGTGATCTTCGCTGGAGGAGAGGTAGTCATGCTTCCATTCTGGCAAACCTTCCCAGTCATCAGACCTTTATATCTGACACAGGCATCTCTCAGGGGTTTGGGAGCTGTGAGCAAAGAAGACCAAGTTTTCAACATCTTCGCCGATCCTCGGTATTTGTACCAGGATTGTTGGCTGACTCTGATGATGAAGAAGAAATTAAGGAGAAATTGTCAAGAAGACGAAAGTCAAGGTCATCTCTAAGTGTTGAATTCCAAGACCAAGCTGAAATAAATGAGAGAAGAGAAAGTATTAAAAGTATAACAGCACCTATTCACATAAGAAGACAATTTAGGTATTAAATACTTCGATAATATTAGTATAGTATCTTTTTATTTGTGTAAAATAAGCCTAATTGTATTATAAATATATTTCATCTAATACTTAAAACATGCAAAAATCACATAGATGTGAAAACATTTTTAAATTTGGTGGCAGATGCAATGACAAGGATGTTATGTTTATTTTGTTTCATTTCAAGAAGACAGCATAATTCAGGATGGACAAACCAAGGCCCTAATTAAGATGTTCAAAATCCAATCATATTCCAAATTCATTTAAAGATCTTCTTGTTTGAAACCAGAACCAGATTTGGCAGCAATGGTTCTTAGAAGGTCATGTTTCAGAATTATATCCGATGACCCCACCGACCATCCAAGATGACCGACAGAGACAAACATAGTTTAAGATAGGACCGTATGCCTATGGAAAATTTGACTTAAAGATCTTCTCGTCTGAAACTACTTAGCCAACTAGAACCAAACTTGGCAGCAATGTCCTCAGGTGGTTCTCTTTCAACTTTTATCCAATGAATCCTCTTGCCATCAAAGATGGCCACCTTAAGCCAACTTAGTTTAACATAGGACTCGAAGGGAAATTAACTTAAAGATCTTCTCATCTGAAATCACTAAGCTAACTGGAACCAAACTTCGCAGCAATGGTCCTTAAATGGTCAACTTTCAGAAATGTATCCAAGATGGCTGCTACACCCGAACATAGTTTAACAAGACCCTATGAGAAAATTTACTTAAATATCTTCTTGTCTGAAACCACTCAGCCAATTAGAACCAGACTTTGCAATAATGGTATATACAGGTGATTCTATTTCAGAACTGCATCTGATGCCCCGGACCACCATCCAAGATGGCCACCAAAGGCGAACTTAGGTTATCATGGGAAAATTCACTTAAAAATCTTCTGGTCTGAAACTTAGATATAATTGATTGCCTTGACCACCATCCAGAAGATGGCTGGCTCAGTCAAACATAACTTAACATAAGGCACTATGGGAAAATTCACTTAAATTTTTTTTGTCTGAAACCAATGTACATGTACCAATTGGAACCAATTTTGCCGTCATTTGTCCTTAGATGGTCATGTTTTAGAAATATATCCAATGATCCTGCCCGCCATCCAAATGGCTACCAGAGTGGAACATATTTTAACATAGGACCCTATGTGAATATTCACCTATGATTTTTTTTGTCTAAAACCATTCAGCAAATTGAAACCTAATATGGCAAAACAAATGATCCAGTTGGAATATAATGAATTTCACAAGGTAAATTAGGCAATTGAAAATTGATTGTCGGGTCTGTTTTCACTTTCTGTGTCAATTCTTTTTTTCCACAATGAAAAAATAAATAAAACAAAACTCTGGGTTTGTTTTGTGGCAATTATTTACAATAACTGTCGATTGGAAACTATTATAACATTGTGTACTTTCATCTGCCATGTTTTTAAATAGCTTATTTTACAGAGTCATGAATGAAATGAAACTATTTTTAAACAAACCTTTTGTCCACAATTGTAAGAAATTAATTTATTTTACAGAATTCTTTGCGGAACAAAATCATTAAATGTGCAAGTTTACAAAAAAAACACCAAAAAAATCCTGCCTGCCGACATTTTCACATGTAAGGGGATACCAACAATCCATTTTGCATGGCCTTAAATAAAGACCACACAAATTTGTCATCTATACTGAGCAGTTTATGTCAATTAAATTCTGGATAATTAGGAGAAATTACTTAAAAGTTCATGGATTGACTTCTGACATCCATAGCCAGTTCCAAAACGGACTGTTTGACATCAGATGAATCTAAGACTATACAGCTGACTGTAAGGATACTGAAGACAAGTATTCAAGTACATGCAATGTTCATATTTACATTAAGATGATATAACTTCCTTGGTGGTATGGTGGGAAATCTGGTCACCTGAAATGCTTGCGGTCGCAGGCTTGATCCTTGTTAGGGTCAAATCAAATATTTAAAATTTGGACTTTGTGCTTCTCCAAGCATATTGCATACAAAGAATGGTGAGCTATGAGTTGGAATAATGTTTCCGGTTGGGGTAACATGTCTTCCTGCAGACTGATACGTTGTGCCAGGTAGCACATTAAAAATATAGCTCAACATGTTAGTCTAGTACAAAACAGGGTCCTATGCAATTTATTCATTTCACATTAACATTTTCTCATCTGAGTACTGCATGTCAATCGATGATATTAAAATGTCACCACACGAAAAGATTGTTTTCTGTTACCATAAATCTTTAAAAACACAAAATAGTCCACTACAAAATGATAACTAATATTGGAATTTTATAAATAATAAAATGCTGACAAAGCATGTGAGGTCATTTTTAAAAACCAGGAAGATACAACTAGGTTAAAATAGGTGTCCTTAAACTGTTCCCTTTAATTCAAGTTAATATTGGGTGATCAATCATATAAAAGACTAAATTGATTGTTGAATGTGTTGATACATGTTTTGTAAATAGATCATTTTTCAATAAAGAGCCCTTACTGTTCCCATAAATAAACTATAATTCATGAGATATTTCATTGAATTGGTTTTCACTGAAGTTTATCAACTTTGATAGATTTTGAAAAGTATCAAAAATGATTTTAAAAGAAGAAAATTAAAAAAAAAACCCTTTCATTTGTTTAGGTTTCTTGAGAATCCTTCTTGAATGAATGAATGATGTTTTATATACAAAAAAATCCATGATTGCTAATTTTCCAAGAAAATGCCGCTGAAGAGTGTATAAATATTACAAAATAAACCAATACTAAGGCCACACATAAATTGATCTTTAGTTCTTTGGATTTCGCCTCTCTGATTTTTAACCCTGTACTTCGAATGAAGTTCGGGGATATTTGTTATCGGTTCGTCTATCTGTTCGTTAGGAAACTTTGTCTCCAGAACTCCTCGTTTATTTTTAACTTCATGCATTTCATTTCTATACAGTATTGTCACAAACTGTATGTGGATGCACAATAAGGTTTTCAAAAATTGGGGCCCACAGGGGTTGAATTTGGAAATTTGGAAATTTTCTATACAGTATTGTCAAATTCTATATGTAGATTAGCAGTAAGGTTTTATAATTTTGATTTTCAAAAATTGGGACCCACAGGGCTAGAATTTCGAAAATTAAGAATTTAAGCTTGTGACCGAAACTTTTCTTCCATTTTTCATTTGTATTCAAAGATATGATTGTGAAAAAGGTGAACAGGTATACATTATGTTGGGAATGCTGGGATAGGGGTTGTTTCCAACTGCCTTAATCTAGTTGGACTATGTAAATTTTAAGAAAAACATTTTTTTGCTGATTTATTTTTCAAAAATGAAAATTGGCCCCAAATTCTTCATTTTTCAAGAAATTTAAAATAAATAATGTTCACCCGCTCCTAAAATTTTGTAAAAATTGGGAATTTTTCCCATTTTGTGCAATATTTTACTTGAAAATATGTGTGCCACACATAATTTTGATCTTCGCACGAAAAAACTAGTCCTGAAGAAAAAAATATTAAAATTAAAACTTTGCTCACTCACACCTATTTTTGCCATCCAAAAATCCTAAGAACTAAAAATCAATTTGGTATGGCCTAATAATGCTTCTTTTGAGTAATATCACAGACACAGTATTATAAAAGTTTTGACCAGCACACATTCCAAACTACATTACAAAATGTGAGATTTTTTTTAATGCCCTTGCCAAAGGGTCTGTGACATTGAATTTTAACCTTCTTTGTATGTATGTCCTGAAATGGGTTTCCATTCACTTTATATTGTTATATTGTAAGGGACAACTAGACACAGTTCAAGTTTCTCTTTTGTCTTTTTTAAATTATACCCCTTTTAATGTGGAAAATTGCCAAAATTGTGGTTTGCATTAAACAATTTAATTATTGTTTACCAAATAATATGGAAGTTGGAAATTAGTATTGCTAAGGATGTTCCTTATAAGGTCCTTTCCAAATTTTCTGACTTTGGTGTAGATAGGTTAAATGACATGGCTGCCAAAGCATATTCTAATTTCTGATTTCCTGAACTTTAAGAAACTTCTTCTCAAGATCAGCTTAATTGATTGAACACCAATTTTACAAATATATTTCTATGAAGGTCGGTTGAATAGATTAATACCAAACTTAGCAGATTTGATACCTATTAGGACACATATAATCGAAAATGGTGGGTTGAAGGGAATAAAGCTTTCATTTGTGGTACAGGGAGATTATTGGTGATTAAAGTGTACACATTCTTAGAGAAAAATGAATCGATTGATGTGTGATTTATCTACTTATAATTTGATATATTACGATTTCAAGTTGAAAAACTGCTGCCCCAAGTCTGGTCGGCAATTTCCATGTTTTCTAATCAGAGCAATCTCGAACTAATGAGGACAGAAATAATTCTTGTTACTTTGAGACCATTCTCCTTACAAATATGGCTGCAATGCCCAAAATGGAATGTTATGATTTGGTACATTTCTATATCTACATTTTCCATGGGATTGAAATTTGATTTAAATGATCAATGCAAGATACTATTTAAATGTTGTTACTTTGGTACTGATGCGAAATCCCAGATAAAATTTCTTTTAAGAATGTCCATTGAGACCAAATACTAACTTAAATGGCAAATGATATCCAGGTGAGTGATCCAGCTCTTTGGAGGTTCTAGTTTAATATAGAAAATAGCCAAAAATAACATTTCGGACATTCATTAACTTGACAATAGTTTCACCAAATCATTTTGGAAACAATTTTTTTTTCCAATTTTTTTTTTATAATGGAATATCACTAGATTGCATTTAAGTTCTTCCAATTATTCCATTAAAGTACAAGTTTTATTTTCCGTTTTCCTTCTAGATAAGTAGAATTTAAACTATAGATAATTGATTTTATGACCAAGACCAAAATCCCTTCAACAGTATGTAGTGCAAGTACCTATATAGATATCATACTTATCTCTACTCTTATCACTCAGTAAAAATATTCATATGATCAGGAAACATGCATTGTGAAAGACATTTCAAAGCATTCCTTCGTTGTACCTATGATAAACAGTAGCTGTTCAATAAATGATCGATATTTACAGTTTTTGACATGTAAAAAAGATTTATAATGTTTTCTAAGTACTAAAGTCCATGCAAAAATTTTCATTTATAGCCTATTGATAAAATGTGATAAGAAAAAAGAGAAATCATGCGTACTTTGCAGTGTTCAGTATGAATGTTAATTCTTTGTCGTGAAATATATTTCATGGAATATTTCTATTGATACAATGACTTACCAAGCTGAACACTTAGGTAGGCATAGAAATCATCAAACTGACTTCTATGATGACAAAATTTTCAGAGGAGGAAGGCAATGGAATGTATCACCAAGTTTTGATCAGGAAAATTTCCGTAATAGGTCATATCAAAGGAGTGAAATACATTCAGGAAATTATGAAACTATGGAACATTATAAATCTGATTGGCTAGACAGAATATCTTATTCAGAAGACTTCCAAGATTCTCAGTGGTATGAAGGAGAAACAGAATACAGAAATCCTCCAAATCATAACTACCAGTATTTTCAGCCAGAAGACACAGATTCATTCGTTGGTCAAAATGAAAACAGAAGAAGGCCGCAGCAAGTTGATTATGACAAAAGAAATTATCAGAGACCTGGAGAAAATTTGTTAAACAGTAGAGAAAACCAGAGATCTACTGAGTTTGAATATGAGAGAAATTTTAACCTAAATGGTTATGATGAGACATTTTATGAACCGACAGAACATGATTACATGCCTGACTATGAGGGAAATTCTTCCCGGGAAATCATACACAAGGGATTTCAGACTGACATTTTTACACAGAAACAACAAAGAAAATATTATGAAACTGAAAAGAAAACAGAATACGACAATTATGCCTATGACCCTGATAACTATTCAGATCATACAGAACAAAATTTCAGTGAATTTAGTGATAGCACTGCTAAAATGAGACATCCAAGAAAGGGTGATAACTCTGAATTTTTTCTAAATGATGGTGGAAAAACTGTTGTTTTCAGGAAGAAGTCTGCTCGTATTGGAGACTTTGAAACTCGTCGTTCTACAGTTGCTAGGAAGTCATTAATTGCTGAAGGCTTTGTTCCTTGTCATAGAAATGATATCATTACTCTCAAGGACAAAATTAAAATGTTAAGGGAACAAGATTCATTACATGGTGTTGTTGATATTTTTAGGTTTGTTCTAAATGTTTTGTGTTACCATAATATTTACTTTAAATTCTTGTGTGTTTTCATTGGGTTGGGGTGGGAGGAGGGAAAATTTTAGCATTCTAAATGATGTTTCTGTAAGATTTTTTTTTAATCTAGGTATATCAGAGTTTGAAAACAGCACTAGCCCTATGCCGGGGACTAGTGTTTTTTCCTTTGCTAGACATTTTTATATGCATATAGAGTCACTTTTACAAAGGATTTATCTAACATATCTGTTCTGAACTTATTTCAGAGATAAATTTCTAAAAGAACGAGGATTTCAACTGGCAGGTTTTGCTGGATGGAGGTTCAGACAGATTCAGGTATATTTTTAAAATAGAGATTTTTCCTCTGTCATTTTTAAAGAGAATTGATTTTGAGGTGATAAATAAATTTTCAAAAACTAGTAGTGATAAATGGTAGACAAACCTTATATTTATAACTGTTTGTAAGGATCCTACAAAATAATTGATAACTTTTTTTTATTGGAGGGGAGGAACATTTATTGTCTATATTCCCTCATTCTTTATCATCAAATATTTGAACTTTTTGTAAACAAAAAAAAAAACCTCTATGGATTCAATTATTTTCGGTGACATCTGTTTTCTTGGATCGGGACAAAAGTCATATTGGTGGGATCTTAAATTCATGGATATAGAAGTATCAGAAAACAAATGTTGAAATAAAAAAGATATTGTAATTGGCAAAAAATGTTTGAAATCAGTAGATAAGTATAAAATTTTCAATCCGATAAATTTACTTTGTTATATAATGTAAGTAAATTAATCCTTAACATAGTAATATTATTCTTTCCTTTAAACAAAGTTTATACACTCTACTGAACCAGTTTTATTGTTTCCATATTAGTGTACCACCAACAATAATAGTAATTATAGATAAATTAATTGTTTGATGACTTGTAGATTTTTAAAGTATTCAAACTACATACTACTACCAGTATTATTTTACAATCTTTTTTGACAGAGATGGAAAGCCTTCAAAGAACAAGTACAAAATATAGTTAGTGCATTGGGACTTTGGGAAGGATCATTCAAAACAATTGAAGGTAAAAAAAAGAATATAAATTTAGAAATTAATGATGTGGTTTAATTATTATAGTAAGGTAAATAAGACCATATAATTTACAGTTGCATTTTTATTATATGCCCATCGTAGACGGGACGTATTATGGTATACCAATGACCGTCCGTCCTTCCATCAAGACTTCGTACCGTAACTCAAATTTGCCTCAATCATTGCTGATGAAATTTTAACACAACATTAGGATTGATGGAAGAAAGTGATGTTCGAACGATCTGAGTTCGAGTTACCAAAGTTCAACTGTAGTTATAAAAACATCTTTGTATTAAGATTGGGAAAATATCAGCAAATCTTGTAGAAATATTCGTTCAATCTAAATTTATTAAAATTATTATGTCATCAGCAAGTTTGGGGTTAAAATTATATAAAATGACAGTTTTGTATGACTTTTTCAGGGTTTGAAATTTTCTGGACTTGCTTAATTTTTCAATAGCATTATCCCTATAGCTGAGATTATATTAGGCATCCAAGAAAAGTAGTGATCTCAATTCAATTCCAAAAAAGTAAGTGATAGGCACAAAAAGTAAAATTCAGTAGCCAGCTTTTAACTATCACAAAACATGATAGTCCTCCAATAATAATAGTATTCTTGGGTGTCCCTGTTTTTGCAGTTTAAGAACAATCTTAGTTTATCATAGAATACCATATCCATACTAAACCTATAGTATTTGTTGTTAATTTCAATATTTCATTTTAGGTAGATTTGGAACAGCCATTATGAACTACTTCCGATTTATTCGCTGGTTATTGTTTATGAACCTGTACATGCTTGTCATCATGATATGTGTTACATTAGTTCCTCACTTTATCCTGGAGAGTGTACCAGTTAATAACACAACAAACAATGTCACTTTGTCAATGTGTTCATATGAGTATGACCAGTATATAGAGAATTTTACAAAGAAAGAGAATATTGGTAATAAAATTTTGGATGTTCTTCAAGGAACAGTAAGTTATAAAATTTGTTTAAAAAGAAGGGACAAAATACAAAATTTTGGTGACAAATGCAATATGTTTTGAAAAGGATATTCATAATTTTTTATATCATGTTTGAATTAGTTTTAGAGTTATGTCGCTTGATAAGTAAAGTCAAGAAATACCAAAGGGATATTCGAAGGAGGGGAAAATCGAAACAACTAACAAACTCAGGAGAACAACGAAGACAAGACCAAAACAATACATGCACTACAATTAAAAACTAAAAACATATGAACAACATGGATCCCCACCAAAAATCCGGAGGTAGACTCAGGTGCTCCAGAAGAGTAAGCCGATGTCAAATCCTGTATGAGGAAAGGAAAAACATCAATGGAACAGGTCCATTTTCATTTGGGAAATGGTTTTTTCATACCTGTCAACCAAGTCATGATGACGTCCATAAAACTTGGTGAATCCAACTTAGGAGCAACATACTCCTGTCTGAGCAACTTTTTTGTCAGGAGCCGGGCTTTGACAAGGAAGTCAATGTATATGTCACAAGCTCTGGAATAATGTATGAGTTGTAAAATATATACTCCAAACGCCAGCACTTCTGGAATGTTGCCGCTCAAAAATGGGAAGTTGACGATTGGAGTTTGTCATAAAGTTTTGTATTCGACCTTCCTCTGGTGTCAATTTCGAGGTGATAAATTTGAAAATGCAAAAAAAAAAATCAAATTTGCCAAAAGAAAAACAAAAAAATTCTAAAAAAAATTGACAATTTCCTATTTTTTAGGTCTATTTTATTGTAAAAAAAATCTAAGTATAATTTATGGTACATCTTTAACTGGTTTTTTTTTACCATATTTTCCAGTGGAAAAAAATCTGGTAATTAGTTTTGCATGGGAGGAGATAGGCTTGCTGGTGGTCAGCTCCAGACAGTAATGAAGGAAAATCCAGTCTGCTCTTAATTTTCTTAATAATTACCACATGATAAGCAAAATTCCAATAAGGAAAAATTCCTTCCTATAATCTCAAAACAAACATTTTGGCCATATAATCATTCTTGATGATATTGTACTAGGGAGCACCTGTTTGGCAGCAACAATTTTTTACTTATGTGAATTTTTTTAGGGTTGGATGGAACAGACTGTATTGTTTTATGGTGTTTATCAGAATAGAACAATGTTGAATGGTACAACAAACTATAATATGAGTTTAGGATATCTGCTGGCTACAGGAGGGGCATTTCTCATTAGCTTCTTTCTGATTGTTAGGAAGTAAGTTTTTTTATTTATGGAGATCTCAGAAATGGTCAACAATGAATCAGTAAAAGCATCATACTTCCAAAGCCATAGAGAAAGAAAAAAAACTGTGAAAAATTAAACTCAATAGCTATAATTTCTAGGAGGATATTTCCCTTATTTGGTAGGAGTGGATCTCTTTTGATTTCGGCAAATCTTTTGGTTTACAAGTATTTTTTGGCCTTCAAAAAGTTAATATTTCAGTTATTGAAGAATTTTCTACTTACCATTTCTTTGTAACAAACCAGTAATCGTCCCCTGTAAAGGAAATACTTGATATAATCATTTAAAACTTGCGTAAGATGGGTTTTCTAATAAGGGCTATATGTAGAATGACTTGGCTTATACACTTTATAGCAGAGGTAACTGGTTTTAAACTAACTTTGGAACTCAGTGAAAAGGGTTTGTTGGTTTTTCTTTACCACCAGCCAGCATTAGGAAGAAAAGCATAAAGATTCCAGCATCATAATTTACCAGAGAAATCAATTCAAAAGATAAAATTTTCATAAAAAATATACAAAGGGAGATAATTGCAACAGAAATAACAAAAAAAGGATAAAGAACATAACACAGAGAAAACTATAAATGTAAATACCTAATAACACAGAATCCTTAAAAAATATTTCGTTTGTTTTTTATATGAAAGTTTAAAACTTGAATGCACACCAATGAATACAAAACCAATAAAAGTACAAATTTAGTCTCCATCTTATCGATCTTGTCAGTCTTGTGTGCTTTAACACAAAAAAATATAAATATTAAAGGTATGCTTTTTTTTCAGTGTGTTCCTACTTCTGTTTGAGACAGTCCTTTGAATGTTTAAGATTTGGAATATTTTTTTATATCCTTTACTAACTTATTATTAATTTTACCATAATTAATATCAGCTTCACCTACTAACACTAATAATATACTGCAGAGAAATAGTTGGAAGGGAGATAATCTGAATATTTTTGTATTGTTATATAAGTAATGTATTCAGTTTTTCAATTACAGAATAATCTCCTGTAATATGATTGAATTTCAGATATTTTAAACATATGATATGAATGACAGGTGAACAGCTGAAAAGTAATGTCACAATACCCAGTTTACCGTTTTTTATTACACAAACTAATATGTTTTTTCCAAAAATTAAAATGCAGCATTTTTATTACTTTTATAGATGTTGCAAGAAAATGGGTAAATTTTGAATTGTGATTATACTCAGTATTGCCAGTAAAGCTTCTTACAAGTGTTATATAAATTTAATCATAATTTGCTGTGGTAAAATTTGATATTTTAAGGAAATGTATTGCAAATATTATTTCATGCATCCTATTTTTAGCTCACCTGGACAAAAAACTTTTCTTAATAGATCTTCGCCTCTGAAACCACTGGGCCAATTGGGACCAAACTTTGGTGGAATGGTTCTTAGGGACCCCTTCAAAATTTCCGTCAATCATCTCTGACTTCCAACAAACATGTCTGTTGTTTTGTTACTAATAATTAAAAAAATATAGGATGAATTTTAAAAATTTTCTTTTGATCTACAGGGACAGACGGAACCAAATTTGGTAAAAATGGTCCTTACGTTTTCCAAGTTTAACATAGGTCACTATGGGAAAATTCATTAAAAAATCTTTTTGTCTGAAACTGCTGAGCCATTTGGAATCAAACTTGGCAGAAATGGTCCTAAGGTGGTCCTCTTTTAGAATTATGTCAGATGACTGTTAACCAAGATGGCCACCACAGTCAAACTTAGTTGAACATAGGACCCGATGGGAAAATTAAGTTTAAAAGTCTTTTCTGAAACCACTAAGCCAATGGGATTTGAACTTCGCAGAAATGGTCCTTAAGTGGTCCCCTTTCAGAAGTTTGTCTGATGACCCGGACTGTCAACAAAGATGGCTGCCACAGTTTAACATAATGCCCTATGGGAAAATTTATTCAAAATTTTTTCTTGTCTGAAACCATGAGGCCAATTGAAACCTAACTTGGTAGCAATGGTCCTTAGGTGGTCCTCTTTCAGAATTGTGTCTAATGACCTGGACTGTCAACAGAGATGGCCACCACAGCCAAACTTGGTTTAACATAGGACCATTTGTGAAAATCCATTAAAAAACTTCTTGTCTGAGAGCACTTGGCCAATTGGAACCAGACTTGGCTGCCATGGTTGTTAGATTGCTCTCTCTCTGAATTATGTCCAATTATCCAGAATTTTATTTCTGAGGTGCTTTTATATTGATTGGCAAATTGAATCCAGGTGAGCGATTTAGGCTCCTTTTAGCCTTTAGTTAATAACAAATTGATGTTGTTATGATGTCACAAAAGGGCATCACTACATGTGTACCAGAAATGTACATATAATCAAATCACAATTATGAAGATTAAATTTCTGATTCTTTGGATGGTAATGGGATTCATGATGCAATGGTAGCAATTGGATACTCTGACATTGTACCTTTTAATAAGGGATAATAATATAATTAGTTAAGTGTCCCCCCCCCCCTTTCCACTGAGGTGGGAGACATATTGTTTTTGTACTGTCTGTCTGTCAGTCACAAAATTTTGTCATCGCTCTATCTCATGCATCATACTTAAGATTCGGTGAAAATTGGTAGGAATACTTGTAAGGATATGTAGATGTGCATATATGTTCTTGATGTTTTGATAGATAAATTTTTGACGGTTTACCAGGGTAAAATATGGACTTAGCCATTTTGCAAAGAAATTTTGTCATCACTCTATCTTATACATCCTACTTTTGATTTGGATTACTTATTAGGTAGATGTGCATATATTCTTGACTCTGTGATATATCAATTTTTAATGGCTTACAGGGGTAAATTATGGACTTACCCATTTTGCCTTAGGACTAAATGGAAGAAATTTTGTCATCACTCTATCTTATGCATTATACTTTGGAAATGGAAGAAACTTGGTAGGAATACTGGTTAGAGTATGAAGATGTGCATGTGTTCTTGACTTTATGATAAATCAATATTTTAGGGTTGACCAGGGTAAATAATGGACTTAGCCATTTTGCCTTAGGACTAGATGGAAGACATTTTGTCATCACTCTAACTCGTGCATCCTACTTCAGATATGGATGAAACTTGGCAGGAGTACTTATTAGGGTATGCAGATATGCATGTATTCTGGTCTTTGTGAAAAATCAATTTCTGAGGGTTGACAAGGGTAAAATATGGATTTAGCCATTTTGCCTTAGGACAGGATGGAAGAAATAAGTATTCATGCTTAGAGGGGAATATTGACACCTCTTTCTTTCTGACTCATTAGGAAATCCAATTAATTGAATATTTGATATCAGGTTTGTATAACAACTATTTTATGTTCTCTCCTGATAACATGTGGGTGGGGGGGGGGGGGGAGACTTTTGTTTTTGTGTGAAAAAACAAACTTTAAATTTATTTAGCACAGGGAAAGGTTTAAAGGAAGGTGTTATGAACAAAGATAGTACAGTAAATCAATACACTAACAAGATATTCTGTGGAGGTTGGGATTTCTGTATTAGTGAACAGAAAGCTGCAAAGAAGAGACATAAAAATTTCTTACAGGAATTACAGGTGATTATAGCAAAATCCAGATCATATCCAGGGATTGAAATTTTCTTGACACACTCACTAGCCCATGGCTTTTTGGTATTGAAAATTTATTAGCCTGATAGGTCAAATTAAAGCCAAATACTTAGATGCTACAGAAAGTTACCAGCTTGGGTATATGTAATTGATCAAAAGCATTATCCCTATTGCTAAGATTATATTAACCATCTGAAAGTAGCAATCTCTTTTTGATTCTGAAATGGTTAGTGATAATTGAGATGAAAATTTAGTAGCCAGTCAGGTTGAACTATCACGGTATATAATAGCCAGTTGATAAAAAACACTTGTCCCTGGCATTGGGTTGGTACTATTTTCAACCTCTGATATCTAGAACTTATGGTAGCATAACAATTCTCCAAGAAGTGATAAGGAGAGATAATCAAAAGACTTTAGCAAGACTAAGAGTTCATAAGCATCAATTTCAGCTCAAACTTGAGACTTCACAATCAAAAAAATATAACTTACATTGCAATAATACAATGATATGTAATGTTGAATTGCATTAGTCTTGTTTCTTTTCAAATTTTTTCACTTATTTTCAGAACTATTACTAAATACAAGACAATCCATTGTTGTATAAGGTTCTTTATGAGATTTTGAAATGAAAAAAGCAACATTGCAGTTAATAGTGCACTTAAATAGAAGTTTGCTGTCCCTCAGACAGTTTTTTGTTGAACATTTATCAAATATTATTCAGACTTACTTAAAAGCATCGAATTATGAGCATGAACGAGAAAGAATAATAAATTAAGACACCATATTTATACATTGTTGCTAGGGTGATTTAGAAACACAGAGATTGATATGGAAAAGACAGAGTCGTACATTGAAAGACAAAATAAAACTGTATTGTATTAGAGTGTTAGTGAATGTATTTGTTGTAGCAGCTTTGTCTTGTTCCCTGTATCTGATCTACTTCACCAATGAGAAAATGATAGAGGTAAGACTGAAATTGTCAAAAATAGCTTTTTTAAAGTTCATCTCTGTGAATAACAGATTTGAAGAGCTCACAATTTTTTTAATTTTTACCATGTTTTCCTATTGAAAAAATTGCTAATTAGTCCCCAACCGGCAACACTGAAGGGGATTGTAGGTTTGCACTTCTTCCATCCCTCCATCAGTTACACTACAGTTTTCCGGACTATTTTCATAAACTGTTTAAACAGCTGATCTTATTTTTGGTATGTAAGCTTATAATGATGATCTACTGACCAAGTTAAAGTTTTATGCTGAGTGGATAATTTTTGTTAAGAGTTATTGCTCTTTGAAGTAGAAATTATTGTCAAAATATTAGTTTCCAGACTATCTGATCTAATCTTTTTGGTATGCCAGCTTATGATGATGAGCTACAGATCAAGTTTGAGTTTCAGGGTGATCAGATAATTATTGTGAGAGTTTTTACCCTTGAAATAGAAATTACTGCGAAAATAATAGTTTTCCAGACTTTTAATTGCAAGCCCTTTTAGGGCTATTCCATTAAAATGTGGGAGGATAGAAAGGGACTCTCTAAATACCCCAACAACCGACAAACTTTTTTTAGATAGCTTTACATACATCTGATAGGCACACACTAAAATTGACCAAGGACCCATGTTCTAAAATAAAACTTGCGTTCCTACCCTCCAACATCCATTTTAATAATCTTATATTTGGTATGTGAGCTTATGATGATGAACTACAGTTTTACGCTGATTGAATAATTTTTATGAGGGTATCCCAGCTCAGTTGCTGGTATTTTAATACTTGCCAGAAATTTGATACTTAAAATTTACTACATTGTAAAATTTGTGAATACTAAGGATTTTCTCCGTCGTGCATAGCTCTATCCTTGATGGTTTTGGCTTTTCACCTTTTGGTAAATTTAGCATTTTTTAATTTGCTTTTCAACTCTTTTATTTTGGGTTTCCACATTTTGGGCCTTGAGCACAACTGATGAGTCGTAAATGGATGAAATGTACACATCTTGTGCAACAAAGGACTGTATTTAGTGACAGTTATTGCCTTCGGAAATAGAAAATATTGCCAAAATATTAGTTTTCCAGACTTTTTGCAAACCTTTTTATCAACTGATCTTGGTGTGTGGAGTTATAATGGTGAGCTACAGATCAGCTTTGAGATTCATGCAGTTTATTGCACTTTGAAATAGGAATTATTATCAAAATATAGCTCTAGCGTGTAGGAGACATTGTATTGCTCAGAATACTTTTTATTAGTTTGTTGAAATATGCATTAAAACCTGATTTGGTGTCAGTTGTACAGCTTATTTCTTTTTTAAATTAAATTTCACTTTGTTTTATTGTTCTAACAGTTTTGCTATTTATGTTTGATTGGTGTTTATGACGAAGATGCTCGATATTTTATCAGTGAAAAATTGATATAAATAAAGAAATTTACACATTTTATCTCTATGTAGAGCTTGTATTGTGATGTCCTTCAAAAGCCGATTAATAACACTAAATATTTTTAGTCTGTTGATAACACTAGTTTTTGGGGGCATTGTTTCACTGCTGTTGTCATTATTTTTATTTACAGCTACAAGACGAAAATTTTACCAACCTCTCTGCCATTGTCCAGGCTTTGATACAGTATCTGCCATCTATAGCTATAACTTTGCTCAATGTGGTAATGCCTGTGATATTTCAGAAGCTAGTATCATTGGAGGACTATACACTAGCTTTTGAAATAAGAATTACTCTTCTTAGGTTTGTTATTCAGTATAAAGTTTATTGAAACTTAAAAAAGTAGTCCAGCTGCCTTTCTGATTACCAAGTGCAATATATGGCCCCCTAAAAATGGGATTAAAAATTTAACAGAAGTGGTCAATAGTACCAAAGAAACACTGGTTTTCAAGCAATAAACATAAAACTAAAAGAGGACAATAGTGAACCACGACAATAGTGAACCACTATAAGTACAGAGTCATGGCTTGGGACAGACAGCTGTATACGGAGCAGGAACTGCTTACCCTTCCGGAGTACCTGGCTTCACTTCTGGTTTTTATAGGAGTTTGTGTTGTTCATTGTTTTTTAGTTTTCAGTGTTTATTTGTTGTGCTTGTGGTTGTTCATTTTTCTTCCCATGTCGGTCTGTCCAATGGATTACGTTTTTTGATTGCTCTTTAGGTATATTTGTCCTCTGTTTATGCGGCGGTACTCCACAATTGATTTTGTACCATAATGATATAAAAAGTTTACAAAATAGTGAGATTGTGCAAAACAGTATACATCAAAATGCAGTACAAATTGAAATATTGGACATAGAAATATAAAATCAACAAAACAACAAATTTAACAATTAATGTATAAGAAGGAAATTAATGTTCCGTTAAATTCACATGTCTTAGACAATATTATTGGTGAGAATTTACATCTGTATCATATCTCCTTATAAACATACATTATACATCATCATAAATTTTAATTGCACGGACCCTACCCAAATTATAATTCGATTATATCTTCAAAGAAACTGCTTAATATCAAATATTGTCCATACAAGACAAGTATGGAGGACAATATTAATGTTACATGATGTAATATTAATATTGTCCTCAATACTTTGTCTTCTATTGACAATATTTGATATTAAGCAGTGTCCTTGGACAATTTTCGTTATGAAATAGTGTCTTCTGCTGTTGCATTATGTTATTGTGGTTTCAGCAACAGATAAATGATACTATCAGAAATAGACATCAGCTGGAAATAAGATTTTTTTACTTTGAATGCAAATAACAAAACACACATCTGCAGTAAATAACAAATAGATCATTTGAAAGTGAAGTTTACATTAAGGTATTTAGAGTTTATGTAATAGTATTCATATATTATTGTATTGTAATGACTGTACTTTCTGTCTTTTCTTCTGATTCTAACATCTCAAGCAGTTTTATTGGTATAATTTGGTAAAAACATGTTTTTTGAGATACACCTGGTTTGTCTTCATGTAATATTAATAGGTCAGTATACTGTTTATATTGAAACAATTCATTGTTTTTAAATGAAAATAAGTGTTTTTCTCCTTAGAAATTTTTAGACTATGATTTTCATAAAATTCCTCTGGAATTTTTCCTTCACCATGAAAATCTAGTAACTGTATTCTTGCCCTCCATTTTATCTGTTTCTATTAATATTTCAATTTCTGTGGTATAAAAAACATTTACAAGAACAATTTAGACATGTATAATTATTTCACTTGAGAAGACAAAATTTCATGACAAGCCACAATAAGGTTGTCTCCCCTAGCAAAGACAATATCTCATAAATAATAATTCCATGAAATGTGGTCCTTGTTAATTACCAGTAAGACAAATTTTGGTATGAAATAATATATTCAGTCATGATTATCTATGAACAATTGTCTCTGAGGACAAAACAAAATGGGACAGTATTTGGCTTTACATACATTCTAGTATTCTCTTTCAGGATTATCTTACTGAGACTTGCCTCCCTTGGTATATTGTTAGGATCCTTGTACAGGGTAATAACAGTCACAGATGGCACTGTATCTATGTGTGGGAACAGTAGATGGGATGTGAAACACAATGAAAATTCTACAGATGAAAAGTCTACAACGATTATCAAGGTAAAATCAGATAAACTGAATTAAATGTCGCTGATTGGACAAGCTTATTTGGTTTCCAGAAAACAATGCTGCCTTCCTAAACTCTTGAACTAAGAATCCCTTGCTCTTTTGACAGGAAATAAACTAAAAAATTCCCACAGTACCTTGCCATTTTTAAAAATCAGTTCTGTGAGAACCAGAAATTTATTTTAGATGGCCAAAGAAGTGGAACAAAATTCACTTTCAAAACGAAATGCTTTACTATTAATGTCATTTCGGAAAGGAAGAAGCAATCATTTGGTTTTTAAGAGGGCACAAGGGCTTCATATTTTGGCCCAAAAAAATCTGGAATTGAAAATGTTATTTAAAAAAAATAGTACCGGTATATATTTTTTTCATAAGATTTTTATTATTACAGTGTTGGGAGACTTACGTAGGACAACAGATATATAAGCTGATCATAATGGATTTCCTGGTTGGTGTTATTACAACATTTTTGGTCGAGTTTCCAAGAGGGTATGAAGTTTTGAAGATATCTTTGTTATGATATATTGTTAATATTTGTTGTTGAATACCTTGATACTGTTAAATATTGCCAAATTTAAATGTTACCTTGCATGGTTTGGCATCTGATTTCTATCTTTAAAAATTGTTTTTCAGAATTATTTACAGGAAGTTCCACGGAAGAAATAAATTAGTCAGTTTGGTTGGACAGCAAGAGTTTGACCTTCCTAAAGTTGTGTTAGACATTGTTTATTCACAAGCTCTTTGTTGGTAAGTGACATAAATATAGAAATTAAATTCATAGCATTCATATGTGTAAAGTTGGTATACTTCTGTGTATGTTTAAGCTCTTTAGTCCCTATTTTGTTCTAAATTAAGACATAAATCTTTGAAAATTTGGTATTTATAGTTTTACTTTAGTATTCAATTTTGTGACTTCAGAATCCTTTCCTATTATACAGAGTCAATGGCAGATTCTAGAAATAAACTCCAGTAGAATCTCGATTTTCTTGAACTCAAATGGGGGTCCGTTAAATTATTTTGAGGCATTGATGGTTCTACCATAAAATAATTTCAAGAAATCAAGAAGTCGGTGTTTGAAAAACCAAGACTTAATTTACATAAACATAATGGAAAAAATTACTGGACTTTTGAAAAGGTTCGAGAGTCCATGATGTTCGAGCGATCTGAGTTCGAGCCACCGATATCTATTGTACTTTGTTAGGATGCTTATGATTTTTTCACCCGAATAGTCAATGCTCTTGAGGCCAAAAGGGGACTTAACCTTTGCCCTCTGTCCGTAACTTTCACATTTTTAAGAAAAAATTCTGAATTTCTGGCAGCTTTTTGCTGAAAGGTATTTAAATTTGAAATAATTTGACCCAATACAACCAAACATGATCATAAAATAGCAAAAGGTGTAAACTATAAAGTTGGGATGTATTTTAAAGAGGAAATTTATTCTCAACTAGTAATTAAATATTATAGAGAAGTTACAAGCTCCTGTTGAAATATATGTATTATATCATTGTCATAACAGCAGAGGTCAGATGTGTCATGGGGGGCCTCGGTGGCCGAGTGGTCTAGGTAGTTTTTCATGACTACTAATGATCACTAGCCTGTCAACACTGAGGTTGTGAGTTTTCGAATCTCACCTGTGGCGGGATGTTCGACTCCGATCTTAATTGACAAGGATTGCCAATTTTTCTACCGAAGGTCGATGGTTCTCTCCGGGTACTCTGACTTCCTCCAACACTAAAAAATTGGCCGCCAAGAAAAAGCCAAATGTTCTGAAAACGACGTAAAACCCCAAATAAACAAACACACAGATGTATCATGGATCAGCTTTTTATCATTGAAATGATAAATAAAAGTTATGAATTGATTTACCTCATGGCACATGCAGGATGACCTATTGTTTTAAAGGAGAGAATTAAGATAACTCTGAATTTTGGGAAGGGGAATTTGTATTGGTGATTTTCTGTTTACAGGATGGGACTGTTTTTCTGTCCTTTGACTCCATTACTTGGCTTATTGAAATGCTTTATATTCTTCTATGTGAGGAAGGTAAGAATTCATTATTACATGTATACTTATAATGTTTAAGCTTCAACTCAATATTTGGTCCTGCAGTCTACTTACTGGAAACCTCAGTTTGTAGAATGGATTTTGGGCATTTTGGAAGTCTTAATGTTAGAATTATAAGTCACTTTTTTGTTGGCCAATTAACCTGTCCATGAAAGCAAGACATTTTACCATTGTTTATAAAGGTTATATATATGACTAAAAAACAGGGTTCGCATGGGTGCTTGAAAACCTGGAAAGTACTTGCAATTGAAAATTGGAAATTAAGGCCTTGAAAGTACTTGAAATTCAAAGGAGGTCCTTGAAACTCCTTGAAAAACTGTGTTTTTGAAGAATCAAAAAAATTGGTTAAATTTTCTGTCATAAAAGTGTTTTTAATTCGTTTTCAGATCACTCGGTCTCGTGTTTATCGGTATTTTTGTCAAGACTTTATATAAGTTTCGCGTATTTTCCTTTTTCTAAAAATAGCTACTTTTCTGTGAAACCGGTGCATAGTAATTTCTGTGATGCGGTCAAGAAATAAATCTGACTTTGCATAAAAATTTTAGTAATTAAACAATCCAGATTGATTTTTTGGTAACTTAAATTAACTTTAACTAATAAAACATCTTTCATCTACTTGATTAAATGTATTTTGCCAATGAATTTTAGTCACAGTGAGCAAACCGAAACTGAAAGTAGTTCGAAAGAACGTTGATGACATGCCTGGGAAATGTAAATTCTCGGATGTATGACTAGAAAAGCCACAGTTTAAGGCATGGCTGAAGAGAAGTGTTATATCTGTGAACAATGTGAAGTGTGAAATATGTCCATATCAGTTGATTTCTGGTCCTTGAAAATTTGGAAATTGGTCCTTTAAAGTCCTTGAAATGTCCTTGAATTTTGTGGTAAAAAATGTGTATGAACCCTGAAAAAAAGACTTTGAAAGGGAATTTCCAAACTTAACACATCCAAGAAGTTGAAGTATTTAAAATTTAAAATGACCAACTCAGGCCTATGTTAAAATTTGCAAAACTATTTGCACTTTGTGCATATTTGATCCATCACATCAAGGATTTTTTATTAATGATGAAAAATTAAAGAATTCAAAATGAAGATCTTTGGGTGTTGCAGAGAAAAAGGAAGATGCAACATACTAAATCCTTTTCCCATGTGCCTCTGGTATATAACTATTGTACAACATAGTTTTTGAATTTTTATTTTCAAAACATGATGCCCATAGAGTTACAATTTGGAAATTGTGAATCTATAGTTATAAGCTTTTTTTACTGTATACATTTTATTTCTATATAGTATTGTTTCTAATTGTCGCCATCTTGATGAATTTTGCTTTTCCAGCTGAGAGTGACTTTGCATTAATATTTTTAGTTATACTTAAGGGCCTAACTTCTGAATTAATTTGACTAAATTTTATCAAAATAGACCTATTCCTTACAAAAATCATGCTCTTAAAACAGCTTGTACAAAATTATTTGCTAAATGTCATTGTAATTTAACATTTCAGGTATCCTTGTTACATAACTGTGTACAGCCTGTAAGACCATACAGAACATCAAGGTCTAACTCATTGTTTGCAGCTATTCTATTTCTCTCATTTTTGCTTTCTTCACTGCCACTGGCCTATTTAATAGGAAGGTAAACATTTAATTTGAATCTGTACACTTTTTATAATCACTCAAAATTAAAAATATATTCTATATGTATACAATATTCATTTCTGTTATGATATAACATGTATTATAAATAATTAGTAGAAATCATGTATTCTAATGAAGGCTACTGCTACCAGTTTAGACATACATTTAAATATTAAAACAAATAACAATAGGACTGTCAGATGTCAAGTGGACCAGGGTAAATAAATGAAAACAATAATAAAAAGTACACTGTTAAAGGCCCTATTTTTCAGCTAGCCAGCCTAAAAAACGTTAACAGTTGATAATCTTATTAATGACTAAATTTGTGAATAAATTTTTAAAAATACAATCACACATTAGGCATTGCATCATATATGATTTGAATTGATATGTGATTTTGAGATGTTGACAAGTTTATAATATATTTCTTTATAGTTTTCAACCATCCAAGAGTTGTGGGCCATTTAGAGAGTACAGTGATCATGCTTTTGTATTTTATGACACCATACCCTATCTGATACAAACCTGGCCATCTACAGCCATTCAAATCTTCACAGTAATTGGATCCCATGCTTTTCTTATTCCTGCCATTCTTGTTGTATGGTAAATATGATTCTTTGTACATGTGTCAAATTTGCTTATATGAGAAAGTCTGGTTAAGCTTGATAAATCTGAGGAATATTATTATTCCCCCCAAAAAATTGACTATTCTATATTTGTGGATAATTTTAAGTATAAATGAGACTATTGTAAATAAAAGTATGATTAAACAACTATCTCCTACCTATTAAATTATATATTCTTACTATGTATTTATTTTGAGTTATCTCCCATTCATCTTGTGAAAAATTGACAGTTCGACATGAAAGCCACTTTTATTTTATCAAAAGAACCATTCATGAATATGAAGAAATTTAAACATTTGTCTTCAGTATAATTACCAAGAAAATCATTGGTTATGCTAAATTATAATATTTCATATATATTTGTGTTCAAAATACAAGATACATTAAAATAAAATCACTGTTCCTTTGCTTAAACTACTGTCCAATACAGGTGTGAATTTTATGTCAAGAATTTATCCTTACTTATCCATTACATTGTTTTATAAAGATGTTCTTTTTTTTGTAGTTCTGTGATGTACATATATTGGACAGCTAAGGAAGGCAGCAAAAGAGAAGCTGAACTGTTACAAGAAGAACTTACACAGGTAGGTACCAGTTTGAATTGAATGAAATTATGTAACAGCCACTTTGTTCCCAGGGAACTTTTCAACTAATTATTTTGTTCATGAGGACATTTTTAACTAGATACTTTGTTCCAGTCTAGTTAGAAAGTTCCGAATCATAGTCCAGATTTTTATAACTAGTTGAAAGAGTCCAGAATTTTTTTTACTGGTTAAACAAATCCTTATTTTTTCCAGGCACTCATGAAGAATATGATTTTTTGTGTTGCATTTTAATTTGAATTTTACAAAATTTATAATAACCCATGTCCTCAATGAAAAGTATCCTAAATAATGCATTATATTTATTTCGGACTTTTATGACTAGTCACTTTATTCTGGAACTTTCTGCCTAGTTACTTCATTCTGGAACTCATCGTAGCCAATTAACTTACTCATTTCAATTGCTTATTATAAAAAATCTATCTACCAACACTCTTCATTAATTTCAATTGCTAGTTGCTATTTATATCACAATTTCAAAATTTGACAGTGAAATGCATATAGTTATATATATATAACTGCGGGAATCCAGAGACATCTGCATTGGCACTGTATGGTAAAACATACAAGTGCGTGATTTACATTTATAATCATTTATCTAGATAAATTTGGATTCTTTGGAGTTTTAAAGATTTGTAAAGCAAGAATGAATATTTAATCTTTGCCCTATGTATAACATTTATGTTATAAAAAAAGGAAATTTTCAACTAGTTAATAGATTCCTTTTCATCCGGAACTTTTCAACTAAAAGAGGAACTTTTTGACTAGTTGAAAAGTTACTCCAGAATGTAATAACTAGTTACTTTTGGCGGATCGCAACTTTATATGCCATGAGAGCTTACATTTACAGAGACAAAAACATTAACAATGATATAAACAAATTAAAGATCAATGAACCCTTGTTAAGGTTTATCCTGCAACTCTGCTATATGAGCAGCCAAAATGCATTGACTGTATATAAAAAAAAGTGATATACAGTCACTGACTGTATTTCACTTTTACTGTGACGTCATGAAATGCAATGTTTTTGTGGTCTTCTGACATTGCTTGCTTACTGTTTTCCAGCAATTTTTGACAGTTTTTATGTTGCATGATAACCAGAATATGTGTACATTGTCAATATAAAATTATTTGAACTCAGCACGAAACAGGAGAGAAAATTTCAGCAAGCTTTGCATTTCTACCTGTTTCTAAGCCTTGTCCAAATAAATTTCATATTCAGAGACAGTGTACACATATTCTGTATATATGAAACAGTACACAATGATTTAAAATTGCATGCTGTTACCCGGGGTTGAACCTAGGCCCTTTCTTGTGTCAGTCCACTACTCTACAAATGAAGCTAAAGGAGCCATTTGTGCTGCATTCACATATCTTTGTTGCATATTAAACATCATTGAAGTTTACTTCAACCTTGAATTCATCTTGTGTTTATACTTACATAAGTTCTATGTTAATCAGTGATGTTTACCATTTACCAAAGAGCAACAAATACATATTAGTTTAACATTATTGCATATGTATTCCTAATGAGTGTTGAGTAATGTGTATCAGCTAAAATGCATTCAATTTTCTTCGGTAAATGGTAGACCTATAAACACACAACGATATTTGATAGAATGTCATAAATTTGATCTTGTATTAAATTTACATTCGAACGGTGCATTAGTATTACAGCTAAACCAGTTACAGGTTATTTATTTTAATTAGAAACAAGGGAAGCACAACACTGATACCAAACTATAAATCATACAAGATATTTAATTTAACATAAAAAGGAAGGGTATATTGTGTGAAAAAAAAGATAATGGGAAAGCTCCTCAGTGCACCAACAAACAATATGTATAGTCCAAGTTACACAGGGAGCTGACTGAATGACAGCGAACTGGATTTTCCTACATCACTGTTCGGAGCCACCAACCTCCCTGTCCAATCATCCAACCCACATGCTTGGCCATACTATAATTAACCAGATTTTTCCCATTGGATAATCCACTTAATATTGCACCATATAATTTATGTACCTTTCTCCCATTCTTGGCACAACTCCACACTTCTCATCCTGGTGGTTAAAAATTCCCATGGGGATTAAAAAGTCTTGTGCAATTTCCCAAACCGATTTTCATGGATTTTAGGTTTATCAGAACGATAAACTAGAGAAGTTCCCAAATGACGTCCATGTAAACAAATTTCGTAGCAACAGCATTTTCTTGAGGTTTTTGTCAAAAATCATAGGAGAAACAGATTCTCTATTAATTAACTCGAGAGTTAAAGAATTTCTCCACCCTCAGTAGTTAATTTTTAAAGCTCGCATGTTGAAAATCAAATATTTAACTATCTTGGGTAAAGAAATTCCATAACTCACTTGTAGCTGAAGGAGAATCTATATTTATGCATTTGGAAAATTAATTTTTTATCAGTTCCTTGATTGTTCTATTAAAAATCTTCTTATTTAGTTCTGTTATTTTTTCACAGGAAGGAAGAGATAAACAGTTTTTAGTGGCTCGAGTCAATGACATTTTACAGCAATTAGATTCATAACATAATATAATTCTAAAGTAACTGATCTTTTAATTTTTATCATATATGTCTGTGAATTGCAAGTAGGTTGGAGTATGTTGACAAAATGGATATTATTCAAATCTTAAAAGATAGCCAAGATGTTCTCTTTTCAAAATTCAGAAAGAACAGCAACAAAAAAATTCAAATTGATTAAATTTATGGTTGGATCTCTAAAATAAAATGTTGGTTTATCTTCTGTTCATCAGAGAACCATTCAATGATGTTTTACTTATGAGACATGAAAACATTGAAAATTCAAAACAAAACAAGTCAGAATTGTGTATGTTGTCATTGTGAAAGAGGTCACTTAATTTGAGATAAGCCATGGCAGAGTAATTTTTTGTCCACAGCCGCAATGCGACAGAATGACTGAGTAAAGGTCAGCTTCTTTCCGTCCATCCCAATAGCTTTGTGGACACAACTCTTCTGAAACTACTCGGCAGATTTGATTTATATTTTGCAGGAATGTTACCTATGATATGAAGATGACCTCACTATACTGCCATTTTGATTCAGTGATTTTTATAGTATTTACGCGACTTCGTTGTATTTTTTCACATAGTATCATATGCATACCTTGTGGATGCTGCTCCTCTGAAACTGCTTGACACATTTCTTTATATTTTGGAGGATTGTTACCTATGACAGGAAGATAATCACACTATACGGCCATTTTGCTTCAGATATTTTTGCAAGAGTTATGGGACTTTGCTTTATTGTATTTTATCACATTGTATCAAATGCATGTCTTGTGGCCACAACTGTCTGGAACTCTATCGTAGATTTGGATTATATTTTGCAGGATTGTTACCTGTGACATGAAGATTATCATGCTTTACTGCCATTTTGATTTATTGATTTTTAAAGGAGTTATGGGACTTTGATTGTACTTTGCAGGATTTTTGCTGATGATATGAAGTTGATTATATAACCTATATGAATTCAGATTCATTGATTTTTACAGGAGATGTGGGACTTAGTTGTTTTTTATTATCATATTTGTGAGGACAAGTTTTATTTGCTGATTTATCTTCTGCAGCAGGGGATCTTATGGGTATGTGTAGCAATCTTGTTTGTAGGATCAGATTTTTGTCTATATTGGAGATTGTCTTGAATGTCTATCAAATAACTGAAAATGGAAAATAATTTTTATGAGAGTAGGTTGAGGAGGTGCCTGGGTTTAAGATTTATATCTTCAGGGATTTCAAAGAAATTTCAAACTTATGAGAATTTTTTTCTTATAGGTATCTTGATTACATTTTAGTATAAACAAATATTGAAATGGTGAGTTTCGTTTAAATTTTCAAATGTACTTTTTTTACCCAGAGACCGCGCTGGACTTCACCAATGTCGCAAAATGCGATTTTTTATTCAATCTGGCAACAGAAATTTATATTTGGAGATAGTTCTGGCAACAGAATTTTTCGTTCTATTTAAAAATAAAAAATTTGGCTCTTCTGTGGAAACATTTTAAAATGGTGACTAAGAAACATCATTTGTAAGTTTTATATAATTATATGATAATTGAACAGTTTACATTAAGTTAATAAACACAGCAGCTGGTGTTTCAACAGTAAACAGACATAATCAATAACTCGCACTGCTGAAATCGTTTACATTTGACTGCTCAATTGATTAACCCCCTCTGAGGACAATTTATACACTAAGGTTATATTTATATTATCCAAATTTTTATTAGTCATGAAATTAAATATGCATGCTTTTTAACACAGTTAAAAGGTGTTTAAAAGCATTATATCATGAAATTTCCAACCTGTAAAGATTGTAATGTCACTTCAGGTTAAACATCAACAAACACATGTGGAACAATCAATGTTTTATTAGGCTTGCCATCAAAATAAATGTCATTTTAGATGAAAGTTAACTGTCATTAAAACTATTTCATCAAAAATACATTTCATGTCATGTTATTTCAAATAATAATGAATAAAAGGACAATCATGTATGGCAAAATGCTTCCAAAATGGGGAGGGTGACTAATGGGAACAATTAATGTTGAGACTGGCGACAAAAATGAGCTTCGGCGAATTTTTGGTGACAGGTTTTTGAATGCCAGCACTACCCCTGTTACCATGTAAAGTTTCTGATATTGCATTTCTTCCTATAATTTAAAAAAAAATTATATCAAGTAAACACTTGAAAAAAGCAGACTTTGAACTTACCTTTAGTGTATTTGTGTATATAGAAAAATATACTGCAGGCAAGAAATCAGTGCTTGAGGTATGCAGACATAGGTCTTTAATTGTTTAATTTATTGTGTTTCATATTTGTTTTAATTAAATTTTTATTTTGTTATGTTTTTTGTTACATGTATTATTTTTATTGTAGCTTTGTGATTTTTAAAAACATAGCTTAGAGTAATATTGTTTATGATGTTAGCAAAATCTTGTTAGATATAATAAAAAAACTTTATCAATAACATTGATAATCTTAAATAAAAAGATATGAATTATTTTACAAGAACTGGCTTCCACATTAATAACAGAGTTTAATAAAAGGAACTTTCTAAATGGTTGCAGTGCTATAAAATACTTAAAAATTCATGTTGTATTTTCATTCTATCGCCCTTTAGTAAATTTTATATGTTTTCTAAGTAAATATGTTCATATTTAGTTTAAATTTGAAATAAATTTAGTTTATTCACCTTATTTTGAAAAATTAATATTTGTTGTCTAAATAAATGTCATTATTTCAAAATGAATGGGAGATAACTCATACTGATTTACTTAACTAATGTTTCTACTACAATGTACAAAACTAATTTACAGCATGTTAATTATTTTGCATACAGAGAACAGTATTCTTTTTTTTTAAAAATCTTCTTAATAAAATATCAATTAATATAAAATAAAAGCATACAAATCATACATAACTGAAGAGATTTTTTATTTTAAGGCAATAAAAATTGAATTCAATGATGAAAATTTATTTTCACTATGTAATTCTGTTTTCATGGTTTCTGGATTGTTTTACTCGGAAATAGCAGAACTGCCTAATGAGTCTTTGTTCTTTTCTACAGTCTGTCATGATGTGATTTAAAATGTTGACCTAATTGTACTTGTATACATTATTTGTATTATATTTGTGTTAAACATATCTTTACATTATCCTTGAATAATTCAAACAAACTTGACAATCTTATAAAATATTTTTATTTACAGTAGAGAACTGCTTGTGTAGTTTTTATACATTTTCCACAGACTGTCATATAAGTATCATTAAAATAATATATTGTTATATTTGTACTAAACATATGTTTATAAATGTTTGAATAATTCAAACAAATTTGACAATCAAATGAAATATAATTATTTATATTACTTATTAGTTTACTTTGTTTGTTATATGTTACAATTTTAATTTGTGTTGAGAATTATTAAAGTTTGTCAACTACTTGTGTTTTTCTTGTCACATATTTGTATCTTGTCAGTAGTTTTATGCACTGGCAAAGTTTTGAAAAAGAATTCCAAAGACCTGTTATTACTGTTGTTATGAAATAAATGTAAACATTTGATACTGAGAAAGTTATTCAAAATTTATGTAATAATATCAATGCTTTTTAAAATCAGAACAACTTAATTTAGGATCAACCAATGACTACATAATCTGCCAGCTGTATTTAAAGGTGTGTCAGGTTTGGTTACAATGATAATTAAATATCTGTCCGAATCCCACCGTTCTAGTTTAATAATCACTCACCCATACAAATCTATTTTTACTACTTTTATCCGATATATCAAGGCTTTATCAACTGTTGTATTTGTTTTACAAGGTCTTTGTTTCTCTTTATTGTATTGAGCTGTCTTTAAGGTAAGATTATTGATAAATGTTCATCTGTGAAGAGGAAAATCCAGGCTTTTGTGAGAATTTATGCAGAGTTAAGCCCTGCTGCTGTCAGAAAGCTTGTTACCATAAATGACTTATTTAAAATATACTAATATTTAATCCCCTTTCAGTAATTATTAAATAATTATTCTGTATTTTTATGTATAGATATCCTTTAAAAACTTTGACGAAAACGACCTATAAACTAGCTGGTCTTGTGACTATTGTAAAATGATCCTCAAGTCAATATAGCTAGAAGATCAATACAATAGCATGTTGATGGCCTCCATTTCTGTGTAAAGGAAATGTAATAGATTTTAAATATAAAACTTAATATAAAATGATTCAGATGATAAATATATACAGGATATTGATATAAACCAGTAATGGTGTGTATGTTACAATTCAATAGATATATTTAGAAAATTTATGTCACGTTAAATGATTGACGATTATTTCCTAAAATGAAATTTAAAATTTTGGGTAGGATACCTGGATAGGTGTTTGGTATGGACATAAAAGGTAAGCTTTATGTAAATAGTGGTTAATATCTATAAGATGTTTTATGTTGATATTTATGACAGGTGATCTCTAAATGAAGACTTAAATGACAAATTTTACATGGAAAGCCATTATTGTCATGACCATCTTTTATTCTTTCTTTTTATCATAAGATACTCTAAAATGAATAATATCACAGATGCATTAGCTATCATTCAAAATTTTGTATCAATTGAATATTACCTCATCCAATATTTTTACTATATCAGTCACCAATTTATGATTATTTCAGTAGTACTTTGTCTATAATCAATGAATTGTACACTGTCAAATTATTTCATTAAAGTACACTATTGAAAAATGTCACCTTAAAACAACTGTAGGCTTGTCTTTTGATATTGTAAGTATCTCCCAGTTAGTATGAAGTACTTTTTTAGCTTTTACTTTTTTAAAGCTATTGCCATCACTTTGCATCAATCGTTATAAACTTTCCTTTAAAGATCATCTCCTCTGAAACCACTGGCACAATTTGTACCAAAGTTTGATGGAATAATTCTTGGATGGTCCCCTTCTAAATCTTTATCCGGCCTCCCTGACTTCCAACTGATATGGATACTGTTACTAAAAATAGAAAAAGGGGGAGGGATGAATTTTAAAAATCTTTTATGAAATTATATTGCCAAACCTAGTACCATTGTCCTTAGGTGGTCCTCTTTCAGAGTTGTTGCTGATGACAAAACTGTCAACCAAGATTGCCACCACAACCAAACTTAGTTTAACATAGGACCCTATTGGAAAATTTATTTAAAAATCTTCTTGTCTGAAACAAACCAGACTTGGCAGCAATGGTCCTGTTTCAGAATTTAACTTTCTGATTGCCTTCTCTCATTGAAAGGCTAGGAATATTTAATATTTTTATGTCTCCTTTCATTGACAGGCTGGAAATATTTAATATTTTTATGCCTCCTCTCATTGACAGGCTGGAAATATTTAATATTTTTATGCCTCCTCTCATTGACAGGCTGGAAATATTTAATATTTTTATGCCTCCTCTCATTGACAGGCTGGATATATTTAATATTTTTATGCCTCCTCTCATTGACAGGCTGGAAATATTTAATATTTTTATGCCTTCTCTCAATGACAGGCTGGAAATCTTTAATATTCTTGTTCCTTTTCTCATTGACAGGCTAGAAATATTTAGCATTATTATACATACTTTTACTGCCAGGCTGAAAAGCAGAAAATATTAAAAATTCTTATGCGTTATGCCATTGACATTCATCATACTTACTTATTTAACACACAAACGTTAACTAGATGAAAATAATCTTTGATTTCTGTAACAAATGTCTTCTGAAATCTTAAAATTCTAAATATAGGATCAGGGATTGTTTGGCAGTCAATTGCTAGACCAAAAGTAGTTGCAAATGTAAACTGTTGTACCCAAAGATACTAGAGGTACTGTGGGAAAACTCACAAAATTCAAAGATACTAGAGGTACATACTGTGGGCAAACTCACAAAATAAAAATTCCACTCCGAAATATCTGGAATTATGTTAAGCCAAATTATTGCCCCTTCAAGATTCATGCAGGAATTATCTGGCTGCATAGACATCTTCATATAGTGTACAAAATAATTCAATTTTTTTGTACTGAAACAAGAGGTCAGAAATAATAACTAAAACATCATGTAATGACACTTGAATAAAGTTACTTCTGAGAGCTCCTTTTGTTCTGAAAGCACTTCTTCATATATCCTTTATAAATGATGTGAGGAAGGAAACTTAAAGTAGATTTGATGGTCTATTTCTTGTTCTTACAGTTGGCTTTTTGAATTGACAACAGTTTGTTTGTTTGTTTGTTTAGTTGGGGTTTTATGCCATTTTCAGCACATTTGGCTATTTTGTGGTGGCCAGTTTTTATTGGTGGAGGAAGCCGGAGTACCCGGAGAAAACCACCGACCTTCGGTAGGAAAATTGAATTTGAATTGACAACAGACTTATTCTCAATTCAAAACATAAAATTGTCAAAAAGAACTTTGTTACTTGAACAATATCATTTACACTGTGTAACATTTTTTTCTGAATCAGTTTTGAAAAATCTAAATGCAGCTGCACGAAATTAGATCTTCAGGTTGCTGATTGTTTTTACTTTGATGAACATAAATTGTATTATTCTTTTTGTGAGATTTTGTCAAGTCACTGTTCAGAATTTTAAATCAGTGGGGAAAAATAAGGACACATTATTTTATTCTCAATTAGCTGTGAAACTTTAAATACAAGCAATTTTTAGCTGACAAAAGAATGTTTCAAATTTAATAAAAACAAAAAATAATACTTCGTGTTTCTGACTGCCAAATTAAAGTCACTGTGTAAAGAAAAGATTTGTAAGTTTTATACCACTAACCAGTAATAATGTTTTATAAGTGTATTGGTACACCTTTAAATGTCAGCAGATTCAGTTTCATTACCTGTTGTATTCAATAACATGTAACATCTTTTGTTTACTTAAATAGTCAAAATATCTTTAGTTGCAGAAACCAATAAAGTTTTACCTGCTAACAAGAGTATGGTGGTCTTAAATATATGAATATTGATTACAGGTAAGTATTTATTTGTACACTTCAAAAAGTCTTTTAGTCATTTTTCAGATACATGTATATAAAACATGGAATAATTGTTTTTGGATAATTTTTTAAAATTTTGTTTTTCCTTATAGTTTAAACAATGCTCAAACAGAAACTAATAATCTGATATTGGTAGATATATGGGGGAGGGCTATATACCAACTTCTCTGTTTTTGTCAGAAAACTTAAAAAGTAGCAAAAACTCAGGATTTAATAGATGAAAATTTGGAAGCCATAATTCTTCCCAGGCGTCTATAAATAGTTTGCATGGGATATCATTAAACTATTTAATCCATTCCTCATTTACAAAATTCTTTCCTCCTATCAACAATTTAATGGTTTATTTCATTTCAAACAAATTTCCAGGTCTTACTATTTTAAATAGTTTTCAGAAGAAATGCCAGTACTTTTCAATATTTAGATTTCCTGACACAAATGGTATGTGTTAGCCATTAAAAAATCCTACACCATCTAATTATTTGGCAGTGTCCACCTCATTACAGATATAAATGTTTTAATATGGCTGTTGTAGTAAAAAATAAGTATTGACTTTTCATTATCACGACAGTATTTAAGAATATATTAAATTAATGTCAATCACGAATTTTATTTGTTTTATAACAGCAATAAAATTTTGTCTGCATTTTTCTTTATTCACATAATAACTTATCCCACAGAATATGATTCATTCTTCTCTTTCTTAATTTTTCTGTCACCTGCGGAACGCATGGTCGACACATAGGGATCACTATCTGTCGTCTTGCGTCTTGCATCATCACACTTTTCTTCTATCCTCCACTACTTGTAAACTGCCCAAAGGAATTTGATGAAACTCTCTGTGCATTAACCTTAATGCACAGGTATGCATATATATATTTCATTTTTAGAAAATTTTAAATTTTTTTTGGTAAAAATTGACATTTTTGAAAAAAGGGAGGGGTCAAAACTTCTATCCTCAACTACTCCATAACCGCTCAAAGCAATTTGATGAAACTTTCTCTGTGCATTAACCTTAATGCACAGGTGTGCATATATATTTCATTTTTAGAGAATTTTAATATCTTTTGTAAAAATTGACGTCCGCAGGCGACACATGTCTTCCTCTTCATTTTTCTATATAGATCAGCTGTACCTGGAAAATATTTCATAATCCCAGATAATTTTTTTATAGTTAAATATAGATATTTTTTCATGTAATAATGTATTATTAAGTAAATTTCATGTAAAATAATTTTTCTACATTTTTCTATCCACATTTTTTAATATCTAACTTTTATTTGTCATTAAACTTTGAAATGTTTGTGACATAGAAAAATGAAAAACAGTAAAACAATCAGATATTAATAATTCCCAAAAGATCAGGGATCATATAATACTAACATATACAGTTCCTGCAAAAGATATATACCCTTATTTTGCAAACTTACATAGTGGAAACAAATATATATCTGGCTTATGGACCTTTGAAAACATGTAATAATGTTACAAATTCACCTTTTTTTGTAACCCTCCTCTCTTTTTAAAATGTCTGGCTGACAGTTATCAGTGTACTTTTTCCAATATATGTTTGGGGGTATTTGTCAGTACAGTTACATGTTGTAAAAATATTTCCCCCTTTTAATAGACTAGTCCTGACTGGTTCATATCAGGTATTAGGGAAATCAGGTTTTGATGTAAATAAACATGGCTAGTGAGAATTATTCAGGGGAAAATGGGTTAGATGTTTGTACACCTTTGATAGGTGAAAATGGAGGTATTTATTCAAAACAACATTTAATTCAGGTTGTGACTGGGCATGGCTGATAATGGTAAATTAACAGACCAAATGAAAATGCTGGAGGCCAATTGTTAAACTTTTTTTGAACAATTGAAGTGTGACACTTGACAACTTTTTACATACATGTTTTCTATATGTCAATAGTCAGGATTGGTTATGAGTTGTACTTAATGATTTATAAATTATTTGGACTACTTCATTGTACTTGGGTATTTTATATCTGGAGAATTTTGTTTTGTATATTGAATCTTGTCATGATTATTGTACACACATTAATGTTAATGATATTCTTAATAAGGTAACTTTGTTTTAGTGAGATATATATAAATTACAGAGAGGACTAATTATTAGTCTATGTAAATCATTGAATCGTTAATGTTTGTAGCCAGTGTATACAATTCCTCAGCTTAATAAAAGTGTTCTTCCTTAAACTTTATAGTACACAACTTTTTTACACAATGATATTTTATCAGTGAGTTCCCATTTGAGCCAATATTACATTATGTCTTGTAATTTCAGTATAATAATAAACTCATCAGATTATTGTTTCTCATTATTTTGACATGATATTTTGTTCTATTTAATTTTCACTTTTTAGGAAACTTGTAAATTGTTCTTTATAATTTATACTCATAAAACATATTATTCAGATAGTAACCCTTTCCAATACCCAGACATCCACATTATGGATCCACATAATTCTGGTTATGGATATGACCAACAACCAGACTTTGCTGGATATAATGGACAAGATCAGAGTTTTCATCAATGGACAGGAAGTGGTGTACAAACATCTCCAGCAGAAGATCATCCAAGGTTACATATTGTTTAAATTCTTTCACTGCAAACTGTGGGCAGCCCTGAACTGTAGTAATATATTTGAGGCATAAATGATTTCTTTAATATTTTTTACTAATACAACTGAAATGCATTTGAAAATTTATTAACAGTTCTTATTTCATATCAGCTACTAGTAAATGTCTGATATCACTGGTCCAAAGTCATTCATTTTTTCTGGACATTTGGGACATTAAAGTTCTTTTCACTATCTTTCATATTATTCTACAATTGTATAGGTTAATGTCTTGTCTGCACCTCCTTACTGTGGTAAGTGCAAAGAGTATAAGGTCAGTTATCTCCATTAACAATTAACAATAGATAATTATCTCCCCTGGGTAACTGGGCTAAGAAGACAACAAGGAATGTTTCTCATTCACAATGGTGATTAAAGGGTTGTTTGGTAGCTTATATACATTTACTATATAAATACTGCTTGAAATTACAAAAATTATACAAATCTGACTGAACAAAAACATATGACAAATACTTTTGATTAAATATTGTAATGGCCAATATCATTGTGTATTAAAAATTAAAAAAAGTGAACAAGGATTGCCAATTTGATTACAGCCTTTTTTAGCTCACCTGTTTCCAGTGACCCTGATGGCCACCATAGGCGAACATAGTTATACATAGGACCCTATGGGAAATTTACTTAAAGATCTTCTTGTTTGAAACCACTGGGCCAATTGGAACAAAACATGGCAGAATTGGTCCTTAGGCAGGGTTCACCAAACTGGGCGATTAGGGCGATTAAGTCGCCTAATGCTCGCCAATGTCGCCCTGTCATCGGCTCCAGAGCGACAAATGAGTCGCCCTGTGTTTTTAAGTAAGGCGCCTCCGAACAACGTACGTAATCAGCTGCGTCTGAAGACCGTTATTTTCATTAAAAATCTGGAGCCGCCATTTTTTGTTTTCTTGGAGGAAGGGGAAAGAAACGACAAAAAGTAAGCTAGAAAATGAAATGGAGGCAATCGGAATTCTCGTGATTTTTCATTGGTCACGGTGTTTTTTACCAACCGGTAACAATATGTAGACCTTATTTAAAAATAAATTTAGCGGATTTTGACATATCTATGCACAAATGGAAATTTTGTCAATACATGTATTGAAAGGTGTTCAAGCAAGGTGAATGGGAAGATTTTAAGAGTATGTTTGAGAAAAAATAATAGTAAAGAGTATAGATAAATAAATATTAAAAAATAAAATGGCAATAATAAATAATTGTGTCAAAAGGTACAAATATTTTTGCTCATATCTGTAACAGAAATTTTCTTCCAAGTTCGGAGCACCACTGCATAATTTCATTTTTTTAATTTTTTTTTTTTATTTCAAATTATATTCGTCAGTATTTTAAGGAAGCACATGATTTAAATTAAACTTTAACAATAGTACAATAGGCCTACCATGGTCAAAATCATGCAGCAATGTACGTTAAAAAAGTGGTGTTGAGTCCTGGGACTGGGACTCATCAAAATCAGCTGGGACTCACCATTCTGAAAAATGATGAGTTCCAGGACTCATCATGAAAAATTCTCAAAGGATATTGATTAAATGCACATGAGACAAAATCTCAGATTATGACTAAAATGGAAGGATATGGAGTAAATGTAGATAAAATCTCAAACAATACAGGATAAAACACAATAAAGGAATGTATAGTATACACTATAAGACACAAAATAAGAGGTATTTACTCGACAGGCGACAAATTGGGGAAAAAACACAGTCTCCCTGGTAGACTTGGAAGTCTCCCTGTCATGCCCTGAAGTCTCCCTGTTGCTACCCTGAGGGAGACTCTGAGTCTCCCTGTTATTTTCAAGTGTGGTGAGCCCTGTTAGGTGGTCCTCTTTCAGAATTGTATTCAATGACCCTGCTCACCATACAAGATGGCCACCATGGGAAATGTATTTGAAGATCTTCATGTCTGAAACTTGTTGGCCAATTGGAACAAAACTTGGCAGCAATGGTCTTTCAGAATTATATCTGATGGCCACCAAAGCCAAACATAGTTTAACATAGGACCTTATGGGAAAATTCACTGAAAGATCTTCTTGTTTGAAACCAGCAAACAATTTGGCAAAACCAGTGAGGCAATTGGACAGCAATGTTCCAGACTGCCAGTCAGGGTGGATATAGTCAAAATAATTTATTCTGCAAATGAATTCCAGATGAGCGATACAGGCTCCTGGGAGCCTCTAGTTTGTATTATAAGTTTAAGGCATTTGCTTGAGTGTTGTTTACTACAGCCCTCTTTTACAATATTAGTTTTTGAACTTCACTTCAAAGAATACTTCATAGATCTTAGGATCCTGATGGGATATAACAAAAGGTCAAAGTACTTGAAGTTTTAAATGAATTAATTTATCTATTAAGTAATTAAGTCATATTATAAAACTTACAGTAAGGATATTCAGAAAAGTCTGTCATTTATGTAGGACAAAACATACTGTTCTTGTTAATTGTTTGTTTCATTGAAATCCATACTTTTTATTGGTGGATAATATTGATCGTGTGGTTCTTTTTCATTACCCAGTAAAGGCCAAATTCTTGATTAGTGCATGCTCCAATGATCATGTGGATGCTGCAATGTAGAGGGTAATATTTCAAGACAATATGGAGAATATTTAAAAATTGAAGTCATATTTTGTACTTGTCAAATGTAAGATATAAATTTAAGAATTGAATGCATCATTGTACCAAGTGGTAGTTTAATAGCATTGTAAAAGACTTTACTATGTGCACTTTTTTGGTATAGAGCACTTCCATGCTTTGTACAAAATTTGCTTCAGTCAAGGCTTTTACACTCCAATAAAACTATCAAAATGAGGCATTTAATTCTGAAAAAATGTTTAAATTTACTATAGGTCTACAGTAGAATTTTTTCACTTTGGAGTGTCTTCTCAAATATGTTCTGACACACTTTATATGGAAATTAAATTATTTTTACAGGAGACAAGATGAATTGACTATGGGCTTTAACTTTATTCCTGAAGGCATGTCAAGTCAGCCAGAAACGTTGGTCGTACGTAATCGAAAAAAGTCAAACCGATTAGAAACTTTGTTTGACGAGTTAGATAAATATGACGAGCTAGATGCCGATGATGAAGATATCTTATATAGGTCTAAATCAAAGAGAATACAGCGCTCAAAGACTTTGAAAGAAAGAAAAAGGGAAAGACAAGCTTCACAGAAGGATTCTTTTAAAACTACGAAGACTCTGGCAGAGAGATATTCTGAAATGAAGGAACGAGATGAACTCAATCCCAGGAATTTGGCAACATTAATGAGGTAATGTTTTTATTTGTTTTTTTTTTTTGGCTATATGGTTGTGATTCATGACAAATTTTAAAAGAAAAAACTTTAGAATCTCGCTAAACAAAAGACGTACCTAGATAATGTTATATCTGATACAGTTCTAAAAAAAAAGTTCATCAGAATTGTATTGTATGCTTAATTTTTTATTTTTTTTTTTTTTTTTTGTCCTCTTTTCAATATAAAGTTTGTTCTATTGATTACATAAGTACATTCAATAAGAAAATTATTTTGTGTACATGACTTGTATTTATATTTGAAATTTCTTGTTGGTAGTTATATACACAGTATGTTATACTATGCATGCTGCATGTATCATCCCATATATTACAATAACATGATAATTGTTATAAACACATTTATCCTGTAATTAGCCTTCTATTGTACAAATAACAGGTGTACAAATAAATTTTTGCTTTATTTGTATAGTATGCAAATTATGCATTAGGCCCCGCCCACATGTTTCCGAATCTATTTTTTCATCATCTTAACCTTGCGTGACCCCGCTTGACAACTATGTAAACAAAACTGGACCCGTGGCAACATCAACTATCTCTGCTCCCGCTGTCTGTCAGTCTGATCATGATAAATTGTCGACTTCTTTCTGCTCTCAGACAAATATGTCCAACCAAATCCAATCAATGTTTTACGGTGCAACATTCCATGTTGGCACACTTAATGTGTACACACATCCACACAGTGAAAAGCCCGCTCAATAGATGAACTGATCGATTTCGATCAAAACAAATGTGTTACCGTTTCAATTGTTACAAGTACGTTTATTTGACACAAAATCCTACATTTATCGACTCATATTGAATAAAAATACTTGTTTATCATCAATTTTATTCATTTCACCACTGTATGAAAACTATTTGCAACGTGGCACGTCATTATTGCACAGGTAAACACAAGAAAGAAATATCCTTACGCAAAATGGCCCCAAATGGGGGAACAACTATTTATAAATTTAAAAATTGTTTAATTGCTAAAAAAATTTTAAAAAACCAAATTACAGGATAAAAACAATATTAGTATAGTGTAGAAAAATATAGAAAATATTTGTACTCGGCACGAAACAAGGGAAAAATAGCTCGGCAGAGCCTCGCATTTTCCCTTGTTTCTCAGCCTCATACAAATATTTTCTATATTTTTCTACACTATACTAATATTGTATATTTATTGGGAATGATCTGTCGCCTTTGTTTTAATAAACTTTTTCATTTGTAATAAGATAAAAGGTAAATATGAAACACACAAAGAAGGTTGTACAGGTAGATTTCATAGGGCTATCATAGATATTTATCTTCTCTAATTGATTGTACCATACCTGTCAAAATGTTATGCATGTGCATGTGTAAGCCCCTACAATCACTGGTTGATCCAGAAACTTGAGAGGGTCTATAACTAAAATGGAGGAGATGGTTGTACCTATAAAATCATATCTTTTATATTGTCTAACTAATATTGTTAGGGGATTTAACTTCCATAACCCCATTGAATATGCACTTTTAATATATAAACGTATAAATGTAACTAATGCAGTTAGTACTTTTTAGAGATTTCATCATAGTTATTTTAGAATAATTATGTCTTTAGACTTTGGTTGTCTGTGAAACTGCTTATGATTGATTGATTGAATAGTATTTAACGCCGTGTTGGCAAAACTGCCTATGTACCGACATCTTAAGTAAATAATATTTTTAAAACATGTTTAGGAAAAGGTATTCAAGCTTTAAATTAAAATAGTTTAAATATATATTTCTATAGCTCTTGCATGAAAAATATTAATTTAATGTGCAAAGAAGGAAATGTAATATGATGATATTTCAGTCAGTTCATGGGTTCTTTAGGTAGATATGTTTTGCTTCTGAATAAATTAGATGCTTAAATTTGCATGAAATGTATATATGTTGTATTATTAGACATGGTCAAATAGGGTAAGTATATTTATATACCAATCTACCATAGTGTAAGCTCTAGATATATAGGTCTGTTGTCTTTGGAAGGGAGATAATCCAAATAATGAACAATGTTAGTCATTGTCTGAATTTCATTTTCAGTTTTAATGATTATAGACAAATATTTGTAACTTTTGGACTTTAACCCCTATACAAAATCAGACAGCAAACCTTATTATACCCCCCCACAAACATAGTACCTGCAGTTTCTTAAACATGGCTTATCAGAGATTAATTAAACTTTGCATACTGTTAGATCCTAGCACATAGATGTGTGCATCCGAAGTATGTCCTGGTCCAATACTTTTCCCATAATTTTATACCCTTTTGGGCTTAAAAATTCTGTCTATCCCCCAATTTGTTTTGTACCCGCAGTTTCTCAAACATGCCTTATCAGAGGTTAATGAAACTTTGCATAATGTTAGATCCTAGTATGTAGATGTGCGCATGCGAAGTATGTCCTGGTCCAATACTTTTTCCCATATTTATACTCTTTTGGACTTAGAAATTCTGTTCTGGTCCAATACTTTAGTCTTTTATTAGATATGCACATAATAAGGATTTCATTGATCAATTAGCTCCTCATAGCTTTGTTAAATAGGACTTCAAAATTTTATTTTTAACAAAACTTTGTTCCATGTGTTGTCCCCAACTACTTCTACATTACTTGAATGATTCTCATGAAACTTAATTGAGTGTTAGATCACTATATGGAGATGTGCATATTGTCAGGAATTTCTGTTTGGACAAGAAATGTAAAAGATACAGTTGTTTGGACTTAGGCAATTTTTAACAAAGCTTCGTTCCATGTGTTGTCTGCAACTCCTCCTACATTACTCGCATGATTCTCATGAAACTTTATGGAGTGTTAGATCACTATATTTAGATGTGTATATTGTCAGGATTTTCTGTTTGGGCGAGTACTTTGAAAAATATGATGATTTGAACTTTGTGTTGGCTTCAAAACAGACATGTTGCTGTGGGGGGTATTAGTCCCTTTCAGGACAGGTCTAGTATACTGTAAATTCGGAAATTATTGCGATTTTTTTATTATTGCGGAAAATGCTACAGGCTTGTAATCGCAATAATTTAAACTCGCATTTTGGAATTTTTTACATGCATGAAGCGGGGGTTTTCTCAATATCACAAAAAATAAAATTGCATTTTAGTATAAAATGACAAAATCGCAATAAAAAATGCATGCAATAATTTCTGAATTTACAGTATATCTTTATTTTGTTTTATTCAAGCATTTTTTTTTAAGACCAAACTTTCTGTATATATTTAGTTTATATTTCATCCTACCAGATTTATTTAGTTTGTTTTTTTCTGCTTTGTTGTATAAATGTAATAATACATCAGTTGGTTTTATAGAATTCATTTTACATAATAATTTAATTGACTTTAATTCAAGCTTACCAGATAGTATTATTTAACATTTTTAAGCTGTTTGTGGAATGTATCAACATTAAACACTAAAAACAACCGTGAACTTTATCAGAATCAATGTGTCTATGATTAATAATTTTATACAGTTATATTTCATTTGTTATTTATCTTTTAACTTGATGTGCACTGGCGATATGAAAGTTGTTTATTCATGGACACCCTTTAGGTATCCAGCATGGTAGCCAATTAGCCATTGCTTTTTTCTTTCATATGAATAAATTGTTTTCATAATCTTAATTATTCTTCTTGATAAAATTTTGGAGAGCAGATAGTTGCTACTTTGCCTATCCATCCAAAATGAATAGTTTCCAAAGGATAACTTTAGTTTTCTTTAATATACATCTTTTTACTTTCAAAGAGTATTATTGACTGATGTTTACAACTGTGGCCAATACTGTTCAGGATTTATGCTCTTAAAAATAGGGCAATAAGCAAAATTGATCATTTCCTGATAATATTTATAGTTTGTCCTAACATATATCTTTCTACTATCAAATTAGTATTATTGACTATATTTAAACAGCTGGTTTACATAGAGTACACGCCAGCCTTGATATATGTACAGTACTGTTCAGGAGTTGGGTCCTTGAAAATTTTGGAATTCCACATCCATAAGGTTTACAAGATACTGTAAATATTCATTTTATGAATTATATTCACTTTTGATAAACTACAAAGATAACAGATTATACTGACCATTGTTACTGCCATAAAAGCAGAAAACATAAATTCTGACATAATGAATTATGTTTGAATAATAATTCATATGTGTTTAGAATTGACTTTTTCCTGTGGTTTAAACAAGGGGGTCAAATTGGTGGTCAGTCTTATGTTATGTATGTCTCTGGAACTACACTTTTAAAATTGGGGATTTTAGTTAGGAGATAGGATGAAGTTTCAGAATTTTAAAATTTAGACCAGGATTCCAAGCAAGGGACCCAATGGGTCAGTTTTATATCTTATATGTCTCTAAAATTCCCTTTTGGTGTAGACTTGTAATTTTCTTTACAATGGCTTTACACATATTTCTAGTTTATTTTGATGCATTTGAAATTTTCTTGATAATTATGTTCAATTTTGTAATCGGACTATAGATATCTTCAGTATGCAAACTTTTTTGTTTGTTTGTGTTAGTATTTTTTTTTATTTGATTATATTATTTTTGCAGTTACTCTTTTGATTAGCTTTTAGCACCACTAAGAAGAATGTATAAATAATGCATCAAAATTAGTTACTAATTATGTCTATAAAACATACTCCTTTAAAAGAAGAATTTCATTCAAAGTAATCAACAGTTAATGTACTTCTAACTGATATATACTTGGATATGTAAATGACTAATTCAATGCTTATAATTCCGAAAGCAATTAGAAGCCTTGGTGGCCAGTAGTCTGGATAGTTCATTATAACTACCAGTGGTCACTAGTAAGACTATCAACCTTGAGTGTAGCAAGCCTTCTTTGAGTTTTACCTTAATTGACAAGGATTTCCTTTTCATGTTGAAATTCACAAAAATGTTAAAAATGTTAACTGGACATCCAAAATATTGCTGACAGTGGTATGAAAAATGATAGTAAAAGCATTGAATCTGGAAGTAAATAAGAAAACTTTTCATAAATATATGTTGCCCTTCATAAATGGGCATCAGTTTTAGCTAATTTCAAATATGTATATGGATTCTCAAACTGAAATATTTAATTGAATCAAGTTGTTCTCTTTTAAATTAACTATTTGTATGTTATATGTACCGGTATACAAATATATTAATATGTTTACACATAAGAGTCATAATTTTTTCAGAGATTCCACACTGAGAAAGGTGAACAAACTTAGGCATGCCAAGGATTCAAAGGTAGAATTTTTTATAGCTATGATATTGCATCAATAAATCATTCTATAAAGTAGAACACTGTTTAGTTACATTTCGGACACTTTGACATATATTTAAATGTAGGAGAGACTGTAAGGTTCATATCCCAGGAACTCATCATAGTATATGATGTTTCACTCCGAAATCCAACAGGTTACTTTGACCTATATATCATGCTTGAATGATTTTGGTTGTGTTTTTGTTTATAGATACATTTCCCAGAAACCTGTTAAGATAAATTGTTGTATATCAATGATATTTCATGGGTACTATTATCTCATGCGTATACAGTAGGTAATGAATAGGCAAGTTTGAGTCCTTCATGCAACATTTCAATGACTTTCACTGACTTCTGAATTTTGTAAATTCATTTAAATTTGCAGAAACCACTGATGATTTCTCAACGGTCTTTAGTTATAACAATCCACTGTTATAATACAAGTCAGAATAATTTTTGCTCAAGACTCTTTTTTTTTACATTTAATGTATTTGTTGCTATTGTAGACTTGGAAAAGTATAATACAAGTCAGAATATTTTTTGCTGAAGACCTTTTTTTTACATATTATGTATTTTTTGCTATTGTAGACTTGGAAAAGAATAAAGAAATCTTATATAGAATTTTCACAGAGAACTTCATTGTGGTACAGCAGGTTTAAAATGATAGAGGGTAGGTTTTGCCCTGATTCTATGTATATATAAAAATATAGATAATTGTAAAGCTGTAACAACTTATCAACATTATGTGCTTAAAGGAATCTAATTTAAAATCCAAGAAAGGTTTTGTTAATTTCGAAAAACATCTTTAGCATTAAGGTAGATCATACCTAATACATTGAGCATATTTTTTGTTTGTTTGTTTGTTTAGTTGAGGTTTTACGCCGTTTTCAGCACATTTGGCTATTTCGTGGCAGCCAGTTTTTATTGGTGGAGGAAGCCGGAGTACCCGGAGAGGAAATGGCAATCCTTGTCAGTTAAGATCGGAGTCGAACACACCCCACCACAGGTGAGATTCAAACTCACAACCCCAGTGTTGACAGGCTAGTGATCAATAGTAGTCATGACGAACTACTTGGATCACTTGGCCACCGAGGCCCTGCATCTTTTTTGGGCATCTTGCTAATTTGTATGTAAATATATATCTCCAAAACTATTTGAGATAGAAGTGAAATGTAAATTTGAAAAATGTTTGCCATGTTGATATCTACCTACCCTGAAATTTTGAAGGCAATTCCAAAACCCATTGAGGAGTTATTGCCCTTTTTTCGTCAAATTTTCAAAATTTTTTCATTGAAAAATCTTCTCCTCTGAAACCGCTGGGCCGATTGGTTTGAAACTTAATAGGAATTATCAATGACATGTCCTCTACAAACGATCCTCAATTTTTTTTTATCTGACATAAAACATGGCTGTCGTAGCTAAAAATAGAATATAGGGGTCGGATGTGTTGTTTTTGGCTTATAACTTAAAAACCGTTACAGATATCAAAAATCTGACATGGGGTAAAATTGATCAGCATGACAAGGTCTACCTATTTTGAAATTTTGAAGGAAATTCCAAAACCCATTTAGGAGTTATTGCCCTTTTTTCGTCAAATTTTCAAAATTTTAACATTTTTCGTCATTTATCTCCAAAACTATTTGAGATAGAAGTGAAATGTAAATTTGAAAAATGTTTGCCATGTTGAGATCTACCTACCCTGAAATTTTGACGGGAATCCCAAATTCTATTTAGGAGTTATTTGTTTGTGTAATTTGAGGTCGGGTTCTGTTACATTTATTTAAGGTTCACCCTTATTCCTGGTCAATTATATCAACTTCCTGCCAGGACTACCACCATCAGGGAACATATTTTAACATTAAACCTTATGAAAAGTAAATCTTCAACAAATTTTCCCTGAACAATTGAACCAATTGCAACAAACTTGGTCAAATAGTTGATTAATTGTCCAATGAAAACTAGACTCCAGGTGAGCGATACAAGCTCTGGTGAACCTCTTGTTGGAAATAGCAAGAAAAAATGAATGCATGTCAGATAAGTGTCTTTTTCACAATTTTACACAAATTCTGTCTGCCAGTTTTTTTATTGTATCGAGAAATTTGTATTTTCTCTATATAATCTATATAAAATTTACCAACATTAAGACTCAATTATGTCAAAATCAAGAACAGTGACCTATGTTTTTTAAATTGAAATTTCAAAGTATATCCATCCAACATCCTGCCTGGAAAAAATTAGTAGAATTTATCTGCTAAAATAGTATTGATCTACCTTAACATTCCAATAACATTGAAAACATCATTGCTGGTCTATTTCTTCACTTTGTGTAAAAATTTTATCTCTTGGTGCTAATATTTTCACATACACTGTATTACAAGCTACCAACAACATTATTATGTAAATAACATGTCTAAAGCTATCTCCATATCTATGTTATTACATGGAACTAGACTGACAAATTCCCTTTTTTTTCAGGTGAATATGGTACTGCAATAATGACCTACTTTAGATTTCTGAAATGGTTAATGAAATTGAATATATATGTTATGTTGATAACATTCTGTGTGATTTGCATACCCTATCTTGTTCTGGGGCCCTCAACATATGCAGAATCTGTAGTGAATTCTAACTATAGTGAGACCTCTATAAACTGTACCAGGGACTATATAAAACATATGGACAATTTTACAAGTCAGAAAAGTCTGGATGAAAAAGTTATTGATTTTCTTCAAGGAACAGTAAGTTTGAAGTAATTATATGTAATAAACGAAGTGTTTGGGGGTATATAGGTTTCAGTCTGTCTGTCCGTCTGTCCAAAATAACGTTGTCCGCAACTCCTCCTACATTACTTGCATGATTCTCATGAAACTTAATTGAGTGTTAGATCACTATATGCAGATGTGCATATTGTCAAGAATTTCTGTTTGGACCAGAAATGTAAAAGATATGGCTGTTTGGACTTAGGCAATTTTTAACAAAACTTTGTTCCATGTGTTGTCTGCAACTCTTCCTACATTACTTGCATGATTCTCATGAAACTTTATTGAGTGTTAGGTCACTATATGGAAATGTGCATATTATCAGGAATTTCTGTTTGGACAAGAAATGTAAAAGATATGGCTGTTTGGAGTGTTAGATCACATTATGGAGAGTAGTTTGAAAAATATGATGATTTGAATTTTGTGTAGGCTTCAAAACAGACATGTTGCTGTGGGGGGTATTAGTCCCTTTCAGGACAGTTCTAGTATGTATCAGGTATGTTGTGTTTTCCTTATGGATACACATGCATGAGAATCTGAATATTTGATCGCCCTTTTTTGTCCTGAAAATGCTTTATTTCATTTAAATGAAATCTCAGACCTAGCATTTGTGAATTTCATTATTATTCTCTGTGAATTATCAGATTCTTCCCTTGATAGAGGAATATCTCACCCATAACTGTTTTATGTTAATCACAGGTAGGTATGACATGATACTTTCAATTTCAGATTTGTTTTTAATTTATTTATTGGTTCTATTTCTATTGTCTATTGTAGGGCTGGATGGAAAGGACTATATTATTTTATGGTGTTTATCATAATAAGACTTACTACAATGTTATAGAGGAAGCAGACGTGACATACAATATGGCATTGGCCTATTTATTAGCCATGGGCTTCAGTTTTATTATCTGTTTTTTACTTATTGTCAAAAAGTAAGTAATAACTTACTATCAGAAATTAAGTAATCGCTTATTGTCAGAAAGTAAGTAATCACTTATTGTTAGAAAGTAAGTAATCACTTATTGTATGAAATTAAGTAATCATTTATTGTCAGAAAGTAAGAAATTGCTTATACTCAAAAAGAAAGTAAGTACTTATTGTCAAAAAGTAAATAATCACTTATTGTCTTAAATTAAGGAATCACTTATTGTCAAAAAAACCAAGTTATCACCTATTTTCAAAAAGTAAGTAATCACTTATTGTCAGAAAGTAAGCAATCATTTATTGTCAGAAAGTACATTATTGCTTATAGTTCAAAAAGTAAGTAATCACTTATTGTCAGAAAGTAAGCAATCATTTATTGTCAGAAAGTACGTTATTGCTTATAGTTAAAAAAGTAAGTAATCACTTATTGTCAGAAAGTAAGCAAACATTTATTGTCAGAAAGTCCATTATTGCTTATAGTTCAAAAAGTAAGTAATCACTTATTGTCAGAAAGTAAGCAATCATTTATTGTCAGAAACTACATTATTGCTTATAGTTCAAAAAGTAAGTAATCACTTATTGTCTTATTGCTTATAGTCAAAAGGTAAGTGAGCACTTATTGTCAAAAAAACATTAATCACTGAAAGTAAGTAATCACATATTGTCAGAAAGTAATCACTTGTTGTCATAAAGTAAGTGATCTGCTTCTCTTGTTCTATTTGCATCAAATTTGATTCAGATCAGTTTGATAGGAATCATATTGTCCAAAATTGTAATGAGTGGTTCAATTGTTTCATATATATTAAGATTATGGGTAACATCATTAAGGTTTGACTTTGCTTAGTACCAAAATTTAACCATCATATACAATCTTTATTATCTTCAATATTAAACAAACACAAGCTGAAAACTATATAAAAGTACAAAGAAATTCAAAATGCCGAAATTTAGACTTGTATTTGCATCGTCAGTTGCTTGTATCAATAAAGTTTGACAATGTTATATATAATATATGTTTTAGTGCTGCAAAGAATGCCAAAATAACACTAGGAATAGAATCATCTGTTACCAATTACACTAATAAAGTATTTGCTGCTTGGGATTATTGTATAAAGAACCAGAAAGCTGCAAAAGTCAAGGCTGCTGGTATCAGTTTTGAAATAACTGTAAGTCAGACCAATATGATGCAACAGCTATTTGATGAGGGTGTTGTGATATAATATTATATGAAAAATTTATCATTTACAAAAACTCCCTTATAAAAAAGAGTCTTAAGATGAAGACCAGCAATAAAATTGCTGTTTCTTTGCTGAAACTTTTGTTACACATATAGGGAGTTTGTGTCAATAATTAATCCAACACATACATCTGTTCTTCTATATTGTAGTCCAAGTTATTTCCTTTGCAAATATTTGGAGTTAAGACAAATTGCATCACAATGATCTTCAAAATATTTCTTCCAATATAAGCAGATAGATTTGAAACTAGGTTTGAAGCAATTTATCCTAACAGAATACTCTCTTGATAGAGCCATGCCAATGAGACCAGTATCTTTTTGATTGCAGTATCTCAAGAAGGGATGTGTTGAGAACTTTTTAAAGGGTGCTCTAACAAGTCAACTGAATTCAGACATTATTCCTACATTTTTATTTGTAAAAATCAATAGTGGTTTGATTGCAGTATGAAAATTATGCATCATTTTAAAATAATGAAGAGTTATTGTAATGAAAAATACACAACATATATAAATAAAAACAATATGCGAAATAATCTCACCTGTTAACAATAACTTTTTGTTTACTTTGATATTTCCAGTATTGTTTTCAGATTCCAAAAGAATTTTGAAACTTACCAAATTATTTTTTACCCTTTTTGCAATATTTTGATGTAGAATACATGTTAATTACAAGTAATAGCGAGCGCTATAGGAGCATATGCATATGGGTCATTTAGAAAAGTCTTTGTTTAATGGGGGCAGCCATATTGTGCCACATACTAAGAAAAGTTTTGTTCGTTGAAAACGTAGGTAAGGGAAATAATAATTTTAGAGTCAGAATCTTGATACCGAAAATGAGTTTCTGGAAAGGGCTATTGCTGTGCTCTCATCTTTGCCCACGTCAACAAAATATTAAGTAATAAGATACAAATTGCAAGTATAACACATTAACTGTAACAACATCTATTAGTATTAATATTAGTGGGAAAAGATAGGATCAAAGATTTTTTTTAACTCTGTTTATATTTTATAGGCTGATTTGAATGAAGAAAGAAGAATATCTGCATGGAAACAGAAAAATGTCATGGCTAAGTGTGCCATATATTTTGTACGAGTAGTGGTCAATATTTTTGTTATTATATTACTTGGAGGTTCTCTAGGATTGATAGGTTATACAGCTATAGCTATGATAGAAGTAAGATTATTATATTAATTGGAGATTCTCTAGGATTGATAGGTTATACAGCTATAGCTACATGTATGATAGAAGTAAGATTATTATATTACTTGGAGGTTCTCTAGGATTGATAGGTTATACAGCTATAGCTATGATAGAAGTAATATTGTAATAATATCATTGCATTTTAATGATTTTAAACGGTAGTTTTGTTTTTTTTATGCCCCGCCACAAATGTGACTGGGGCATATAGATTTACCCTTGTCCGTATGTCCATACGTACGTCCGTCCCTATTCGGTTAAGTTTTGCGTTTAGCTCCATTTCTCAGAAACCTATAGTAATGTATCAATGATATTTCAGCACTACAGTCCTCTTGTATAGTACAATGCAGTTCAGCAACACTTGGGTTGCTATGACCTACATTTCATGCTTCAGTGGCTTTTGTTAAATTTTGCATTTAGGTTCATTTCTTTGGAACTAGGCATAGTGTATCAATGAAACTTCATCAGTGGATGTGCCTTTGGTAGTACTGAGCAGTCATACAATATTTGGGTCATTATGACCTACATTTTATGCTTGAGCGACTCTGGTTTAGTTTTGCGTTTAGGTTCATTTCTTTGAAACTAAGCATAGTGTATCAATGAAACTTCATAAGTGGATGTGCCTTAGATAGTAATGAGCAGTCATACAATAATTGGGTCATTATGACCTATGTTTTATGCATGGCATGAGTGACTCTGGTTAAGTTTTACGTTTAGGTTCATTTCTTTGGAACTAGACATAGTGTATCAATGAAACTTCATCAGTGAATGTGCCTTTGGTAGTACTGAGCAGTCATACAATAATTGAGTCATTACGACCTACATTTTATGCTTGAGGGACTTTGGTTAAGTTTTGCATTTAGGTTAATTTCTATTAACGAAACTTCGTCAGTGGATGCGCCTTGGATAGTACTGATCATTCATACATGATGACCTACATTTTAGGTGGGGCATCCGTGTCTTACTGACACAATTTCTAATTTAAATTATAATTTAGCAAAAATTAAAATATTTATTCAAAACTCATGTTACTTGCAATTTCTGTATGTTTGCTATCATTAAAGAATTGTTAAACAGTAAAAGTATAAATGCTATAAATACAAAAAAGTTTTGACAACCTGTATCAAATCTAATGTTATTTGTTTGTTTCATATTATTAATCTTTACCTGCTGGAATTATGTTTTAACACAATGCTAGTCAAGTTACCTGGTAAATTTATAATATTTTTAAAATGTCATGAAGAATGGCTAACAAGTAAGTTATGTAAGCATAGATGATGTAATGGAATGGACCAACATTTAAATAATATCATCAAAGAAAATCCTCTTCAATATCTTGTCTATGCCTGTTATCTATTTTACTATCTCTCAGGATTACGATGAATATATGTAAATTACCTTTTTTTTTTTTACACCATCCACAAATGTAGAAAGGGACTTATAGATTTACCTTGCCTGTCCATACATCCATCCTTTCTTCCATATGTCTGTCAAGTTTGGTTAAATTTTTGCTTTTCTCAGAAACCCATGAAGATATATCGGTAATATTATACCAAAACAATCCTCTTATAACACAGTAAACAGATCAACAACATTTGAATAAAAAGATCATAAATGGAAATTGTGATCTGTTAAAAGGGACATGAAACGACTGAAGCATGTAAAAGACAAAAGTTGAAGAAAACCAAAGGCAAAATAATAATAACACCAAAAAAAGTTATAAAAATTAAAATTACTCAACATTTTCCAATATGGCCTTGTTCAGAGTCTTCCCCTGTGTTTCAAAGAGTCAACGTCTTTTTTATTTCTTCCTGCAATTTGAACTTTTTACTTTTTTTGGTTTTGTTTTAACATATCACAGTTTACATTTATGTTATTCATCCACTTACATTATATAATATGACCCACATTTTATGCATGAGTGACTTGGTTAAGTTTTTGCGTTTAGGTCCATTTCTGAGAGACCTATTGAGATATATCAATGATATTATACCTATTCAGTTATATAGTACAACAAAAGTCAGCAACATTTGAATCCTCATGACCTATATTTCATGCTTGAGTGACTTTGGTAAAATGTTTGCGTTTACTTTTATTTTTAAAGAATCTATGGTAATACATTGACGATATTTTACCACTACAATCATCTTATATACCTGTAGGACTTACAGGTTTGACTTTTTGTCCCGATTTCCCAACTTTTGCTTGAGTATCAACGGTAGTACAACAAAAGTTGGCAACTTCTGAGTCACCACAGTATACATTTTATGCGGGAGTGACTTTGATTATATTTTTACATTTAGCTGTACTGTGAATTCATTGATTTTCGTTGACATCAATTTTCGTGGATTGGGGAAAAAAGACATTTGTGGGTTCTGAATTTCGTGGATTTCAAATTTCTATAAAAAAATGAAATAATAATGATAAATTACACAAATGAAATAAAATCACAACAGTTATTATTGGTGAAAAGTGTGCATAATCGAAAGTTAAATTTACATGTGCAACAGATTTACTTTGAAGTGTAATCAACAAGGTCATCGATATCGTTTGTCTAAAGACTTGAATAATAGTTACAAATGGCAACGAGAGGCTTAATCAAAACATAGTTTTGTACTACTTTTAAGATCTACTAACAATGTTTGGTACCCAAGCTAGAAACCAAGCCAAAGAAATTCCTAATTTAAAAAATTAATTGTGTGAATGAGTAATCAAAACCTTGTAAATGTTGAAAATCTGACCTTAAATGAATACTTTCCTATGGTTTACTGGAAGTGACAAACTGTTAAAAAATAAGCATAACGAGTTCTTTGTTTGAAGTATTTCTATATTTTCATTTGTTATCTAAGAAACTTTAGTATTCATATATTTAAGATAATTTTGATAACAATTTCCTGTCATAAATAATAGACTGGGATTCTATGTGCAGGAGGATGGGACATCTGTGTTTTAGAGACACACAGTCTCTAGTTTATTGTTTATTACAGCTTCAGGAGAATGATCACGAAGAGATAGTTATCCTGATTATACAATATGTACCATACTTGGCTATTACTGTCCTGAACTTATTTGTACCAGTTATCTTCCAAAAACTTGTGAAGTTTGAAATGTACAGATATGAAACAGAAATCAAGCTAACACTAGCCAGGTAGGATATATCTATAGAACGTGGTTTACTAATTTAAAGATTAAGAAATAATTCACTGATGCCATGCTCTATGCTTATTATAACATTTCTTGGCATTATATTTTTCACCAAGTGATAGCAAGGTGTAAAATATTAACAGATATAATACCTGGTCATGTTAAAATAAGCATAGCCTCATCTACATGCAGCCATGTCGAACAAGGCGTGAACTTTCACAGAAAACATAAAATGTTTTAAAACAAATATAATAAAATCAGACTTACATTTGAAGATATGATGTTATAAATTGGATTATAAACTCAACTGTAATACCATTTCGTGTGATGGTTATAATGGTTGTATTTCGAGCATGGATTTGTTCACAAAGTGAAAGGTGTAAGATAGAGTCTGTGAAATGGAAGAATTTAACTCAATGACATTTAGGTACGGACGTGCGGCAAATTCGGGTCAAAATTTTACAAAACCGGAGATTTCGGGTCAGGATTTTTTTACACTCTGGAGAATTCTGGTCAGGATTTTAAAAATTTCTGCAGATTTTTATAAAACACTGAGGAGAATTCATGATGACTTTTCAAAATGTTAAATGTATAAATATGTCTCATCATGATAACTGCATTTTATTATTTTTGGATAATTTATGGTATATAATTTTAGCTTTCCTCGATATTTTCGAGTCACAAATTTGATATAACTTGGATAATTTTGGGTAGGGGTTTCGAGTTCATCGATGCACCCTCCATCATAAAATGGTCAATTTACCCCCCGAGAGTATAGGTTAGCTTTCTATTCGTATGTGTGGCACCTTATAAAGTCAAAATGTCTAGTTAAAGATATTGTATAGTTGAAAAACTGTGCATGTTCAGTCTCTTTTTGACTGGTATTAGTAACTTTATTCTAAAAAGTATGTATCTACAATACATTTTACACAGTCCAAGGAGGACATTAGGGAAAATTGTTGATTTAAACAAGTTGCGGGCATGATTTTCTTCCCCTTTAAAGCAGAATTCCACTTTTGGCAGTCTGTATTTCTCCATCACGGTCACTTTATTATTCAAAGTAAAATGGGTGCCGAAATATCATTTCCACTCTTTTTTCCCTGTTGTCAAAATCACGTCTAAAGTTGAAAACATGGGAAAACCGTCTTTATTTTTCCCTGAAAAAGAAATATGTTATGAAATGTTGAAATATAAGAACAGGATTTAAATCAGGAGGTAAATGACGTATCTGCAACTGATGTTTAGTAAAAATGGTATTAGAAGTATTAAAATCAGATAAAAACGTGTAATTTGTATGGATATATTTAATCTTATTTCAGATCTGTATTGCTCCGTTTGTCATCTCCAATAGTCCTTTTGGGTATTATGTATCAACAACTTATTGTCACATCAAGTGATACAAACAATGGGAGATGTGGCAACAACAGATGGTCTGCCACAGGAAGTGGCTTCAGGGGAAATGTCATGGTAAGGATTAGAAAATTTGGAGAGCTGCAAGTCAGCACCAGAAAGTGATTTCAAGGAAAATTTAAAGTTTAAGAAGTTGTATTACAGTAAATAGGTGGTCCTGAGGAAGAAGCAGTTTTTTTAGCTCACCTGACCCAAAGGGTCAAGTGAGTTTTTCTCATCACTTGGCGTCCGTCGTCCGTCGTCCGGCGTCGTCGTTAACATTTTACATTTTGAACTTCTTCTAGAGAACCACTGAATGGAATGAAACCAAACATGGCATGAATGTTCCTTATGAGATGCTGACCAAGTGTTGTTACTTTGTAGCCGATCCATCATCCAAGATGGCCGCCAGCGGGGAACTTAGTTTAACATAGGACCCTATGGGAAATGCATACAAATGACTTCTTTTAGAGAACCACTGAATGGAATGAAAGTAAATCTGGCATGAATGTTCCTTATGAGGTGCTGACCAAGTGTTGTTACTTTGTAGCCGATCCATCATCCAAGATGGCCGCCAGCGGGGGACTAAGTTTAACATTGGACCCTATGGGAAATGCATACAAATGACTTCTTTTGGAGAACAACTGAATGGAATGAAACTAAATCTGGCATGAATGAACCCTTATAAGGTGCTGACCAAGTGTTGTTACTTTGTAGCCGATCCATCATCCAAGATGGCCGCCAGAGGGAGACTTAGTTTAACATAGGACCCTATGGGAAATGCATACAAATGACTTCTTTTAGAGAACCGTTGAATGGAATAAAACCAAACATGGCATGAATGTTCCTTATGAGGTGCTGACCAAGTGTTGTTACTTTGTAGCCGATCCATCATCCAAGATGGCCGCCAGCGGGGAACTTTGTTTAACATAGAACCCTATGGGAAATGCATACAAATGACTTCTTTTAGTGACCCACTTAATGGAATGAAACCAAACATGGCATGAATATTCCTTATGAAGTGCTGACCAAGTGTTGTTACTTTGTAGCTGATCCATCATCCAAGATGGCCGCCAGCGGGGAACTTAGTTTAACATAGAACCCTATGGGAAATGCATACAAATGACTTCTTTTAGAGAACCAGTGAATGGAATGAAAGTAAATCTGGCATGAATGTTTCTTATGAGGTGCTGACCAAGTGTTGTTACTTTGTAGCCGATCCATCATCCAAGATGGCCACCAGAGGGGGACTTAGTTTAACATAGGACCCTATGGGAAATGCATACAAATGACTTCTTTTAGAGAACCGTTGAATGGAATGAAACCAAACATGGCATGAATGTTCCTTATGAGGTACTGACCAAGTGTTGTTACTTTGTAGCCGATCCATAATCCAAGATGGCCACCAGCGGGGGACTAAGTTTAACATTGGACCCTATGGGAAATGCATACAAATGACTTTTTTAGCTCACCTGACCCAAAGGGTCAAGTGAGCTTTTCTCATCACTTGGCGTCCGTCGTCCGTCGTCGTCCGTCGTCCGTCGTCGTCCGGCGTCGTCGTTAACATTTTACATTTTGAACTTCTTCTAGAGAACCACTGAATGGAATGAAACCAAACATGGCATGAATGTTCCTTATGAGGTGCTGACCAAGTGTTGTTACTTTGTAGCCGATCCATCATCCAAGATGGCCGCCAGCGGGGAACTTAGTTTAACATAGGACCCTATGGGAAATGCATACAAATGACTTCTTTTAGAGAACCACTGAATGGAATGAAACTAAATCTGGCATGAATGTTCCTTATGAGGTGCTGACCAAGTGTTGTTACTTTGTAGCCGATCCATCATCCAAGATGGCCGCCAGAGGGGGACTTAGTTTAACATGGGACCCTATGGGAAATGCATACAAATGACTTCTTTTAGAGAACCGTTGAATGGAATGAAACCAAACATGGCATGAATGTTCCTTATGAGGTGCTGACCAAGTGTTGTTACTTTGTAGCCGATCCATAATCCAAGATGGCCGCCAGCGGGGGACTTAGTTTAACATAGAACCCTATGGGAAATGCATACAAATGACTTCTTTTAGAGAACCACTGAATGGAATGAAACTAAATCTGGCATGAATGTTCCTTATGAGGTGCTGACCAAGTGTTGTTACTTTGTAGCCGATCCATCATCCAAGATGGCCGCCAGAGGGGGACTTAGTTTAACATAGAACCCTATGGGAAATGCATACAAATGACTTCTTTTAGAGAACCGTTGAATGGAATGAAACCAAACATGGCATGAATGTTCCTTATGAGGTGCTGACCAAGTGTTGTTACTTTGTAGCCGATCCATAATCCAAGATGGCCGCCAGCGGGGGACTTAGTTTAACATAGAACCCTATGGGAAATGCATACAAATGACTTCTTTTAGAGAACCACTGAATGGAATGAAACTAAATCTGGCATGAATGTTCCTTATGAGGTGCTGACCAAGTGTTGTTACTTTGTAGCCGATCCATCATCCAAGATGGTCGCCAGCGGGGGACTAAGTTTAACATTGGACCCTATGGGAAATGCATACAAATGACTTCTTTTAGAGAACAACTGAATGGAATGAAACTAAATCTGGCATGAATGAACCCTTATAAGGTGCTGACCAAGTGTTGTTACTTTGTAGCCGATCCATCATCCAAGATGGCCGCCAGAGGGGGACTTAGTTTAACATAGGACCCTATGGGAAATGCATACAAATGACTTCTTTTAGAGAACCGTTGAATGAAATGAAACCAAACATGGCATGAATGTTCCTTATGAGGTGCTGACCAAGTGTTGTTACTTTGTAGCCGATCCATAATCCAAGATGGCCGCCAGCGGGGAACTTAGTTTAACATAGAACCCTATGGGAAATGCATACAAATGACTTCTTTTAGTGACCCACTTAATGGAATGAAACCAAACATGGCATGAATATTCCTTATGAAGTGCTGACCAAGTGTTGTTACTTTGTAGCTGATCCATCATCCAAGATGGCCGCCAGCGGGGAACTTAGTTTAACATAGGACCCTATGGGAAATGCATACAAATGACTTCTTTTAGAGAACCACTGAATGGAATGAAAGTAAATCTGGCATGAATGTTCCTTATGAGGTGCTGACCAAGTGTTGTTACTTTGTAGCCGATCCATTATCCAAGATGGCCGCCAGAGGGGGACTTAGTTTAACATAGGACCCTATGGGAAATGCATACAAATGACTTCTTTTAGAGAACCGTTGAATAGAATGAAACCAAACATGGCATGAATGTTCCTTATGAGGTGCTGACCAAGTGTTGTTACTTTGTAGCCGATCCATAATCCAAGATGGCCGCCAGCGGGAGACTAAGTTTAACATTGGACCCTATGGGAAATGCATACAAATGACTTCTTTTAGAGAACCACTGAATGGAATGAAACTAAATCTGGCATGAATGTTCCTTATGAGGTGCTGACCAAGCGTTGTCACTTTGTAGCCGATCCATCATCCAAGATTGCCGCCAGCAGGGGACTAAGTTTAACATTGGACCCTATGGGAAATGCATACAAATGATTTCTTTTAGAGAACCACAGAATGGAATGTAACAAAACATAGCATGAATGTTCCTTATGAGGTGCTGACCAAGTGTTGTTACTTTGTTGCCGATCCATCATCCAAGATGTTTAGAAGTCTATGAGAAAATTGTAAAAAAAATTCTGAATGGTCACAACTTGACCACATATTCAAAAATAATAATGATAAGATGTCTTCAGTAGCTATTGTAATCACATTAGATACAGGTGAGCGACACAGGCTCTTGAGAGCCTCTAGTTTAGAGAACCACTGAATGGAATGTAACAAAACATAGCATGAATGTTCCTTATGAGGTGCTGACCAAGTGTTGTTACTTTGTTGCCGATCCATCATTCAAGATGTTTAGAAGTCTATCAGAAAATTGTAAAAAAAATTCTGAATGGTCACAACTTGACCTCATATTCAAAAATAATAATGATAAGATGTCTTCAGTAGCTATTGTAAGACTACACTAAGATGACCTGTTTTTAATTTTAAATACTGTGTCAAATTAAACCAATCTTTGTCTCAATCATTATATAATTTTACATAATTTCCAAAATCACATTAGATACAGGTGAGCGACACAGGCTTTTGAGAGCCTCTAGTTTTGTTTACTTGGATTACGGAGTATGACATCACAAGTTTCATGACAAAATTGAGGATGATTACCTGTGATCTGAGATCTGGAGTATAATCTTTGTTGTTCAAGCAGCTTCCTCTGGATGTACACACCAGTCATGGAGAATGAATACAGAGCAAATCACCACCATATTTTCCTTACTTACTTAACGAAAATAAAAATTAACTGACAAAAGTACTGTTACTTTTAGATTTGTACATATTTTAAAGTAATCATATCATATTTGACATATTCAGTTAAAATAATTCAGTTATAATAGAAAAAATCATGTATGTTGTCATAGAATATAAACTAAATGACGTAAGATTTGAATTAGGATTTTCCTCGTTCTAAGAATAAGAATCACGTCATGTGCAAGTGTTAGATTTAAACATGGCGTCTGCAAATAGACCAGTGACGGAGAAAAGTTTGTATGCCCTGACCTGGAGATATATTTGAAGTGAAGCTAGTGCAGCAAAGAATATTTCACCAGGGGTTCAGGTTAGATTATCTGATGTTTGATTTATCTACATGTAAAATGATTGGATTGACAGCAAGTCAAACCTGAAGTTTTAAAATTTACATTTTAAACATCAAGCATTTCTACTGTGCAATTATGGATAGATTAAAGTTAAAAGTTTACACATCTTAAAATCTTGAAAAATTTCAAGTTAGACTTGCTGTAAATTGGTTAGACTTGCCGTAAATTGGTTAGACTTGCTGTAAATTGGTTAGTAGCCTATTGTTGTTGGAAGTCCTCTTCATATAAATAAAGAATTGAATTAGATTAAATGTTTTAAAATGTTAGAACAACCAATTTTCTGCTGTTGTTGTCATTACTAATGGAAATAATAAATTTAGATAGGACAGACCCCACAGGTATAGGATTCCTAAATGATCTATGGTGAAGAATAGTCTTAAGTATTCATAGATCTCAAGATAAGCTTGATATCATGATAACAGCAATCATAATATCTGCTTATGGACTGATATTGCTGATGAGCTTCCTATGTCAAAATCAGTGTTATTGCTACTAAATACATGGTAATTACTGGTAACACATAGGTATCGTAAACAGTGTGAATTAGAAATATATTTTGATAATTTTAGATTGTTCATTATGAATTTTGTTTTACAGTGTTGGGAGACTTATGTTGGACAGCAGTTATACAAGCTCGTCCTGTTAGATCTGTTTGTAGAATGTGGTATTATATTGTTTGGAAATATTCCAAGAAGGTAATTTTCATACATTTCACTTAACTAATATAAGATTGGGTGTGTAATTGCACAGACAAATATGAAGTAAAATATTTTTTTTTAATTGGCATAAAAAATAATAAGCAATCTTCCAGGATGAAAACGTGAAATTAAAAATTAAGTTATGGTAACTGCCACAGAAACACAATGTAGAGGGGGGAGGTACTTTCATTTTAATAAGACAATAATATTTGTATCATTTATATTCAGCTGGGCGTACAGGAAGTATAAAGACAGATATAAATTGATAAAAATGATTGGTCCTCAGGAATTTGATTTGGCTCAGAGTGTTATAGACGTTGTCTACTCACAAAACATTTGTTGGTAAGTATGTTTAATACAATCATAACTTTTACAATATCTGATTTTCTATCACTCTTCTGAACATCCTTATTTTAGGGTGAAAAAAAGTAGACTTATACTTCGACCTTGGTAAATTTTTAGAGTTGATACTGTCACAACACTGTATATTAATTATTTTTGAGAATAAATGCAAAGTTTTTGTGGCATTTAGAATGTTATGGCAAATAATCATCATAGTTATACTGATCTTATTCTATTTTAGGTTGGGGATGATGTTTAGTCCCTTCATTCCATTCATGACATTTGTGAAAATTTTAATTTTCTTCTATTTTAAAATTGTAAGTATATATTTATTTCTGAAAAACTCCCAAACATCTAAAAAAGAATTATAAAAGTTTGGACAATAATCTAGAAATTATTTTTTATGTGAAGATGTTTTATATTTTAAAAATAACAGTGAAGAAAGTTATTGTAATGTGCTTATTCAGTATTTTTCAGAAAGATTTGTGTTTAATAAATTTGTTACATTTCTATCAGTACTAAGTATTAAATAATATATTCATCCACATTTTACATATTTTATTAAATCACAAAAAGAAAATTTCATATTTGTAATATGAATAAAACAAATTGCTTGTTGCAGAGAAAAAAATCAAACAGCATAAAAAACTCTATTTCCGTTCTACCATATTTTATTCTAAGGCAGAGATTAAATATTCAGAACAAGTTTTATTTATTCTGTTTTCAGTTACTATTGAAGTTTTGTGAAGCACAAGAACGTCCGTATCGTACCTCCAGATCTAACGCACTGTTTATGTTTATTCTGCTGTTATCATTCCTGTTTGCCATTATACCTATTGGAGTTATGATAGGATAGTAAGTTTATAATGTCTTCTATCAGTTCAATTCTTCAGTTGTTTTTTTTCAACTTAACTTTAACTTTGTTACCTTTGGGAAATAATTCAGTTGTCTCCCTTTTGGTCTTTTAGCTAGAGAAAAACCATTACATGTATTACCTCTCCTGGTTAACTTGGTACATGTGGTTATGTGCAACTGATGAATAATCATTAGACAAGCTTTTCAGTCATAATTTTAAATACATACAAGCATTCAGTTTAGCACGCTGTGATAAAAGGATTAGGCATCAGTTATAAATAGAAGGTACATAACTTAAGTACCATAAGGTTTCTGTGCCTTAAAGTATTATTAAGTGCACTACAGACTAAGTGTGCAGTTCCTGTATTAATGCATTTATTTGTATTTTTTATTAATTATTACAGTATCCAGCCAAGCCAGAGTTGTGGTCCCTTCAGACTGTATGCAGATTCCAGTGTAGTGATATTTGATACAATATCCTATATGGCAGCCAACTGGCCCAGTACATTCAGAGATATTTTCACAATTCTAGGGACTACAGCATTCTTTATACCTGTTATTATATTGTTATGGTATGTACATATTATATTTTTACAGGAGAAGTTTGGTTGCTTCACTATACAGTTGGAATTGTTGAAGTTGTGAATTAAGAACAAATATCAGTAATTAGAGACTTGTGTTTGAATTCATGTGACCAAAATTCTATTTAATTTTATCTTGTAATTTTAAAAAGTGAACTTCAGCCCATGATTATAGTGTTAATAACTTCTAAAGATTAAGTTTTTCGACTCAAAACAATATAATCTATTGTAAATTTATTTACAAATTCCAGTCAGCCATGGTGAGTATTATTTTTAGAACAATATATGTACTGTAAGAAATAATCAACATAATTTACAATAAATATATTACATGAAAATGAAAAGATAAGAGGTATCCATATATACATGTAGAAAACATCTTTACATGTATAGTGTTTAATGACGAAAAGAACTATATGTCCATGAAAATACCGGTGTGAAAGATTCAACTGAAGTAGTCAACAAAATTCTAGATAGTCATGGTATATCATAACATAGAATGATAAGATGAAATAACAAATAACTTAAAATACAGTGTCATGCATTTTTAGGCAAGCATGTAATGCTGATTTTTCAATCAGTCCATGCTTTTGAATTCAGCATTATTGGTCATTGATAAGTGATATTTTCCTTCAACTTTCTACTCAATTTTCAAAGAACTTGTAGGCCATTCAAAATTCTTATTTGTTTAGTTAATTTCCTAGTTTTAGTGGTGATCCATCACGGAAACCTTTTTAGTTAACCTGGCCTGAAGGTGATTGTTGTCAGTCATCATTGTTGTCCATCATCATAAATCTTTCTTAAAAGATTGTCTTTTCTGAAACTGTTTGGCAAATTTGAACCTAACTTAGCAGCAGTGGTCCTTAGGTGGTCCTCAAACCTAAAGATATCTTAACAAAGGACCCTATGGAAGATTCACTTTAAAATATTCTTGTATGAAACCAGAGAACCAATTTTGAACCAAACTTGGCAGCTGTGGTCCTTAAATGGTCCTCTATCAGAAATGTATCTGATGACCTTGCTGGCCATCTTTGTCTTAGGTGGTTCTCTTCAGAATTGTATCCATGAACCAGATTGCCAACCTAGACGGACATAGTCAAACAAATCATTCTACTTTAAATCTGCAGATCAAGTAGAGCCATATAGGCTCCAGGGAACCTATAGTTTTCTTTCATTATTATAAAGTATTATTAATATTTTATTTTACATTGTAGTTTAGCTATGTATTATTATTGGTTGTTGGGCCAGGGATACAAAAAGACCGAGAAAATACTTCAGTATCAGCTGAAACTGGTAAGCATGATTTAAGGTTAAAGGTCAAATTATGTTGACACTGATGACTCTATTATTAAAAGACATACATTTTTTAGATCTTTTATTTCACAAGATAACTTAATGTGTATATTTTTTATTAGATTTTGACAGCATTGCTTCTTTAAGTAGTTTAATTTTTGTATAACAGTGTGGACTGTTATACATAAGTCATGGTATCTGTTCTCTTATTAAACAGTATAAAATGTATATGTATACAGTCAAACCTGTCCAAATGTCGTTTATAATAAAGTGTGGACTGTTATACATAAGTCATGGTATAAAATGCAGACCCAGGTGTATCTGTTACTGTTATTAAACAGTATAAAATGTATATGTGTACAGTCAAACCTGTCCAAAGGTTGTCTTAATAAAGTGTGGACTGTTATACATAAGTCATGGTTTGAAATGCAGACCCAGGTGTATATGTTACTCTTATTTAACAGTATAAAATGTATATGTGTACAGTCAAACCTGTCCAAAGGTCGTCTTAATAAAGTGTGGACTGTTATACATAAGTCATGGTATGAAATGCAGACCCAGGTGTATCTGTTACTGTTATTAAACAGTATAAAATGTATATGTGTACAGTCAAACCTGTCCAAATGTCACTTATAATAAAGTGTGGACTGTTATACATAAGTCATGGTATAAAATGCAGAACCAGGTGTATCTGTTACTCTTATTTAACAGTATAAAATGTATATGTGTACAGTCAAACCTGTCCAAAGGTCGTCTTAATAAAGTGTGGACTGTTATACATAAGTCATGGTATAAAATGCAGAACCAGGTGTATCTGTTACTCTTACTAAACAGTATAAAATGTATATGTGTACCGTCAAACCTGTCCAAATGTCGCTTATAATAAAGTGTGGACTGTTATACATAAGTCATGGTATAAAATGCAGAACCAGGTGTATCTGTTACTCTTATTTAACAGTATAAAATGTATATGTGTACAGTCAAACCTGTCCAAAGGTCGTCTTAATAAAGTGTGGACTGTTATACATAAGTCATGGTATGAAATGCAGAACCAGGTGTATATGTTACTCTTATTTAACAGTATAAAATGTATATGTTTACAGTCAAACCTGTCCAAAGGTCGTCTTAATAAAGTGGTCACCAACCTTCACTCGCTATTCTACCCATTTAACAGTCAATGTTTTTGATTTGTTGATAAATACCGGTACAACCAGTATAAAATCCAGATTCACCACTCAAGTTGAATCAAGAGTCACTTGGTTTTTGCAGCCATTTTTCTTTTGTCCCAATTAATGGTGACCTTATAAATAAGTTTTACTGAATATTTTCATTTCTTATGATATAACTCCTGTGCTGATTGAGACAAAAAGTTATCAGTGAAGGGAGCAATAAATGGAAAACAAAGATAACAGTCTTGTCTCATGTATTAATTACAATGTAATGAATTAAGAAATGTAAATATATTTTATAGGAAGGACAAGATAAAAGATACCTTATGGACAGAGTAATGGAGTTTTTATCCAGTAATGAAGTTAACCAAAACACAGTTCACAATGCTGCTTTATAATAGACAGGGTAATGGGATTTTCATCAAGTACAAATTTTTTCCATAACACAGTTCACAGTGCTGCTTTATAACGGACCAAATAATGGAGTGAAGATCAGGTAGACAAGTCATCCAATACACAGTTCACAGTGCTGCTTTATAATGAACAAAATACTGTCAAAAGTCAATTAAAACACAGTTCACAGTGCTGCTCTAAAATGAACAGAATACTGTCAAAAGTCCACTAAAACACAGTTTACACTGCTACTCTATAATGAACAGAATACTGTCAAAAGTCAACTAAAACACAGTTTACAGTGCTCCTCTATAATGAACAGAATACTGTCAAAAGTCAACTAAAACATAGTTTACAGTGCTACTATATAATGAACAGAATACTGTCAAAAGTCAACTGAAACATAGTTTACAGTGCTACTCTATAATGAACAGAATACTGTCAAAAGTCAACTAAAATACAGTTTACAGTGCTGATCTATAATGAACAGAATACTGTCAAAAGTCAACTAAAACACAGTTTACAGTGCTGCTCTATAACATTTACTTTTTATCTTAAACTCAGGGCGTTATAAACCATCATTTTAATTTTCAGTTATTATTGCATACATTTTATTTAAAATTAAATGGTTTCCACACAAAACAACAGTTCTTAGTAATATTCTCAAAACATCGAATATTCATATGAAATTAGTATGACAAAACTAGTTTTAAGGTTTATACCTTTTAATTACACCTTATGTAAGAATCCTGGGTTTTGATTAGTTGATAGCCAGTGTATTTTTCACCAATTTACTTTTATCAAATGAATATTGTTCATTTTTAAACAGCGCCGGGGTATATGCAAAAAGGACATGCCTTTTTTACCCTCTCTGCCGTGGTATTTGCCAAAAAATACTCGCCGACTGGACCCTTACGGCTTGCGAAATTTAACATTCTCTCGACTGGTATTTTTCGCAAATACCCCTCCTTAACATGATATATCTGTTCAAAATACATAGTGACAATCAACTTTTATGTCGGAAGACTTTTTTGTGAATATATGGTCTGAATTTTTTTCTAAGCCAAACAAAATAAAGGAAAGCATATTTCTAACAAGAGGCAGCTTATTTGCATCCTATGCATCACTTTCCTGCAGCAGTGTGGAAAAAGCTTAGTATTTGTATAATAATGTTGTCATCATCCTGTAATGTTTGAAAAAAAAATTGATTCTGGTAGCATCTTCCAACCTTACAGGGGAAGGAAATAATAAATATGACAGTGAAAGTATTTCTATATTTGAGGCTGACTCACAACATTATTACATAAATACTTATCCTTTTCACACTGCCAAAGAGAATGACTAGTAACAATCAAAGGAGGAAAGAATTTTCACATACCGGTTTATGTTATTTTTTGGTTCTTTTATCATGGGGTCTTTTTATATTGTGAGGTAAAAAACAAGTTATATTTTTTTTGTATTTTATAGTAACTGTTTTCATGATAAATTTGAATGATTATTTTTGACAGACCTAAGAAGTATTTCTTTGTTTTATCATGTATGATGAACAATAGTTTACTCCTAAGAACTGCATGTAAGACTACAGTATGATGTGACACAGTTTACTTCAGTCTACACAATGACTATTCCAGATTTTCTGTTTCAGAGTAACTGTAAATTCTAAAATCACAGTGCACAGTGAATTGCAAATATTTATATAAAAAAAACAACAAAGCAAGACTAATTAATGTGTTTGCTTTACAATTTGTGTTGTAAATTTACTCTGGAAAACAAAAATTTGAGTTATGATTTCATATAATAAACAAAAATTGCACTAATTTCTGAACTTACATTAGTTATTTCAAAAGAAGGTTGAAAAATTACTAAAATCATTATTTTTTTATGAGTTTTGAGCAAAACCAAAATATATATGTTTTATATTTGTAAGATACTTTAGTGTTTGGGGATTTACTATATGATCACTACCTTCTTGTTGTAATTATTTATTTATATTTATAATTCAGCATATCATACATTTCACATTTATATACAATTATTGGAGATTATCTAATTTTATTAACTATAGTGTATAATATGATATTTCACTTTCTCATTTCTGTACTGACCCTGTTTTAGTAAAGTTAGGTGTAATTAAATTATTAACGATAAGGCCAATACAAAAATCAAGATAATATCTTAATTCACTACAACACTAAACTCAACTTATGCAGAAAATAACATACACGTAGTTTATTAATAATCTGTGATGTTGGAGGTTTTATTTCCAGTATGTGCAATTTTCCTTTGTAATTGGAAATTGGAAACTACTCACATGTATACTCAAGTTTGAATTGATGTATCTTGTACACTTGTACATCTTTGAATTGATGTATCTTGTACACTTGTACATCCTTGAATTGATGTATCTTGTACACTTGTACATCTTTGAATTATTGTTTTTGTTGATTATATGTACATTGTATTTGTTAAAACCAAAATCATAATTTTCTTATACACATGATATCTTGTACCCACATAAGAGCATTTGCTATTCAGAAAGCCTCTTTATAATACATCCTTTAGTATGATTGGGCATGAAATCTAATACCTTAGAAATGGTTAAGATCTTTTTGTGTATTTTTTTTTAATTTTGTGTCAATTATTTATACAGTTTAGTAGGCATCAATGTTGATATAATAAGATATCTCATAAGAAAGTACTGTAATCTAAAAACCAAGGAATTTTTTTTGTTGTATATTACATGTCTATACAGATTTATTTGTTATTAACACTTTACTCTAAAAGACCAATTAAATTTAAATGTAGATTTTCATCTGCACTCTTTTATATTTTCTCAGTTTCATGTCTGTTATCAATGCAGAAATGACAGCTTTTCATTAATGTTCTGTTGTAATTTACCCGGTACTCATGGTAGGTCTATACACAATGACCCGCCACCCCCTACACCCCTCCCCCCCACCCCCCACCTCACCCTCCCCTTTCAATTCTTGATAAAATCTACATGACAAATTTAATTTGTGATATATATAAAACTATGATGTTATTTTAATATACATTTATTCCATCTGTTTCTTCTTGTCTTCCAAGTTTAGTTGTATATTCCTTGTTGATTTTTACATTAAATTTTTATTAAAAAATGGAAAGAGGTCTTTTTCTCTTTTTTCACCAATACACAACATATTCTTAATGCACCCATAACACATTAGAGCTAATTTACCATATAACAGAGTCGCTATGTAACAGATATATTTTAACAGAGCAACTCTCTTCTGACAAGAACAGCTCTCATCAATAATATTTTCTGACTAAAGCTGCTCTAAAATGACACTGAAAGCTTTTCCTGATCCTGAAACTTTTGTGAGAACTATTCAGATAGTCATAGCTATTAATACAAGTTTGGCTTTGATAGCTATTTTCTATGGCAAGAATGGTCTATAATAAAATCTTGTTCATGATGGTCAAATGGTTTTAGACAAGACTACAAGTGAATTTACAGGTTGTGAAAGTACCTTGTTCTCTTTGTGAAGATTCATCATCAAGGGTCATACCTATGCTGTGATATTTAGAATATCGTACCTGGCCTTTCCTATCATAATCCATATCAATTGTAAATACAAATATCAACATGAGAGAGAAGCCCAAATCATATTCTGTCTATTTTAGATTTATTTTTGGAATAACATTGGCTATAAATCACATAATTTTGGAGTGTGATCTAAGTTTCTCAGTGGGATGATTTGCATTTACAATTAGTGATTATTGCAAAATCATATCAAAACTAGATTAAGGCAGTCGGGGAACGACCACTATTTCCAATTTTCGAAGTTTGCCCCTGTGGACCCCAATTTTTTAAAATAAAAATTCTAAAACCTTATTGCGCATCTACATACAGCATGTGACAATATTGTATAGAAATTAAATGCATGAGGTTAAAAATGAATGAGGTGTTTAGATTAGGTCACAAGCTTAAATTTCCAATTGTCGAAAGTCAATACAATTCTGTGGGTTCCAATTTTTCAAAATCAAAATTCTAAAACCTTATTGGCATACATACAGCATGTGACAATATTGTGCAGAAATTAAATGCATGAGGTTAAAAAATGAATGAGGAGTTCTGGAGACAAGGTTATCTATAACAGATGGACCGATTACAAATATCTCCGAACTTCATTCGAAGTGCGTGGGTAATAATTTAATTAAGCAGCATAATATTGTACAAGAAACAAGAGTGGACACAATAAATGTCTTGTCTTAGTATGCACATGGACACAGAATAAAGATAGGTATTACAGTTGCTAAGGAATTGGCTTAATCACGAAAATGGGACGCAAGTCACCCAACCAAAAAATTGAGGTCAAGGTCTGGAGACACAAGGTGACAGACTTAATCACGAAAGGAAATGCATTAAAAGAAATGGTAATGGCCAGTTGATATGTGTCATGCATGTAACTCAAGCCTAAAATTGTGTCCAAAATCAGCTTGACAGGTCTCGGACTGCTATGTATCCACCAAATATGATGGGTCTACTTGCATGTATATAACATTTGTTGAGAAATTGACTTGTTTGTAAAAATGTGGTGAGAATCACTGGAGCATGAAATTGAGATCAAGGTCAGGTGTCAGAATGACACCTAATTGCAAAGACGTATCTACAGACAATATATGCTGGATATAGGTATTAAGTTGCGGAGAAATTGATTTAATCATGAAAATCAACTCGAGTCACTGATGTGTGAAATTCAGGTCAAGGTCTCAGACACCAAGAACTATCTATGGACGAAATATGGTCGGTCTATCTCTTACAGTTGCTGAGAAATGGATTTGTCACACAAATGTGATACAAGTCACTCGAGCATGAAAAAGAGGTCAAAAGTAGGGTGTCAGATGTCAGACTAGTATATATAGTTAGTACAGTTGCTGAGAAATGACAATTGCGAAAATGTATTGCAAGTCACTCAACCATGAAATTTAGGTCAAGGTCAGGTCACAGGTTTAAGACTGGCATGTATCCAATAAGAACTATCCATAGATTAAATATGATGGGTTTGGGTATTACAGTTTGCTGAGAAATGGACTTTATCACGAAAATGTAACGCAGGTCACTCAAGCATAAAATTTAGGCCAAGGTTGGGTGACAGATTTCAGACTGGCATGTGTGTACACAACAATAACTATCTAAATATATCATATGATGGGTCTAGGTATAACAAGTGCTGAGAAATGGATCCTAATCATGCTAATAGAGAAAAGGTGCAAGTAAGTAATTCAAGCATGAAATTCAGGTCGAGGTCGGGTTACAGATGTCAGACTGGAATGTAGTCAACAAGAAATGTTTTTAGACCAAATAGCCTATATGTATTATAGTTGCTGTTTAACAAAAGTGAAATTGGGGTCAAGGTCTGGAGATAGACGTCAGCCTGGCATTACCCACTCAAAAATATCTATTGACCAAATATGGTAGGCTTAGGTATAACAGTTGCTAAGAAATGGACTTAATCATGAAAATCGGACGCACGCACTCAGCCATGAAATTGAGGTCAAGGTCCGGAGACAGGTGACAGACTGACTTGTACCCACCAAGAACTATCAATAGACCTAATATTGTGGGCCAAGGTATTATAGTTGCTGGAAACTAGACTTAATTACGACACTTGGATGTAGCTGTTACAAATGTCTTCAAATCAATGAACCGTGAAAACGAGGTCAATGTCACAAGACATGTTTACTGTGGCAAAGCTTATATCATAATGTATCTGCGGACCAAATGTCTTAAGTGTAGGTATTATGTGTGTGATGTTATAAAGGTTTTACAAAATGTCTACGCCGCCGCCGTCGGAAAATAATACCTATATCTCGCCTTTCGCGACATTCATCGCAGGCGAGACAAAAAATATATTTCTTAATATATGATCAAGGTAAAATGTACCAAATTTGAAATAATCAGTCTTGTTTAACATGCACACTCATATACCCAATGCATTTCTAATATTGAAATTCCAAGATATAAGTATATAAGATCATATGAGGTAACCATTAACAAGTCAACATCCTATATGATACCGAAAATTGGAAAGTATTGATTACATCCAGAGTACAAGACAATAAATGGTCCCACTGAAACAAAGTTATCAGAAATTCAACAAATTTTAAATAATAGTAAACAGATAAGAGACAGTTAAAAAAAATGAAAGATCCTTGTTTTGACATAAAACTCATGTTTAAGTGAGTACTGTATCCTCGGTCAGAGGCTGAGCAAAGGCAGGAAAACAATTAAATAAATAGCTGTGACTTAAAAAGGACAAACCTGATGAAAATGTAACATCATACTAAAAATTATCGCTGTTAACGGACAACAAGCTCGTATCAGTTTGTAAACGTTTCATTGTAAACTACCACTATACCATAATACCTTATATAATAAACGGTAGGACTTTGACTATAATAAACTTTTCAATGGAGCCATATGTATGGTATAATAGGCATCTTGATTAATATGTGTATTATTAGATGAAATTCTAGTACGCGTCAAAAACATTTGGCCGAGGGAGGTAGTCTTTTGGTTAATAAAAGATCAGAACCATTCCCAGGTTTCATTGTATTACATGTTTGTTACAATATACAATTATAGTTCGGTTGTCATTTTTAAACTAATATTTAAGTATATTTATTTGTGTATCAATATATACATATACCTATGCTTTACTTGATTAAAAATACTCGAGCTTGGCGTTCGCAAGTACAGCTAAAGATCTTATACTCTACTTCAGTTGATATATATATGAGGGAAAATGGACATGAAGTGAAGTAGCACAAATCACAAGTATGTAACCAAACAAACATCCAGAGATCACAACATGGTCTTCAATAGTGGAAAACCACTGCATGGCGGGCTAGAGTAATTCATGAGTAGCTATGTCTAGCGGTACAATATCATAATGACATTTGGACAGGTTCCAGTCGTTTTCATTTGGAAAGATAGCGCTAGCGTAATTTCGAAGAAAACAGTGCTTATTTTATTTGCATTTTGAAAGCGCTTTTAGAAAAATAACGCTTGTTTTATTTTCATTTTATAAGACAGCGCTAGACTTATTAATTGCATTTTGAAATGGCACTCGTCATGTTACTTGCACGCAGAAAAACTTTGCTAATGTTTTTCAAATAGTTCCTGTGGAATGCACCAAGGCTTTCTGTCTGAATATATTTGCCATGTGTGGTTTTAACTCTTTCTCTCTCTCTCTTTCTACCCCCCCCCCCCCCTCCTTAAACCCCCTCTCGTTTAACTGTTTAATATCTAGTCGGTTAAGAGCTCATCCTTATATACATATGTTTTGTTGGACTTGGGCTATCCAACTTCTAATAAAAATCCATGAGTTAGTTACTTGAATATTATATAAAAAATGGATTTCTGTCATCTTAAACGTTATATTAAAAACACTATTCATGCTATTGTAATTACTGTCTTTGTTGGAAACCGTGCGTGAATGCACGTTTTATTGAAAATAAAGGGGTCGTATAAAGGGCATATGGACACGGGCGAAGGATAAATAAAAAATTCATTCACGATCAACAAAAAAATAAGAATTTGTTCTGCACGTTGGAATTTTCCTTATTTGCACGAAGCAAATTGAAAAATGCACTCTTGTTGAAAAACACGGAGATTATGTGATTTGAATCCGTTATCGGACCGAAAGACGGGTGATGAAATAGCTAATTACCAAAAACAACAAATTGTAACTTCTCAGACTGCAGCTTTTAAAACATTATGAGTATCTACCTACCTACCTGTGTTTCTACCTGGGTTACTGCGACGATTCTTAAAAAGATTTCTGTAGCCGCCTCTTTTCAAGTTTCGTTTATATGAAATTAACTATAGTATAGCTGTGCGTATATTTACAATCAGATTATGACTCACCTGCCCTGGTCACTGCCACTGGAAAGCAAAGTTAACAGTTAGGCCTAACTGTTTATGATGGCATCTGAAAGAGACGGAGAAGAAAGCTTAGAAAATGCTGAACACGTAACAACACCACTTTTATCAGAAAAGGGTACATACATAAAGCCATACCAGTACACTTATGAAAACCACAGTTGCTTGAGGACATGACCCTGTCATACCCCTTATTATCATAAATATCTTTTTTTCTAATTTTTACCATTTATTTGTATCATAAGAATACTAAAATACCATATATTTACACATAATACACGTTTACATATTTATTAATGTGCCATTCAACAATATAGCGAAGCAGAAGGTTGCCAACTTCTTTCTAAGGAATTGGAGCACAGGTCAGGAAAAAGTGTTCTAAAATGTTATAAAATAACACTTACCTGTTGAAACAACAACTTTTCGCTGTCTACTGATGATAAGTCTTCAAAAATATTTACATCCCACACTAAATTAATCCAATTTAAACACAATAAGATTTATTTTTCACTGGCGATGTTGCTAGCTGTTTTTTTGTCAGCACGACTTTGATAGTTACAGTCAATTTACTGATTTGATTGAAATTTTCTTCTATTTTGAGGAAAAAAAAAACATTTAAAAGAGGGAGCATAAACTGAAAAATAAGAGATTTTCTCATATTTTTTTACTTTTGAATAATTTCATGAGGTCAGTCCATTTTTCTTTTTCACATTGTTAAAAAATGGTGAAAGAGTGGTAGCAAATTTATTTATTGATATTTATTACTGGCTTCAAATCAATCATTGTATATTTAGTTAAACATTACATCACTGACTTCAGTAACTGATAAAGGATATTCATCTTTCCATAATATTTTTAATGAAGATTCAGTAATTATGAGATGAGCATTAACAGTTAAATCAAGAATGAAAGAACATTTCATTTAATTTTCATAAGAAAAAAATGTAAATACTTTAAAATAAATTTTAGATTTTTTTAGATTGATTGTACATGAATTCCTTTTGCCCTTAGTCATTTATGATTATGTACATGTATTAATTTTGATTTATGAGATAAGATTGGTGTTGATTAATATGATTTTTTATGTTGATATGTAAAGTTCAACAATTTTACAATGGATTATAATATTAAAAACCTAGGTTTTTATTGTGGTATGTACTTTGATATGTAAAGCTGTAAGCTAAAAGTAGTGGAAATGGTTTTTTTCATAGTTTTAAAAATTAACATTAATATATTGAAAAAATCAGTATCATTATGCAGTTAAGAATAAAACAAATAGAAGGCTAAATGTGTCCAAAATAATAAGAGAAATTACATCTTCTAGATTTTAATCAATGCACAATTTTCTGTTCTGAAATACAGGCAGTTTTGTGCTCTTATACCATGGTAATTACCAGTAATGCTGAAAGGCCAGAACTTACTGAAAAACATGTCATTGGATATATTAAATTAAAGGATACAAGGTATGCATCAAAAAGACAGTATTTGCCATATTATTAGACACATCAGACATAATGATATGACATGAAAATGTATTCTTATCCATTGTTAATACATAGAACTTAAAAAAAGGTATATATTCAATTTTTGGTACAGATAATTCACACCCCCAGATAAGTATCCACCATTCAAATGATGACGACGACGGAATTTCTAGAATAAGTAACTCTGATGTTTTGGATGATTATATTAATGTTAGACCCTCTAACAACAATGGCTACAAAAGGTATGAAAATGTTGATGATTGGCGGATGTCTTTCTTGGATAATATTCATGCCAGTCTACCAAGTGTCAGAATGAGAAAGAAAAAAACCAGTAATTTAAAGATGGAACAAAGAAGAACCATTAAGTACAATGAAAAAGCTTATTGTAGAGTTTCTAAACCACCAGAACAGCCACCCCCTTTACATGAAAGACGACAACGGTTATACAGACGAAAAACTGTAGGAGATAATATAGGAAGTTTTGTGACTTCTTTCAGGTTAGGTTTGTTTACATACAAAAATTAAATGATTTCAAATGTTTTGTAGTCACTTTAAAATATATATCTGAATGGATTTAAATTCAGTGACCATTGCACATGTTCATTTCCAAGTACATTGTAATAGTATTATGAAATTTGCTTTCATAATGAATATATAATCACAGAAGGTCATGTGCTATTCTTTCTTTCAAATACAAAATATGTACATAGATATGATATATATATATGTGTATATTGTTGATGAGACAAAATGTCTGCAATGTTATCTTAAAGTTAAAAGAGAGGTAGCTATAGTTTTATGGCATTCAATATGGGCATCAAGATCATATATGGCCCTATATAAAAATATAAAGAAATTTAACCAAAACTGCAAAGCATCTAAAAACTACTAAAAATACATAAACATCAAATGATGTTTCTGTTCAATCTGTCTGAATTTATTTCAGTGCTGGCAAGTAACTCTTTGTGCAGAATAATTTTGGTGGAATTTTAATACGTGCATTTGTTATGTAAATATTTATTCATATTGTGACAATTACTGTTTTCTTTATATATGATTGTAAATAAGACTTCACTTCCTTTATAGAACAGCAACTTTCAGGGCATACAGAACATTTCAAGGAAAAGAAAGGCCAAAGGTATTTATTGATAAGTGGAGAAATAATCTTATCTTAGCCTCAAACACATACAAAAATTAACATATTCACTTTGAAGGTTAAGTAGACCGGTTATTTTCCGAAGCTTCAAAATACATGTATTGCATATGGCATAGAAAGGCCATCGTGTCAGTTTGTAAGTGCTCTCACCCTCATAATTCTTATTAGATTTTCATTAAATTCAAATGGATTGATTAAATATTGTTTAACGCCGAGTTGGCGATATTACAGCCAATATCACAGCGAAAATTTAAATGGAAGGTTTATATCTAAGACTAGTTCAATTATAAATACATCACTAATATTTGAAATAAACCAAGATATTATTGATACAAAATATACAAATATATATATTTTATGAAAATCCATTAATAATTGTTAGGGTGAGGGTACATGCATAATCTTTATTTCCAAGGGCCATAACTTTAATCAAAAATTTCTGTCAGTATGTTAGAAAATATTTGTCAAAGTTGTATAGCAGAACTTAGAATTATGAAATATGTAAATTATTTCCTTTAAGAGCTCTCAACTATTAAAACAACTCTATTTATAGTGAAAATACAAATATTTTATGACATGATTTATGTCTTGTGTGTGTGGGTGGGTTGTTGGGTGGCTACAAACAGTGATGTAGAGAAATCTTTTTTTTTGTGTTTGACAGCTCATTTTTTGTTTCTAATGTTGTAGATACATTTAAATTGTAATTTCCAATAAAAGTACTGCATATTTCTGTAATATGATTATAAAAATTTTAACAGGTCACATTTAAATATGAAAATTAGGCATTGGTATTGAGATGGTAATTCTTGCTTTCCTGCTATATGTTCTGCATAAGTTACAGCATATAAATGTCTTTTCTTTTAGAAATTAGAAAGATTGAAAATAAAATTTGAAGAGATAAAAGAAAAGTTGACTATGTGGACTGCAGCATTAAGGGAAATAGAAGGTTAGATTCCAGTTGTATTATTAAGGAAACAAAAGAATGTTATTAATGAAAAGTTGATTTACATGTAATAATTGATTTTAGAGTTGTATCCAGTATATTCATCAAAGAAATTGATTATGTCATTTTTGCTCCTTCCCTACCATTATATCAGTATACAGTGCATTGGAATTTTACTATTTATATCATCACAGAACATGTGCACTAAGCTGAAGTTATAAAGATTCAACAGGAATTGTCAACAAATTCTAGGTGTCTTCACACTTACCCAACATTTTGAAATTTTGTTAGATACAGGTAACATTTTTATGTTTGGTAAGTGAGATTTAGGTTTTGTTTATTCAGCAATTAATATAGGTAATTTAATGACATATTCACCATATAACCACTTACATGTACAGTGTACTATTCTAAGAAGATTTTTTTAGATTAATGATTTAAGAATTTTTAAGTGAACTGATTATTTCTGCCAGGACTTTTTTTCACTCAACCAAATGCTTTTGTTTGTTAACAATTAAAATTTTGTCAAAACCCAGATACTTTTTAGCTCACCTGGCCAAAGGCCATGTGAGATTTTGTCATCACTTTGTGTCCGTCTTCCGTCCGTCTGTTAGCTTTTCACTTCTCCTCTGAAACCACTGGGCCAAATTTAATTAAACTTGGGAGGAAGCATCGATGTAAGGTCCTTTATGAAGTTTGCTCATTTCGTCTCGATTGGACAACAAACATGGCCACCATGGTCAATTGTTGTTTCTGATTGGCTGATATAAAATACTCTTCTTCTCTGAAACTGCATGGCCAAATGGAACGAAACTTGATAGGAAGCATATATGGGAGGTCCTTTATAAAGTTTCCTCATTTTGTCCCGATCAGACTACAGATATGACCGCCATGGGACAGTTCTTGTTTCTGATTGGCCGATATAAAAAAATCTTCTCTGAAATTGCTGGGCCAAATGGAACGAAAGTTGACAGGAAGCATCTATGGAAGGTTCTTTACGAAGTATCCTCATTTCGTCCTGATTGGGTAACAAACATTCTTGTTTCTCATTTGTTGATTTAGAAAAAAAAATTTCTAAGGAACTGCTTGGCCAAATCGAATGAAACCTGACAAGAAGCATCTGTGGGAGTTTTCTTATTTTGTCCAGATCATGTGACAAACATGGCCACCATGGGCAATTCTTGTTTCTGCCAAGTGACCGATACAGGCTCAGTCCTCTGAGCCTCTAGTTATTAGTTAGGCTATTCTTCTGATCTGATTACATTTTAACTACTCATATACCTTCAGGGTTTCATACAGACTGATTTAATCAAATATTTCCTTTTTGGTTATTGAATTGTTATTTATTTTACAGGTCGTTATGGAATGGCCATCATGACATACTTTAAATTCATACGATGGTTATTTTTCCTGAACATTTGGTTGTCAATCATTATAATGTTTATTGTCATCATACCAGGAAGTTTTATGTTACCATACAGCTTTGAAGAATCTTTAACTAATGAAAACAAATCAGTTTTCAAATCTTCAGTTATGTGCTCAAGACAGTATAAATCTTACATCGGGAATTTTACACAGAAATTATCTACCGTAGACAAAATTCTGGATTTCTTGGAAGGAACAGTAAGTTAAGTCATACAGAAATATCGCATTAAATTTGAAATTTCGTCTATTCTACAGAGAGGTCGCTTCAGATTTTAAATTTCTTCAAAGAAGAGCAATAAAAGTGTTGTTTCTTTCTTGGACTTTTACAAGTGGTCAAAATTCAATATGGACAATGCATGAGCGAGTAAACTGACCTGCGCAGACACTACCTTGGAAATTCTCACTTCAAACAAACATCGCATATGTCACGATGAAACAACCACTCACGCACGAGAGACAGCAATTGACCACGTCACGCTGAACTTGTAAGAACATCCAATCAAAACATGTTTAACACGCACACCTCCCAGTTCAATGAATGAATTTAGAAATAGCAAGGACGTATATTAGATTAGTAATATAAAGTTTTATGTCATCAGTGAACTGATAGGAGCACCGAGGGTAATCAAGAAAAATATTTGATATTTTGATTATTTAAAAATTTCTTACCATTTCCAAAACTTATTTCGGGTATGTGAATAAAATTTTATATTCAGCCAAACAAGACAATTACAATATACATGTTTTTTTTAAATGTATTCCAGAATTTTTTTTTCCTGAAGCTTTCTTTCAACTTCTAACTTTAAATGCATAAACATAAGTCTATCTATCATTTTTTCATCATATACATGTATTTAAATTTCAAACATTTCTAAATATAATGTGCACAACACACGTTTAAATTGAGCACGCATTACGTCGTATGTTTAAAACTTGTGGTTAGAATAACATGTTTTGTTTGTCGTAACTTATAGCACGTGCTGTTTACTATTTTCTTCTCGTAGTAAAACATTTTACAGGTGAGTAACCACATCTTGACAAAAGCGTGGATAGTAGAAGCGCGGGCAGACAAGCCTTTTATGGTAATTGTTATTGCTCTCCACAACAAAAAGAAAATCTCGTGCAAAAACGAACTGATGACCACCACCGACATTTGAATATACCACCAAGGCGGTGCTTTGCAGCATTTTTTGGCACGATAATAATTCGTTTTTATTTTTATATCGCGATTTGTAAGTATTGATCATTTGATTGATTGAATTTGTATGCTGAACTTCTTACTTGATTAAAAGAAATAGTAAAACTTGATTTCATTTATTTATACTTTGAATGGGAATTTCTTTCATTTGCGCACATCAGTTGGGGCATAATGTATTACTCTTCCTAAGCGATTGGTCCGTCGTATTTGACGTCGTGGAGTGAGTTTGCGCAGGTCAGTGATTGGTTTTTAAATTGTGACGTACAATGTTTATGTTTTTTTCGAATGAGTTTTGTTTGCGCAGGTTCAGATCTTTGTTCATACTGAATTTTGACGGATTGTATTGTGTGCATTAAGGAATTTTTATACAACCGCAAAATTTTTGCGGTCGTATATTGGTATGACGTTAGCGTCGTCGTCGTCCGAAGACATTTGGTTTTCGCACTATAACTTTAGTATAAGTTAATAGAAATCTATGAAATTTAAACACAAGGTTTATGACCGCAAAAGGAAGGTTGGGATTGATTTTGGGAGTTTTGGTCCCAACAGTTTAAGAATTAGGTTCCAAAAAAAGGGCCCAATAAGCATTTTTCTTGGTATTCGCGCAATAACTCTTGCATAAGTAAATAGAAATCTATGAAATTTTAACACAAGGTTTATGACCAGAAAAGGAAGGTTGGGATTGATTTTGGGAGTTTTGGTCCCGACAGTTTAGGAATTAAGGGCCAAAAGGGTCCAAAATTAAACTTTGTTTGATTTCATCGAAAATTGAACTATTGGGGTTCTTTGATATGCCGAATCTAACCGTGTATTTAGATTCTTAATTTTTGGTCCCATTTTCAAATTGGTCTACGTTAAGGTCCAAAGGGTCCAAAAATAAACTTAGTTTGATTTTAACAAAAATTGAATTCTTGGGGTTCTTTGATATGCTGATTATAAACATGTACTTAGTTTTTTTATAATGGGCCCAGTTTTCAAGTTGGTCCAAATCAGGGTCCAAAATTAAACTTCGTTTGATATGACTATGATGTCATTTTCTATTTTAATACGTTAATGGTGTATTTAAATGGGCTGTTATGGTTGCAAAGTATAAAGAAATGGGGGGGGGGATTTGAAAACAAAATTTAGGGGGGTAAATGAGAAATTGGGAAGGGGGCAATTTTTTGCTCATTTCATATTTCATAAATTAAAAAGAAAATTTCAAATTTTTTTTAGCAAAAGGTGGGGGGGGGGGGGGTTTACAATAAATTTTATTTTTTTTTTTTTTTTTTTGGGGGGGGGGGGTCAATGTGCAACTTCATAGTGTATTGCACAAAAGCTAAAAAAGCAGTAAATTATTTTTTTTTGGGGGGGGGGGGGGCAATTCTCCACAGCATATTGTATTGCACAAGAAGCAAAAAATTGAATATAAATTCAAATCATATAACCAATTCTAAGTTCTTTGATTTCAGTTATTCTGTGTCAGAAACCTATTATGTGTCAAATATTTCAAGAAATTTTCAATTGCACAGTATTGTGCAGTAGCAAGAAATCTTCAATTGCACAATATTGCACAATAGCAAGAAATTGATATGTGTGCCCTGTTATCAAAACTTTATTATTAACAAATTCCATTGGAAATTTGCCAATAACTTTAGTTTAATGAACTTCATTGGAAATTTGCCAATATAAAATGTGCTGATGAAGCTTTTTTGTTTTTCTCATCTAAACTGCTTTTAAATTATGTATATTTAAAATTTGCCATCCATGACTATGATGTCATTTTCTATTTTAATACGTTTATGGTGTATTTAAATGGGCTGTTATGGTTGCAAAGTATAAAGAAATGGGGGGGGGGGGATTTGAAAACAAAATTTAGGGGGGGTAAATGAGAAATTGGGAAGGGGGCAATTTTTTTCTCATTTCATATTTCATAAATTAAAAAGAAAATTTAAAATTTTTTTTAGCAAAAAAATGGGGGGTTACAATAAATTTTATTGTTTTTTGGGTTTTTTTTGGGAGGGGGGTCAATGTGCAACTTCATAGTGTATTGCACAAAAGCTAAAAAAGGGGTAAATTATTTTTTTTTTTTGGGGGGGGAGGCAATTCTCCACAGCATATTGTATTGCACAAGAAGCAAAAAATTGAATATAAATTCAAATCATATGACCAATTCTAAGTTCTTTGATTTCAGTTATTCTGTGTCAGAAACCTATTTTGTGTCAAATATTTAATTACAATCCAAATTCAGACCTGTATCAAGTGCGAATATTGTGTCTATTTTTGCCCCAATTGTTCAGGGTTGGAGCTCTGCGGTCGTATCCAGCTGCGCTCAGCAAAGCAATTTATTTTGTGTTAGGAATTAATCCACCATATCCTTAATCTCATGTCATTGTGCTAAGGTAAATGCAGTCAATCTTCCATTACTTGAACACTTTAGGAACAAGTAGTCCAGCAGTCAAGGTTCCTTAGAAAGAAATTTCTTGGAAAGAACTTTAAAGGAGCTTGTGATATGCATGTTGTGATTTGCACTGTCAGGTCCTTTATACGTATATTTGTAAATTAAGATTCATCGATGGTTTGATAATTGAAAATTATTGAATTGCGGTTAACGTAACTGCTTGATTCAATATTTTTTTTGGAATTTATTTTGCTCAGAGAATTTAATTTAAGTTGAACAACCACAAAATAAACAAACTTAAAACATTTATTTGTAGGGTTGGATGGAGAGAAAAGTACTTTTTTATGGGGCTTATTTCAATAAAACAACATACAAAAAATACCAAGCCAAAAAACCAGATCAGGAAAATGATACAAAGCCAACAACCAGAAGTCCAAAGAGGGATATTAGCAAAGCAGATGGCAGAGATGAAGCTAATCCCATTCCATACTTGGTTGTCAGAGAAAATAAAACTGATACACCTGACAAGTCGACAACAGAATATGAATTGAAATATAACATGGGAGTAGCATATATAAGTGCTGTTACAGTCTGTTTAATTATCAGCTTTGTTAAAATTGTAAGAAGGTATGTCTATAGTTGAGATTGATATATTTTTTAGTATTTGACTTGGTGAGGGCAAGCATATAATAAGTTTACCACTTGTATAGGATTGCTGATATTTACAAAAACTGATTGTACAACATATTAACCCTTGAATGTGTTTAACTGATGATTCACTTATTTTGACAATGTAAATTGAAAACTTTCATGAGAAAATATGAGGGTTTGTTATTTTATATGGGCACATCACTACCCAACAGGAGTCGGCAAAATACCAATAACTCAAAACTACAGAAAATTGTAATCTGAAAGACAGGTTGAACAGATTTTTATTCAAATGAGAATAGTCATTAGTTAATGTGAGGATAAGATATAATACTTATTTAAATTTTTATTGCTAACCCTTGACATGCAGATCCCTTCATTTTATGGTTTTGACCCATATCCTATATATATTGCTCTACTGTTTCTCCTACATTTTCAAAGGGCCATTTTTGCCCAATTCATGAATATTAAATGTTGATGCACACACACAAACTTGGAGGGAGACTAAAAGGTTTGGTGTTCTTTTACCATTTTAGATGACGTTCTAAATGAAAAGGTTGGAAGCATTACTGGCCAAACTTTGGTTACCATTTTAGATGACTTTTTAAATGAAAAGGTTGGAAGTGTTACTGGCCAAACCCAGAGTTCTGTGACAGCTATGCATTTATTTTCCGTGCGAAAAAATGATGAAAAATCTCAATTTTATAGTCTTTGGTTTCTATGATTTGACCCTGAACAAGAAGTAATCCGAAAAAGCCCCTTTGACCTCTCAAAAGTGATCTAGAGTACAGTGTATATGCATGCAAGATTTCAAACCAACACTCCAGGTTTTTTTGGTGCAGGCCCAGTTTAATGGTCCAAATTTCTCCCAAAAGAGCAATTAGGAGAGGGAGACTCAATTTTAAATACATGTAACTGCATTCATTTATTTCAATTTTTAGCTCAGCTAAGAATTACAAAGCTACCTATGGCAGAGAAGGGAAGGCAGGGAAGTACAGTGGTCGTGTTTGGGCTGGATGGGATTATTGTATTTGTAAAGAGAAACATGCTAAAGCTAAGAAAGCCAGTATTAGGACTGACATTATTGTAAGGGAATGGTACTTTGTATGGAATACAATATTGTCTTGCAGCTATTCTAAATATTACTAAAGAGTGGAAAAATTTATTATTTTTGATAGAATTAAAGAGATAACGGAAACCAAATTATCATAGTATCCTGAAATTTTTTAATCTTTTTTTATGAGAACTTTTAATATATACTTTTATGTTTAATTTTTTGGTTTTTAATAATTTTTTTTCATTGCAAAATAAGAAAGATTATTATGAAAGGTATTTGGTGTTTATTTTCATTATTTAAGGATGCTTGCTGGTCATGTTTTGGTCTTTTTTGTCAGATTTTCGGAATCATCGGGTTTTATCCATTTCTTAAACATGAAATTTTTTGCCCATGAACCCCCACTTTTTCTTTTATAATTCAATCATATATACCTTAAAATGGTATTTGTCAAAATGTTATGAAATCCTTTTTATTTTTTTCATACATTTTTGAGAGACTGAAGTTATCAATGCAAAGACAATGAAAAATCCAGAGAAAACCCATTTCCTGCAAATTTTCAAATCCTTATAGCTATAAAATGAGCACACGAACCTATATTTTTTTCTTGCCTATTTGTTTACTATTCATATGTTCTCTCAAACTAAAACACCTATTTCAAATCCTATTTATTTCCTATTAGACCAGCAATCATCCTTAAAGAAATCTGTCATATATTTATATAAATGTATACAGTATAATACTATTAATTTTGCAGGCTGAGTTACAAGATGGTAAAAAGAAAGACTTATGGAAAAAGAAGTCATTAAAGGATAAAATATTTGTGTATTCTTTTAGACTGGTAATCAATGTATTGATTATCTTACTGTTAGGACTTAGTTTGGCAGCCATTTATAAAGTTACCGAGGAGATGATGCAGGTTTGTATTCTTTTTTGACGCAAAGTAAAATTATTTTTTGTCCATTTATTTTTCTTTCTTCATGTATGAAACATCTACTGTTTTAGAATACACATTCAGATTTTGCATGCTTCTTTAATATCTGTTGAAAAAATGCAGATTTGTGTTGATATTTTATTTTACTCCCTTGCTGTGGGAGAGATTTGCATATGTTCATTGTCAATAAACTGTGTAGATGTACGGTAGAACATATTTTCTTTTCCTTCTATTTCAGCTAAATTATATGTACCATTCCAAACTGAAGAGTTTAATGATAAGTTTTGCACCTTATATAACCATCACAGTCCTGAATTTTATTGTACCAAAAGTTTGTTGGAGGTTGACGATATATGAAAGTTACCTACATGAAACAGAAATCAAAATGTCAATCACAAGGTAAGAAATATTTTATTACTATACAGATACTAACGAAAATCAAAATGTCAATCACAAGGTAAGAAATATTTTATTACTATACAGATACTAACAAAAATCAAAATGTCAATCACAAGGTAAGAAATATTTTATTACTATACAGATACTAACAAAAATCAAAATGTCTGTCACAAGGCAATAAATATTGTATTACTATACAGATACTAAGAGAAATCAAAATGTCCATCACAAGGTAAGAAATATTGTTAAATGAAATATAGGAAAAATATATGTCGTTGCAACTTAAAAAACATTGCCTGATGATAATGGATATATAGCCTGACCGGTTTCTGTCCTTTACTGTACATTCTTCAGAGGCTGAATGGTGTAATTGTGTTTTTGGTCTCCTTATGTACTGTCTGACTGTGATCCATTGACAGATAATAAGTAGTGGATCCAAGGGATAAGGTGATCCGTAGACGGATAATATCCGGCGGATCTGACGAATCAGGTTATCCATTACTGGATATTTTATCCTTAGTTATCCGGTGTGTTATCCGGCGGATGGGTTAACCGGCGGATGAGTTATTTATGGGATGAGTTTATCCAGTGAAAGAATTTACCCGACGGAAGTGTTTTCCAATTGTGTAAGTTTGAACTTAATTTGGGTTTCAGGAGAGGTACTACAAGTTATTGTATATTAGTAAAAACCAAAAACATAGATAAAAATAAGTAATATTTATTAATATCATTAAAACATAGCAAAGTAACAGTGTGAAATAGAAAATGATAGTGATTGAACAAAATAAAAGTTTATATGTACACTGGTTTGTAGCTGTTTTGGTGTTTACTGATATATCGGCGTACATAAATTGCTGCCTTAATATGTCCCATAGTATCTTCCTGTCTGCGGCTAATGTGGGGCTCACATGGTGGAGTGTGAGCCCTCCAGTTAATTTCGGTAGGGTTGTACTGCAAACCATCAAAACCAATTTTGATATGTAGATGTTGAGTGCCCTTGCTAACGTTTAAGTTAGATTGTATATCTTCCAAGAATTTGTCGATGAATTCTAAATTTTCCTCATCAGTAACTTTAACCGTGCTTGCTTGGAAGACAATATCCGATAGTCCAATCTCGGGTGGAGATATTGCTACAATTGGGGTCTTGTTGATCTCCGATGAAGGGTAATACTGGTTGTTATTGATCCCTGAGCTGGATGCAATTTGTTCAACCATGACAAATTTTGCTTTCTTAAATGGCAAACAGTTGGCATTAGTGCTGAAGTTTTAAAGCGGTCCCAATAATTTTCATTTTCCTACTTTGTGAAGGCACCTATTACGGTTGAGAAGACTGTCTGATCTTGTAACTTTTACATTGCATACTCTAGAGTCAAAAATTTGCTCGCTGTATAAGTTCATATGCCGATTGAGGCTGCTCTTGTTTCTATAGGTGGCCTGGCATAAATCGCAAAGGAACGAGCTGGCAGACATCTTGAACATTGACAGAAAATGAAATGTTAATGAATGTCGCTACTATCCTTGGATTAATTTCCGAAGGTCTTTATTTAGAACATTCACAGAACGCAAATATAGAAAAAACTATATTGGTGACTGCAACACATCCAATATCATTTGCATGATTACATGCAAATCCTGTAAACAACAATATGTTGGAAAAAGCAAACATCAACAAGCTTGACTCGGCAAACAACTCTGATATGTCAAAAACAAGACATCAGAACCAACTGGTAAACATTTCAACCAGACAGGGCACAACATTCACCATTTGTCGTTTGAAATTATTGAAGTTCTCTGGAACTATCCAAAATGACACTAGGTCAGACGTCCTTAAAAGTAAAAGAGAGGATTTTTGGATCCTCCAACTCAGAGCGTTAAAACCCATTGGAATCAATAGTTTAGAGACCTCCAAATTTCAGTATACCACTCACTCTATTCTCAAGAAATATTGTATTACTATATAGATACTAATGGAAATCAAAATGTCCATCACAAGGTACGAAATATTGTATTACTATACAGATACTAACAGAAATCAAAATGTCTGTCACAAGGTAAGAAAAATTGTATTACTATACAGATACTAACAGAAATCAAAATATCTATCACAAAGTCAGAAATATTGTATTTCATACTATACAGATACTAATAGAAATCAGAATGTCAATCACAAGGTAAGAAATATTGTATTACTATACAGATACTAACAGAAATCAAAATGTCTGTCACAAGGTAAGAAATATTGTATTACTATACAGATACTAACAGAAATCAAAATGTCCATCACAAGGTAAGAAATATTGTATTACTATACAGATACTAACTGAAATCAAAATGTCCATCACAAGGTAAGAAATATTGTATTACTATACAGATACTAACAGAAATCAAAATGTCTGTCACAAGGTAAGAAATATTGTATTACTATACAGATACTAACAGAAATCAAAATGTCCATCACAAGGTAAGAAATATTGTATTACTATACAGATACTAACAGAAATCAAAATGTCCATCACAAGGTAAGAAATATTGTATTACTATACAGATACTAACAGAAATCAAAATGTCTATCACAAGGTAAGAAATATTGTATTACTATACAGATACTAACAGAAATCAAAATGTCCATCACGAGGTAAGAAGTATTGTACATTTTGCAGAGATAAGTTAAATAAACAAATGACAAATTGTAAGTGAGCTGTCAAATGGAAAGATAAAAAAAAAGTTACAAATGACCAATCAATAAAAAAAACAAACTGAAAGACAACAAAAGTAAAAGATAAAAACCCAATGTTTTGTATAACTAATCATGATCACAATCAGAAAAAAAGACGTTTTCATTAATGTTCTATTTTTTAAATGGAATGGATGTCCGTTTACTGTATTTCAGTGCATTACAGTCTGCTTTTCTTTTCCCCCCTTTTTCCTTCGTTCTTTGAAATTTATTTTAAGCACTTTGTTCAAATATTTGAAAGCTTTGACCAAGTGAAGACACAAGCTAATTTCATGTCAGTAACAAATAAATAGAGAATAATACATGGCAAAATCCGTATCACATGCAGTATCACCCCAATTTTGACCTGTTTTATATGCTTTATCATATATTTTAACAGATCTTTCTGGTCATGTGACCAATATCATTTTAATGGGTATAATAAAGGGGTGATCATATTGATATCATTACGGTAGAAAATACAGCGGAAATTGTTCTTTCAGTATCGTATATGCAATTTTCCTTTATTTAGTACTAAGTATATGATAAATGAATATAAATACAAGTATATTGTTGATTTTCTTCATGACTTAAATGTTTTAGGGCAATACTTTTGCGATTAGCTTCACCAATGGTACTTTTAGTATCAATTTATGTAGAAATCTTAAAGTCCGACCAACATCCAGTGTGTGGCAACAGGAGATGGCAAGATACATCATCTGGATTGACAAAGAAAATTGTTATAAAGGTCAGATTTATTTCCTTATAATTACAAAGCCTTTTTTAGCTCACCTGGCCAAAGGCCATGTGAGCTATTGCCATCACTTGGCGTCCGTCGTCGTCCGTCGTCGTCTGTCGTCGTCCGTCGTCGTCGTTAACAATTTTTCAAAACTCTTCTCCTCTGAAACTACTTGACCAATTGGAACCATACTTGGTATGAATGTTCTTTGGGGTATCCTGCATAGAACTGATGTGGGGATTTTTGATCCGTCGAAAAACATGGCCGCTGTTACTAAAAATAGAACATAGGGGTCAGACAACAGTTTTTCGCAAATATCTCAAAAATCATTAGGTTATGGCAAATTCTGGCAGGTTGAAAGTGTTCAGCATGATGAGAGCTACCTGTATGCTGATTTTCGTGAAAATCTGTCAACTGATGTTAGAGTTATTGCCCTTTTTTGACATTTTTGGCTTTTTTTTTATGTTATTATTTCAAAAATCTTCTCCTCTGAAACTACTTGACTAATTAGAACCAAACTTGGTATAAATGTTCCTTGGGGTACCCTGCATAGAACTGATGTGGGGATTTTTGATTCGTCGAAAAACATGGCCGCTGTTACTAAAAATAGAACATAGAGGTAAATTGCTGTTTTTTGCTAATAACTCAAAAACCATTACAGATATCGAAAATCTGACATGGGGTAAAATTGATCAGCATGACAAGATCTACCTGCCCTGAAATTTTGAAGGAAATTCCAAAACCCATTTAGAAGTTATTGCCCTTTTTTCGTCAAATTTTCAAAATTTTAACATTTTTCGTCATTTATCTCCAAAACTATTTGAGATAGAAGTGAAATGTAAATTTGAAAAATGTTTGCCATGTTGAGATCTACCTACCCTGAAATTTTAAAGGAAATCCCAAAACCCATTTAGGAGTTGTTGCCCTTTTTTTGTCAAATTTTCAAAATTTTTTTATTCAAAAATCTTCTTCTCTGAAACTGCTGGGCCGATTGGTTTGAAACTTAATAGGAATGATCTATGACATGTCCTCTACAAACGATCCTCAATTTATTTTGATCTGACATAAAACATGGCTGTCGTAGCTAAAAATAGAATATAGGGGTGCAGGTGTTGTTTTTGGCTTATAACATAAAAAACCCTTACAGATATCAAAAATCTGACATGGGGTAAAATTGATCAGCATGACAAGATCTACCTAACCTGAAATTTTGAAGGAAATCGTAAAACCCATTTAGGAGTTATTGCCCTTTTTTCGTCAAATTTTCAAAATTTAACATTTTTCATCATTTATCTCCAAGACTATTTGAGATAGAAGTGAAATCTAAATTTGAAAAATTTTTGCCATGTTGAGATCTACATACCCTGAAATTTTAAAGGAAATCCCAAAACCCATTTAGGAGTTATTGCCCTTTTTTTGTCAAATTTTCAAAATTTTAACATTTTTGAATATCTCCAAAACTATTTGAGATAGAAGTGAAATATAATTGAAAAATGTTTGCCATGTTGAGATCTACCTACCCTGAAATTTTGAAGGGAATCCCAAATTCTATTTAGGAGTTATTGGTTTGTGTAATTTGAGGTCGGGTCCTGTTACATTTATTTAAGGTTCACCCATATTCCTGGTCAATTTTGTCAACTTCCTGCCAGGACTACCACCACCAGGGAACATATTTTAACATTATTAATAAACCTTATGAAAAATAAATCTTCAACAAATTTTCCCTGAACAATTGAACCAATTGCAACAAACTTGGTCAAATAGTTGATTAATTGTCCAATGAAAACAGACTCCAGGTGAGCGATACAGGCTCTAGTGAGCCTCTTGTTTTTAAATTGAAATCCATATTTTTTATTCAAGAATATCAATTACATAGTTCTGAAAAGTGAAAAGTCCAAATTTTGTTTAGCATGTGCTTTCATGTTGATGTTGATGATGCTGTTATGCAGCAGACTAATATTTCAGACAATGTGGAAAATATTTAGAAATTGCAGTCAATTATTTTAAATTAGTAAAAAGAGTTTCATCTCAAAATATTGATGAAATATATAGTTAGACAACATGCTGCAGATGTATTAGATAACACATCAAAGCATGTTGATTTTTTTTCATTGTTAGTAGATATTTGTAGTTATACAGCTGTACAGATTAGCTCTGATGGAATCTAATTGACATGTTTTTTTATGTTGTTTTTCAGTGTTGGGAGACATATGTAGGACAACAGTTATACAGATTAGCTCTGATGGATTTGATTGTAGCTACATTTGTTATATTTTGTGGGAACTTTCCGAGAAAGTAAGTAAAAAACAAAGTTTTATAATGATTGTCTTTAATATTAAAAAAACAAACTGAAAATTCGACTGTAATTATAATCAAACAATTTCTTTATATTTCACAGACTTTTGGAGAAAATGTTAATCTAATTCACTTTACTGTTATTGGTACTTTATGACGGAGAGTTGTTTCTTATAAATTGTAATTCAAAGTATATATTAAAACTTGTTGGCAGGATTAATTTAGTTGGATAAGACAGGAAAATGATCAATACTGGTGTTTGTTATAACAGGTTTGACTGTATCTTATTGTAATTCTTTGAATTTTTTTATTTTTGTTTATTTATTTGTACAATTTTACATAATTAATTCAAAACATTAGGATTTAAAATTTCTTTAAAATTTTTATTTTAATAGCAGTATGAAAAGTAGAGTTGGGAAAAAAAACAAAGAAGTATAAAGACTACTATTTTGATGTGAAAAAAAATCGTGATGAGCATATTATAATGTTACAGATCATATTGTATTACTAGATTATAGGGGGCTCCGGTGGCCAAGTGGTTTACATACATATGTAGTTCATCATAATTACTAATGATCACTAGCCTTAATCCACTAGGATTGCCACTTTTCCTGCCATGGGCTGATTGTTCTCTTTGGCTTCTTTAACCAATAAGAAAATGGATGCCAGGAAAAAAACAGTTGTGCTGAAAGTGGCATAAAACCCTAAACCAAACCAAAGTAGATTTGATTAATTTACTGATTGGTGTTAAATTCCATGTAGACTGAATTTCAGTGATATCACAGAGTAACTAATTTCTACAAGCATAAAACTGTTTTAGAAGGAAAAAACAGTTTACAAAAGTGACTTCAAATAATCCAGTTCTTGTTAAATAACATCGTGACATCTGTGAATATTAGGAAGATTTGTAATACAATTCAGTTACTGTTTTATTTCAGGTTTATTTATGATAGATTTAAACAATATAGAATTATTAAACTGATTGGAGAACAAGAATTTGATTTGCCAAAGAATGTGGTTGATCTGGTATACTCACAGTATCTTTGTTGGTAAGACTTGTTATCACAAACTCTTTTTTCTTCAAATTTCTGAAATTTCAAAGTAAACTGTCAGCCCAAAGCTAATAGTTTGTAATTCATTTTACTTCTTATGTCTCATCTCAATCAACATTGGAATAATAAAAATCAATCTGCACATTAGAGTTTAAAGAGTCAAAAATACATGTAAATGATAAAAAAAATCCATGAGTTATTGATGAAGTATTGATGTGGAGACATTTATAAATCTTGTGAAGACAAACATCAGACATCTGTTTTAAAATTTTTAACTGTGATAGATATTTTCATTCTATATGTATTATTTTTTGCAGATAAAGTTGTGTCTTATTAAAATTTTCAAAATAAAGTTCTATATTTTAGGTTGGGAATGTTTTTCTGCCCTTGGATACCATTAATGACAACTCTTAAATGCCTCATTATATTTTATTTGAAAAAGGTATGTTCTTTATATAATCTTTACTGTAAAGATACTGATTTGGATGATACCAGAAAAAAGGCTTTAATCACACCAAATTTTGTGGCCATACCCCATTATTTATCATTGTCTGTATGTCTTTTCTTCTTTAGATAGTTGAATGTGGATGTTTGGTAAAGTTTGTATTAGTGACAAGTAGTAAAATATTTGATTATTTTTGTTAACTATGTTGTATATTATTCAGTAGCCATTTATAGCAAAAATAACAAGTGGAATGAAGTGGGTGTCACCAAAAACAAAGCAAAGTTCCTAAGATATGATTTAAAATAGATAACTATTTGAAATTTTGAATTGTTATTTTAAAAAACTTACCTTACTACCTTATTTCAGTGTTTGGTGAATGTGGTTGCAGAAAAAATCTTGGCTGATGATATTAATATGTAATGCATTAAAAAAGACAAATGAGTCCAGAAGAATATTTTGATTAATGATATTTGCATATTTTCTATGTTTTAGTATCCTTGCTTTTAGTTAAATGTATAGAATTTAAAGAGCAGACTTGTTTTAAGCAGAACTTATTGAACACTTTATAAAGTACTTTCCTCATAAGTTTTATAAACTAATTTTTATATTTAGTCAATTTTTTTATTCTGTAGCAAACATCATATTATTTCGATATGGAGTCATTTTCTTTGAACAGATTATTCAATGTCAATGGCAAACATTTCTAAATTTTGTTCTCAATTTTTTTTTAAATTTATGAGTCAAACTGTGACATTGTTTTTATTTCAGTTTACATTGATACATAATTGTCGTCCAGAAGATAGACCTTACAGAACATCACGGTCAATTTCATTATTTATGACAGTTCTACTCCTGGCCTTCATCTTCGCAGCAGTTCCATTGGTGTATGTTGTAATGTCGTAAGTATTATGTTGTTAACTATTTATTAAGTTAACAAGATAAAAAAGTAATCTCAATATAACATGTGGTGTTAGATATCTAAGATATTAATTATTATTTATAACTTTGTCATTTCTTGAAACTGTTTGTATTTCACAGGAAATAATGTTGTTTATTTTTCAGATTAATACTGAGTAAAGGTATTAGTTTATTTGATTAAAGAATGAACTATCTGAAGATCTGTTTTGTTTCAGCATGGCTTATGTTTGTTTATGTTGATTTTATTTTAATTATTTTTGCATGAAATCACACTTTTCAAATAAATACTCTTGAATGACTGAATTACTGTGCAACCCATGTGGCTTGGAAACTTGTTTTTTGGGAATATCTCAGAAGTGGAACTAATATATGAATAAAAATTGTCCCTTTTATTCCTTTTTCCTTTTTCAATGCATGAATGCCTCAAATTTTCCATTATTTTTACTATACAGTGATGTTTTGCATAAAATATGACATTACCATAAGGAATGTGATCCCACTGAAATAAGTTTTGTTTGAACAATGTTCAATTTTAATGCTTATCTGATCTTTTTTAAGAAATACATAAGTAAATCTACAAGGGTTTTATAAAAAAAAAATGTGAAGTGATATTTTCCTTTACTGATTCCTTACTTTCATTCATGGCTGTATGGTGACTTTGTCATCAGAGTAAAATTACTGTCACACAAGGTATGGTTGTCTTCAGTCTTTGTTGATATGCTTTCATTGTAGACTTATGAAGGTGGTTTATATACATATTGTTATAGTATATTATTAGGAACACATTGCAATTCTCACCAAATTGTATTATTTACATTAATAAAAACATCTCATTAATTTAGTGGCTTAAATAAAATTTCTGGATTTCTGTTGGTACTATCAGGACTGTATACTTACAAAAGTACAAGATACTTCATCTAAAGAAAGCTTGTTGCTTGTAACATCTCCAATACAGAGTTTTCTACACCATTCTATAGTACATTTACTATATCATGTGCAGTCATTATTTTGATAGTTCCAAGCATATAAGTGGATGTATGCCTTAATTTGCATATTTTGCTGTCAGAGAAATGAAAAAGCATGGAAAAATAGTATCTTAGGCAATGGATTTTTATTTCTAGGCAAGACTACACAGAACAAACTTATTGTACATAAAAATTATACATACCAGTAGTTTACCAGAGTACATTTTTCTTTCCACAAATCCACATATTTTTATAGTAAATTTATTTTATATAAGTTAGTAATGCTAAGGTCCTCTCTTGGTAAATCAGTTGCCACCATCTATAAAAACAATCTCCCAATGGTAAAGCAATAGATGTTTTTATGGGCATATAGTCCTGTAACTGAAGTTTTTCTCTGATCAATTGAAAACAAAACTTTAAACCATCATAAATACTTAAATTAAAATATCTTTGGACAAGATTAAACACTGATAATGATTTTGTTGTTTTAGTTTACAACCAAGCCAGAGTTGTGGACCATACAGGCTATATAATGAAAACACAACTGTTATGTTTGATGCAATAATATTTCTAGTGCGAACATGGCCGACATGGTTACAGAAATTCCTTACCTATGTATTCAGTGTTGGGTTTTGGTTTGTTATAATTGCTCTTCTTTGGTAAGTTATTGCTCAGATACAGTGAAATGTGGTTGTGTCAAAGTGCAGGGAACTTAAAAAAAAATTTAACCTACCCAGTTCTTCGACTCATCTATATTCAGTTTTGACCTCCACTTTAATCTATGATTAAATCATTCACATACATAATGTTTTGCATAAATGATCTTCTTGTAATGTGATTAAAAAAAATTGAAAAACAATATAAGTTACATCAATGAATTATTTTTGGAAACAACAATCTTTACAAGTGAAATAAGCTAGAAGTTACATTATATGAAAGGTAAAACAATATCTGATGAATTCAGGCCATCAGGTTCGACTTCCAAATGGTAAAATAATATAACTTCTTGACTTTGGGACTATATGGATAGTCAGCAACAACCAATGCATTCTACTCAAGCCAAAAATTACTCATAATTAATATTAATGTGTATTTTAAGTGCAAACATTGCATGATTGATTCATTTATAGGACTGTACAATACATTAAGTCACATCTATATCCTTTTTGCTTCTGTAGAATAAAGTACTTGTATATATAAATATTTTGTAGTGTTTTATGTGTTTGTATCTGGATATTCAAGAGTGCTTTAAAAACTCAAGAAAAACATTTGGCAGATGAGCTGTACTGGGTAAGATATTTATTCTCAAGATTTTCTTATTACAGTTACCATTTTTATGTTAAAAAAAGATAATCAGTAAATGTTAAGTTTCAATTTTTATACTCCCACCCACTCCCTTTATGTTTACTATAATTTTGAATTATTCCAAATCTGTCTAAAATTGGTTGTTTTTTTTTTTTAATAAAATTTGGCTATAGTCCACTTTGAATAATTGTATATAGATTCTACAATGATTCCCAGTTAATTATGAAATGTATCAACTCAAGATAATTGAATTTTCATTTTTAAACTGCGAGGCTTGTTCGATTATCGAGAGTGGATAGAATAACACATCAAGAGTTTTAGAATCTTTTTCTCTAATGACAATGTAAAACTCTGAGAGGTCTTTATGTTTTTGATGGGAAATTTCACAAGCATTTAACCATTGTGTGGTGCATACTTGCCAAGATATTTTTTATAGCATCCCTGATAAAATTGGCAAGGGGTCTGGGGACCTCTCAAGGTCCCCAGTGGGTCCAGGGCGAACTGTCCCTGGCTGAAAACGATTTTAAGGTATTTCGAATCTGTTTCCAGAGTGCAAAAATGTGAATAAATGTTTATGAATATTTACTTTATTTTGATGTAAACTATTTCTTAATTCTTGATATTTTGGGTCCGCCATCATATTTTTTAAACACTGAAGAGATTTAGACTAAATTATAAAGTTTAACTGATTTCGGGTATCCTCCACAAGACCACTAATGACTATTGCCGATGAAGTTTCATAACCGTTGGCTTTTTATCAGAGCAAAGAGATATTGTTTTTTCAAACCATTAAACAAAATATAAGCACTGAAAAAATCCCTGGGAAATTTAGAAATCCCTGAGAATATTACAGTCCACCCGGTAACCTGGTAATGGGATAAAATTTCCAGAGGTGTCAGGAAAAATCTGGAGCATTGGCATGTATGGTGGTGATACCAGAATTTATCAAACTTAGGTCAAGAGATGTACAGAGTTAGAGAAAGGATTATATCATATACCTGTATTTAGAGTAAAATACATACATTTTTAATATGCATTATACATGACTTTGCAAGACTTGTATCACCTACCATATATCACACCCCTACTCGGAACACAATTTTATTCTGTTCGGAGTTCTTAGGGTGCTTTCAGTTGGTCTATTGTTGAAATATATGATATACATGTAAGTATTGGATATTACAACCTCTTGGCTAATGTAAGGGACATCACTCTTTGGTCATAAAATTGATAAAGGCTTTAAACACACCTCAACTTTCCAATGTAATAAAGACCAGATCCAAGTGTTATGTTTGAGGCTACATTGGTATTTTAACAGCTGTTTTTTTATTGACAATTAATAATGAATAAACAAATGTATTAGCAATGTACAAGAAAATAACAAGCAAAAGAACATGCTTACTTCTATACTGATATATATGTATATCATTTAATGAGGTTTTATTACCAAAAGCTTCAATTTCTGCTGATAAAACATGCACCTATTGTGTAAAGAATAATACATTGTCAAACCTATATCATGCTTTATCCTGCAACTATGCTTTTAGCTGACCAATATAGCCTGCCCAATATTGTTTTTCGATATTGGGTCAGTAGCCCAATATAGTCTCCTGGTACCCTTTTCCTCACATTTAACAATATTTTGCATTGGATTCTGATTCATAGTGATTATGACATCGTGTTAACCTAGATTACGTGCTAAAAACGGCCCTTCTTCAAATAAGCCATAATTATTCCTTTTTGATCCCTTTTCGCTCAAACAGGTAACAATTCAGTGTTGCAGGATAAAAACAATATATATACATTGTTAGAAAATATTAAGTTTATTTGTACTCGGTAAACCTCACATTTCTACCTGTTTTTAAGGCTCATACAAATAAATTTTATATTTTCTGACAATGTACATATATTGTATATATATCAACCCTCGTCCAATACATGTATCACACCTTGGGCCTCAGATTGAAAAAGCATGTGATATAAGTTTGGCCATGTATTATTCTCCATGTGTATATAACATCCACCTTCTGAATGACAACTATGAATAAAAATCAAGACATCATCAATAAATCAATTGAAATTTTTCTATTATGAAACTGCATGACGTTCTTCAAGTAAACAAAAATTCTAATTAACATTTTAAAAAGAGCCTAATAGAATTGTAGAAAATATTAAATGAAATTAACAACTATAAATAAGATAAAAATAAAAATTTGGGATTTAGTTACCATCATAATGTATCTCTACAATGTAATTCAGGGTTGTAAATGTAAAAATGTATTAAAGTTTAACACACTTGATGGAGAATTTATTGGATGATCAACTCAGTCCAAAGAAAAAAGGATAAAAATGTCTGATGTCACTTTCATAACTGTTATAAGTTTCCATTTATATATACTTACAGGAAGGGAAAGATAAGAGATATTTGATAAAACTGTTGAAAGAAGAAAAGGATGAAGTAGAAAAATTATATGCAGCATCTGCAGCATTAAACAAGACAGAATCAGTTTGTTAACAGTGATTAACTTCTCCATGACAGCAATCTCTATGACAAAAACTGCACATGTCACAAAAATGTCAACAGATAATGTTTGATGAGTTATTTAATTGCTTTTCTTTGTATGCATTTTTTGTGAAAATATCTGATGATAATGAGGAATCTAATAGTAATTTCAGTACAGATAGTGGGCATTTCATAAAGTCACAGTACAATGTGACAAACAATGGGCGAAGAAGGTAATACCGGTAATACATTTCTTTTTCCCAGAATCTGTTGATACATACGTGTGTATGTTGAAATATGACAAAAATCTCACTACAGAATGTGTATCTTTTTATGGGAGGGGAATACTTTGACAATAATGATTTTATTATTATTTCTGATAATGAAAATTTGGTATTTTAAAGAATTTTAGTGCTGTGTATATTCTGTATCATGAAAACTTTGGGCATTAAAAATATCAGAAAGTGTATACTCTTGAGAAAAATGATAACATAAAAATATGAGAAAAGCATATACTTGTATATCTAAGATCAGACACTGATCATTTATGAACAAAAAACAGTATGCATAATCTTTGTGGAAATGTTTTTTAACAAATACATGTATTGAAAATTTTACAAAATTTCTGTACCGCACATATTATTTTTGAAAAAAAATGTTCAATTGTTATTTTATATATTGGTGTGTTTGTTTATGGCTGTGATAAGACATTATTTTATAACTGTTTTCTATAGGTTGTATGTTGATACTATTTAAAGATCTGATATAATTAAATTCAAGTTAATGTTACAGTTGTTTTTCTTCTTATTGTTATGAAATGGCTATGCATGGATATTGACATATATTTTTTTACATTTTATAGATTTATTTTTTATGAACAGGTGCTTTTCTTAATGATATACAATCAACTCTCGTTATCTCGAAATCATTTGGACCACACAAAAAATTCAACATAGACGAAATTCGACTAGAAAGGAGCTGACAAATTTTCCCAGTTAATTTACTACTTCCGGTAAATCTAAAATCTGTGTAGATGGTGGATTAAAACAAAAGTTTACATGTACTATCAATACCTCAATTTATTTATTCATGATCAGATACTTATGTAATGCATGTAAGATGTACTTTGTGAAACATTTTATATTTATTTTGAATAATAAAGAAAAACTGAAAACAAGTGGTAAACAAGATTTGACAGTCCATTGACATAATCCATAATGCGCAAGTGCAAGGCCAAACGATTATAGATAAATTGACACTAATTAATCGACTAAAGATGAATTGTTTTTAGAAATCAAAATGAATTTACAACAAATCAATAGCATAAAAAAAGCAATAGACACTCTTTGTCAATTACCGGTAATAAAACTTACAGGTGAAGACCAATCCACAAGGCGATGTTTTAACAAACAATGATTATTTCACTATAACGACTAAACTTTTTGTTGGAACTCCAAATTCACTTTGTGATAGAAGAAAATTTGACTAAACAGGAGTCAAAATACTTATATTTGCAGTACAAAACATTTGGGACCACATAAAAAATTCCACTTATCTGATAATTCAACCCAAGCAAGTTCTAGATAACGAGAGTCAACTGTTATATGATAAAATGCATATAGAGAATATCTGCTTTCATCTCATATTGAAAGTGAAAATATCTTTGCTGTTTCAGGCCAGGGATAATGGAGTTTTGTTTTAATGAGTATTAAAGCCAGATATTGAAGATGAATTTTTCTATTGTTAAACACATGCATTATCTTACTGTATTATTAATTTCATAAATCAATATCAGTATTCATTAATGTCTTTTGTTTAATACTCCCATTACACTCAATTTGCAAGATATTTTTTTTTCATTGTTTTATTTTAAAGTTTTTCATTATTTTAAATCTGTTGTTGTTTTAAGCTTGTTTTATAAAATTTAAAAAATGACAAATTGAATTTTGATACAAGGCAATAAACCACAATATAATATTGCTATGATAATTTTTTTTTTTTTTTTTTTTTGGGGGGGGGGGGCCTCAATGCAATCAGATGAACAATATTCTTAAGTCTTCCAATTTTTCCAAAGCAATAGTCCTTAGATGCTCCTCTTTCAGAACTGTGTCCGATGACTCTGAGGATCAACCAAGATGGCTGCCACAGCCAAACTTAGTTTAACATAGGACCCTATGGGAAATTCATTTAAAAATTTTCTTGTTTGAAACAACTGGGCCAATTGGAACAAAACTTGGCAGCATTGGTCGTTAAATGGTCCTCTGTCAGAATTGTATCCCATGACTGGACGTTCAACCAGGATGGCCGCCACAGCAGAACTTGGTTTCGCATAGGACCCTATAGGAAATTCATTTAAAAATCTTTTTGTCTGAAACTACTGAGCAAATTGGAACCAAATCTAGCAGCAATGGTCCTTATGTTGTCCTCTTTCAGAACTGTGTCCGATGACCTGGATGATCAACCAAGATGGCCACCACAGCCGAATTTAGTTTAACATAGGACCCTATGTGAAATTCATTTAAAAATCTTCTTGTCTGAAACAACTAACCCAGTTGGAACAAGACTTGGCAGCAATGGTCCTTAGATGGTCCTCTTTCAGAATTGTGTCCGATGACTTGACCATACCAGACAAAATGCCTACACATACCTGACAAAATCCCTACACATACCAGACAAAATCTCTACACATACCAGACAAAAACCCTACACATACCAGACAAAATCCAAAGCAAAGGAATGTACTTTTATTGCTGTTCTTCATCTCAAAGTTACAATGAGGCTTTAAACATAGAGCAAACGCTCGCACCCCACTGCAACTTCAAGACAGCACCTAGCAACAGCTAAAGCAGAATTCTTTGCTAGATGTTGACAATGCTACATCTGTATATTGAAGCACAATACTATGGGGTAATATCAACAAATTATATACTTTAACGGGCAATAAATCTAACAAACAGTGTCTTAATTTGCCCAACAACCTCATATTGTTAAACACTAACACAATACAAACATTCAGACTACCACAGGGCACATCAAGATATATGTTAGATGTTAAACATATTACTTTATACAAACTTTCTCATTGTTAAATCTTTTGTTTGATATATTTTTGTATTTGTTACATGTATTCAATTTTATAAAGATATTATTATTCAAAATCAAACTTTTTATTTTTACAATATGTGTTGTACAGTCAATGAAAACTAATAACAAATTTTTAATATTAAAATATCATATTCTTCTTGGTTTAATGTTGTTTTATTCTAGTACTGCTAAAGGTCAGACATATTTTAATATTATGTATGGTCAAGATATTCGCTAAAACAATGAAAAATGATTGAAATATTCCGATAAACCAATAAGAACACACAAGGAATTACTTAAAACCCATCTCTGGGTCATATATGAACCTTTATGTCTCATCTCAGTTTGGCAAGCAGCTCCTGTTCATGTGTGATTCCCATCAAGTTACTAGTACTATAGTCTGGTGAATTTGTTGTGAAGAGGGAAGTATTTCATGCTCTGAATGCAGCACCAAGAAATTTCCCCAAGGTAAAGTCTTATGTCATCCAGGGGCTCTGAAAAAACACACATTTCCTACATTGGGGAAGTCCTGGTATAAAGAATGTCGAGTAGTTTCTTTTTGGTATATAATAGAATGAAGTTACAAGTGAAAACTTGAACAGAAAAGTTGAGAGATAAAAAATGTTATATTGATCTGATTTGTTTTTGAAACCTCAGCAATTCTCCAAGAAAATAATGTAAATATCAGTTGATGGTGCAGATTCACATAAATCATGTCAGTGTCTTACAACAGAGATTTTTGGAAAGTTTTGATATGAAAAAATTGAAGTCACCACATTGTTTTGCTATTTTGATGTAAACAGTCTGTGATTATAAATCTTTAGGTAATGGTTAAGTTACTGTGGATTCATTTATTTTCGTGGATAGAGAAAAAAAGGCATTTCGTGGGATACGTAAATTCGTGGATTGCTGGCTTAGAAAAAAAAATTAAAAGTTGTTGAAATACTGAAATTCGTGGCTTGGCACATCACATATAATGAAAATACTGCGACAAAACGTCCCGATCAGACTTTTATATTATACAGTAAAGTACTGATTTTAGCGCTTATAAAACAAAAGTCTAACAAACAGATTCTTTACATTTGTCACGAATTTAACAAGATTAACGTAATTATTTACTTGTTAGGCTAATAAGGTGTGAAATATGTATTGACAAAATAGCAATCACTTGTCACCAAATACCTCGGGGCATATACATACATATCTTTAATCCAATTACGATCATTAATGTCTGCTTTGTTATCTTTTGACAAGTTGTTTTTACTGTAATTTATGAGAAAGTCTGTATTGTTTAGGCCTACTTAAGATTAAAATTTTTCTTGAATGTTTGAATAAAAAAACCGGAAGTGAATTCCGCGACAATTTACACAGTCAAGATATTTTTAAAGAAATTTGTTTGAGCCTTTATATGTTACCAAAGACAAAATTACACTAAACACTATATCCTCTATGGATATAGCTGACTCATCATATGTCAGTATCCAAGTACATGCTGTAAAAACGCAATTGTTCATAGTATGCAGAGAATGTTTTATCTGTTGTTTCTTGTATTCAAAGTTATATTATAATTACATTGCAGCATGGGGGGGGGGGATAGAGAATGATTGACATATCAGGAACAATAGGACTTCCATATATCATTTTCTGGATTTCTTAAATAGATTTCAGGACCTCCCAAAATCTTTTGACCACTTTCGAGACTCATAAATATCAATCTAACGAAAAAAGATAAAATAATTGCAGTTTTAAATTATATTGTATTACTGTTTTATGGCAAGCCAAAGTGGACAAAAATGAGGTATTTTCTAATATTAGAAAATGAATTTGTAATATTAGAAATTCATTTTCTAATATTACTTAATCATTTCTAATATTACTAATTTATTTATGAATATTAGAAATTCTTGATTTTCTAATATTAGAAAATAGCCCAGAATTTATAATATTAGAAAATGATTTTGTAATATTACAAATTCAATTTCTAATATTACTAATTCATTTTCTAATATTAGAAATTCATTTTGTAATATTCTTAATTGATTTTCTAATATTAGGAATTGAATAAGTAATATTAGAAATTATGCACCATTTTCTAATATTACAAATCGATTTATTAATATAACTAATTCAATTTCTAATATTACTAATTCAATTTCTAATATTACTAATTCAATTCCTAATATTACTAATTCAATTTCTAATATTACTTATTCATTTTCTAATATTAGAAATTCAATTTCTAATATTACAAATTAAAGGCATTTACGAATATTAGAAATTCATCTTTTCTAATATTACAAATTATCTTAAATTATAGAAAGAAGATTTTGTAATATTATGAATTCATTTTCTAATATTAGAAATTATCGAGGAATTTCTAATATTAGAAAATGAATTAGTAATATTTGAAATTGAATTAGTAATATTAGAAATTGAATTTGTAATACAAGAAATTGAATTTGTAATATTAGAAATTGAATAAGCAATATTAGAAAATGAATTTCTAATATTACAAAATCATTTAATAATATTACAAAATCCACCAAATATGTAATATTAGAAAATGAATTAGTAATATTAGAAATTGAATTAGTAATATTAGAAATTAAATTAGTAATATTAGAAATTGAATAAGTAATATTAGAAATTGAATTTCTAATATTACAAATTCATTTTCTAATATTAGAAAATACCTATTTTTGTCCACTTCGGCTTGCCATACTGTTTCACACTAATGACATAAAAATTTACTAAAATTTTAATTTTAAAGGGACTCGATGGAATAGCAGGAATATGTGATTTTAATATAATTTTCCACCTCGAAGAAGGCTGCCGGCCGAAACATTGGAACGTTTGATGAGAATTAAATGAACATTGATAAAAGTACCAATGTCAGTCGTTTCACATCAGTGGAACTAAGAACTTTGAAGATGTATCCGCAGCCTATAGTGTTTTGGTACAATTAATTATTAAACCATTAAATAAATAATGATGTTTTACACTTTAAATCACCAGAAAATTGTTTAAATGTTTTATTACATATATTTTTTAACCAGGTAAGTAGGTTTAGTTATTATTTTTATCTCTTGTCAACCAAATCGTTACATTGTTGACTTACCTTAAAAGTAATGAAGATTTTATGAAAGTGTGAAAAAGAGTTTCCTGCTGATTTGACAAGTAGCAAGGTAGATTAAACATTATCTTTCAACTTTCCAAAATATACTTTTCAGAGAAAAAGCAATGCTGTAGTTTTTTATATGTCATATAACAGACCGGATTTGATATTGATACAAAGTTGACTTTATAGTGATTTTGGCCGTACGTTTTGGAATCGAGCATTTGCAATGTTGGTAAAACTATATGAATAAGATACAGTTTATGTTTCATTATTGCCAGTCAGTTTTCCTACTAAGTTACTATTATGAAACAACGAATTGTGTTTTAATTTTTAGTGCATTGAGTAAATTGGTCATTTCAATGGGCTCTGGTGTATCAACACGTGAAAATTTTATCGTTTTGGTTGATTTGGATGATGTTTTAGCTGACTTTGAAAGTTACTTTCTAAGGAAATATCGTGAGAAGTATCCAGATGATCCATACATTTCTTGTAAGGACAGGACAACACAGGACTTGGTAGTGAACTATCAGCAATTACTTGGTGCAAATGAAAACACTGCTGTGAGTCAAATATATGCCGTCTTATAGAATTGTTACAATAAATAACAGTAATACATGTACTGTGTTGGGATGTTACAAAGTCTCCCAAACTCTGCGCTTGACCTTAAAATCCTGCTTATCTCACCTTTGCTACAATAATGTATCTCCTGTGACAACTTTTGACTCGGCGGATTCAAAGGTTGTCACAGGAGCTACATTATTGTAGCTACTCTAAACTCTGACATGGAATTTAACCTTCCTATCATGAAAGTTTCATAAAGATTGGATAACTTTCAATTTGGAAATTTGGAATTTTTTAAAAATTTGTTTAAATTTATTTATTTATTTATTTTGTTAACTTACGATGGTGACGATGGACGTTTTGAAATTTTAAATACCAAAGTGCATGTCCAGGTTGGTCCTTAACCCTAACTTAATGTTTTGTGTTGATGACAATCCAGATTTGGGATTTTATATCAATAAAATCTTTGACTTTGACTTTGACTTTAAAGATTGGATTATTTTCATGTTCATGTTTTTGGGGGAAGGGGTTGGTCCCCCGCTTCAATGTCAACATTAACAAACTTCCAAATTCCAAGACCAAATTATATATCCAGGCATCAAACCTAACCATCTTGTGCAATTTCAGAAATTTTGGGGCAATTTCAATTTTGGGGGTATGTTTTTTGTTTGCTCTGTTTCCATGGCATCAAGGCTTGAATGCACATCTAGGTATGGTGCTAAACCCGGCATCCTGAACAGTTCCCTGAAGTTTCCTCCATCCCTTAAGTTTAACATGTCTTAATATAAAAAGTATAAAAAATAGTCAAATAGTCATACAAAAAACAATGCCCCCAAATCCCTTTAAAATAGAACGAAAACAACAATTATGAGCAAATTGTACAGACAACAAGCAGTGGTGAAGTTAATATTGTGTTGGTCTGCGAGAATGATTCTATTCGGAGTATTCCGTCGAAATGTGTGACTATCTATATGCCTATGAAACGTTTGCCAATTTTAAAAGGATTGATACATGTAATAAAATGCTCGCATAATATACGTGCAAGACGATTTTTTGAGTACATATATAATGGAAAAATAATGACCACCTTGCAACCTTACCTACATATTCACATATATATATATAACCTTTGGTGATAAACTGCTATTGCCTCGATTAGGTGCTGATATAATAAACAGATTTACGAGATACCAGCAGTAGTATGGATCTTCTGTTTCTTTAAGAAAAATGTGTAGACTTACTGTGTTTTTACATACTTCTTGGTAATTTTATTTTCAGAATCGCATTGAAAGTGTTTACCATGCCAGGGGGTTTACTCGAGAACTCCCTGAAATCAAGAATGCTGTTAAATCTGTAAAAGAAATGGAGGCAATGACAGGGTACACAGATACATTATGGCTTCAAGCATATAAATAAGAATAGAAAATTTATAGCAAATAAATTTAGTAACCAAAAGTGCATTTCCAGATTTGAAAGTATAAATGTAAAATTTACTATGATGACAAGTATACCGGTATTATCTGGTGTCAATCTATTTTTTTTTCCTTGGATGGCTTCTTTTTTTCAACTTGGCTTTTAAATCTGCTTTACGACATACTGACTTTTTTCCTGTTTTCCATACTGTTGGAATTACCGAGTAGATTTGCCTAAATGAAAACAGGCGCATCAGAAAGCATACACGTAAAAAACCTCGCAAATTACGATGAAAAGGATCCATGGGTGTCATTTTCTACACCGCTTAAGTAAATACGTATTGCAGTTGTTTGTAAAGTTTGTTAAGATGAATTTTACGATTTTTCAGGGTTGAAGTATTCATTGCAACTACCCCGTTGTATCGCTATAAAGACTATACATTTAGTGTCCCAGAGAAGGTAGGCGATGTTTATACATATGATTAGAACATTCAAAATATTAGGTGAAAATATCTTGAAATTAGAAGATTCCAAATTTTTAATCAAATGATCTTGAATATAAATGTTTCAAGGGTCAGCTTTGGTTGATTTCCAGGATAGTGTATGGTTCAGACGTGTCGAAATAGCGTTTTGATTTACAAACGACGAAAAAATCATTAAATTATTATTTATTATTATAATTATTATTATTCCTGACAAAAGATAAGGACGACTTCACGTTTTTACAATCTTACAATTTATGGAATTCTAAATTATTTTATTTCAATCAAAATGCTTAGAATACGTAATACCACATACATACCATACCTTGTTGCAAAGTGCATATAATAACTGTCGAAGCCTATATACTTTGTGTTTTTTACAATTGAATAGATTCTTGTTTTTTTCTTAATTCTGCTGCATTAAAAATGAATAAAACCAAACAAAAGAAATACTAAGAAACAAACACACAAATAATCACAACAGAAACCATAAAGCAAGGACAAATAAATATACTAAAATGAAACAATCGATTTAAATAATGCACCTGATAAAGTCTGAACAATTTCAATATTTGTAGTATGAATGGATAGAGCATCATTTTGGAAAGGGGTGGACAGACCGACTAATTATTACTTGGGATAAGACTGTTCTGCAAGGAGATTTACTGATTGATGATCAAATTAACATTTCTGGTAAATTTAGATTTTATGATTTTGTGTTCTTTTTTTTGGTTTCATTTTTATTTAGTTTCAGGAAGTTGCAAATGATGGTAAATTCCAATAATTCTACAAACAGCGAAAAGAGGGGGGGGGGGGGGTAAAATAAAAGCGCTGCTATTCGTAACTTATGATACAAACAACTCAGTTGCTTTTATTTACAGTTTTTTTAATACAATAATAATCTAGTTTTTATAAGATATCTTATAAAGTTTATAAGATATCTTATAAAGTATATAAGATATCTCATAAATTATATAATATATCTTATAAAGTATATAAGATATCTCATAAAGTATATAAGATATCTTATAAAGTTTATAAGATAACTTATAAATATTTTTTATATAAGATATCTTATATACTTTATAAGATATCTCATATATTTTATATGATATCTTATATAGTTTATATTAAGATATCTCATATAGTTTATAAGATATCTCATATAATTTATAAGATATCTTATAAAAAAAATTATATGAGATATCTTATAAACTATATCAGATATCTTATAAAGTTTATTAGGTATCTTGAAGTTAGAATAAATAGTAAAACGGCTTGCCGTAGGTATCTCCTTTGTGCAAAGCTCTGTCCTTGCATTGGTTTATACTTTCCATGTCGCGTAATTTATTTCAGGGATTGTAAAGAACCCATCGTGGAAGCATATTGTTTTCACGTCACGTTCCAACAAACATTTTAATCTTTATGGGAGAAGCCGGCTTGAGAATTGGACGGATGGAAAATGGAGACACGTTATTCAAGAAAACAGATCCCGTAAAATATGTAAAAGACAAAATTAAAACTATAGTTAAATTAAGACAACGACAAAACCATAATTGATTTTATATTATAATTTTCAATCAGATGTCGAAATCTATAAAATCTGAAGCACTGTGGATTTCGAAAAATTATCATTTATGCAAATTTTGATAGCAATGGCTTGTCTTTTTAAAAGCAAAATGACATTGTAAAAAAGAAAATAAAATATGCTGTTGAATGAGGGTTACCTCATTAAAACATTTTGGTTAAAAAAACCACTGACCAGTGGTTGTGTGGTGTCAGTACACATCATTACCAACCCTTAGAGCTCCTTATATATATTTGGTTACCACTATTAGATTTCCATTTTATGCTGTAAAGATGGTGCTACTTAATATGCTTGGACAACTGTGAAAACGTTGGAAGAGGCATGATTATAAATCCTCTAATCTTACCCTGCATGTACAGAAAGATGTTTTGTCTATTTTTCTTATTTTACACAAAGGTTGTTGTCTTACTGGTATTTCGCCTGTTATGTCGTTTATATTAAAAATGAAATCAATAAATATCAAGCTCATGTGTTTATCGCAAAAAGTATGAAATAAATGGCAATAGACATACCAATCATTTAATGTCATCCGACAGACAGCCTTCCGTACCAAAACATTAATAAAAAGAACAAAACACAACAAAGAGTACAAAACACAAACATAAAACCAACAGAGTCAGGATGTTCTGACTTCGTATAGGCACTTTGATCTAGCTTGCCCCCCCCCCCAATACCGCTGTATAAAATTCTATATAAAATCCATTATGGTGTGATAACCACCGAGCCGATAAAGGGATGTTCAAATTTGGTCTTCTGGTATGTAAATTATATGATGATGAGATGAGAGGTAACTCCGTGAAATGCATCGTATACAGCATGGTATAAATTTACTATATCTAATATTAGTATCTTTGGATTGTTATTTTGAAACTCTCGGGACGATGCCTTTGCATGGTGGACCCTAGGTCCCAGAGGGTATTCGCCAACCCAGTCGTCATACTTGTCTGACATGATTATTCATTGATTTGTTATAGAAATTACCAGTATTTAGCAAAATTCAAAAATAATAGAATTACTAAGGGTTCATTCCTTGTATTGCACATGGTAGATCTCCTTAGCTGAAATTTGGCTTCCTATTTCGGAATTTTTGGTTTTGAGTACTTCTTGTTTTAAAATAAGTTTGGTTTTTGGTCTTCCAAATGTTTCGGTTTTAATGCTGCTGATGAGAGGTAACTCCTTGAAATGTGTCGTATAAAGCATAGTATAAATTTACTATATGTAACATTAGTATCTTTGGATTGTTATTTATATAGCAGGATAAAAAATTGTTCATTTTTATTGGAATTATACCAGGTTCTCATGGATGCCATAAAATACTATTAATAGCTTTGTCCTTAGATGGTTATGAAATCCTTAAACAAAGTCTATTGGATTATTAACAAGTATTGTCCGGATGATCCTTATATCCTTTCATTATTTCATGTAAATATACATGTTATAAAATATCATCAGCTGTAGCGAAAAATCTGTGTAGAACACTGAAAATGCTATGTTTTTGCTAATATTTAAATCGAACAAAAAATTTCTTTTTTGTTGTGAAACAAATGGCTATTGGTAACAGGAAAGTGAGAACTGACATCTCCAGTACCGTTTTTGATCAATATATATAGTAAGTCGTATCTGGTACAGTAGTTCGAGATAGTTGGTGAAAGCAGCACTCGTGACGAAAATTCCAATCAACGAGGTGATACCATAATTTCATATATTTTTCAGGATTCACAGGCAAGTTTTGTACATTCTTCAATGCATGTTTTTTCTTTCGTTAATTCAAACTTAATTGTTTGGTCGTTTTTACATTTATACTATAGTTCCCTATCAATGCTGACGATACTGAATTCGTCAAAACGCGAATCCTGTACATTCAGTCTAATTCAACACTTTAAAGGTAAACATATGATTCAAAGTCACTGTTGGTCTTTTGCCAGTTTATCCACACATACTTAAAGACCACAAGACCTAATGTTGGTCTTTTGCGGGTCTATCAGCACCAAAAAAAAAAAAAACAAACAAACAAACAATAAGAGCTATTGTTGGTCGTTTGCAGGTCGATCAACACACGACAAAAGGACCATAATTCCAAAACTACCTAAACTAAGTAATGTTCTAATAGCTAGACATCAAGGGAATAGTTTCCAGTACAAAATACTAGTAGTACCACAAAACAAAACATTATATTTTATTTCCGAGATTAAACCATACGTTGTCGAATTTATGGACATTATTTTAAATAACGTTGTTCTGAGTTAAGTTTGGCATCCTTGCATGAATTAGAAATAAGTGTTATGAATATTTTCTTAAATCTATTAGAGACCTTGTTAGAGGTGTAATGGGTGCAAAAGAATCAACAGAAACTCCCAGAAAACTGATTGTTTTAGTTGATATGGATGAAACATTAACGCAGTTTGAAGAACAGTTTTTAGAAAAGTTCCGAGAGAAATATCCAGAAGAGCCATTTGTTCCACTTGAAAGAAGAAACACGTATTGGATAGGGGATCAGTATGATACTTTACCAGGTGCCAGCAGAAATATTAGAGTCAGTGTAATTATTTGACGTTGGTTTAATTAGTTTACATAAAATACCTTAGTTCACAGGTCGCGATGTCTAATCAGAATACAGAAATTGTATTCAGGAATTTATTATTATTATTTCTTTTCCAAAATATATATGTAGTTCCATTATAGTAGGACATTGGAGACCACAGGATATTAAGTAGTTAAAACCAGACTACCATTCATATAGCCACAAGAGCTACTTGATTTAATTTTTCCTCAGTTATATATTATATTTAAGATTTCATTTGTTTGTATAATAGCGTGTATTTGTAGCCATAGTCTCTTATTTCCGTGAAAGATTTACCACTAAAGATAGCACTATTATTGTGATCTGGTCTTGACTAAATTCTTTTCCATAAGAACATTAAACAAATTCTGCTTTTTGAATATCGTCTAAAGAATACAAGGGAATAAGAAATTCCATAAAACCAAAGACAAGACGAATTCAGGAGAACTATAACTTGTTACACCAAAGAAAATTACATGACAGCACAAAAACTAAATCAACCTGAGATAAGGAATTATGATAAAATATAATATAATTACAATTATCATTGGATTTTAGAAGAAAATACAAACCATTTTGGATAGTAAAGGTTTCTATCGTGAACTTCCGATGATAGAAGGAGGGATAAAGGCATTGAAGGCAATGAATGCTATTAAAGGGCAAGTGTGCAAATAAGTCGTATATAAAAGTATTCTCATAATATAGAAAATAATCCATTGCTCTAATCAAAATGATCTGGTGATATTAAATGAAATGATGCGGAGATTGCCCCGACGATTTAACATCGATTGTCAATTACTCTGCCAAGAACAGATTAAAACACCCAAAAATTCACAATCTTGGCCTTTTACAATGAACCAATACGCAAAGACAAGAATTAAGGTGCAAAAAAATGTCAACATGGAACTGCTGTAAAAAGTTCATGAACTGCCAAAACGTCAAATAAACTGATACATATGAAACGGAGAGAAGAGTAGATAAATTAGATAAGAGTATTAACTTAATTATATTCTTTTCTTTTTTGGGGGGGGGGGCTTTCTTTCTTTCTATTTTAATTTGTTTGTCTCGTTTAAAATTTGCTATCATTTAACCATGTTAAAATTCCTCTAATGATACTACACAAACATAGAAAAGATACTTTATAGCTTTTTTCATGCTTTCTTTACTAAAAACTGACTGGAAATGAAGTTAATAATAATGTTTCTATTTCCAGTGTAGAAGTTTTTATTGCTTCCTCTCAAGCAGGCAGCAATCCAAATAGAAGTACTCTTGAAAAGGTCTGTAACCACCTAAGCAAAAAATTCATCTTTTTTATCCATCTTGGAACTACATGTATATTGCCAATCCATGATAGATCTGAATTTTCAACAGTGTATTAAAAAAAAGAAGGAAATACATCATCAGTAAAATTTAATGGGCCTTTAAGAAAATGATTCTAAGCTTCTTTTACAGTGCTGCTGTTATACATGAAATGTCTCAAAAAACTGTATTATGCATAGACTTCGAGGCATTGACGATCAGAGACTGCAAAGAAAAACCATCAAGAATTATTTTCAGTCATGAGATGTCTCTTCTCCTGAAAGATAAATGAAGAGTCTTTATTTATGTACTCTAAGAAAGCAAAAACTTTGAAATTCTTTCTTTGTTATAGTACCAATGGGTAGAGGAACATTTTGGTACAGAATGGCTTGAAAAGATAATTCTCACCAAAGATAAGACTGTCATTACTGGAGATATACTAATTGATGACAAAGTCGAAATAACAGGTAAATAGACTGGGCTGTTCTACACTTTATCAAAATAAAGTAGATTCAATACATTTTGTGAAATTAATAATTCAATGAAAAGATGGCACTGTTATGACAAGTTCATAAACCTATACACACTGCATAATTATTCTATACATAAAACCACTCTGTTATGTTGATTTTTCAATGCAGACTATGTGCTGATCATTTCACTCTGATATTGTGATTTTTTTATGCAGACTATATTGTTCATGATGGTGATTTTTTTCACAAAAGGATTTCTCCACACATTGATAACATTGGTATGGGTATGTGTCTCTCAAATGTTTGGTATGGGTATGTGTCTCTCAAATGATTGGTATGGGTATGCTTCTCTCAAATGTTTGGTAGGGGTATGTTTCTCTCAAATGTTTGGTATGGGTATGCTTCTCTCAAATGTTTGGTATGGGTATGCTTCTCTCAAATGTTTGGTAAGGGTATGTTTCTCTCAAATGTTTGGTAGGGGTATGCTTCTCTCAAATGTTTGGTATGAGTATGTTTCTCTCAAATGTTTGGTATGAGTATGTTTCTCTCAAATGTTTGGTAGGGGTATGTTTCTCTCAAATGTTTGGTAGGGGTATGTTTCTCTCAAATGTTTGGTAGGGGTATGCATCTCTCAAATGTTTGGTATGGGTATGTTTCTCTCAAATGTTTGGTATGAGTATGTTTCTCTCAAATGTTTGGTAGGGGTATGTTTCTCTCAAATGTTTGGTAGGGGTATGCTTCTCTCAAATGTTTGGTAGGGGTATGTTTCTCTCAAATGTTTGGTAGAGGTATGTTTCTCACAAATGTTTTGTATGAGTATGTTTCTCTCAAATGTTTGGTATGAGTATGTTTCTCTCAAATGTTTGGTAGGGGTATGTTTCTCTCAAATGTTTGGTATGGGTATGTTTCTCAAATGTTTGGTATGGGTATGTTTCTCTCAAATGTTTGGTAGGGGTATGCTTCTCTCAAATGTTTGGTATGGGTATGCTTCTCTCAAATTTCTGGTAGAGGAGTGCTATCCTTAAATGTTTGTTAGGGGTATGCTTCTCTAAATTTCATATCTTTGAAAATTTACCTAAAAATTTCATTTTGGTTTGAAAATGTACAACTCTGTATTAAACATTATTTCCGCAAAAAATGTTCATTATTTCCACTGCTTAAAATTACAGTTTTTGAATGTGCTTTCTTTATATGAGGATAATGCTTATGAGTCCTGCTTAATGATAAAATGTTGTATCTTTTCTAGGAGAGGTGTGCCATCCATCATGGCAGCATGTTGTGTTCTCTGCATACCATAACAAGAATGCAGACCTTCATGGAAAACATCGTCTTGACAACTGGACTGATGGGAAATGGAAAACATTAATACAGAATTATAATAAAATGCATTAGAATAGATTACTATATTCAAAGCATTTATATGAACAATTACAACTCTGACAAAATTTTATTTAGACTTACAATTGATTCATTTATTATTTGTTTAAATTAAGGGTATTTGTTTGGGTGTTAATATTTTCAAAAGTAAAATATTTTTATGGTAAGTTACATAAAAATGATATAATATACATGTATGTCATTCTGAAATAAATTTTAAAAGATTCTTCTTGATTCTATTTTTACATGTTAAAGGTTTGATGGTTTGAAGTCACAAATGATGAATGTCATATCAAGAAGGTATACATTTATCTTATTGTGAAAGGACTCTTAAAAAATCTTTAATTTATGTTTTTATGAAGTTATGTGCAAATTTGTATGAGAGTCAGTTTGATAAAAAAAAAAACCCGTTGCTTATAATAAATAGTAATTTTCCTTTGTTCTACAACCACTGTATTGTAGTAGCTTTTAAGTTGAAAAACTTTACCTCAAACTTTGTCCTTTACTAAATTTACTATTCAAAATTTAAAAAGTAAAGAAAAAACCTTCATATCAACATTATAAATTTGAAAAATGTTACAGAATTTAGAATGAAAGCATGATTCTATAAAAAACAATATAAACAAACTTTAGATAGTTAGTTACAGAAATTACTATTACATGTACACTTAATGATATCAACATTATCAGTACCTAATTCATATACTAAGTAATCTAAAACATATACTTCATTCTTAAACTAAAAGAACTCAGATTTGAGTCGTAAGACAACGGTTTGGTAAGAACAGAAATGGAGGAAACAAATAATACATTTACAAAGATATTATGGTAAAAAAGCACACCAAGAGAAAACTAGAACTGTGAGTGACCTCATTAGTGATACCTCCCGCTTGCAATACCATACAATACAATACAATCCCTTACCCAAATAAAAGCCTTCCTGAGAATGTTTACCATGCAAATTAGTATTGCCGCAAACTTGTCGGAAACTTGTCGCAAACTAATAAAATCTCTTATATGGCTTCTGCGATGTTTCTGTGAACATCGGAGCAAGGTCGCAGAAAGATTTTGACCAATACATATTTTCGTTGCAGCAGATCTGCCTTGTATGGGTTCCTGCAATCTTCCCGCAAACATACATAGCCTTATATGGTTTCCTGCGATGTTTCTGCGAAACCATTTCATTTAGCTGCTAATTGTTCTTAATTTAAAAAAAAAGTTTCATAATACAAATTATAGATGTGGTATATATACTTATATAGATTTTAGTTTTTAATTATACATGCATGCAACTGTAATTGCCATAATATACATTATTATATATATATAACATTCAATGATGGATGGATAAATTATTGTTTAACGTCCAGTGGCAAGCAGGTACATATCAGGACGAGAACATGTTGATATGATAATGAATATGATCCCTGCTTTGTACTAGACCGACACGCTAAGTCGGATTTTTAATGTGCTAGCTCACGAGGTAACTGTCCGCAGGAAGACATATCACCTCACTCGGACACATTATACTGACTCAGAGCCGACCAGTCTTTGCTCTTACTCCTAGATGCCGCGTGCTTGGCGGAGAAACAGCAAATACCAATTTTAATGTCTTTGGTTTGACCCGGCCGGGGGTCGAACCCGCGACCTTTCGCACTCGGGGCGAGCACGCTACCACGAGAGGACCGAGGCGGTCTTATAACATTCAACAATGAATTGTGTGTTTAAATCAACATAAATGAAATATCTTATTTCATGGAATACCATCTTTATTTCTTCAAATTATACACTTATTCATAGAACAACTTAGCTCATGGTCATTCCCACCAATTTCAAATTTAAACTAACAGGAAGTGGAAACTAGACATGCCCTTGTTTAATTAGTTTTTCTGCAGTGTTCTTGCAAACATTGATTTCTGCGATATTGCATCAAGTCTGTTGCAATGTTCGCGAGAAGTTTGCGGCTACCTGCAAACATCTGCGAACATATAATTTGGATTCCTGCAAACAAATTTGCTTGCAGCAGGTTTGCTGCAGATCTGCTGCAAACTTCCTTTTTGGTAAGGGATTGTTTTTATTTCAAAAGCCCAAATAGAGCAGTATAATCATTTTATAATTACCAAATACAGAACATAATTAACATAATGAAATAGAATTATTGACAATGATTGGTTTGATTGCAGGCTAAGACAAATACAAATACAAATATTTTTATTGGCACAAACACAATTACAATAATTGGCAAAGGCCCATAATTCAGAATATTATTACAATGGATACAGTATAATGAAATAAAATGTTATAGTTAAGAAGATACAATCTCATTTCTATAATCTAGACATTTACGTATATAATAACTAGTTACTTTCATGACTTTTAAAATTTACTTTTAATGCAACAATTTATATTTACCTGATACCCATTGTCACTTGTAGGGAGTATATTTAAAGTTATATTTTGAAAGCTTGTTCTATAGTTATAATATTTTTCACACTTCAGTAAAAAGTGGTTTTCATTTTCTACCTCACCAGATTTACGTACATTACAAACTCGTTCATTGGTGGGTAAACCTAAATGTCGCCCTTTTTCTATGGCAAGATTGTCTGCACTCAACCTTATTTTAAACAGAGATGACCTTTCTGATTTGTTCCTTAGTACATCAACGTAAGGACTACGCTGGTTTAAATTATAAAATTTTTGGTAAAATTTTAGTTTGGATGTAAATTTTTGAAGATTGATCCTGCGTGCACTGATCAATCAAACGTTGTTTAATGCTTGGTAGAAAGTGTTTAATAGAACATTTTCTCCCAGCTAGACTTGAAAATCCTAGATTGTTTAAAATAGCGTAAAGTTTCTTTGTCCGGGGGTTATAAACTAAATAAGATATCTTATAAATTATATGAGATATCTTATAAAGTATATAAGATATCTTATAAACTTTATAAGATATCTTATATACTTTATGAGATATCTTATATACTTTATGAGATATCTTATATATTTTATGAGATATCCTATATCCTTTATAACATATCTTATTAAAACTAGATTATATGAGATATCTTATATATTTTATAAGATATCTTCTACAATTTATAAGATATCTTATAAAGTTTATAAGATTTATAATTTTATAAAGTTTCATCAAAATCCATTGAACGGTTTAGGAGGGGTTACGCTTACAAGATGAAACTATATAAGTTTATAAAGTTTATAAGATATCTTATAATATATATAAGATATATCATATAGTTTATAAGATATCTTTTATAGTTAATAAGATATCTCATATGATATATAAGATATCTCATATAATTTTCTTTGTTAGATATCTTATATTATATGAGATATCTTATAAACTATATGAGATATCTTATAAAATATATAAGATATCTTATAAATAAAATATACGAGATATTTTATAAAGCATATAAGATATCTTATATAAAAAATATTTATAAGATATCTTATAAACTTTATAAGATATTTAATATACTTTAAGACATATCTTATATACTTTATAAGATATCTTATAAAAACTAGATTATATAAGATATCTTATATATTATATGAGATATATTATATATTATATGAGAAATCTGGAAGTTAGAATAAATAGTAAAACAGCTTGCCAAACAATACTGTCATCATAGATTGGCATATAAAAAACTATATGATGTTCTCTACAGAATACACCTATATATACTGTATCATTGCAAGAAAATTGTCTCCAATAATGTTATTTAAAAGGAGTCCACATAACATCATGGAAAGTTTTATTTAAAATTTTTTTATGAATTTGATTCTGTAAAATGTATTTTTCTAAATTAAATAATTTAAACATCATTTAATTATATTTGTCCTTTTCTACATAGTCCCGAAAGGGACTATAGAAATGGATGTCGTCCGGGCGTCGGTCCGTCTGTGTGTCCCAAATTGGATTCCAGGTGATAACTTGTGAATGAAAAGTCAGATTGAAGCTTAGCATAGTATGTGAGTGTATCTTATAAATATGTATCTAGGTCAAGTTCGATAATGATATATTTCGACAATTCTTACTAGAGTTGTGCCCCTTTTTGTACCTCAAAATTGCTCAAATTTTGGTTTCCAGATGAACAATTAAATAATCATTTACATTGTTAGATGAATAATTACGCCACAAACATGGCTGAAGCATTGCCGAGGGGGTTGGCCTTATCGAATACATCGTGTTTATTAATTTTCCGCTAGATAACCGGAACATCAAAACACTGATTAATTAATCAGAATTGCAATATATGTGTTTGATAGTAAGTTTAATAAACATAATCTTTTTTATGTACTTGTAGTGACTGATATTGAGGATATGTCGTTTGGAATCGCTTTGTAAACCACAGGTACCCATAATTACTAAAACTAAACCTATAGGAAGCCTATGGGTCCTCTACCCAAGGTTAACTAATTATCTGCCTATAGGTTACCTATAGGTAGATATCCAAACGCAACCAAAATTACACGCCGCTTAAAACCATCCGAAAAATATAAACGCAAAAAGGTATACAAATACATTTACATTATCATGAAATTTTCTGTTATATTATCATTAAACTTTGATACTGATACTGTCCTGTCCTTGTAATTGTAATACACACAAGCATGTAAATATTAAAATGACCACTTTTTATAGCATAAGCGGTAATGTAATTTTCCAGGCAAAATTTAGAGAATGGCTTCAGTGTTGGAACAATATGTTAATACTGTACAGAATCTTTCATCACAAGGTTGTTTTTTATACTAAGATATAAGTTTATAGTTCACATATATTCGTTTGTCTGGTTACTTGGAGATTGGAAACATATGTAGTATGAAAGTATTCCACAGGCGCTTGTCTCAGATAAAAATTACTATATATGCCAAGAGAAAAGAAAAGGTCCCCAATTCGGGCAACACAGTTTTACGCGCCTGCCTCGATTTCTGAAGAATTATCGCTTTAACCTTTCGGTCTCGCTCAAAACTTTTGGATCAATAAAAAATATATTAAGAATATCAGAAAACGAGGCTAATGGCTGCGCCCATGAAAATTTTGAACTCAGCCTAATTTTTGAAAAGAAGGTCTTTATCTGTGCTTGATACGACACAAAGTCGCTAAAATGAGCAATAAAAAGAAGAACTTTTATGCAGTCTGCAAGGGAGAAAACCTCACGAACAATTATTCTCACGGCATATTCACAAACTGGGCCGATTATTCCCGGCACGTTACCGGTGTTAAGGGGGCTATCCACCAAGGCTGTCCAACCCTTGAAATGGCTAAAAACATCCTGATAGATGCTGGCCTATCCCCATTACTGATATTCCATAACGGAGAATGGTTATCAGTTACAGAGTATGAGAAAAAGAACGACCCTGGGTCAGAAAGTGAAACCCCCCAGCCTGTAGACTCTGATCAAGAGGCAGACATTGCAAATGAATCAATAAACAATTTTCATGACTGTGAATTTTCGCCCTTTGATGACAATGACTCAACCCTATTAGCCGCTGCTGATAACGAGCATGATACACATGTTAAAACTATCTCCAATGATGATCCCCTTGAAATCGATAAATCAAACGACGACACACATGAAATAAACAATAACAACGAGAAAATTCTAACTAACACCTCGCCGTCACAAAGTACATCAAGCGGTGACTCAGCCCAATCAAAACAAAATGTGAAAAGTGACTGCAATGTGTGTCAGAATAAAAATGACGAATTCATGCTTGAATGTGGAACATGCAAGGGCTGGATACACTATGCATGCACCGATTTACCTAAATACGACCTAATAAAATACATCCGTTATAGATCGAGAGCATATAAGTGCAAAGAATGTACACTCAAAGACAATAAATTTGCACCACATCTGGCAAAAATCCCAAATTATAGTGATTCAAACACCATGAACACCAGTGCTCTTTTTGATAGTATACAAAGTCTAATTAAAAGAGAGGTAGGAAACTACCAAGATACTTTTGAACAGTCTATCACCAAAATTACTGAAAATATAAGTAAAAATATGGAAGTACTGGAGGAAAAAATTAAACAAGTGAACGTAACTGTAAAAGAAGCAAAAACAGTTAATGACTCAAAACTTAAACAAAACGCATTAAATGACGAAATCAGAAACATCAAGGACATGATTAAAAACCTTTCAAATGTCAAATCAGGGGATAGTCAAAAACCAGAAGATATGAACTCGCTCAAATCATTGAAAGAAGAAAATCAGAAACTACATCACACCCTAGATCAGACCCGCAATGACTATATGTTGTCAGAGGCGTCACTAAAGAGTAAATATGAGTGTGAACAACAGACGCATCAGGTATATAAAGATCAGACTGAGAGAATTATTAGAAACTTAAACAATGATCTGGAGAAAACTACATCAAACTATAAGGAAGCTTGTGCAGTGCAAGCCAAAATGAAAATCGAAAATGATTCACTTAAATCAGAAATAGACAAATATAAAGAAGAATTAATTCTTTTAAGATCTCACTGTGAAACTACAGAAAGCAAAGAGAGTACCAATGGGAATTGGAGTACAGTAGAACCGAAACAGAAGAAGAGTGTTCCGCAAGTACTCCTAATTGGCACCTCGAATACAGAGAAGATCGATCCGGACAAACTAAGTCCTAATTTCAAAACAACTAAGAAATTAGCCTACACAATGGAGCAGGCCGAAGAAGTTGTTCAAAGCTTAGACTTAAATAACAATCCGGACGTGATTGCACTTCATGTTCTCACAAATGATCTGATGAAGTATTCATCTAATGACTGTGTAGAAAAGCTCACAAAGTTGGTGCAAACTACAAAAACTCATAAACCTAACTCTAAGCTTGTAATTTCACTTGCGACAAATAGGAGTGATGAAAAGAAGTACAACCTCCGGGTCAATACTATTAACTCCTCAATAAAGGAACTTGCTGAAGAAACTTCCGACTTCGCGATTTGTGAACACAGTAATATGTGCAAATCGACGGATATTAAGCCGAAATTCATTAGCGAGGATGGTAGACACCTTACAATAGATGGAGTTAAAATAATGGCTTTCAACATTAGGAAAGTGATCGACAAGACTCTAGGTATCGAATACAAAATCAAACCACACAGAAATGGACCTTCCCAGAAACCATGGCTCCGCAAAAACAAACAGAAAAACGACAGATAAGCTTGTGCTCTTGGAACATTAATGGTCTTATTTCCAAGAATTTCAACAAATTACAAGACTCATTATTTCTTGATTGTGTTAAAAAATTCCATGTTATTGGTCTGGTTGAAACTCATTGTACTGAGTCATTTAGCTCACCTTTACCAGGGTATAGCATATACCACTCTCATAGGACTCAAAACAAAAATGCTAAGAGAAAATTTGGTGGTATAAGTGTTCTGGTAAAAAAGTCGATAGTAGACGGTGTTATTGAATTACCTATAACAAACTCCAATTTCATGTGGTTCAAATTTAAAAAATCTTTCTTTAACCTATGTAAAGATTTGTATGTATGTTTCTTACATATACCCCCTGTTAATTCAACTTATTCTGTTAACGAGGGAGATCAGTTTGAAACCCTTATTGAAGATGTTGAAAAATTTACAGCCCTGGGGGATATTTTACTTAGCGGTGATTTCAATTCACGAATAGGCACTACTGTCGACTTCGTTACCAATGACACCAATTTTATCCCATCTAGTTTTGACCAGCAATATGTTGCTGATGATGTAATTTCATATAGAAATAGCCAAGATACAACTTGGTGTGACAGAGGAAAAGACCTTGCAGAGTTATGCATCCAAAGTAGTCTAAGGGTACTGAACGGCAGAGTTTTTGGTGATTTATCTGGCAAACTAACATCCCATAATCACAGAGGTAGTAGCGTAGTAGACTACATGATCCTAAGTGAAAATATGTTCCGTAATGTTCTCAGTTTTCGAGTACATGACCTTATTGGTTCTCTTTCTGATCATTGTATGCTGTCCTGCCTACTTAATATTAACTTCATTGAACATTCAGAAAAAATGGATATTGTAACCCCAGTTCCACCAAAATATAGATGGACTGATAGTTCAGTTGAAAAATTTCAGCATGCTCTGCAACTTCCCTCTGTCACATCTGAGTTGGATCAAGTTGTAAATAATGATTATGATTCTAGTCAAAACAGCATAGATAAAGCTGTTAATGATTTTCAATTATGTATACATAAAGCCGCTGGTTTAGCACTCCGGCACAGTGGAACAAAGCATAAATTTAAGAAAGCTAAAGATAAACCATGGTTTAATTCAACTTTACATGATTTGAAAAATTCACTTAATTATTATAGTAAACTAGTTTCTATGTACCCATATGATAAGGAAATCAGGGTCAAATGCTTCACTCTCAGGAAAAAATATAACAAAACCAGAAAAGAAATGCGTAGAAATTATTTCCAAGACTTAATGGAAAAATTAAAAAACATTCCACAAACTCAACCTAAGGATTTTTGGGATATCGTTAACTCTCTAAGAGACAACAACAATACTTCAACTGAAGATGGCATTAGTCCAGATTCTTGGGTGTCACATTTCAAAAAACTTTGCACAGTTAGTAACAATAAACTGCAGCTAAATGATAAATATAACCATCTCCTTGAGTCATTTAAGTTGCCTGAATCTGATCAGTTACTAGACACCCCTATAACCCATATTGAAATAAGTAAGGCCTGTTGTAAACTTAAAAATAACAAGGCCTGTGGAATGGATAGCATCATTAACGAAATGTTAAAATACGGGCAATATAAGCTACTACCAGGTATGGAAAAAATATTTAATTTAATTCTTTGCTCTGGCAAATATCCCAAAAACTGGTCAACTGGTTATATTTTTCCAATTTTTAAGAGTGGTGACCCTTTAGATCCTAATAATTACAGGGGTATAACCATCACTAGTTGCATGTCAAAACTATTCAATTCAATTTTGAATTTAAGACTAGAAAAATTTCTAAAGGTTCATGACATTATTTCGGACGAGCAAATTGGATTTCAAACAGGGTGTAGGACATCTGATCATATTTTTAGCTCACCTGACCCAAAGGGTCAAGTGAGCTTTTCTCATCACTTGGCGTCCGTCGTCGTCCGTCGTCGTCCGTCGTCCGTCGTCCGTCGTCGTCCGTTAACTTTTACAAAAATCTTCTCCTCTGAAACTACTGGGCCAAATTGAACCAAACTTGGCCACAAGCATCATTAGGGTATCTAGTTTAAAAAATGTGTCCGATGACCCCGCCTACCAACCAACATGGCCGACATGGCTAAAAATAGAACATAGGGGTAAACTGCAGTTTTTGTCTTATATCTCAAAAACTAAAGCAATTAGAGCAAAACTGACATGGGGTAAAAATGTTCATCAGGTCAAGATCTACCCATCATGAAATTTTCAGACGAATCGGTCAACCCTTTGTTGGGTTATTGCCCCTGAATTGTTAATTTTAAGGAAATTTTGCAGTTTTAGGTTATTATCTTGAATTTTATTATAGATAAAGACAAATTGTAAACAGCAAAAATGTTCAACAAAGTAAGATCTACAAATAAGTCAACATGACCAAAGTCGTTGATTGACCCCTTATAGGAGTTTTTGCCCTTTAAAGACGGCATCCAGCGTAAGCTATCCTTTAAAGATCTCTTCCTCTCAAACCACTGGGCCAAATGAGACCAAACTTTGGTGGAATGGTCCTTGGGTGGCCCTCTTCCAAAATTATGTCTGGCATCCCCGACTTCCAACCGAGATGGCTGCTGTTACTAAAAATAGAAAAAAAAGGGGGGTGACTTTCAAAAATCTTCTTATATGAAACTAGAAGTCCAGTTGCAACCAAAGTTGGCAGTAATAGTTCTTAGGAGGTTCTCTTTCAGAAATATCTCCAATGACCCGGACTGTTAACCAAGATGGCCGCCACAGCCGAACTTAGTTTAACATAGGGCCCTATAGGAAAATTCATTGAAAAATCTTCTTGTCTTAAACCACTTAACCAATTGGAACCAGACTTGGCAGCAATGGTCCTTAGATGGTCCTCTTACAGACGTGTGTCCGATGACCTGGACTGTCAACCAAGATTGCCGCCACAACCGAACTTAGTTTAACATAGGGCCCTATAGGAAAATTCATTGAAAAATCTTCTTGTCTGAAACCACTTGACATATTGGAGCCAGACTTGGCAAAATTAGTCCTTAGCAGGTCTTTTTTCAGAAATGTGTCTGATTTCATGGACTATGAACCAAGATGGCCGCCACAGCAGAACTTAGTTTAACATAGGACCCTATGGGAAATTCACTCAGAAATCTTCTCGTTTGAAACAACTAAGCCAATTAGAATTAGACTTGGTAGCAATGGTCCTTAGATGGTCCTCTTTCAGAATTTTGTGCGTTGACCCAGACTGTCAACCAAGATGGCCGCCACACCCGAAATTAGTTTAACATAGGGCCCTATGGAAAAATTCATTGAAAAATCTTTTTGTCTGAAACCACTTGACATATTTGAGCCAGACTTGGCAGCATTGGTCCTTAGGAGGTCCTCTTTCAGAATGTGTCTGATTTCGTTGACTGTGAACCAAGATGGCTGCCACAGCAGATCTTAGTTTAACATAGGACCTTATGGGAAATTCACTCAAAAATCTTCTCGTCTGAAACCACTAAGCCAATTAGAATTAGACTTGGTAGCAATGGTCCTTAGATGGTCCTCTTTCAGAATTTTGTGCGTTGACCCAGACTGTCAACCAAGATGGCCGCCACACCCGAAATTAGTTTAACATAGGGCCCTATGGAAAAATTCATTGAAAAATCTTTTTGTCTGAAACCACTTGACATATTGGAGCCAGACGTGGCAGCATTGGTCCTTAGGAGGTCCTCTTTCAGAATGTGTCTGATTTCGTTGACTGTGAACCAAGATGGCTGCCACAGCAGATCTTAGTTTAACATATGACCTAATGGGAAATTCACTCAAAAATCTTCTCATCTGAAACCACTAAGCCAATTAGAATTAGACTTGGTAGCAATGGTCCTTAGATGGTCCTCTTTCAGAATTCTGTGCGATGACCTAGACTGTCAACCAAGATGGCCGCCATACCCGAACTTAGTTTAACATAGGGCCCTATGGAAAAATTCATTGAAAAATCTTGTTTCTGAAACCACTTGGAATATTGGAGCCAGACTTGGCAGCATTGGTCCTTAGGAGGTCCTCTTTCAGAAATATGTCCGATCACCCGGATTGTAAACCAAGATGGCTGCCACACCGACCTTTGTTAAATATTGGACCCTATAGGAAAATTCATTTAAAAATCTTCTAGTCTGAAACCACTTAGCCAGTTGGAACAAGACTTAGCAGAAATGGTCCTTAGATGGTTCTCTTTTAGAAACTGGACTAACAACCAAGATGACTGCCACAGCTGAAATTAGTTTAACATAGAATCCTATAGAAAAACCATCCAAATTGACTGCAACACTTAAATTTTTAGGTCTGCTCAAGGTGAAAAGTTAAATCCAGGTGAGCGATACAGGCTCTTGAGAGCCTCTAGTTAAATTGAAAACTATTTTGGATAAATATTTAAACACATCCAAAAAAGTGTATGCCTGTTTTATTGATCTAAAAAAGGCTTTTGATTCTGTCCTTCATCCAGCACTTCTTGTAAAGTTAGCAGAAGTAGGTATAGGAAGAAAATTTCTTTCAGTAATTAAATCCATGTATAGTAATATAATGCTCAGAGTGAAGTTGAACAGTACTAGTCTTTCTGATGTTTTCCACTCATGTGTCGGTGTGTTCCAGGGGGACAACCTCAGTCCAAACTTATTTAATGTGTTTATTAATGATATTATAAAATCATTTGACTCACAGTGTTTGCCCGTAAAACTCGGGTCAAGGGACATCAGTTGCTTAATGTATGCAGATGACTTGTTACTCTTATCAGAATCAGCAGAGGGCTTACAACATTGTATGGATAATGCATATCAATTTTTTTCCTCTCAGGGGCTAGATATAAATTATAACAAGTCAAAGGTAATGGTCTTCGATAAATGTGGACGGCTTTTGCCTTGTAAGTTTACCATACACTCCCAGGAGATTGAATCTGTTCGTAACTATAAGTACCTCGGCGTCCAACTAAGCTTAAATGGGGGATTTAAGACTGCCCTTTTGGATCTTACTAAAAGAGCCCAAAAAGCATTTTTCAAGCTCAGTAGCTTATTTAAAAACTTCCCTTGCTTTGTTGAAAATTTTATATATGTTTTTAATCACATGGTAAAACCTGTGGCCCTTTATGCTTCAGATGCCATTGGTATTTTTGATATTAAGAAAGCGAACAAATGTAATGAAAATTTTCTTGAAAAAGCTAATGATTCCTCTCCTATAGAAAAGGTAAATCTAGCCATGTGCAGATATGTTCTGAATGTTAATAGGAAAACTTGTAAATTAGCCCTATATGGAGAATTAGGTCAGTATCCTTTTTATATAGACACTGTGATGTCAATGATTAAATACTGGTCTAGGCTACATGATGACAAACCTAAAGATAAGTTATTAAATGAGGCTTTAAATGATAATATTGCTATGGTAAATAACAGTCAACAATGTTGGCTTGGGTGTGTAAAATTCATTTTAGAGAAAATTGGCTTTGGACATGTTTTTAATGCTAAAAGCGCAATAAAAGGCAAAATGTTGTCTAATATTAAAAGTAAACTACAGTCTATGTACCGTGTTACGTGGCTTCAAAATTTAGATAAAAGTGATAAATTAAGGTCTTACAGAATATTTAAAAAGACCTTTAACTTTGAAAAATATCTTTCCTTAGTAAACTCTGTTGCTGATAGAGTTAGTTTATCAAGACTTCGTACTAGTAGCCACAGACTACATATAGAAACTGGCAGACATACATCCCCTATAACTGATGCAGATGATAGAATTTGCAAACATTGTAATTTGAACCTTGTTGAAGATGAAAAACACTTCCTCCTTGTTTGCCCAAAATTTGATAGTCCAAGAAAAGAATTTTTATATAAATGTTTTAATAGTAACATCACAGCCAACTCAACCACAGAATCAAAATTTGTATGGCTACTCAGTAATGAAGATCCTTTAGTCTGCAGAAACGTTGCAAAATTTATAAACCATTGTTTTCTCTTAAGAAACACTCCCTAAACCATTGTGTATATTTATTATTCATGTACTTTGTTGTTAAATATCTATCCTGTATTTTTCAATTGTATGTACATCACTGGTTTGTGTCTATGAAAGTACGTAGGTAATACTGGAGTTGTCCCTCTTGGAACATAAATATTATAAATATATTGTATTGCTTTAATAACATTGCAATTTATACTTCCACTTCTTTATTAATATTGTTCACTATATCTATATTGTTCTTGTATTGTAATCTTTCAATGTTCATGTTCATTTATGAGCTTTCTCAAAATAAAGTATTTCGTACTTTCGTATTTCGTACTTTCGTACTTTCGTACTATATTAATTTATCAACACAATGATGTATGAGACGCCTACCTTACTTGCCAATCAACAGCGCTTTAGGCATGTGAAATCGGTCAAAAGTGAATTATTTATCATTACTACAATAAACTGCAAATTTGAAGACAAGGAGCAAATAATAAAAAAAAAATAACGAAAATGAACTGTTTAAAAAATTTCTTTCTTTGTTCTTTTGTCATGATTAATTAATTGATAAACAATGATATGAAGAAGTAATAATAAATCGCTGCTGGTAAATAAATTGACGAGTTCGCACATTTTTTTGCTTGATATGTTTAACAATTATAAGTAAATTCTTGACTCAAAATCACTACAGAATCTAGATTAAACTTTTAGCAAAGGAACAGTGATTTTATATGTTATTGCTGCTCTTGATCGTAAAATCAAAGTGATGTCTGCAACATGGAGAAAAATCTTTCACCCAGACCAAGCTGAAGTGCATGCTTGGTTGGACTGCCTTTTTTAACCATTTGAAAAAAAATTCAAATTAAATTTCTTTCTTGCCAACTAAACTCCCTTTTAAAAACAAATAGTTCTAAAATGATGCAACCTTAAAACATCTATGGTATTTTCCACACACAAGCTGGAAACTATTTTTTCAGAAAAACGTAACATATGTTATCAAAATATATAAAGTTGATGACAAAAAGAAGTATTCATCGGACACCATATCTGACAATTTCAGATTTTATTTTAGGTACCTTTTCCCAGCTTTGTGAGTTTATAGGTAAAAGTGCAGATGCTTTAACAAAGAATGCTGGACACTTAGATAATGTGTTGGCAACATTAGATATCCAACAACATTCTCTTGGAATTCTGGGAATACTGTAAGTTCATTAAAAAGCTGTAGAAAAAAAGTTGTTTTCGAAATCTGTAATTACTGTTAAGTATAGCAGATTTGTTGATGAGCTGCAAAAAATTCCATTAAGTATTTTGGATTATGCTAACAAAAATCCAATGGACATAACCTATTGTGATGAATTATATTCATTAGATTTTTTTAACTGGCAGTTAATTTATTGTTGCATAGTATTTTTTGAAAGAATAATCTTATTCGGAAAAATCAGCTGTTCGAGACATTTAACTACTATGTGTACCATACAAACCATTAAGTCATTTTTCGGTAATATCTTAATGTCTTTTAAATATCAATAAAAATTTTAACTGTACCCTTTTTCTCCTTTTGTCATAATCACTTTTTGGTTTTTGTCTCGCCTGCGACAAAAGTCGCAGAGCGAGACATAGGTATTACTATCTGGCGGCGGCAACATAAACTATTTGTATAAAGCTTTATATTTCAGAAGGTACAAATGTAGAAGACCAGGATGCTTCATACCTTGTATGCAGATACCTAATGTTGTGAACTTTCCGTCTGTCATATGTCCATTGTCCTTGACCTCTTTTTCATGGTTCAGAGACTGCTTGAACAAAATGTATATTTTTTTTGTCATGTTAATTTCTCACTTATTATGAGTAATAGGATAACTATATTTGGTATATAGGTTCCTTGCAACGTTTAAATGTCGGTCAGACAGGGTTCACCTGACTCGACCTCATTTCAGGTCCGATTCTCAGATACTGTAAGCAGTAGGTCAACTATATGTGGTGTATGGAATGATTGTAAGGAGTACATGTCAGTCTGGCAGGTTTCATCTGACCTTGACCTCATTTTCATAGTTGATGGCCAATGCTAAGTTTTTGTGTTTTGGTCTGTTTTTCAAATACCATAAGCAATAGGTAGAGGTTTCCCTTCATGCACCATGCTGCCCTCATCATGAATTGTACAATGTGCCCCCAGGTAGCCAAACCTAACTTTCAATTTTTAGTTTACTCTTATCTTTTTGGAACTGATTTGCATTTAATCATGTACCCCTGTTGTGTTGGCACACTTTTACACCATCACACAAGGGTGAAGGCTGTTTATTACAGGTTTTGATAAATATACTGCCCTCATGTCAAGGTGGGGTACCACCAATATTATATTTCTTAACCATTGAGTGCCCCCAAATTAGGAAATTAACCATGCCTTCACAAAATAGGTCAACTATATTTGGTGTATGGAATGATTGTAAGGTGTGCATATCTGTCTGACAAGTTTCATCTGACTTTGACCTCACTTTCATGGTTCATTGGTCAATGTTAAGTTTCTGTTGTTTGGTCTTCTTCTCAGATGCTACAAGTAATAGGTCAACTATATTTGCTGTATTGAATGTATTTTATTATTTAACTGCTGATTACTTATATTGAAATAGTCTCATTATTTTATAAAAATCTTTAAATAACATTGATAATGATAATACAAACTTTTAAGGGATCATTACTAAACAGTGATTAACAAAAACATTGGAAGGTGTGAAAATGTTAAAATAAGGTCACTCATGCATGAATGTTTAACATAGAATACAGTTCACTCCAGTCCCTTCATAAAGATTAATGGGGAACCAAAGTGAGTTATCTTTTCATAACCAATGTAGGTAAGGGAGATAATAAATTTGTCTCCCTTTTAGCCTGAGGACAAAAGGGGGAGAATTTAATTATCTCCCTTACCTACATTGGTTAGGAAAAGATAACTCACTCTGGTTCCTCATTGACTTCATGTTCATTCATCATTAAAATGTTAATATAATGTAAAGCTTATATAAACTTATTTTTTTTACTTTAAACATAAATTCAATTATGAACACTAAAAGTCAGGCAAGACATTTCAGTGTGTCCACTCTTGTTCCAACTAAAAATGTCTCAAAGTTTTGCTGAGAGCAGATTTCCCATTCTCTGTATACATTTCGTTGATTTGGCATAAAATATGACATCATAATGTACAAATGTGACTTTGTTAAACTTGTAGAAGTTTCATTTTCATAAGTTTGAATTATGTTGACTTGCAGGATATGCCTTTTCCTTACTTGGATTATGTTGACTTTCAGGATATGCATAATCCTTACTTGGATTATGTTGTATTTTAGCAAAGATACAGCTTTTTTCACAAAGAAATAAGTTTATGAAATATGTGGTGCTCCCAGAATATTTGACAAATAGTAAAATTTAATATTTTGATTATCTGTTGTAAATTAATACCTTTAAAAGTTTGGATAAATACTGAATGGGTGAAAATGTACTTTATGTATTCTTCAAGTTATTTTGTATTTGTTGTTGTTTTTCTTTCATCAAGAAATCAGATTATGTAAACACACAGTAAAATAGTTTTTGAATTTCAGATGTGTAAAATATAGTTTACCAAACATCCCTGATTTTGAAACATTATTTATACAGACACAAGAATTTATAAATAACTGTAATGGAGAGCATGTTCGATATGCTACTGACAGTTGTAAGTATATGTAGTATACATCAATTAAATATTCTCAGATACATATGTACATGTATACAGTTAGCTTTAGTTAAAAAGATCTTAGGGTTGACTTACAGCAAGTAATAATTAGCTAAACTATAACAATTAATGTTCATAGTTAGAAAAGATCAAGTTTATTTCTTCCGAGCATTTCATATCTGTTTTGCAGCTAGTACAAGTAAACAAATATTTTCTGACAATGTACTTATGTTGTGTTTATCTTTCAACAATAAATTGTTATCTTTTAAGGAGAAAAGGCATGAAAATGGGATATATCAAGCCGTTTAAAGAAGGACATTTTTCATGTATGAACTAGGGAAATCATGACACCATAAACATGAACCAGAATACAATACAAACTGTCATTAAATGTGAGGACAATGTTACCAGGATACTTAATAAGGCTCCTGACCTAATAAAACTAAGGTTTATTTGATCCTTTTATATAACCTACAAATTGCTAACTATGCAAAATGTACAGGATAAAAATATTTAAACCATATCTATGAACAGTATTTGTGTTTATGTTCCTTGTCATTCTAGAATAGAAGAAAAATATTTTATTTATCAGAAGATTAACATCTGACATTTTCTGTTTTCAGTTGCAGACTTATGTCACAGATTTACTCAAAATTTGTTGGAAAAGAAACAGGTAACATTATTATGATTTTAATATCAGTATTTGCATTTATGTTATATATTTTTTAATGGTAAATTTTATTAACATTTCATATCTTTCAGGGATGAGTTATCTGTAATTCTGAATACAGAAAAGTATTAGTTCAATTTAGTAGAATTATGGTCTATGAAATACACAAGTTATAGGATAATTCTGCTCAAATTTGAAAGTATGGAATTCTTTTTAATGAAATTTCCAACATACTCTAAGATACCCATGATCTTTGGATTATTTGAGATTCAACTGTATAATTTTATAAAAAAAATATTTTAATTCCAGCCAACGAGAGGTATCAAATTATTAGTGAATGCTATCAATAAGATACAGTTATTTCCAGCACAGTTAACTTCTATACATGCAGATTTGTGTCAGGTAAGTATAGTTCAAGAGAAAGGATGGATTATATAAAACTCGAAGTAAAACACATGTACATGTACCAGAGTGTAATGTGTTTATTTGAAACTTTTATTCGAACTCTTGTGAACCTAGCAAACCTGAAGATTGTTGTTATTGGAGAGTTATCCAACACCTTCACAATTTCTCTTTAGTCAAAGTATTCCAAATAGAAAACATTAAACAACATGCATGTACAAAAAAGTACAAGTTTGAAATAGAGGTATTTGTGAAATCTTAACCCCATTCCAGACTAGGAGGGAGCATTGCCTACATCATAGCCCTTTTCTATAGTATATTTTCATTTATTAGTACAATAATGATGTTTGGGCAGAAAAAGACCATTGGGTTATTATGAAGTTATTATAAGTTTACTGTTTAGGGTAAAGTTCTAGATATAGTATTCTGCTTCTCTCCAGATGCTGTTTTGCCACCAATGAAAACTAGATCACAATAAGCTGTTGATTGGGAGTGCCTTATGTTTGTTATTTATTCTAGGAATTCTCCGCAAATATACATGTAATTTAACAATGTACTGTATTTTATAGTTATGTCTGTTGTCAAAGAACATGTCACCAGCATTACATTTCCTGGATGTAGAAATTAATGATATCAGTAAGGAGGTAAGATCAAAGTTTTCTTAATACCCCCCAAAAAAAAATAGCTGAATACTTAGGTCTTTCCAGAACAAATTTTTTTTTTATCATATTATGTAAGGAAAATAGTTCAGAAACATGATAGAACTTTTATTTCATTATAAATTGTATTGGTTCTGAAAAAGAAAAAATTCAAAGCTTTAGCAGTGAAGATATTTATGGAAATTACAAGGTAAATTTAAAACTGAAGAATACTTTTTCACAAAAGATGTTCTAGTCATCTTTGGCATGTATGTTGGTTTTAAATTTATTACAGCTAATTGCCCATTTTGTTTTTAGGGTGGACATTTTGATGCTAAAGATTTTTTGTTGTATTATTACTATGGAGGAATGATTTACACTGCACTGAAAAATAATGAAAGGGCACTCTACTTTTATGAAATTGTAAGTATGTTTGAGGATATTTCAATATCTAAGAATATTATATAATTTTCATATTGTGACTTCATTTGAAATGGATCACAACATAAATTTTTTGTGAAAACTCTTCATATCCCCATTCTGTAATGTGTTTCTATCCTAGTTGTGAAATCACAGGTCTTATGATCCTTTTTGTTTTGTGATATGTGTGGACCATGGTCTGAACATACCAAAAAAACAACAAATCTACAGTTCTGCAGCTATCCTATTTCTATATATCGGGGGTAACAAAACTAATGCATTGTTTTGTTAGCAAATGGGTCCTTCATATTCTGATTGCTTCATCAATGCTATTTTTTTTTGTATCTCAAACTCCATATCTGCCATATATAGTCACATTCTGAGGTTCCAAAGTTTTCGTTGAACAACTGGGCATTTACTTAGGCCTTTTATTTTTAATTAATTGGTTTACGAATTTTTTTTAAGAAAAATAGGGTCGGTCGGTCGGGAAAAAAAGAAAAAAAAAGAGGGAAAATCATTTACTTTTGAACAATCTTGGTTATATTGCCAAATGTACAAAGGTTGCAAATGATCAGTTAATTCCCTCTTTTGAAACCCAAATGTCAGAACATCTATCTTGAAAAGTGTTGTCCAGTAGACCGTTCCCTTTTTAAGGGATCCGACTCGTCAACTACAACATAAAATGAGTGGATTCGATATCTTACGGAATGAAGATATTCATACAAAACGAACTTAAAAGCCGCATGGATTCTATTAAGAAATTCGTTTCATAAAACGTGTTTCGGAAATTGGCTTCAACTCACGTCTATAAATAGATTTTTTTTTTGGATCATGTTTACAAGTATTTTATTGATGGATAATCTATTTTTAGACGAATTGGAATATAATCTTTTTATGAAATTTTGAGGCAAAAAGGATTTTAATTTATTTTTATTTTTTGGATGGCTGATTTCAGAGGGTCGGCGGTAATAAAAAACCTAAATTTTCAATTTTATTTTTTTTCTTCAAATCGGCAAAATCGGGTCGGCGGATCCGTAAACCAACTAATTAAAAATAAATGGCCTTACAGAGACATAAGAGCATTGCTATCACTACTAAAAAGAAAACATGAATTCTTCTTTAAAAATCTTTAAGGTGGCTGTTCATACAATCCTTCTGGTGTCTGTTTACATGTTTATTGTCTTTAGAAGTGTTATAGTTGAAAATTTTTCATATTTTTACTACCCAGTATGACCATGAATAGATAAATAACAAAAAATAAGTGTCCTTTTTTCAGCCAGACATTGTTACAAAAAACTGGACATTTCAAGTGAATATGATTGTTTTGTGGACCCCTTTTGTAATTTTTACATTCATATACATGTATCAGATTCTTATATTAATTAAAGTGTACAAATTGTAGAACAGAGAATGCTTTAATAGCATTTGATCGACAAACATACCAGTATATTGTATGAAAGGACTATCTAGTTCAATCTTATAATATACAGTTACTTGTAGGCAATTACCACACCCAGTCTAGCTGTGAGTCATGTGATGTTAGAAGCATATAAAAAGTACATTTTAGTAGCATTAATAGTACATGGAAAAGTAAGTTTTGTTTGTTTTAGTCATTTCTCATGACAGTACTTGTGTATATTGTTGAATACCTAAGAATATTCTCATATTGATTATAATTTGATGATAATTGAATTTAATTTCAATTTTAATATTCAGTTTAAAATTTTTGTTAATTTGTATATTCAGTTCATTCATAAAATTTGCTAATGTTACAATAACAACATTCTAACAACATTGTTAATGTTTACAGGTTAACACATAACTATTAATATAATTAAATGTTAGACTATCAATTAACATTCCAAATTTGCTAATCTGACCATTTTACGTTCTTTTTATTCCTCACTTGTACTAAACATTGAAATATCTGTTAATTATAAACATAATCTGGAATTTATTTAAGCTTACTATTTACAGGTACCCAATTTACCTAAATACACATCACCTGTAGTAGCAAGATATATCAAGGTAAATTTTTTTTAAATCATAATATAATCTGAAACCTTAAATATCTCATATTTAAACAAGAAGCTAATTGTATTTGCACTACCGGTAGTTAAAACTTAGATTATCCTCGATAAAAAGATAAAATTATTTATTTCTGTAAATTTTTAAACATGTTGTGTAAATAATTTAAAATGATCTGTAATCAGTAAATAAAAATACAATTTTTTTTTCAATCACCATTTAAAGGTAAAAATACTTCCAAGTTATTTATGTCAGCAATGGTACAATTTGTCCAACATATTATTTTCTAAAGGACAGGTAATATTGATATAAATGTTACTGTGTAAAATTTATTAAATGTAGAATAATGTTTTCCTCTTTATATGTAAATTAGCCTTTATGCCAACCATACCATGATCTGGCTGCATCATACACAACCAACAACCCATCAGAGCTTAGGAGTACAGTCGGTAAACATCAGGAAACATTTAATAGGGTAGGTTTACCTCAGTAATATTACATAACAAATAACATAACAAAATTTAAAAGAACTTAGGAATACAGTCGGTAAACACCAGGAAACATTTAATTTAGTGATGAAACATAAACATTTCATCAGAGCCTACAGTCAGTAAACACCAGTAGGGTATGTAGTGAATGTGTTACAGTATTTCTATGCTCAAGATAATTGTAATCTAAAAGTATAGAATCATTGTAACCTACATGAAAACAGAAGACTAATTCCATGTCATTATTTAAAGTTTTTCAAAAGTCAGAAAAGGCCTTGGTGGTAGATTTGTCTATAATTACTTGTGCCATACTTCATTGTAACTACCAATGATCACTAACATATGAAGTTTTGACTGAATTCAGTTTGTGGGGAGGTATGTTAGTCTCTTAAAATATTGCAAATTATCAAACAAAGCTAAGCTGGATTTCTTTGGGGGAGGGGGGGGGGGGGTATTCTGATTTCCTGCACCAATTAAAACTGGTCACAACAATATAGCTCATTGCAGTGAGATAGCATAAAATTCCAGTAAACAAACAAATCATTTCCTTTACATGTATCAGGTGGCAGCCTTTTTGTGTTGTTCACTGCCTCTACTTACAATGTCACATTATTATTGACTTCTGCTATTTAGAGCTATGCAATCAAATGGTGGGAATTCTCAGGCAGAATTTTAACCATAGGGTGGGTAAAATTACATTTGATTAAAAATTTAACTACCACAATCATCAAACTTGGAATGAGGGCAACAGAAATGATTAACAGACATAAACAGAATTAACCTCTTTCAACAGTGTTATATATGTAATTGAAATATATGACTGACTTTCATTATCTCAAACTCTTTTATATCAAATTACTGATCATATATCATAAATATATTTTGTTGGTCCCTAGATATTACTTTGCACTATGTTTACTCCCCAAATTGTTAAAATCCCTTTTATCTCAATAGAATTATATGGCTCTTCAACGTTCAGATAACATGGTCCAACTGTAACCTGTTTTCAAATTCACATTTGACACTGTTATAAAGTATTTCAAAGTTTATAGTATAACTGATCTAATTCTCAGATACATTTCAACACTATAACATGTGCACATGAGAATCATTTTTTGTAATTTACTTTTTCTTCTTCTCAGGATAACAACATGGGACTTGTAAAGCAATGTATTATATCATTGTACAAGAAGAACATACAGAGACTGACAAAAGTATGTACAATCTTAATCTTTAAAGTATAATCAGAAAATTTGATTAGCTCATATACCATATAGCATGGAGAGAAACGAGATGAATATAAAAACCATGTGAACAGCACTTTTGTTGTGTTTTTACATGTCAAGTAGAGAGGCATTAGAATAAGTCACTATAACTTGTTTCCCAGTTCATTATTAGTTTAAACTAACAATTGTTGGTGTTTCCAGCACTATTCTAATTCTTACAGTCTTCTGGTGTGTATAAAACACATTTATGCACCCCTTTTTTATACGACCGCAAAATTTTTGCGGTCGTATATTGGTATGACGTCGGCGGCGTCGTCGTCCGAAGACATTTGGTTTTCGCACTATAACTTTAGTATAAGTTAATAGAAATCTATGAAATTTAAACACAAGGTTTATGACCACAAAAGGAAGGTTGGGATTGATTTTGGGAGTTTTGGTCCCAACAGTTTAAGAATAAGAATTAGTTTCCAAAAAAGGGCCCAATAAGCATTTTTCTTGTTTGGTTATTATCTTGGTGTAAGGGAGGTAATCCAAACACATTTAAAGTAAAATGTTGTGTATGATTCAATTACCTCCCTCACACTGCTTGTAAATTATGTATAAAGAAATGTAGATTGTCTTGGGTTGATTTATAGCTGTCAGTTTATTTTTAGAAGTTACTATTAATTAATATTATTTTTGTCCATATGTCATTTTCTATTTTAAGACTTTTATGATATATTTAAATGGGTAATTATGTTTGCAAACTCCATGAGAAATTTGAATAGGGATTATGACCATATCTTGAGGGAAAGAATTTTTTTTTTGGAAAAAGGGAAAGGGAGGGGGGGGGGGGGTAAATAAGAAATTGTGGGGGGGGGGCAATTTTTTCTCAGTTAGATTTCAGAAATTAAAAAGAAAATGTCTTCAAATTTTTATTTTGCAAAACAAAGGGTGGGGAGGGGGTTACAATGATTTTTTTTTTTTGGGGGGGGGGGGGGGGGGGGTCAGTACGCAACAGCATAGTGTATTGCAAAAAAGCAAAAAAAGGGGTTAAATTTTATTTTTTTGGGGAGGGGGGGTCAATTCGCAACAGCATATTGTATTGCACAAAAAGCAAAAAATTGAATATAAATTCAAATCATATGTCCAATTCTAAGTTCTTTGTCTACAGTTATTCTGTGTCAGAAACCTATTATGTGTCAAATATTTAATTACCATCCAAATTCAGACCTGTATCAAGCGTGAATATTGTGTCCATTTTTGCCCCAACTGTTCAGGGTTTGACCTCTGCGGTTGTATCCAGCTGCGCTCAGTGATGCAATTTATTGGCCCTTGAAAATAGAGAGAAAAATGCTTCTTGTTCAAACTTCAAAATCAACAAGGTACCCATTGAAATGGGATTATTTTTCCACAGCAAATTGAAGTCGGTCATGGTTGTGTTCCGCAGTAAAAAATTCAGCAATTAGTTCTGAAACTTTATTAATTTTCACGTTCAACAAACAGTGTGGCTTTGGAAGAACAGGAACAGTGCGCAAATTCAAATTGTTAATCAGTCTGAGGTTGAAAGAGATGTTAAGTTAGTTTTATGTAAATCACCACTTTACAAGTCCTAACATCACATGACACATGATCACCTGATATATTGGAAATAAAAAAACGGTGGTCGATTTCATCTAAACAAGCTTGTTTTGTTAAATTTTCTCGCATATATCAAGATCACATATTTGAAGTTCGTAAAGTACAAAAGAAACTTCTATGCTAATGGGTTTCTAATATGAAAATTATCTGGATAATGTCAACACCTAGTCTCATTTTGGTCGATTATCGAACATTAAGAAAAGACTGAGAACTTGTATTGGCATGTATAACATGCAGCCCACTAAACATAAAGATATTTGAGGATAAACAACTGCCTGTTATACACAACAGAATACAGTATTTAAATGATAACACAATATTCCACAACTGTTTATCTTACTATATAATTCTGTCGTTAATTCTTTCATTTGTTCTAAATTATAGACACAAAACTAATATTTCGCAAATTCTCATATTTTTTCCAGACTTTCCTTACTTTATCCCTGTCAGATATGGCTAATAGAGTGCAGCTTCAGGGACCTAAGGAAGCAGAGAAATATGTTTTACATATGGTATGTTATACTGTATTTGTTTTAGCATTGATGTTTGTGGTTTTTATACGACAGCAAATATTTGCGGATGTATTAAGGTATGAGTCTGTTGCGTCATACGTTGGTGTCAGTAGACAGATAGGTCATTTACTTTTGTTCTATTGAACATATTCTTATATTTTACCACAATGGTCCCATAAGAAATACAGGTTGGGATTGATTTTGGGAAATCTGGCTCCTGTTTTTTTCTGTAGGTCATTAAAGATTTTTTTAATATTTGTCTGATTTTTGTGGGTTTTTTATTTTCAATGTTCCTTGATGAAAATAGAAAACTCATATAACATCCGTTTTTCTCTATCCCCACGGTTTTCGAGATATAAGGGGTCAAAAAGAGGACCCACCTTAATTTTGGAAACTTTTTAGCTCAACTGTCCCAAAGGGCCAGGTGAGTTATTGTCATCACTTGGCGTCCGTCGTCATCGTAAATCTTCCTTTAAAGATCTTCTTCTCAGAAACCACTGGGCCAAAGATGGCGCCCAGAGCCGAACTTAGTTTAACATAGGACCCTATGGGAAATTTATTCAGATTTTCTTGTCTGAAACCACTGGGCCAATTGGAACAAAACTTGACAGCAATGGTCCTTTGGTGGTCCTCTTTCAGAATTATATCTGATGACCCCGCCCGTCATCCAATATGACCGTGAGAGCCGAACTTAGTTTAAAATAGGACCCTATGGCAAATTTACTTAAAGATCTTCTTGTCTGAAACAACTTGGCCATTTGGAACAAAAGTTGGCAGTAGTGGTCCTTAGATGGTCCTCTTTCAGAATTTTATCCAATGACTGCTCCCCTCATCCAAGATGGCCGCCAGAGCCAAAATTAGTTTAATGTAGGACCCTATAGGAAATTTACTTATAGATCTTGTCTGATAGCACTTGGCAAATTAGAACAACAGTAGGCAGCAATGGTCCTTGGTCCTTAAAAGGGCCAAAAAAGCAATATGGCTTGATATGTAATTTTTTGAAATTTTTCAACCAATTCTTATGAGGATTTATTCTTTAATTCACCTTGACGAGTGCTTTCGTTAGTCAAACTTTTTATGCCCTGCCCAAGAATGTGGATGGGACAAATAGAGTTATACTTTTCTTTGGAATTACATGTATGACCTAAATTTTATGCTTGAGCAACTCTGGTTAAGATTTGCGTTTAGGTTCATTTCTTTGGAACTAAAGCTTAGTGTATCAATGAAGCTTCATCAGTGGATGTGCCTTGGGTACTTCTGAGCAGTCATACAATAATTGGGTCATTATGACCTACCAGTACATTTTATGCTTGAGCGACTCTGGTTGTTTTGCTTTAGGTTCATTTCTTTGGAACTAAGCATAGTGTATCAATGAAACATCATCAGTGAATGTGTCTTGGGTAGTACTGAGCAGTCGTACAATAATTGGGTCATTATGACCTACATCAACGTATCAACGAAACTTCATCAGTGGATGTGTCTTGGATAGTACTGAGCATTCATACATGATGACCTACATTTTAGGTGGGGCATCCGTATCTTACAGACACAATTTCTAGTTTTATTGGCCGGGTTGCACAGAGTGCAAATCCGGGTTATAGTATGGTGAATGTCGGGCGGGTGGGCGGGGAAAATGGGTAAGTATTTTGTGAAATCAACTCCTCCTACAGTTTTTAACCCACATCCTTGCAACTTCATAGAATGTTTCTATATATATTGAAGATGTGCACCTCACTTTATGGAATTATTTCAGGAATTATTTCCCATTTTTCCAAACTTTGGAACTTAGTCGTTTTTTTATTGACATCTTCAATAGAGGGTACCTATTTTGTGAAATCAACTCCTCCTACAGTTTTTCACCCACATCCTTGAAACTTCATAGAATGTTTCTATATATATTAAAGATGTGCACCTCACTTTATGGAATTATTTCAGGAATTATTTCCCATTTTTCCAAACTTTGGAACTTAGTTGTTTTTTATTGACATCTTCAATAGAGGGTACCTATTTTGTGAAATCTACTCCTCCTACAGTTTTTCACCCACATCCTTGAAACTTCATAGAATGTTTCTATATATATTAAAGATGTGCACCTCACTTTATGGAATTATTTCAGGAATTATTTCCCATTTTTCCAGACTTTGGAACTTAGTCGTTTTTTATTGACATCTTCAATAAAGGGTACCTATTTTGTGAAATCAACTCCTCCTACAGTTTTTCACCCACATCCTTGAAACTTCATAGAATGTTTCTATATATATTGAAGATGTGCACCTCACTTTATGGAATTATTTCAGGAATTATTTCCCATTTTTCCCAACTTTGGAACTTAGTTGTTTTTTATTGACATCTTCAATAGAGGGTACCTATTTTGTGAAATCAACTCCTCCTACAGTTTTTCACCCACATCCTTGAAACTTCATAGAATGTTTCTATATATATTGAAGATGTGCACCTCACTTTATGGAATTATTTCAGGAATTATTTCCCATTTTTCCAAACAAGTGTTTATCAACATGTAATCAAATCAAATATTGCTTACTTCACCTATTTCTAATTAAATTGATGGCTGCCTCTGTGCTCGTACACCAACATACAATGTGTCTGATTTTGTCTATATAAATATTCATGACTGCTAATGTGCAATATGATCTTGTAATCACCTTTGTCACCACTACAGTAAACACCCAGGAACCCGGCCATTTGTGTCTTTGACCCATTTTTTTTTATTGTTTCCGAGATATAAGGTATCAAAGTTTTTTTAAGGAAACATAAACATTTTTATTTTTCGAACGATTTGAGTGGAGATTTTTCTTTTAAATTTTTAATTCATCTTGATGAGTGCTTTCAGTATTATTTCAACAGATTGTCCTATCTTTTACACTTTTTGAGATATAAGAGGTTAAAGGGGCCAAAAAACCAAGGTGGCTGGAATTCTAAATTTTTTTTGTTTTTCATCTGGTTTTTGTGAAAGGTCCAATATCTCTATGTAACATATATTATATTATCCAACACTTTATTTGGTATAAAGGTTAATAATATGTCAACGTTTACTTTAATTCTTTACCTGTTGACATTATGTGGTCGTATCATGCTGCACTTAGCAAAGCCCTTTATTATTTGATTAATGAAAAAATTAGTATGTTATATCCTTTCAGTATGGTTGATGAAACCACACTTTTCCAATAAACTGTATATAGCTATTTTCATATCCAGTATGAACACTTTTAAATGATTCACATGGTTAAATTTTTTAATCATTTTGATAGATTATAGCACTTCATCTTTTTTTCAGATTGAGGATGGTGAGATATTTGCTACAATAAATCAGAAAGATGGCATGGTTCGTTTTCATGACAACCCAGAACAATATAAGAGTGCAGCAATGTTACAGCAATTAGACCAGGAGGTAATTTAACAATCCAAATAAAATTTTTCTCTTGAAGCTCTCAGAAGAAAACTTTGTATTTAAATCAACTAAACTTTATACAAATATACATATTTTTTGCTCATTCAACTAAAGGTAATAAGATTAATGGGCATCCCTTGTTATATTTCTGTATAAACTCAGAACATAAAAAATTTTCAAAATTGGTGTATTTTGTTGTCAAAAAATTAAAATGATTACGGGTAGGTATTATAAAATGAAATCATAGATCATACTTGAGCTCCCAAATTAAAAGAAGTTTGTAGACATTGTTTTTGCAGTCTTTCTAATTATTTTTATTGGCAACCTAATAAATTATATGAGCAATAGCCTAGCTCGGATCCTGTTTTGTGGATTTTAATGTCATTTCCAGGATGATAGCTATTGTCATATTGGAAAGGGGGGACCCACCCTCTCAAACCATTTTCTCCTTATGAGTAGACAAATTCATTGATGTATAATGAGGGGGAGGTCTCTAAGGGGTACGTCCTGCCCCTCAAAATATATTTGTCTTTATAAATTTGAAAACTTTGAGATTCTCACCCTATAACCATATATAAATTTAGAGTATCCTCTGTGATTCTTAGTTGAAGTACTTTTAGTAATACTGTCATGATTTCTTGTGATGATAAAGTTTCATGAAGTCTTGGAATTTGCAAATGATACATGTACCTTTGTTAATATCTTCCTGAAAAATGGTAGAGAAATTTTTTTTATGAAATCATTTTGTATGAATTCAAAATCAATTGCTAATCTAAATTCATCTACATCCATCTTTGAAAAACGGTAAAGAAAAGTTAATTCCTCTTAAAAATCTTATTTGTAAAATAAGCTATATCATACCTGTTATGCATTAGGGTGTTAGCATCAGTACTGGACATGAGCACTTTGTGCTATGTTTATAAAGAATAAAAATACTGAGGTATAATAATTTGAATGATTATACACTGTTTCTTGATATCTTGTTTATGTCTACATGTTATTAAATTGTGCCTTGACCAGATTAACTATGCCAGACTGTTACATTGTTTTTAGCTACATGGCAGACTTTGACATTTTATGGCATTTTTGTAAGCATACTGAGATTTACTATATCATAAGAGCTATAGATTAGTGAGGTGGGAAACATAACATTGATATTTCACATTATCAGTATCCTTGAAAATTATATATAAAAAACTTAATGGTAGAATTTGGTAAATGTTGAAGCCTGTCTGATGGTACCCACATGGTTTCTAGGCTTCCATATACCGATATTTTATAGATGTTTCTCATATATGTACATGTATGTTTGATATATTTCATGTTCACATTTATTACAGATGCAAAAATGTATCCAGTTAGATGAAAAGCTGAAAGAAATGGACAGAGAAATAGCAGTCAATCCACAGTTTGTCCAGAAGGTAGGATAGTTTGCAATTACTGGAAAAAAAATTGTTGCAAGGTAGATTTTATGCATAGATACTACCACTTCAAAAATATGTAAAATTTTCCTATAAAATCTGAAAAGTGGCAGTTAAGGCTATAATTCTCTTTTGCCTTATTTTACATAACAAGAATATATGTGTCCATTGGCCACATTTCCAAACCAAAACCTAAAAAAAGGGGTGTAAACAATAGTGTTATTATTCAGATATTTAAATTTTCATTACCCATTGATGACGATTACATAAATGCCTGAAAACAAAGTTTTAAATTCTATTTTTACTACTTTTCAGTTAAAAATTTGTCCAAAAATCTGACATAACAATTACATGTACCAGTATATTACTTTTCGGGACCCATGCCACAAATTTCAGTATTCATTAAAATGCACATTTATCTGTTGTGTTAAAAATTTGGTATTTATAACAGGTTATTGTAAAACCTATAATTCTCAGTTCTCATACATGAGATACTTTAAAGAGGTGACTCACCTGATTTTATCTTGAGAGTACTTAAATTTTCATTAATTTTCAAAATTTTACCCCCAAAAATTCTTCATATTTTGTTATATTCTTTGTTAATTTTCAAAATCTCATCCAAAACTGAGAAAAATCACACCGATGACCATTTTGGATTTGGAGAAATTTATTATGGAATGGAGTTAGTAGACAGATAGATTTTTAAACTATTTAGATCAGTGTTCATAGTATGCAGTGGCTGAAAGAATAAATTGGATTTACTTCTTTATTATGTGAAGAAGAATTTTATGGCTAGATTAAAATGAGATCTATTGTTCAGTTACATAACTATCTATATATCCAAGAGTCACTTTCGTAAAAAATTTCTAGAAAGACACTTGATGACTGGTTGAAACATTCAGAATTATTTTTTATTGGTTTAATTTTAAACTATTTAATATATATATATATAAACTATTTCAGAGTGCATCCAGTCATGATGATGACATACCAGGAAGTTCCTCATCGAAAATACAAGGATATTAATGGACTGAAAAATTCTGGTGCATTGAGAGTGCTATACATTACTATTGGACCTGATCTTGACTGGCAAAATATTTTGTTGATCATAAATAAAGTACTTTTTAGATATTACATTTTTTGGATCTTTCATTTGTCTAAAACGAAAGAGTTGTCTACCCTGCCTGATAAGTTAAGTCAGTGTTTATTTTGTATTAGTATCAATTGTTGATTCTTCATTTATATCACCGATATGAATTTTAAAACTTATGACGATGGCTGTACACTATTGATAATTAATGTACTCCAGCCTCTGGGTCAATTCATTCGATAGATACACACAGTTTTCTTTGTCATGCCCCAACATCTTTGAATTAGTAGAAAATGGTTTGAATAAAAGTTTCCATATTGTATACAAGTTTCCTCCATGTAACTGTTAACAATAGATTGCTGTTAATGTTCATTAGTCTGTTTCAGGATAAGAATAAAGTAACTGATTTTGTCAATTGTGTTCAGCTAATACTTCATGGTTGAAAGATGTTTGATAGAAATTTTGAAAGTTTGTTGTAAGCTTCATCATGTCATCAATTTGTTCTTCGTTTTGTGAAATGAATGTTTCAAATTAGTGTTCATAGGCCAAGTGTTTTCTGAATTTATATCATGTTAGATACCATTATTTTCACCTTTATTGAACCCATGAGACTTCAAGATGAAGAAAAACAATAAAATACTGTATATTCAATTTTTATAAGACTGCAAATATTTGTGGTTGTATTATCCTCGTCCATAGAAAGTTAGGTTTCCTCTCATTTACTTTTGTTCTGTTGAACATATCCTTATGAAATTTTACCACAATGGTCCCTCACAAGAAATACAGGCCGGGATTGATTTTTGGAAATCTGGCCCCTACCGTTTTTTTCTGAGGGTCATTAAAGGGTTTTTGATAATTTTGTTTTAACTTTTTAAATTTTTATCCGATTTTTATGAATTGGTTTATAATGTTCCTTGATAAAAATGGAAAACCTCTCTGCGATCTTTGTTGCACTATCAAAGTTTTAGAGAAAAAGGGACACTCAATAATTTTTGAAACTTTTTTATTTCTTATCCAATTTTTGATGATTTTTTTTTTAATGGTTCATAAGAAATACAATAAAAATTACTACAGCATTTTTATGTTTATTTTGTCATTGCAGAGTAGAAGGGGATTAAAGGGGCAAAAAAATAGCCATTTTGCAGGACACCTAAAATTTGTATTCATCTTTTTGAGTGTTTCCAGTAGTATGTCAACAGACTTCTTCTATCTTTTGTTTTTTTAGATAAAAGGGTCTAAAAGGGCCAAAAAGCAATGTTCCTTAATATGTAATTTTTTATCTTTTTCATCCAATTCTAATGGAGATTTTCTTCTTTTAATTCACTTTGATGAGTGCTTTCATTAGTAAGTCAACATTTTTTTTCTATGTTATTGTTTCTGAGATACAAGGGTCAAAGTTAGCAATTTTGGAAGAAACATAATTTTTTTTATTTTTCATCTGATTTCATTTAATTCATCATAGTATGTCAACAGATTTCACTTACTTTTAATTCTTGAGATACAGGGGGCTAAAGGTACTGAAGAAACATGTTGCGTTCGTATCATACTGCGCTTAGCGAAGCCCTTTATTATTTACTGCTTTATAGTCTTTTCTGAAAATTGATACCAAAATTACCAATTTGACATGTAAATTAAAATTTCTAGAAATTCCATAGGAGTAATTTATCATGACGTTTAGTATTATGGTTGGCATAAATTTTATAAGTGATTTTAAATTTTAAACATTGCAAAAATTACTTTAAAATGAACAGGGATCAAATAAATTGAGAGTCATCGAGCATGTACGTCACTGAAAACAGTACACTATAATGGGAAACAACTCTGCATGAAATTATAATTGTACAGTTCGATGGTGATTTCAGAATGAATTTTGATAGGTGCTACAGAAATGAAACGTGTAACATTTTGAAGTTATTTTTATAAGTACTGGTATTTGATAGCTGAATAAAGAAAGAAGTGATTTTTTATTATTTTATTAATTGTCATGAAAAAAAGTCATATTCTTCTTCAAATTTGTCAAAGTCTGTATCATTAAATACTGTTGATTTATCAACGGGTTCCATTTTTTCTTCATTCTTGGATAATCTCCCTTTGTTGTATTTTAAAATCTGAAAGAAAAATTTTTTTTACAGAGCTGAAAAATAAAGGTATGATTGGATATTAAATCCTTAGCAGTTTAATTGAAACAAATATCTTTCTAATACTGATAAGCATTGCACAAAGGATTTTATTAATTTTTTATCAGAATCCCATCAATACATAATGTGGGAAATTTTATAATTTGTGAAGGGCTGATTCCTATCAAATCTAGCATGAATGACGAGATGGATTTAGTGGAAACTTCAAACTGAATTTGGTCTTTCAAAATCTTGTACATTTAAGAATTTTCTGAAGAAGTTGATGAGTTAAGGACATCGCATTACAAGGATCCCTCCCATAGTAAAATATATTTAACTAGAAATTGTGTCTGTAAGACATGGATGCCCTACCTAATATGTAGGTCATCATGTATGAATGCTCAGTACTATGCAAGGCAAATCCACTGATGAAGTTTCGTTGATACACTATGCTTCGAAAGAAATGAACCTAAACGCAAAACTTACCCAGTCACTCACATGTAAAATGTATCATAATGACCCAATTATTTTATAAATGCTCAGTACTATCCAAGGCACATCCACTGATGAAGTTGCATTGATACACTATGCTTAGTTCCAAAGAAATGAACCTAAACGCAAAACTTAACCAGGGTCACTCAAGCATAAAATGTAGGTCATAATGACCCAATTATTGTATGACTGCTCATTACTATCCAAGGCACATCCACTGATGAAGTTTCATTGATACACTATACTTAGTTCCAAAGAAATGAAACTAAACGTAAAACTTAACCAGAGTCACTCAAGCATAAAATGTAGGTCATAATGACTCAATTATTGTATGACTGCTCATTACTATCCAAGGCACATCCACTGATGAAGTTTCATTGATTCACTATGCTTAGTTCCAAAGAAATGAACCTAAACACAAAACTTAACCAGAGTCACTCAAGCATAAAATGTAGGTCATAGTACCAAGTGTTGCTAAACTGCATTGTACTATACAAGAGGACTGTAGTGGTGAAATATCATTGATATATTACTAGAGGTTTCTGAGAAATGGAGCTAAACACAAAACTTAACCGAATCAGGACGTATGGACAAGGGTAATCTATATGCCCCGCCAAATTCGTAAGAAGTTTTCAAAATCATGATGAAATTGATATGGTAGGCACTATTCACAGCACATCTAGCCATAATTTGCAACAACAAAAAAGAGGATGAACTAGCTGTGTATGCAAGTAACTTCTTTAGTTTGACCACTTGTGTACATGATCATATTATGATCAAACTGGTATAAAATTCTGAAAAACTACTGAACACAAATCAGGATAATCCGATATTCAATTATTCCTAACAATGCAACTTAAACTTACTAATGTCAAAAAAATTCCAAAATTTTTTTATTTTGCAATCTAATATTAAAGGTTTGGGAAAAGATAAGCACTTATGGTAATAGGGCACAGGTTATATCCAGCATAATTACCTACATTTATACAAGCTATCTATAATTCACAAAGTGAACAAATTTGGTTACGAGAAAGATCAAGTTGAATTAATCTCAATTGTCCAGATCACTTATTGCCAAAAACTATACTACCTGTACATACATTTTGACCTTTATTCAAAATGAATTCTTTGATGCACAAGAAGTGCACATTTCTTTGATTTACAAGTCATCAGTTGTGCTCAAGTCCTAAAAAGTTGAAAACCCAAACAATAATCCCAAAATTGGAACAGCAAATTCGAAAAATGACAAATATGACCAAAAGGGGTTTTTACAAAACCATCTAAGGACAGAGCTATGAAAGAGGGAGATACTCTTTATTTTTTGCAAATTTTACATATTGGTAACAGGTAATTTAAAGTATCAATTTCAGGGTAGTATCGAAATACTAGCAAGTGTTCCTATTTTCCTTCATTTTTATACATAATGAAGTCTCTGGGAAACCTTCAAATACAGTATTTTACATGGATGAAAATTTTAAGTTTTAAAAACACAAATGAAATATGGACTTACTGCTTCAGTTGTCTGACAGTCAGTTTTATTGACCTTTGATAATCTCTGTAAGAATTTCACGGTTTGTTCTGTTCTGTCAACAGTGGTATTCTGTCTGAGCTCTGTAAAATAAGGTGTCTTTGTAGATATATCAGCCTTTAACAGGTCCTATGAAACACTATGCTGAACAGGATCTGTACAGCTATAATCATGATAGCACCCCTTTAAACAGGGCTGATCGAATAAGCAAGTATTGAACTCCGTGTATGTTATTAAGTACATTCTGAAAAACAACTTTCTAAAAAGGGTAAACATAGGCTACCAGTATATGTTTTTAAAATGTATGTTTATTATAATAAATGACAGATGACTACATGAGATATATTCAGGTGGGTGTGCCCATCCCTCTACCACAAAACATATAAATATGCATAAGAATTTCCCCCCAAGTTTAAATCCTGAATCATCAATAATATTGATTCCTAAAATAATACAAAAACATTTTTATTCTAATGGTTGGGGAGTATATTGTTTTATCCCAGTCTGTCCTTCTACATAGAGGGTATATGATTTGTCAATATAACTCTTGCTACAGTCTTCAAGCTAGATTTTCTTTTATTGTGCACATATATTGAAGATGTGCATACTCTAAGGGTTTTGATTTTCATCAATTTATAAAAAAAAAAATTACGGGTTGTTGAACTTTCTTGGTAAAACTAAATTTTTGAGTAACTCTTACTACAGTTTTCAAGGTAGAAAGTAGTTATTATGCAAGCCTATTGTACACATATTAAAGATGTTAGATGTTAAAACAATTTCTATTTTCATGAATTTTTCACAAAAAATTATTGGATTGTTGAACTTGGTCATTTTTTAATGCATGTTCATCCATGTACAAAATAAAATAACAAACACCGAAGAACATGTGTCACAGTAAGAGTATGAGCATACAACAATAGTTGTGTAAAAGATGTTAATGGTGGGAGCAGGGGTATACCCGTAGTTCTGTCCAGTAATACAGACCAATGTTGACCTTTTCCTCTTGTCTTCTTACTATATTTAAGAGAATGATAATCCCTTTCTTCATGATTAAGAACAAGCATTAACAAGTACTTATCACGAAGAAAGGGATTATCATTCTCTTACAAACTTAGAATATTGTAAAGTGCTCACGGCTGTAATTACCTACTCTGCAATGGTGAAATTTCAGCAAGGTATAATTAAAAGTTAAAACCAATGTTTTATTTTCTGAACCACTACCAAGAAGAATTCCTCCTCAATTAAATTTAGTTGAAGTAATAAAAATAAATTTAAAAAAAAACAGTTTACTCAACTGCACCCAGTAAATGAAATATTTAAGTGTATAAATTAAAGGTAAATTAAATTCCAGAGAATAAATTGTTCACAGACATTTTTCAAGTAAACTGTAAGAGAATTTTCACAAATCTATTTGTAAATTAGATTAAACTGGATAAAACTCCTTGAAACTAAGGTACTGGTAATTACATTACAGTAATCACAGAGAATGTCTTCTTATGTGATTCTTGAACAGAGTTAAAGTCAACACTGTCTTTTGTGACCTTTTAAATATTCTTGCTTAAATTTAAACAAGGGACTTTGCTACAGAATTTTATTATAACAACAATAAACAAGAGTGGATACACTAATTGTCCTACCTGAGTATGCACATTGACACAGAATAATGATTATCTGATACCAGACATTGCAAGTCAAAGGAAAATGCTTTAAAAGAAATAGTAATGGTCAGGTGATAATTTGTCTGAAAAATCTAATGCATGTCATTCAAGCCTAAAACTGTGTCCAAGGTGAGCTGACAGGTCTCTGAGACTGGTATGTACCCACCAAAAAGTATCTATAGACCAAAAATGGTAGGTCAGACTCTATATAATACATTTATAACATTTGTTGAGAAATGGACTTTTTTGTAAAAATGGGACAAGAGTCACTCAAGCCTAAAATTGAGGTCAATTTGGATATAGGTATTACAGCTACAAAAAAATGGACTTAATCATGAAAATTTGACTCGAGTCTGAAATTCAAGTCAAGGTTCAGACAGCCATGTACCCACCAAGCACTATCTATAGACCAAATATGATGGGCCTAGATAATACAGTTGCTGGGAAATGGACCTAATCTCCAAAATGTAACACAAGTCACTCAAGGTCTTGAGGTCAAAGTCAAAAGGCAGGTGTCATAACGACATGTACCCACTAAGAACTATCTATCGACCAAATATGGTGGGTCTAGGTATTAAAGTTGCTGAGAAATGGACCTAATCTCGAAAATGTGATAAAGTCACTCAAGCATGAAATTTAGGTCAAAGTCAAGAGGCAGGTGTCAGACTTGCATGTACCCACTAAAAACTATCTATATACCAAACAAGGTGGGTCTAGGTATTATAGTTGCTGAAAAATGGACTTAATCAAGAAACTTGGATGAAAGTCATTCAACCATGACTTTTTTTTGGTATTTTGTGATACGTTTTATTAAGGCCACGTGTCAGATTGGCATGTACCCACCAAGAAATATGGTGTGTCTAGGTATTACAATTGCTGAAAATGGACTTAATCAAGAAACTTGGAGGAAAGTCACTCAACCATGAAATTGAGGTCAAGGCCCAGAGACAAGTGTCAGACTGGCATGTACCCACAAAGAACTATCAATAGACCAGTTATGGTGGATCTAGGTAATATCATTTCTGAGAAATGGACCTAACCGCGAAAATATGACAAAGTCACTCAAGCATGAAATTTAGGTCAATGTCAAGAGACAGGTGTCAGACTTGCATGTACTCACTAAGAACTATTGATAGACCAAATATGGTTGGCCTAGGTATTACAGTTAGTGAGAAATGGATTTAACCACGAAACTTGGATGCAGATTTTACATTCATGTTTATGAAGTCAGTGAACCATGAAAATGAGTTCAGGGTCATAAGACAAGTATACTGTACGATAAGCTATCTGTGGAACCTAAATCTTAATTGTAGGTATTATATGTACAAAGTTATTAAAGTTTTAAAAAAGTTTACAAGTACCCCCGCCGGAAAATAATACTTATATCTTGCCTTTGCAATTTTTCGTCACTTGCGAGAAAAAAACCTGCAACAAGACAACAGAATAACTTTTATAAGTGCATCATCCATTTTAGATTGTCACAATGCCATGACATTACAATCAGCATGTTTAATAGTAAGGTGTCTCTGAGATGTAATTTACAATACAACATTTTATACCACTGTATGACGATCAAAGCTACTTTAAGCTGATGAAGAATATGTCACTTCAAAGAAAACTTTCTATCAACTATAAACAATTCTAATATACTGCAACATTATAAATCATATAGTTAACACAATCAAGTATTACATGTGGTGACATACCATTAGGAAATTACAGATAAATGTGAGTACTTATCTTAATCTTGCAGACATATTGATTTTCTCTGTTTTATATCAATTTTTCCCATAAAAACATGTTCATTAATAACTTAAGGTGTGTCTGTATTAGACTATTAGGACTGCCTGACAAGAGAAGATCTAAACAACCCATATAAAGTATTAAAATGCACTGTTCAATGTATAAAAAGATATTGGTATTTGAATTCTGTAAAATTTTGTATTATTTTGTCAGATTTTTGGGGAGAAAATCCAAAATACCCATATCTATTAAAGTAAAAAAGTTTAACTTGAATATCAAGTAGTTAATTTATGAAAATGTCAGTATATTTATGACATTTGTGACCTTGACCTGGTGGCCACAAATTTCTATCACCTCAGATTGCATGGAAAAATTTAAGACCTTCATTAGATTATACATGTACAGTTGACTCTCGTTATCTCCAACTCCACGGGACCACAAGAAAAATTTGAGATAGGCGAAGTTCGAATCAAAAGGAGTTGACATTTTTTCGAGAAAGAACAGGGGAGATAAAACGACCCGGTTGGTTTACATAATCCGTAATTTATACCCACCAAGCGCATGGCGGTAAAACAAATAAAAATGTTGATTAATGTCATTAAAAGCTCTTTATAGATCATGTGTCACTAATTAATACCTTATGTAAGGTGATGACCTGTTAATTGGCAATCAAGGTAAGATGACAAGCAATTTAGGCTGATCACCGGCGAAGCCATTTAATCCCCGAATTTGCCGAAAGCGATGTTTTGACAGGTGATAATTACTTCGAGATAATGAAAAGAATTTGTGTTGTTTTGTTAATTTGGGACTATGAAATTAGTTCGAGATAGAAAAAAATTCGACTTACAAGAATTTGACTAAACAGGAGTAAAAATACATACATTTATATGGGACGATTTTTGGGACCAGAGAAAAAATTCGACTCAAGCGAGTTCGAGACAACGAGAGTCGACTGTAATTAAGTCTCTGAACATCCAGGAAAATGGAAAAGTTGGTCTTTCTTATCCCTTGATCTCAATATTTGTTCTAAGAGCATAAACTGCCCATAACAGAAAATGTCCTTATCCATACAAAAAAAATTTCTAAGAAATTCAAAAAAATAATTGAATAATCATGTTGCAACTGAATCATAAAAAATTAGGATTATTAAAAGTAGTATTTTGGCTTTTGATTGGCTTAATTAGTTTGTTTGGTCTAACAGGTATAAAAGATTAAGCAATTTAACTAGAGGCTCTCAAGAGCCTGTATCGCTCACCTGATATATCAAAAACAAATTTTGTAGAAGACTCTTAAATGAGGTTTCCAGCAAATTTTGTTTTTAAATGCTTAAGTGGTTCAGACAAGGAAGAATTTAAAAAGATTTTCCCCATATGGTCCAATGTTAAAGAATATTCTGTGGTGGTGGTGGCCATCTTGAATTTCAGATCAGCACAAAAAACTCAACATTAGAAGATAACCACCCTTGTATTATTTGTGTATGATTTGGTCTAAATCTGTGGAATGGCTTCCAAGAAAAATCTGTTTAACTGTATTTCCCATATGGTTCTATGTTAAACTATGTTCTGCGGTGGTGGCCATCTTGGATTTCAGATTGGCACCAAAAACCAAAACTTATCAGGGACCACCCTAGTATCATTCCTGCATGATCTGGTTTCTATGTGTGAGACGGTTTCTGAGAAGATGTTTGTATGTATTTCCCATATGGTTCTATGTTAATTATGTTCTGCGGTGGTGGCCATCTTGGATTTCAAATTGGCACCAAAAACCAAAACTTATAAGGGACCACCCTAGTATCATTCCTGCATGATCTGGTTTCTATGTGTGAGACGGTTTCTGAGAAGAAGATGTTTGTATGTATTTCCGATAGGGTTCTATGTTAAACTATGTTCCATGGCGGAGGCCATCTTGGATTTCAGATCAGCACCAAAAATTCAAACTGAGTAGAGAACCACCCTAGGATCATTTGTGTATGATTTGGTATGTTTGTGTGAGACGGTTTTGGAGTAGAAGCTATTTGTATGTATTCACCATAGGGTTCTATGTTTGGTGGCGGCCATCTTGGATTTCAGATCACCACCAAAAAGTCAAAATTAGTAGAGGACCATCATAATATCATTTGTGCAAGATTTGGTTTAAATGTATGAAACAGTTTCTTAGAAGAAGATTTTCAGCCAATTTCAGCCAATCAGAACGCATTATGGGTCCTGGCAGCTATGTTGAATTACCAAAAACTCAAACCTTGTAAAGTACCACCCAATGGACATTCCTGCCAAGTTTTGTTCCAATTGGGCAAGTGGTTTCAGAGAAGATTAAAATGTGAAAAGTTTACAGACGACAATGACAACTACGACAATGACGACGGACGCAAAGTGATGACATTACTTACCTCCAATGACCCTTTGGGTCAGGTGAGCTAAAAGACAATTAAAAGTTGTACATTGGGACATGTCAGTTGAAGACTTTCCTTAGCTTCAATGCATTCTTTTCAGTGTGTTTGGTCCATGTAGATTCAGAAGACAACATCAGAATTATAACGTGTGAAATAAGTCAATTTGTCATATATTGTGAATGAGGATTGTTCTCATTTGTAGGAATCTTGATAGTCCAGTCAGACTAAGTTTTATCCTCAGACTAATTGCAACAGAAAATGTTTTAGTTCTAATCTATAGCATTAAGCCCCAAATATACACAGAAAAAAGTCTCATAAAATCTAACTTGAGGAAAACTCAAAATCAGCATTTTTAATTTCCTATGGAAATTAACATTGGAAAGGGGAGATAACTGTGCAAAAATGAGTCTTTTATGTAAGTTTTTGGTTGATTTTCTTAAAATTCATGTAAAGTATGATACTTTGATGGGGTTATAAGTTTGTATTTGACTATATTATATAATCTTCTGCTCATGAAATGTACAAAACCGAAATGGTTTGGGTATTTCTATTTTTTTTGCGCATTTTTCATTAAGGAAATTGCAAATTTGTGGCTTTGTGACCATTTTGAAAAAATAATGTGAAAATTTGGTATTGTTTATATCCTTAAATTATATTTGATCAGCATCTACCTTGTTTAAAGAAAATTTAAACCACAAAAAGAAGAATATATGCTTAATTATTTTTATTAAATTTGAGATTCTTTACCTTGACAAGTTGAATAAAATGCTCCGCTGGGCGCAGCTTGATACGACCGCAGAGGTCGAACCCTGAACAGTTGGGGCAAGTATGGACACAACATTCAAGCTTGATACAGCACTGAATTTGGTTGATTGATTGATTGTTGCTTAACGTCCAGTGGCAAATATTTCATGCATCTTCATGACGAGAACCAGTTCAATTTATCAAACAATTCAATTAGGGGTGGGATGGGACACAAAGGGGAACCAATTTTGACTGCCACTGTAAAAGGAGGATGGTTGGGTAGGGTCGGATAATTTAGCCTCCTGTAGCGGCCATCAGCCTACTCTTTTTCGAAAACTACAGAAGGGGTCTTTAGCGTGCAGGGAGTGTGGCATTCTCCAAACACGTTACCCACTATGGTCCGCGGTCAGGCTTTCCGTATTATGACCTGACAACCCCCCCAACGAGACTGAATTTGGATTGTGAATAAATATTTGACACAGCATAGGTTTCTGACACAGAATTAATGTGGTCTAAGAACTTAAAATTTTTTAATTTACCTATTCAAACAATATCAGTATTATTTGTTTTTATATATAAATCAGAAATAACCAATTTAAAATTTAAAATTGGGCACACATATCAATTTCTTGCTATTGCGCAATACTGTGCAATTGAAGATTTCTTGCTATTGTGCAATACTGTGCAATTGAAAATTCCCCCCCCCCCCCAAAAAAAAAAAAATAAATAATTTACCCCTTTTTTAGCTTTTGTGCAATACACTATGAAGTTGCACATTGACCCCCCCCCCTCCCAAAAAAAAAATCAAAAAACAATAAAATTTATTGTAACCCCCCTTTTTTTGCTAAAAGAAATTTGAAATTTCCTTTTTAATTTATGAAATATGAAATGAGAAAAAAATTAAATGTGTTTGGATTACCTCCCTTAGCCCACCAAGATAAGATCATACATTTCTATTTACTTATACTAAAGTTATTGTGCAAAAACCAAGAAAAATGCTTATTTGGGCCCTTTTTTAGCCCCTAATTCCTAAACTGTTGGGATCAAAACTCCAAAAAATGGTCATAAACCTTGTGTTAAAATTTCATAGATTTCTATTTACTTATACTAGAGTTATTGTGCGAAAACCAAGAAAAACGCTTATTGGGCCCTTTTTTGGCCCCTAATTCTTAAACTGTTGGGACCAAAACTCCCAAAATCAATCCCAACCTTCCTTTTGTGGTCATAAACCTTGTGTTTAAATTTCATAGATTTCTATTGACTTATACTAAAGTTATAGTGCGAAAACCAAATGTCTACAGACTCCGACGGACGACGACGACGACGACGCCAACGTCATACCAATATACGACCGCAAAAATTTTGCGGTCGTATAAAAATGTAATAAATGGTCAACTAATAAATTACGAAATCTAGGTTGTAGCTTGATAAAAGATATGAAAAAAACTTTAGAGTTGTTTGTTATACCCTAAAGACCGCTAAAATATCAAGAATCAATACATTCTGCTGAATAGAAGCGGTAAAGTTATAATTTTGTATCAATTCTTATTGATATTTCTGCCTTTTTTGCAGAGTTATCTCGCATTTTCAATGCAAATGTTCATAGAAATTTTAAAATCGTGATTTTTTTTATCTTCCCCAAGTTAGATTTTGTTAGACTTTTTTCTTTGTATATTTGGGGTATAATGCTAAAGATTAAAACTTAAAAATCTTCTTTTGCAATTACTTTAAGGTTAGGGTCAAATTTATGCTAGATTGACTAGACTATGAATAAATATTTCCTTAAACATTGTCTAGTGTATATCTATATACATTAAAATAAACAATTTTTAATGACTCACTGTAACATGACCATGAATATTTTATTTCCAATCTAACTTCAAGAATATAAATTTACATACAAATACTTTATTAGCCCAAACTCATTTATAATAAATGGTTAAGGCCCATATATAATGTAATAGTGTTTTAACTTTTTTGAAGTATGGTTTTACATCAAATGAAGTATATTATACATAATCTAAACATCTTTTGATTTGATTCTGTTTTAAAACTTTTCAGTTGCCTGTCAGAATATTATGAAAATCAATAGTTACTCATACACATAACATATAAATAATGTAATGGGTAGCTGGAGCAGCTGTAAATGACAGCTAATCCCCTCTTCCTTATTTTCACTTGTTTTCGACATAAGACTTAGACATTTTACAACATTTTCTTGATACAAAAGAGTGTACCTTTGGCTGTTTTATTTTTCCAAGATGCATCCACTGGTGAAATTTTATACATGTACCTATATGACTTAAAGTGTCTAAATTAGAACTGGACCTTAACGGAAAACTTAACCAGAGTCACTTATGCATAAAATGTATGTCATGGGTGATCCAATTTTTATACGGACCTATGTTATTTTCCATGACGCACCCATTGGTGAAATATTATACATATATGACTTATAGTGTCTTAGAACTGGACCGTAATGCAAAACTTAACCAGAGTCACTCATGCATAAAATGTAGGCCAGGGTGTTCTAATTTTTATACAGACCTTCGTTATTTTCCAAGACGCTTCCACTGGTGAAATATTACACATATATGACTTACGGTGTCTTAGAACTGGACCTCAACGCAAAACTTAACCAGAGTCACTACTGCATAAAATGTAGGTCAGGGTGATCCAAGTTTTATAGGGACCTTCGTTATTTCCCAAGATGCATCCACTTGTGAAATATTATACCTATTTGACTTAATTACACTGTGTTTAATCTGGACCTTTATAAGGTGGGATGGAAGAACCAAAAACTATATCCCAACTCCGTTTTTGAAGCACTTAACAGAATCCATGATTCCAAATCCAGATTATTAAGTCATATATCACTGTTATAAATATATGAACATTATAATAATTATATATAATAATGTGGAAAAACTCAATGGATCAGAAAATGATACACATCTGCCTACTTTATGAGGATTTAACAATGTAACAACATTCATACATCATAGGTGATACAATGATAAGGTAATAGGTGATACAATGATAAGGTAAACACTAAGTTCATAGAGCTATGAATATGGAGAATAACCTGACAATTGTGAAGTTTATACAATATGTCCTATTTCTTACTTTCATGAAGATAAAGTTGTTTCTAACAGACAGATTTCTATATATCTCTAAACCCTTTTCACGGCCATAAATTCCATGGAGGTGGAGTAGGCAACTGCCTCTTCTTTTGAGCAAAAAAAAATTAATTAAATAAAAACATAGAAAGAAAAGTGAAAAAAAATAGCTCGATTAAGTACAATGCATCTTCTGTTAGGAAATGTTGACTACAGTCACTGCAAAAGAGTGCGGTGTAATTTGATCACTTTTCACAACAAAGAAAACAAATGATTTTTTGATTAACTGATATGTTGGCTTCATTTTGAACAAACAATTCACTTGTGTAATACTTGCTCATTGTCTTTATAAGAAACTTAGTCAAGATTCTTGGTACTCGCTGGAAATGTGACCATGCATATTTCAGACAAGAGTTGACACACAAAAATGTCTCGCCTGTCGTGTATTTCTAATGAAAGTAAATGCTATCAGACATATTGCATACAGTATTCAAAAATCAGGCCAAAACACAAAAACTTAACTATAACCACTGAACCATGAAAATGAGGTCAAGGTCAGATGACACCTGCCAGTTGGACATGTACAGCTTACAATCCTTCCATACACCAAATATAGTAGACCTATTGCATATAGTATTCGAAAAACAGGCCAAAACACAAAAACTTAACTATAACCACTGAACCATGAAAATGAGGTCAAGGTCAGATGACACTGGCCAGTTGGACATGTACACCTTACAATCCTTCCATACACCAAATATAGTAGACCTATTGCATACAGTGTTCGAAAAACAGGCCAAAACACACCACTGAACCATGAAAATGAGGTCAAGGTCAGATGACACCGGCCAGTTGGACATGTACACCTTACAATCTTTCCATACACCAAATATAGTAGACCTATTGCATATAGTATTCGAAAAACAGGCCAAAACACAAAAACTTAACTATAACCACTGAACCATGAAAATGAGGTCAAGGTCAGATGACACCTGCCAGTTGGACATGTACACCTTACAATCCTTCCATACACCAAATATAGAAGACCTATTGCATACAGTATTCGAAAAAACAGGCCAAAACACAAAAACTTAACTACAACCACTGAACCATGAAAATGAGGTCAAGGTCAAATGACACCTGCTAGTTGGACATGTACACCTTACAATCCTTCCATACACCAAATATAGTAGACCTATTGCATATAGTATTCGAAAAACAGGCCAAAACACAAAAACTTAACTACAACCACTGAACCATGAAAATAAGGTCAAGGTCAGATGACACCTGCCAGTTGGACATGTACACCTTACAATCCTTCCATACACCAAATATACTAGACCTATTGCTTATAGTATCTGAGATATGGACTTGACCACCAAAACTTAACCTTGTTTACTGATCCTTGAAATTGGGTCGAGGTCAATTGAAAACTGTCTGACGGGGATGAGGACCTTGTAAGGTACGCATATACCAAATATAGTTATCCTATTACTCATAATAAGAGGGAAATTAACATTACAAAAAATCTTAACTTTTTTTTCAATTAGTCACTGAACCATGAAAATGAGGTCAAGGACAATGTACATATGACAGACGGAAAGTTCGTAACATAAGGCATCTATATACAAAGTATAAAGCATCCAGGTCTTCTACCTTCTAAAATATAAAGCTTTTAAGAAGTGAGTTAACGCCGCCGCCGCCGGATCACCATCCCTATGTCGAGCTTTCTGCGACTAAAGTCGCAGGCTCGACAAAAACTACATTTTCCAACAGGAAATATGATAATGAGATACTTTGTCATCATTAACTTATCAACTAAAAATACAAGACATCGTGTTAGTTTTGGTTAAAGGAATTACACATTATTTTGCTTTATTTTCATTACAATCCCTTTTAATTGAGATGCCAAGTAAGTCTTGGAATGTCTCAGAATCAAGGGTTTTGCACCATGATATACCGGTACTTAACCTTTGGCGGCCCTAGACCTATGCCTGATTTACTGCCTCCTCCAGGACAAAAGGCAATTTACGGCCATTCTTATTTCTGGGGTAAAAACATATTTGCAAATTGACACAAATAATGACAGTATACATGTAGTTCACCAATCCTAAAAATTTTTTGTGTGATTTAGATTAAGGTAAACATATGAGTAAATCCTCCATTAATATGATGCGACAGATTTTCTTTATTCAGTTGGATATATTGTCAGATGTGTGATTATCATGTTATAACATCATAAAACAGAGCTGCTACACCAAATTGTCCCAATGGATAGAATATCAATAAAATTATATCTCACTGTAGATCAGACTTATAATAGCTTTATTAGGAATTTAACAAAATGCCTTCAAATTTCATCTTTCCAAGTCAAAGGTTTACGATTCACTTATGCTCCTACAAAATGGAAGTGTAAGTGGAACCCCAACCCTCGACTTGGGAAGATGTATCAAAGTATATTACTTAACATAATACTTCATGTAACTTGTTACAATTCTGTGTTTTTCATTTGAGTGGATTGCTATTTCATATGAACAGGAAAATCCATTTGTTCCCTTCTGTCCAATTTTTGAAAAAAAAAAAACAGATAAAATACAGTTTGGGAAGAATGGGAAAGGTTATGTAAACACTCTTATTAGATCCAATTAAAGAAAATAGATCAGACACTCTAGTCTGTTCTAAGATATTGGACATTTGTGTGTACACTGAAGTATTGTAACTTACCAGTATATTTAACATATGCAATAATATATGTGCATGCAATTCTTTTCCAATATATTTATTTTAGAAGATAGGAATTACACATTATAAGATTTTTTAATTTGATTATACTGACATCTTCTGTGATTATTGTGTAGGCCTTCATATCATAATATGCTATTAAAAATTTGTGTTTGATTGAACAAATAGGATTATATAATTTCATTTGTGAATTTAATATACACTTTAAAAGTTACATATTCATTTCATTCCATCAAAATTTTTTTATTTAAACAATAGATTCCAAATATGCATCAGAAACAGAAAAAAATACACTTTCATTAAAATTTTATTTAAAATTATTAAAATTTTTGAAGCACACAATAATTGCTAAATTAAGTGTTGTTAAAACCATGATTGCAAGGGTATTTTTTTTTTCAATATATTTGTATTTTAAATACATGAATAATTTACAATAGACTGTTTAATAATTCCAATATTCTACATATATATAATTAGAAAAATATATATAAACACTCAATATTGTTACAGTTCTTACAATTAAAATGTATCTAAAATGTTACCATTTGTGACTACCACCTGATTGACTTTGTTGAACTTCACGACGGGTGCCGTATACGGAACAGGAACTGCTTACCCTTCCTGAGCACCTGACTTCACTCCCAATTTTTATAGGAGTTCTTGTTGTTCATTGGTTTTTAGTTTTCAGTGTTTATTTGTTGTGCTTATGGTTGTTCATTTGTCTTCCCGGGTTTGTCTGTCTAATGGAAGTATAACTACATACATGTACTATATCCATTTTATCAATTTAGAGGCATTTAATTGTGTCAGTATTAAGGTGCCAACAACATATAATATCCTGGAATTATTTTTATTTTATTTATTTATTTTCATTTATTCATTTTTTTAAATTTTTTATTTATTTATTATTTTTTTGTGATTTCTATCTGCTGATTACAGTATTAGATCTGGTAAACAATTTTAATAACAAATGTGAGTGATTATTAATGTGTAATGTCCTTAATTGGTAATCATTTGAGTTAATATTTCTCTCATGTTTCCCCATCATATTCTATGTTTTGTATTTGATAAAAAAAAATTTCTGTATGTAAAAATGCTCTACAGATGTCAGATGAACTGATATATCGGGTATTGTATACTTTATTACAGAATATCCATTAGTAGACACAGAATTAGTTAATTACCATCCTTACTCTACAATTGTCATTTCTTGAAACTGCAAACCTCCTTTTGTCATGAAAACCTACACATTATATTGATTTCTGCCCCCAATCATGGTTCAGATTTCCGTCAGTTTTAATGAACTATTCCGATACCTTAGTAATGAAAATACTTTAAGGGGCTTTCATGAAATTCTGAACTGTCAGCTACAATTGTAGACTTACAACTGCTGACAACTTATTTAACAAATACAGGAAATGATAACTGGCATATAGAAATCTGACACAACACAGTCATACAGACAGAATGTATCCATGGGTAAGAAACCATTTTATTATTTTCACAGCTTTACTTATTAAGCTATGAATTATAACACATCTATTATGTGAAAGTACTTATGTCTTCGTACCAAATGCCTGGCTATCTCTTCTGTATTTAGTCAAGCAAAACAACATTTGATGAGTAAAATTTCATCTCTGCCTAACCAAATGACTTGTAAAAAATCTCCTTACAAATTTAAATTTGTCAGGATATGCATCTTATAAATTCTTATACAATCAATAAATCAAAAATTATCTAACTGTCAGGAGTACTGAAATGGTCATACTTGCCAGATATGCAACGATTTTTATGCCCCTGCAAAGGGGGCATTAAGGTTTACCATCTGTCTGTACGTTTATCCAGAAATTGGTTTCCATTCTCTAACTTTAGTTTGCCTCAATCAATGTTTGGGTGGTGCCACTTTTACTGTTCTTAGGTTACGTCCCTTTATAAATTGAAAAATTGCCAAATTTGCTGTTTCTGCACTATTACTTTACTTTGCCTCAACCAAATGTTATGAAAATTATACACAATGCTTATTACCACCAAACACAGATTGATTTTGAATTTGGGTGGGGTCACGTTTACTGTTCTGGATTTATGCACCTTTATAAATGAAAAAACTGCTGAATTTGCCGTTTCCACACTCTTACTTTACTTTGCCTGAAACCAAATGTTATGAAACTTATCCACAATGCGTATTACAACCAAACTCAGATCAAATTCGAATTTGGGTGGTGTCACTTTCACCCACCTCGACTTATATATTGTCCCTTCAAGTTTGCTGTTTCCGCACTCTAACTTTACTTTGCCTCAACCAAATGTTATGAAACGTTTACACAATGCTTATCACCACCAAACACTGACCAAGTTCGAATTTGAGTGGCGTACGTGTCTTTCATCATTCTTGTGTTATGTCCCTACATAAATTGAGAATTACCAAATTTTCCGTTTTGGACACTCTAAGACTTTTACTCATTAAGTTTAAAAGAATTCAAAACGTCAATAGGTTTGAATTAGTACATTGACTCTTGCATATATATAAGCAGGGGCTCTGTGTCCCTTGGACACATTTTTCTTTTATTTAAATAAATGTCAGCTGCTGAAAGTAATTTTTTTATTTTTTGAAGGTGTTATTTTTGAAATTATCATTAAATTGAATAATTAAACCTTATTAAAAGGTCTTAATTTAAATTACAAAACTAATGTCTAAAACTGTTAATTGCTATGTAAATATAAAAGTACCTACAGGCTAAATAAGATGATTGCTTGAATAGTGTGGATGAAAAATAAAAAAATTAATATATTAAACCACATTGTTTTTTGGTCCATTCATCCCCTTATATCTCGAAAACCATGAAAGATAGAAGAAATATGTTTACATGTTACAGAAAACAATTATGAAGATGAATTAAAAGAAAAAATCCCCACCGAAATCTGATGAAAAATAAAAATTTTAGGTGTCCGGCAATACGACTAATTTTGGACCATGCATTCAATCCCTTTTATCTCTGCAATGAAAAAAGATACACAAAATTGCCTGGCATAACTTTTATAGTATTTTTTATGATAAACCATTTAAAAAAAATCATCAAAATCAGTTCAGAAATAAAAAAAGTTTAAAAAATTAAGGCTTGTCCTTTTTTATCCCCTTATCTCTCTAAAATGGTAAGAGAGTAAAGTAAAAACAGAACTGGAAGAATTTTTTTCAATTTCAGCAAGGAAATTAAATAACAAATTCATAAAAATTGGAGAAAAATTTTAAAAGTTAGACCAAAATTATCAATAAACCCTTAATGACTCCCAGAAAAAAAAGAGAGGGTCAGATTTCCCAAAATCAATTCCAGTCTGTATTTCTTTTGGAGGACCATTGTGGTAAAACATTATAAAGATAAGTTCAATAGAACAAAAGTAAATGAGTGGAAATCTAACACAGGCTTATGTCTGCATATATTTGCGATCGTATAAAAATTCCACAAAGTTTGGAAGAAGTAAAACACAAACCCCATCTGACTTTCAATAAGATGAAGCTAATGTCTTTCCTGTAGAAGTAATTGTCCGTAGATTATGCTGGCATACCAAAATAAAATGATCTACTGGTACTTCATAATTTCTCTGTAACATCTTTACTGTCTGAACAAGGAAAAACCAACACCATTATTTACAATTATCTGATTTTTTTCCATATGATTCACCTGTGATTTGGATGATGTAGTTCAAAAATGTAAAACTGAATTGAAATCAGATGAATTTGAGTCAGATTGAAAATTGTATCTTGCAACAGAACCTTCCCTTAAGACCAAGCAATTTAATAAAAGACTTGGTATGTTTTATTAATAAACACATTAATTTGTTATATCAATACTTTGCAAATCCGTCCTGCAAGTAGTTACTTGGAGTCAGAATAGGATATATTTACCATACAGTATTTACTTTACTAGATAAAGTCTATCCTTTATTTAGAAGAGGGATAAAATATTGTTAATGTCCAATGGCAACCTGGTGTATATCAGGACAATTATTTAGAAGAATAATATTCCAATATTCTAATTCTTCAATGATTTTCTAACATCTTTGTATAAAATTATATACAATATGTCACTAAAACAATCTATCACTAGTAGGAGAATTACACTAATAGTTTGATATTTCATTTAATATTATAGTAATTATATGGATCAATACAAAGTAAATATTCTATGCTATAATAACCAACCTTTAATACTGGTGTATAATTCAAACAGAATTTACATTTTTACTTTTAATACGAATTTGTTTAATACATGGGCCCTTTTTACAGTTTCTAGATGATCACATATTGGGAAAGTAATATTTTTAAACAATTTTTTTAAAGAAAGTACAGGTATAAAATTATCAAAACAAAATTTTAAACAGTATCTTGAAATTTTCTAGAAATCAACTGAGACAAACCTAAAATTTCGTCAATTCACAAGGTCTGTGATTTTTTTGTAAAATATCACCAAAAATGCTATGTATTGGCACCAAAATTAATAGGCTTTAGAACCTCATATACAACATTGTTTAACAGCATATAGTAGTTTGATAGAAATCAGCTGAGGATAACCAAAAGATATTGTCAATTCTCAAAATATGTTGTTTCTGTGTAAAATATCAAGTTTTTCCCAAAAATTATGTGAGGGATTGACAATGAAATCAATAGACTTCTGATTCTCATATAGTTTACCAACATATCAAAATTCTGAATTGACTCAGGCAAATTAAATATATCAGGAAACTATTTTTGGATGCTCATCTGTCCATGTGACATACAAATACAAGAACAGCAATGAGTAATATCTCTGATTCCATGTGAATACGGCAGTTAAAAAGGTAAGAAAACAGAGTCATCTCCCATTTCATAGGAACATGTTATCTAAATGAAATCCAACTAACAAGAGTACATAAGAGATATCAGTTATTCCTTGTTACATTAAGAAGAAAACAATAGAATGTGATGGCTATTTACATAGTATAAGTACAAATTGTCCAACAACATGTAGTTTCAGAGAAGATTTAATCTAAAAATGGGAAAAGCATTGCAACATCATAAAAAATTTACCATAGACATGATAGATGCATGAAATAAAGTTTCAGTTCAATTTGACACTTGCCAAAACTGTTTTTGAAGTGAAAAATATAAATTGTAGAAGATCTGAAACAAGAAGTTTGAAGAACTGTCCATGCATAAGCTGATCTACAGACCACAAATTTCAAATTTCAATTCAACAGGCAAATCAATTTCAATACAGATTTTTTTGAAATTTAACAAAGCAAGAATGATAGCCATGTTATTTGTCAAAATATCAGTTCATCTGACAATACAGTTTCAGAAGAAAGAGATTTGATGGACAATACAATGGATGACAAAAGCTCACAAGGTTAGGTTGCTGAAAACATAAATCAATGATAAAAAAAATTCCTGGAATTCATCTAACAATACATGTACTACAGAATAATTTATTGTGTTTGACACATAACTGTATTTCACAGCAACAATCTCCTGACAGAAACCACTTAACCTGAAATAATTCATAACAAAATGTTTTTGTGTAATTCTATGTCTATGTTATAAACAAGTTATCAATAAAATCTGTTTTTTTCGTATTTTTATTGGATTTTTTAAAATAACTCCATTATCTTCCTCATATTTAATGGTATTATTTACAATGTTTTTTGTTAAATATAGCTGATAGCAATTATTGACTACAGAATAATTCTTCCTTTAAAACAACATTTATTTGTGTTACTATATTTAAAAATAACTTCACCTCAAATTAGTAAAAACAAAATCCATCAAGTCAAAACCAGTTTCCATCTTTTAAATTTGACATTTCAATCTTGAAGTGTCAACACAACAATCCCCCCACCCCCCACCCCCCATGTTCTATTTTTAGCCATGGTGGCCATGTTCCTCGACGGACAAGAAAATAAAATACACAGTTTATTCTAGATACCCTAAGGATCATTCAGACTAAGTATGGCTGTAATTGGTTCAGCAGTTTCAGAGGAGAAGATCTTTGAAAAAGTTTCACATGTCCTTTAGGAAAGGTGAGCTAAAAAATTAACCATTACCAGAGAGATAAATGGGTTTGTAGTATATTAATTGTGAATGTGATTAATTCATATGAACCTCTGATTACAATGCTGACAATTACAGCAATCTGTAATCTTAAGACTTTTTTTGATACTGAAAATCTGGATGTAAAGCAACAAGGTGCTTACAGAAAAAAAAACATCAGCAACAACAGAACACCCATGTGAGGAACAAAGTATTAAGCACTATTTAATTTTTTGGATAATATTCAAAAAGATCATTTTCATTCTCAGAACTTAAAACACAGGTAATAATCTACATTTGTCGTCGTCCCACAATTGCCTCCATAAAATGATATACCGGTATAAACAATGTAGTCAGTGAAATGTGAAATCTATGTCACAGTGGCCTAAAATCATACATTTATCCAGACATACAGGAAAAGTCCGTTGGTAATGTTATACAAGTTTCAACTTCTCTGTTGATTTGGATTTCTACTGATTTCAGGTAAATTTTCAAACCAAAAAATAATTGAATATAATGGCTATTAACCCATATTTTTGGTGGTAATGCAATCTTCAATTTTAGAAATGAACTTTGTACGTGACAAATTATCTACATACATCAAAGAAAATAAACAAAAAACTAACAGTTCATGTGTAGCTTTAATCCAAGAAAGGTAAGCAGAAAAGTACAAGAAATTTGTTGTACATGTATAATTATTGAAACTGACTTCAATCAAAAGTCATTTTCTTAAAAATATAATTATAAAAAAACATTGTTTTTACCCTCTTTGCATCTATAAGCCTTAGTTACACATTATTTTTCCATTGTCTGATTATAGCTAGGAATTAATTCTTAAATTTACTGTACCTTCTGTATCAAACAATAAGATTCAAGGAATAAGAATGCAAACAACAATTTCATATAAAATTCTAGGATTTTTCCCCAAAGTTGTAATAATGGGTAGGGAACTCCCTATTTTAAAGCATTGCATTCTGAGTTGTGATTACTTTGTGTTTTATTATCTTAATGATAACTTGAACTTAATATGAAAATTAAAACATTTACGAGAATAATAACTAATGGGAGGCAACTCTATAAACATCCTTATTTGAGCAGAGGGAAAATCCAACATTTTTGTGTTGGGTAATGAAGCAACTTTAGAATCCACTAAATGTACCCTAAAACTATATGTTTTAAACAGAGACTGAAATACCCTTTCAAATGCCTGTAATAATACCTCTCTAAATTCTGCATATACTATTACTAGATTGGTCTAAAATTAGCCAATATTTGAAATTTTGGTAGGGGGCTGTATTTTGTCATTTTCTTCATGTTGCAGCTGAAATTTGATAAAGTCATCACAAATGAATGCCATATAGTTAAAAAGCTTGAAAAAAAATCTTTTATTTGATATATGGTTATAAATGATACAACAAACTGGTCAGCTACCATAGATAGCATAGGAAATAAACTGCAATGTATTACTATTACACTACAGATTTTTATACAGAGAGCCTATAAAAGTAAAAAAGATGAGATAAGTTTATCCAAACATTTGTTATTTGGAATGAGATGTCAATGATACATGTACATCAGTAAATTTATCAATACCATTACTCATACAAAATACCTATATAATATCATAAAACATAAACATGTGAACTATAAAACTCACCATCAACTAATTCTTGTTTCTTTATTCTTCTCTTCTGTTTAATTCTATGATCTGTTTTGTAGACTCTTGTCTTCTTCTTTTTAACTGAGCCTGGGCCTTAAAAAACAAATAAATTTCATGTTAAAATTTCCTACTATTCCAAAATCTAGTTCTCAAGTAGAAAATACAGGTATATATAAATACCTGTATGTATAATAACCATAACTAAAGGACCATCGAGTCAATATCTGTATCATTTACAAATAAAAATACAAAATAATCACATTGCTAGACATAAGGGTATGCCCCTTTCATTAATCATCATCAGGAACTGTTAGTATTATATGATCCCTGTCATCATTAACTAAAATTGTCCTTAACATAGTGGTGAACAAATTTCAAACAGCAGTGAAATCAATGTATTTAAGTTTTCATTCTTGTTTGCAATAAGTTATTCTTAAACAGAGTCAAAATATTTATGAAATTAGAAAGAAATGTTGAGTTAAAGCAGGTTACAAAGAGTTCTGTACCAGTATTAAATTAAAATTATATGCATGAGACTGTTTATAAAATAATTCAATTTTAATTTTTTTATTAAGTTTGGTGTTCCCCAAGGTTCAATACTGGGACCCCTATTATTTATTATGTATATAAATGAATTGCCATTACATATAAAAAAAATTGTAGAAAAATTGTAGAAATGATTTATATGCTGATGATTTAGCTATAAATTTTTCTAGTAAAGAAAATAGTGAATCACAACCTAAAGTGCAAGACGACCTAACAGAATTAGAAAAATGGTGCAATAACAATAAGATATTTGTTAATTGCAGTTAGACAAAATGTATTGTAATTGGAACTAGAAAAAAATTGTTACAAACTGTCAATCCAGTTTTAACAATAAATTCAGAAAATCACCTTTATATTTGACGATAGAATTAGAACATTTCAAAAAGTAAAAGTAATCCTTACAATTTAAGAAATATTGTAAATGTTAATCTATATGTCCAAAAATCAAAAACTGCTCTGTTTAAGAAGGCCTTAAGCTACACTTGGCCTCTTCTATGGAATAATCTACCAAGCTCAGTGCGTAAAACTACGAGATTTGGTATTTTAAAGCAAAATCTCAAGGTTTATTTGTCAACTAAACAATATGTTCCATAGAGAATAATACAAGGGATTTTTGTTATAAGCCATAGACACTTTTCTATTTGGCCCGGTAGTTCACAGAAGCTTGAAATCTTATCAATAAATGTCCGTAAATAGTAAAACAAAATGTCTGTATACTCACAGACATTTATTGTTAAGATTTCAAGCTCCTGTCTGTGAGTATACAGACATTTTGTTTTACTATTTACAGACATTTATTGATAAGATTTCAAGCTCCTGTGAGTAGTTTCAGAGAATTTTTTTTTTCTAAATCTGCCAATCAGAAACAAGAATTGCCCAAGACGGCCATGTTTATCACATGATCTTGACAAAATGAGGAAACCTCTCACAGATGCTTCACGTCAAGTTTCATTCCATTTGGGCAAACGGTTTCAGAGAAAAAGATTTCTTTATATCAGCACCGCCTCGGTGGTCTCGCCTCAAGTGCAGAAGGTTGCAAGTTCTATCTCCGGGCGGGTCAAAACAAAGACATTAAAATTGGTATTTTCTGCTTCTCCGCCCAAGCACGTGGCATCTAGGAGTAAGAGCAAAGATAGGCTCATCAGCTCGGAGTCAGTATAATGTGTCGGAATGGGGTATTATGTCTTCCCATGGACAGTTACCTCATAAGCTAGCACATTAAAAATCCGGCTCAGCGTGTCGGTCTAGTACAAATTTAATTCCATTTGGCACAGTGATTTCAGAGGAGAAGATCAAAATTTGGAAAGTTAACGGATGGACGACGGACGCCAAGTGATGACAAAAGCTCACATTGCTTTTGGCTAGGCTAAAAAGGGGTATCCGGATATTTTCCTCAGCCTCGGCTTAGACAAAGGATTTTAATTTTTTACTTTGATTTTTGATAGTTGTCCACAAAAATTATAGCAATTTATAGATGATACCTTTTGTACATTTATCAGTCTCTTCATCACTGTCAAATAACTCTAGACTCCTTTTTAAGATCGAAGAGCTCATATCATGTATTAAAGTGCTTGTTTTTATTTTACTTTTTTTTCACCTGTATGCTTTATATAAAAATGTCTTTTCTTTCAAACGTTTTTAAGATCTTTAAATTTAGAGAATAAAATTTTATTGATAAATTTTATGAATTACTATCAAATAACAACTACACTTACACCATTAAATTAATCTTAGGTGAAAATTTAAATGAATAATTCTGTGAAAATTTTGATTTTCTTGGTTTAGAGATTTTTTATCAACCATTTTGGGGAGGCAACTCTGCAAACACGCACGTTAATAGTGAAAGCTAAATTTTGTATGTTTAACCGCCAAGATACTTTACTATACTTTACTACTTCCATTGTACACTTCCTGAATGACGAGCTTTATATTTCAACACAAAAATCAATCTGAATATACTATTTCGTCAGTAGAATACAGTTTCACTGACAATAACTCTGTGTATGATTATGTATGAAGACTTGAAGTTGATATGTTTGTACTTTTCCTTGTTGAGAGGAGGGTTATAATTTAAGTTACATATACTTTTAAATAGTAGTTAATTTGTATGTATTGTGTCCTGCTGTTAGGTGAAATTTTGTGTTTGTCTAGTTGGTCATTTCACCCAAAATCTGTGTTTTCTTGCAAATAACGATGCATATGTCAGACAAACATTAAAATTCTGGACCAAAAGTCTCTTGCCTGTCTGGACCCGACGTCATGTGACAAATTGCCCAACCAGGGGTTTATCTGGGTATTTTGGGGAAAAGGACCCTGGCCACTTTTGGGAATTTTTTTTACGCGATTTATATAGAAATTGGGAAAACTATAAATATACCAGAAGTCAGTTTTAGTATGTATCATACTATAATTCATTAGAATTTACTACTACTAGGTTTCATTGTTGGTATTTCATTATTTGGTTTACAGATTTCAGTTTGAGTTTGGACTTTACAAGCTTGGTCCTCAGGTTGTATCAGTAGCGAATCGGTATTGGTTTGACTTTGATCATCATGTGAAATTAAATTGTCATTGGAAGAAACATCAACAACATCAGTAACATTTTCAATTGATTCAGTCTCAGATAACTCTTCCTCTGACTCATTACATGCAGTTGCGGCATCGTCAGTTACAGCTCTTGGTTTGAAAAAAGTTAAGATTTTACGGAATTTGTTGCCGTCGGTGTTTTTCAATTTCTTCACATAGTATTTACTATTGTGAGATGACATGTTTACAATAAGGAAAGAAGTTAAAAAATATTTTATTTTATTATCAAAATATCGGGCTTCTTAAAGCGCACATGTGATAAGGATTGCCCGCTTTTTTTACCTTTAAAGTGAAGAGCGTAGTTTTGGAATGGCTAAATTGCGGATTTCAATCCGGACTTTTCAAATATGAAATTTTGACTACGTTTGGGAATTTTTACACCTGAAATTGGGAAAAATATAGGGGTTTTGCCATTGGGAATGGGTCCGAATACCGGACTCTGTGGAATGCCAACACATGCACATGTAAATGTTTGCAGTTATCAGGACTAGAAAATCAGTATTCCAAGTTGCCCTAAATGGAAGTGCATTCCACTCTTCTGCCCTTAGAGTAAAAATGTCTCCGGCCATCTGTCCTACAAATAAAATACTTGGTGTTTTATTCTTTAAATTTAAAAAAGAAAAATCAACATTTCCGGTTGCATTTTAACAACCTAAAAGTTCCCAAATCAAATAATGTAGCAGTCATAAATTTTATAACCTTTCTTTTAGAACATATGTTATTGTCATTAATTGGTCTAGTTAGGGTTTAAAGCTTGGGTATCAAAACCTCTGTGCCGTTTGCTGTTACAGTAAAAATGCAGGGTTGCTCGCCTTTAATAAACTTTTTTTTTTAATTCAATTTTTTTATGACAGAAAATATAAAATTGATATTTACTTGTTGAGTAACCAGTAAAAAACAAATTTTAAAAGAAATTATGTTTCTTTTAATAGTTATTTTTATATCACTAACAAAATTGGTATCTAATGAAGTAATGTACCATGAACTTTTGTGTAGAAATTTTGGGAAAACTTTGATCATTATTAACCATACAATTGATTAAAAAAGTAATTTAAAGAGTATCCAGAGGGCTGCTAGCACCCAGACATCAGCTGTTTGCAGGCAGTACAAAGACATTCAGTTTGTTATACGAGATCCTTTTTATATGAAAAAAAAAATTAAGAATATTGAAACAAAAGCGCAAATTTCACTGTTTATTTGTACAGCATAAAATGGTCTGATATTTTCTAGTAAATTCATATTAGCTGGAAATCCCTGAAATAAAACCAAACACATGGTAATAATAATATAAGATGTGCAATGAGTACACTCTAAATTTACAATGCACACAATAAACATTAAAGTGCCCTTAAAAACAGTCTTAAATTGCACATTTTTTCGGTCACACAGAAATTGTTGGATCACCTGACGGAATGTCAGACAAACATAATTTGTATTTCTTAAGGACTGTTCTTGTAGTTTCACCAAATATTATATATATTTTCTCTCTATTTTAAACTTTTTATTTATTCAAGAAATTCTTAGACAAGTTGTATCATGCTGCGTTTAGCGAGGCCCTTTATTTCATGTGTTGTCACAAGATTTTGCATGGCAGTTGCCATGTTGTTGAAACTTTTGTGCTGTCAAAGAACTTCAGATCCCTCCCCTATCCGGTTGAACTCCCATCATTATTTGTCACCCATACACTAAAGAGCGAGCTTTGCTTGCTTATAAGGAGCATTCAAAAAGACTAACCCATGAACAAACACAAGAAACACTGATAACTAAAATATATGCTTAATTTATCACACTGTCTGTGGTTTAGATTTAGGGCTAAACTACTCAGGACAAACTGGAACTGGGTCAAAACCAATCAGGGCAAAACAACCTGAATGCAATCATTTAAAAATTTTCAAACAATACATAAAACATGTATAAACTAGCACCAGCAATTTATTTGCTGATAATGTATACAAATGTATTCCAAATACTTCATGACTTTATTGTAGGCAGTGTGATAGCTAATATATACATTTGCAAGGACAGAAGGGTAATCTATAAATATACTACTACATCCAAACTAACTTTCTGTTCTTATAATTTTCATCTTTCACTGCCCAGGTATTTTATTGTATTACATTCTGTTTTGTTAGATATCTAGAAGAATGTCTGAAGAAATCCCACATAGTCAGGCTGTTAACAATGCTGTAATCTCAGGTTCTCCTTTACATGGAAATCACAAGTTTCTGATTCCTAGTCCAATACCAACTCGACGAAACAGAACTTTCTCACAGTATGTATGGAAGTATACTTTTTTTTAAATGATCTCAAAAAAAAGGGTAAACAGCAGACATTTTCACTTGATGTCACAGTAATGGGTAACCTTGATAACATTACCGCTAAACCTGACTATAATGTATTAAATGTGTAAGATTGATAGTTATGTATAAAGAAATTGGTTTAAATATTAAAAAGACTACATAGTATTCCATATTTAATGTTTGAAAATAAAAAAAAATGAAAATATCTAAAGAATTCACTTTATAGTCTTTCATCTAAAAGCAGTGGCCCAAACACTAAACATACTTAATGGCTTGGGAAAGATACAAAACAATACACAGGGGTCGTGCTGGCATTCAAAAACTTGTCGCCAAAAAAAATCGCCAAAGCATCATTTTTGTCGCCAGTTTCAAAATTTGTTCGCCAAATCACCCTTCCCCTTTTGGAAGCATACATTTGTGTACTGCCATACATGATTGTTCTTTTATTCATTACTATTTGAAATAACATGATCTTAAAAGTATTTTTAATGAAAAAGTTTTAGGGAAAATTTCCAAAACATATTGTAAACATTTCCCCTAGATAAGAAGGTTTTGGTGTGTTTTATTGATCAATTCAATAAGGTATTCATCAGGGATCAAAAAAAAATTTTATATGAGCGATCTGTGGAGGCCAGCCATTTTTGTATGGGTGGAGTCCTAAAACCACAATCGTAAATCAAAAGTGGCATATCATGGGCATACATTTTCAAAATGATGTGCAGAGTGACAGGGTGTTCAATGCGATTCGGGAATGGAAAAAGTCTTTTTAGCATTCCAAACCCAGAAAAGAAATCGGAGTTATGTGAGAAATAGTTTCTCAATTTAAGGATTCCGGTTGCTGACTATGTGCACACGAAGAACAAGTAGTTTGCGAAGACCATTTCGGAGATTCGTGTTTTGAGGAGAATTTAATGGTAAATTTTAAATTTTCTTCATTGTTTATAAGTATTATTATTATTTTTTAATCTTAAAACTACCTGAAATTCGATATTTCTTTTGTGTTCTTAAATAATATAGTAATAAATTGAAAAAAGAATAGTTTTCCTTAGTTAATCTAGAAAAAAAAACTGTAGAGGGAGTCAGTTTCGTTGAATTTTATTCCATTTTTCTCAATAGTACATGTATTACAAAAATGTGTCAACTCTGTATACTCTGTGGGAGTAATTTTGAAAAAAAAATGCAGATGCTCTGTATATCGATCTAACCTCGAGGTTTCAGTTTGTTCTCCAAGACTTCTATACTGAAGCCAATATTTATTATAGTTTTTTTCCTACAAAAAAAGTGAGAATAAAGACTACAAGTTATACATAAAAGTGCATATTATAACAAGGTATAACCTTGTTGTATAACCTGCCAAACCAAACAATTTTTCACCTGTTGGCATGTTAATTATAAACAATTATTATCAGTTTAATTAGTTTATGGCTTCATTGAGGTGAGTGACAGGTATATCATTCATAAATCATGTTAAATCACCACATTTAAGTTGGCACAAAACAGTCCTTTTGTTTGCATATTAATTATAGATTTATAGTAAAATGAACTTTAACAGAATGATCAACATGAAATCCAAATAAAAATTTACAAACACCTATCAAAAGGAGTAATTGTTCAATTATCTGTAAAAACATTAGATCTAAACTGCTCTAAATATTTATATAATGACAGGAACTATGATACCAAATTGTGTATTCAGTTGATGTTCGTCCATTTTTGTCGAGCCTGCGACTTGTCGCAGAAAGCTTGACAAAGGGATAGTGATCCGTCGGCGGCGTTAACTAACTTCTTAAAAGCTTTATATTTTAGAATGTGGAAGACCTGGATGCTTTATGCTTTGTATGTAGATGCCTTATGTTATGAAGTTTCCGTCTGTCATATGTACATTGTCCTTGACCTCATTTTCATGGTTCAGTGACTACTTGAAAAAAAGGTCAAGATTTTTTGTAATGTTAGTTTCTCTTTAATTATGAGTAATAGGATAACTATATTTGGTATTTGCGTACCTTACAAGTTCCTCATCCCCGTCATACAGTTTTCAATTGACCTCGACCCCATTTCAAGGATCAATGAACAAGGTTAAGTTTTGGTGGTCAAGTCCATATCTCAGATACTATAAGCAATAGGTCTAGTATATTTGGTGTATGGAAGGATTGTAAGGTGTACATGTCCAACTGGCAGGTGTCATCTGACCTTGACCTCATTTTCATTGGGCAGTGGTTATAGTTAAGTTTTTGTGTTTTGGCCTGTTTTTCAAATACTGTATGCAATAGGTCTACTATATTTGGTGTATGGAAGGATTGTAAGGTGTACATGTCCAACTGGCAGGTGTCATCTGACCTTGACCTCATTTTCATGGTTCAGTGGTTATAGTTAAGTTTTTGTGTTTTGGCCTGTCTTTCGAACAATTAGTGGTATGAAGACCCTATTATAGTTGTCTTCAGCAGGCCTGGCAGCAGCTTTAGCGTTCATACAGGCATCAGCAGCATTGACATTATCTCATTATTTACAGCTTAAAATTTATAATGTATGTCTGATAGCATTTACTTTCATTAGAAATACACGACAGGCGAGACATTTTTGTGTGTCCACTCTTGTTACATCTATTATAGGGAGCCTTGGTGGCCGAGTGGTCTATGTAGTTCGTCATGATCACTAGCCTGTCAACACTGGGGTTGTGAGTTTGAATCTCACGTGTGGCGGGGTATGTTCAACTCCGATCTAAATTGACAAGGATTGCCAATTTTCCTACCGATGGTCGGTGGTTCTCTCTGGGTACTCAGGCTTCCTCCACCAATAAAACCTTGCCACCACAAAATAGCCAAATGTGCTGAAAACGGTGTAAAACCCCAGATAAACAGACAAACAAACATGTATTATATTGCCAAATCAAAATAAGAAAGGTCTAGGAATCATCAGTTAATTGCATAAATTTTGCATCTGAAATGGCCACATATAGCTTTTAGTTCAGCATGTGTTGGTCATATTCTTAAAATTTATTTTTCAAAATTACAGAATTATTAGGTCTCAGAAGTTTCTTGATTGATAAATGGTATTTATTTTGCAAAATCTGGTAAGCTGTTAATACTACAGATAAAGCGATTTTACATCTGAATTCTTTTATATTATATTTTTCATTTATTTTAGATCGGAACGAGCAAAAGAAGGCCCAACATTTAAAGGGAAAGTAGAAGAATTCTGTAGAAACAAAGGACATGGTTTTATTATACCAGAAGATGGAACAGGACACATATTTGTCCACATATCAGAGTAAGATAGTCAGTAGACTATAAAATGGACAAGCCCAGGGACTTCCATGACCTTTTAAAAAGTGTGGGTCGTCCACTTTTAAATTTTTTTGTGCCATGCTTCATTCTTAGCAACCGTGATTTTTGTTTCAATATCAGAGGTTTTTACTATTACGGAATTTCCGTAATTTTCCTGGATTTTAGATTCAAAATACGGATTACCGATTTACCTCCGGAAATTACGCTTTCCGGTTTTCTACCCCAATATTTTTTTATTCCCGCTCATGTGAATGCTTTGTACTTGCACTTGATTTTTCATTTGTGAAAAGCTTTTTAACGAGATTGATGATCAAAAATCAGATTGTTTCTAGACTTAAAACAATAGATCTGTTGATGGTGGGTCGCTATGGTAGTTTTCATGCTGAAATTTGAGATAACTGACGAAGGGCTCACATTACTGACAAAAATCATTAACATTACTGAATACACCTGAAAGGAGTACACACCTCTGCAATATGAAATGTTAAAAGGACACTAAAATTCTAATGTTTTTAAAGATTGTACCAAAATAACGAAAAGAGATCAATCAAATACAAGATAATCTGAATTATTCGTGCACTTATATTTTCCTTTAGATAATACACCTATACAATGTATTAGTATGAGAATGGGTAAGAAGTATTAACCTGTAAAGCCATCTAAAGATATTTGTAGATGATGGCAGGGGTTTATCTGGGTAATTTGGGAAAAAGGACTCTAGTAGATTATTGAGAAATTTCAATCAGCGTCTTCAGCAAATTGGGAAAATTTTCATGGTTGATAGATAATGTTTTAGGGCTTAGTAAAATGTAGCTTTAAATAATAAATGTGAAATTTTGGCAATAAAAGACAATTTCCTCCAGAAGGAAATAATTCGCAAAATTTGCACATGTAGCCATCATTGCATTCACTGAAATACAGCCATTTAAAAGTTTGTAACACCTGCCATCAAATAACCTCCCGTCAAAAAATGTTTTTGGAGTGTTCGTCCTCAATTACGTCAGGTGGCCCTTCATTATCACTCGGTTTAACCAAGAAGCCAGTGTTTCTTCGTTATAAGCGCAGAAATGCCGGAGATGTTGTGCCTAAGGTAACTTCTTTTTGAAGAGTTGCGTAAATATGTTTTTGGTTTGGACAAACACGAACAACATTTGGAAATCTATTGCCAATTGGAAATTTTTTACCTGAATTTGGGAAGAAAAACAAGTATTTCTCATTGGGAATGGGTCCGAATAACTGAGCCTACAAGATCCTAGATAAATCAATGGATGGAGCTCATACTGAGTAATATGGCAGGGAACAACCTATATTAAAATTATAATGTTTCCAAACAGGAATAGAGTCAGAAATTCTTAAATAGATCTGAACAATTATTACGTATAATTATCATGTTATAATTGTATCAATTATGGACAAAATGCCATGGTTGGGCCAAAAATAAAATAGTTTTGTTTGGTGTTGTCCGCCCGCCCCGAAAAATGGCCCGACCCTATTAAAACATTTTTTTTGTCTTCGTTTCTTGATTTTTTTAGCTCACCTGACCCGAAGGGTCATGTGAGCTATTGCCATCACTTGGCGTCCGTCGTCCGTTAACTTTTTCAAACGTTAACTCCTCTGACACCATAAGACCAATTGAAACCAAACTTCGTACAGTTGTTTATTGGTATATGTGCTACAAAACTATCGTTTGGATTTTTGATTCGTAAAAAAACATGGCCACCATGGCTAAAAATAGAACATAGGGGTAAATTGCAGTTTTTTGCAAATAACTCAAAAACCATAACAGATATCAAAATTCGGGCATAGGGTAAAAGTGTTCAGCACCTCAAGATCTACCTGCCCTGAAATTTTGAAGAAGATCCAACGACCCATGTAGGAGTTATTGCCCTTTTTCTGCATTTTTTCCAAATTTTGCACTTATTAAGCTCAATATCTTGGATACTATAAAGGAAATTTGAAAAATTTAAATTTCATATTGTTAGGCACACAAAGATCTACAAAATTTGTAACAGGATCGAAGTTGTAGGTTTGTTCCTTTAAGGAGTTATTCCCCTTAGATCGTCAAAATTGACCATTTTTGCAGTCTTTATTCATTGTAATAAAATCGTTAACTCCTCTTACACCATAAGTTTAATTGCAACCAAACTTAGTGTAGTTGTTTTTTTGGCATGAGTGCTACTAAACTATCGTTTGGATTTTTGATTTGTAAAAAAACATGGCTGCCATGGCTAAAAATAGAACATAGGGGTAAATTGCAGTTTTTTGCAAATAACTCAAAAATGGTGACAGATATCAAAATTCTGATGGGAAGCTAAAGTGTTCAACACCTCAAGATCTACCTGCTTTGAAATTTTGAAGAAGATGTAACCACCCATGTAGGAGTTATTGCCCTTTTTCTTGATTTTTTTTTGAAATTTGTACTTAAGTTGTATGATCATTCCTTCCATGACCTTTTAAAAAGTGTGGGTCGTCCACTTTTAAATTTTTTTGTGCCATGCTTCATTCTTAGCAACCGTGATTTTTGTTTCAATATCAGAGGTTTTTACTATTACGGAATTTCCGTAATTTTCCTGGATTTTAGATTCAAAATACGGATTACCGATTTACCTCCGGAAATTACGCTTTCCGGTTTTCTACCCCAATATTTTTTTATTCCCGCTCATGTGAATGCTTTGTACTTGCACTTGATTTTTCATTTGTGAAAAGCTTTTTAACGAGATTGATGATCAAAAATCAGATTGTTTCTAGACTTAAAACAATAGATCTGTTGATGGTGGGTCGCTATGGTAGTTTTCATGCTGAAATTTGAGATAACTGACGAAGGGCTCACATTACTGACAAAAATCATTAACATTACTGAATACACCTGAAAGGAGTACACACCTCTGCAATATGAAATGTTAAAAGGACACTAAAATTCTAATGTTTTTAAAGATTGTACCAAAATAACGAAAAGAGATCAATCAAATACAAGATAATCTGAATTATTCGTGCACTTATATTTTCCTTTAGATAATACACCTATACAATGTATTAGTATGAGAATGGGTAAGAAGTATTAACCTGTAAAGCCATCTAAAGATATTTGTAGATGATGGCAGGGGTTTATCTGGGTAATTTGGGAAAAAGGACTCTAGTAGATTATTGAGAAATTTCAATCAGCGTCTTCAGCAAATTGGGAAAATTTTCATGGTTGATAGATAATGTTTTAGGGCTTAGTAAAATGTAGCTTTAAATAATAAATGTGAAATTTTGGCAATAAAAGACAATTTCCTCCAGAAGGAAATAATTCGCAAAATTTGCACATGTAGCCATCATTGCATTCACTGAAATACAGCCATTTAAAAGTTTGTAACACCTGCCATCAAATAACCTCCCGTCAAAAAATGTTTTTGGAGTGTTCGTCCTCAATTACGTCAGGTGGCCCTTCATTATCACTCGGTTTAACCAAGAAGCCAGTGTTTCTTCGTTATAAGCGCAGAAATGCCGGAGATGTTGTGCCTAAGGTAACTTCTTTTTGAAGAGTTGCGTAAATATGTTTTTGGTTTGGACAAACACGAACAACATTTGGAAATCTATTGCCAATTGGAAATTTTTTACCTGAATTTGGGAAGAAAAACAAGTATTTCTCATTGGGAATGGGTCCGAATAACTGAGCCTACAAGATCCTAGATAAATCAATGGATGGAGCTCATACTGAGTAATATGGCAGGGAACAACCTATATTAAAATTATAATGTTTCCAAACAGGAATAGAGTCAGAAATTCTTAAATAGATCTGAACAATTATTACGTATAATTATCATGTTATAATTGTATCAATTATGGACAAAATGCCATGGTTGGGCCAAAAATAAAATAGTTTTGTTTGGTGTTGTCCGCCCGCCCCGAAAAATGGCCCGACCCTATTAAAACATTTTTTTTGTCTTCGTTTCTTGATTTTTTTAGCTCACCTGACCCGAAGGGTCATGTGAGCTATTGCCATCACTTGGCGTCCGTCGTCCGTTAACTTTTTCAAACGTTAACTCCTCTGACACCATAAGACCAATTGAAACCAAACTTCGTACAGTTGTTTATTGGTATATGTGCTACAAAACTATCGTTTGGATTTTTGATTCGTAAAAAAACATGGCCACCATGGCTAAAAATAGAACATAGGGGTAAATTGCAGTTTTTTGCAAATAACTCAAAAACCATAACAGATATCAAAATTCGGGCATAGGGTAAAAGTGTTCAGCACCTCAAGATCTACCTGCCCTGAAATTTTGAAGAAGATCCAACGACCCATGTAGGAGTTATTGCCCTTTTTCTGCATTTTTTCCAAATTTTGCACTTATTAAGCTCAATATCTTGGATACTATAAAGGAAATTTGAAAAATTTAAATTTCATATTGTTAGGCACACAAAGATCTACAAAATTTGTAACAGGATCGAAGTTGTAGGTTTGTTCCTTTAAGGAGTTATTCCCCTTAGATCGTCAAAATTGACCATTTTTGCAGTCTTTATTCATTGTAATAAAATCGTTAACTCCTCTTACACCATAAGTTTAATTGCAACCAAACTTAGTGTAGTTGTTCCTTGGCATGAGTGCTACTAAACTATCGTTTGGATTTTTGATTTGTAAAAAAACATGGCTGCCATGGCTAAAAATAGAACATAGGGGTAAATTGCAGTTTTTTGCAAATAACTCAAAAATGGTGACAGATATCAAAATTCTGATGGGAAGCTAAAGTGTTCAACACCTCAAGATCTACCTGCTTTGAAATTTTGAAGAAGATGTAACCACCCATGTAGGAGTTATTGCCCTTTTTCTTGATTTTTTTTTGAAATTTGTACTTAAGTTGTATGATCATTCCTTCCATGACCTTTTAAAAAGTGTGGGTCGTCCACTTTTAAATTTTTTTGTGCCATGCTTCATTCTTAGCAACCGTGATTTTTGTTTCAATATCAGAGGTTTTTACTATTACGGAATTTCCGTAATTTTCCTGGATTTTAGATTCAAAATACGGATTACCGATTTACCTCCGGAAATTACGCTTTCCGGTTTTCTACCCCAATATTTTTTTATTCCCGCTCATGTGAATGCTTTGTACTTGCACTTGATTTTTCATTTGTGAAAAGCTTTTTAACGAGATTGATGATCAAAAATCAGATTGTTTCTAGACTTAAAACAATAGATCTGTTGATGGTGGGTCGCTATGGTAGTTTTCATGCTGAAATTTGAGATAACTGACGAAGGGCTCACATTACTGACAAAAATCATTAACATTACTGAATACACCTGAAAGGAGTACACACCTCTGCAATATGAAATGTTAAAAGGACACTAAAATTCTAATGTTTTTAAAGATTGTACCAAAATAACGAAAAGAGATCAATCAAATACAAGATAATCTGAATTATTCGTGCACTTATATTTTCCTTTAGATAATACACCTATACAATGTATTAGTATGAGAATGGGTAAGAAGTATTAACCTGTAAAGCCATCTAAAGATATTTGTAGATGATGGCAGGGGTTTATCTGGGTAATTTGGGAAAAAGGACTCTAGTAGATTATTGAGAAATTTCAATCAGCGTCTTCAGCAAATTGGGAAAATTTTCATGGTTGATAGATAATGTTTTAGGGCTTAGTAAAATGTAGCTTTAAATAATAAATGTGAAATTTTGGCAATAAAAGACAATTTCCTCCAGAAGGAAATAATTCGCAAAATTTGCACATGTAGCCATCATTGCATTCACTGAAATACAGCCATTTAAAAGTTTGTAACACCTGCCATCAAATAACCTCCCGTCAAAAAATGTTTTTGGAGTGTTCGTCCTCAATTACGTCAGGTGGCCCTTCATTATCACTCGGTTTAACCAAGAAGCCAGTGTTTCTTCGTTATAAGCGCAGAAATGCCGGAGATGTTGTGCCTAAGGTAACTTCTTTTTGAAGAGTTGCGTAAATATGTTTTTGGTTTGGACAAACACGAACAACATTTGGAAATCTATTGCCAATTGGAAATTTTTTACCTGAATTTGGGAAGAAAAACAAGTATTTCTCATTGGGAATGGGTCCGAATAACTGAGCCTACAAGATCCTAGATAAATCAATGGATGGAGCTCATACTGAGTAATATGGCAGGGAACAACCTATATTAAAATTATAATGTTTCCAAACAGGAATAGAGTCAGAAATTCTTAAATAGATCTGAACAATTATTACGTATAATTACCATCACTAAGAATCATTTTTTCTTAGGTTGCTCGTCACAACTTTAACTTTAGGGGTAACAGGCTTAGTTTCTAAGATGTTACACATTATTCTAAGCTTGTGAGAATTATATTAGGCTGTTTCCTTTTAGTTTAAGGTGTTGCCCCTAATATTTGTGCGTGAGGATTATTCTAAGGGTGTTACTAGAAATATTAAGGATTGTGAGGATTATTTTTTACCCCCTGGGGTACTCCTGACCACTCAGCCATGCGGACATATGATTGGTCAGTTGTTTCTGATAAGACTGAATGCACGTGATTGGTCGGTTGTTTCATATCATTATTTATGGATAAGACTGAATATACATTCACTCTGGTCAATACACGTTTTGTTAAAATTAATTTACTCAATTATCAAAATCAATACTATTGTCTGCTGTCGATTTAAAAAATAATAATCATCAATGAAAAATGCGTAGTTAATAAATTTGTCACACATAGGTAAGTATTATAACAGAGTGTTTCCTATAGACTGAATACACGTGACCGACTTAATACCCATGTGGTCAATACACATCCGTTTTAAACGCAATCCTAAACCAATTTCGGTAAGATCAGTTTACTCAATAATCAGCATCAATATTGTTGAGGTCCGCTGTCAATTTTTAAAAATAATGATATATTGACTTTGTTGAAATTGGGCATCCGTTGTCAGGTGAAAGTTTGTTAATTGACTAAAACAAAACTTGGTTCATCTTGGTGGTCAGCAGATCGATATAATAAAACGGGTTAAAAATTAACGTTATGTTTTCCAAGTCCATCTGACTTTATCTACCGTTATCAATTTCATTCCAGTCTTTTTCATAATTATTAATTTCCTTTGATGTTAAGTGTTTTTTACGTTCGTATATCGGTGTCAGTGTAAATAAATGGGTCATCATGTAGAGAATAATTAACAATAATCTTGACCGCGCAATACATAGGTAAAGGTATTATCAACTTGACTGTTTATACCTGCAACAAGGTTGTCAAATTATGTAGCTGTGACAAATAACCCACAAAATTTTCGTGCAAAAACTGGCGGGAAAATATAAGACGTTCGTTAATTGACTGTGAATAAAAACAAAGTTCAACCTTGGTGGTCAGCTGATCGATATAATTAAATGGGTTAAATATTAACGTTATGTTTCCAAGTCCAATCTGTCTTTATCTATAGTTATTAATTTTATTCCAGCATTTTTTTTATAATTATTTATTTCCTTTGATGTCAAGTGTGTTTTACGTTCGTATATCGGTGTCAGTGTAAATAAACGGGTCATCATGTAGAGGATAATAAACAATAATCTTCTCCCACGCGCGGTACATTGTTAAAAGTAACAGGTCAAGGTATTATCAACTTGATTGTTTACCTGTAACAAGGACGTTGACCAAATTATGTAGCTGTGGAAAAAAACGCACAAAATTCTCGTGCAAAAACTGGCGGGAAAATATACAACAGTAATAAATACAATTGTAGTTTATTTTTGAAAAGTATGACATACGGATGTTCGGGAAAAATATTGACTTCAGCTTCAACTACATTTAGTATATACTCCTTAAAACTGTAAAGATTCACGTAGTTTTATTATATAATTATGGTAAACGAAATATTTGTCTTTGTCAAGAATGATGAGAATTTATTAACTAAATTTTACAAAATGGACAGTAGTGCATGTAAATATAAGTTCATTCGGATCCGAAAATGTTGAATAAAATATACCAATTATTATTTTTTTTTTTAAATATATGACTTCGTCATCCAAACCACCCCTTCAAGTCAAATGGTCTACCACAGGAATTTCTCGTGAGCAAGACTGATAAAATAATAATTGATATGCTTTGTCAACCTAATAATTGATAATTAGTACTTGTTGAAAATAGCCGAATAAACTTGTTCAGAGTTAAAGTAGATCGTTCCAGGATGGATGCAACTAAAATACTTACTTAGTTTGTGTAAAGGGTTAAATGATTATAAACATAAGGCGACATTTTCAAAAAAGGGACCTTTTAAATACCATACAGATATTTCAAATTGATGTCTTGTACCTAAAGATGTAATAATATACAGACTGCATTTGTACTATTTCCAATCCTCGTTCCCTCTCCTTTACCTTATGTTTTCTGCTACTTTATTCAGTATAAAATAGTGTACCTTTCTAAAATTAAAATACTACACATTTTGCATATTTTTCATATAATGAGAATTGATATTTAAAAATTCTCAGGTCACTGTTTATAAATTTTTATGTTTTTGAGAATGTATATTTTTATTTCTAAACTTCTACAATACTGATCATCTTGACGTCTAGCAGACAAAGGTAAAACATATACATGTATGACAAAACTTTGGTAAATGTATAAAAAACACAGGTGTCAAAAATTAATCTCCCCATTACCTTATAACAATTCAAGCGAATCTCCTTGTTATTTTAAAACGTAACTTGTTGACAAGTTCATTAACAGGTGGATAAATTAATGTACACATGTATCAAACATTTATGATCCAAAGGATATTGAGTTTTTCAACTAATTATCGGCATTTAAAAATCAAATTTTTTTTTTAGGACTATTACGCAATATATACTTTCCAGTTGTTTGTATGGTGTCTTCCTCCCATTCCCACTTTTTAAAAATTACTATTCTTTCTATTCTCACAATAGATGTTTTGATAAATAATTTGTAAAATTCACCTAAGATTTACCTGTTTTTTTTTTTTTTAAAGAAAACACATTTCTTACACTGTTTAAGTATATTATTAAAAAAAAATAAACACTGTTTAAGTATAATATTATTTAAAAAAAAATAAAATAATAATACACTGTTTATTTGTAATATATATTTTATCCCCATGAGAACTATAATTTCGAAATACAAACAGCTGGAAAATATGTTGTCAAAGCTACATTTTCTTTAATTGCGTAAAGTTTGTATTACTGTAAAAAAAAAAAATTTTTAAATACCGATAATTGGTTGAGGAACTGGATATCCTTTAGATCATAAATGTTTGATACATGTGTACATTAATTTATCCACCTGTGAATTTTATACTTTTGACAAGTTGTTGTTTTAAACCTAATAAAAAGGAGATTCGCTTGAATTGTTTTAAGGTAATGGGCAGATTAATTTTTGACACCCGTGTTTATTATACATTTACCAAAGTTTTGTTATACATGTATGGGTATACCTTCGTCTATCTGCCTGACGTCAAGCTGTTCAGAATTGCAGAAGTTCAGAAATAAAAATATACAAGACCATACAAATCTATAAAGTGGGATCCGAGAATTTCTAAGTATTAATTCTCATTATATAGAAAATATTCAAAATGTGTAGTAATCTAATTTTAGAAAGGAACTTATTCTATATTGAATAAAGTAGCAGAAAACATGAGGTAAAGGAGAGGGAAAGAGGATTGGAAATAGTACAAATGCAGTCTGTATATTATTACATCTTTGGGTACAAGACATCAATTTGAAATATCTGTATGGTATTAAAAAGGTCCGTTTTTTGAAAATGTCGTCTTATGTTTATAATCATGCAACCCTTCACACAAACTAAGAAAGTATTTTAGTTGCATCCATCCTGGAACGATCTACTTTGACTCTGAACAAGTTTATTCGGCTATTTTCAACAAGTACTTATTATCAATTATTAAGTTGACAAAGCATATCAATTATTATTTTATCAGTCTTGCTCACGAGAAATTCCTGTGGTAGACCATTTGACTTGAAGGGGTGGTTTGGATGACGAAGTCATATATTTAAAAAAATAATAATTGGTATATTTTATTCAACATTTTCGGATCCGAATGAACTTATATTTACATGCACAACTGTCCCATTTTGTAAAATTTTGTTAATAAATTCTCATCATTCTTGACAAAGACAAATATTCCGTTTACCATAATTATATAATAAAACTACGTGTATCTTTACATTTTTAAGGAGTATATACTAAATGTAGTTGAAGCTGAAGTCAATATTTTTCCCGAACATCCGTATGTCATATTTTTCAAAAATAAACTACAATTGTATTTATTACTGTTGTATATTTTCCCGCCAGTTTTTGCACGAGAATTTTGTGCGGTTTTTTCCACAGTTACATAATTTGGTCAACATCCTTGTTACAGGTATAAACAATCAAGTTGATAATACCTTGAGCTGTTACTTTTAACAATGTACCGCGTGTGGGAGAAGATTATTGTTTATTATCCTCTACATGATGACCCGTTTATTTACACTGACACCGATATACGAACGTAAAACACACTTGACATCAGAGGAAATAAATAATTATAAAAAAAATGCTGGAATAAAATTAATAAGTATAGATAAAGACAGATTGGACTTCGAAACATAACGTTAATATATATTTAACCCATTTAATTATATCGATCAGCTGACCACCAAGGTTGAACTTTGTTTTTATTCACAGTCAATTAACGAACGTCTTATATTTTCCCGCCAGTTTTTGCACGAGAATTTTGTGGGTTATTTGTCACAGCTACATAATTTGACATCCTTGTTGCAGGTATAAACAATCAACTTGACAATACCTTTACCTATGTATTGCGCGGTCAAGATTAATGTTAATTATTCTCTACATGATGACCCATTTATTTACACTGACACCGATATACGAACGTAAAAAACACTTGACATCAAAGGAAATTAATAATTATGAAAAAGACTGGAATGAAATTGATAACGGTAGATAAAGACAGATGGACTTGGAAAACATAACATTAATTTTTAACCCGTTTTATTATATCGATCTGCTGACCACCAAGATGAACCAAGTTTTGTTTTAGTCAATTAACAAACTTTCACCTGACAACGGATGCCCAATTTCAACAAAGTCAATATATCATTATTTTTAAAAATTGACAGCGGACCTCAACAATATTGATGCTGATTATTGAGTAAACTGATCTTACCGAAATTGGTTTAGGATTGCGTTTAAAACGGATGTGTATTGACCATATGGGTATTAAGTCGGTCACGTGTATGCAGTCTGTAGGAAACACTCTGTTATAATACTTACCTGTGTGTGACAAATTTATTAACTACGCATTTTTCATTTATGATTATTATTTTTTAAATCGACAGCAGACAATAGTATTGATTTTGATTATTGAGTAAATTAATTTTAACGACATGTGTATTGACCAGAGTGAATGTATATTCAGTCTTATCCATAAATAATAATATGAAACAACCGACCAATCACGTGCATTCAGTCTTATCAGAAACAACTGACCAATCATATGTCCGCATGGCTGAGTGGTCAGGAGTACCCCAGGGGGTAAGAAATAATCCTCACAATCCTTAATATTTCTAGTAACACCCTTAGAATAATCCTCATGCACAAATATTAGGGGCAACACCTTAAACTAAAAGGAAACAGCCTAATATAATTCTCACAAGCTTAGAATAATGTGTAACATCTTAGAAACTAAGCCTGTTACCCCTAAAGTTAAAGTTGTGACGAGCAACCTAAGAAAAAATGATTCTTAGTGCATGTTATAATTGTATCAATTATGGACAAAATGCCATGGTTGGGCCAAAAATAAAATAGTTTTGTTTGGTGTTGTCCGCCCGCCCCGAAAAATGGCCCGACCCTATTAAAACATTTTTTTTGTCTTCGTTTCTTGATTTTTTTAGCTCACCTGACCCGAAGGGTCATGTGAGCTATTGCCATCACTTGGCGTCCGTCGTCCGTTAACTTTTTCAAACGTTAACTCCTCTGACACCATAAGACCAATTGAAACCAAACTTCGTACAGTTGTTTATTGGTATATGTGCTACAAAACTATCGTTTGGATTTTTGATTCGTAAAAAAACATGGCCACCATGGCTAAAAATAGAACATAGGGGTAAATTGCAGTTTTTTGCAAATAACTCAAAAACCATAACAGATATCAAAATTCGGGCATAGGGTAAAAGTGTTCAGCACCTCAAGATCTACCTGCCCTGAAATTTTGAAGAAGATCCAACGACCCATGTAGGAGTTATTGCCCTTTTTCTGCATTTTTTCCAAATTTTGCACTTATTAAGCTCAATATCTTGGATACTATAAAGGAAATTTGAAAAATTTAAATTTCATATTGTTAGGCACACAAAGATCTACAAAATTTGTAACAGGATCGAAGTTGTAGGTTTGTTCCTTTAAGGAGTTATTCCCCTTAGATCGTCAAAATTGACCATTTTTGCAGTCTTTATTCATTGTAATAAAATCGTTAACTCCTCTTACACCATAAGTTTAATTGCAACCAAACTTAGTGTAGTTGTTCCTTGGCATGAGTGCTACTAAACTATCGTTTGGATTTTTGATTTGTAAAAAAACATGGCTGTCATGGCTAAAAATAGAACATAGGGGTAAATTGCAGTTTTTTGCAAATAACTCAAAAATGGTGACAGATATCAAAATTCTGATGGGAAGCTAAAGTGTTCAACACCTCAAGATCTACCTGCTTTGAAATTTTGAAGAAGATGTAACCACCCATGTAGGAGTTATTGCCCTTTTTCTTGATTTTTTTTTGAAATTTGTACTTAAGTTGTATGATCATTCCTTTTAGGAGATATTCCCCTTAGAACATCAAAATTGACCATTTTCACAGCATTTCCCTTAGTTTGCAAAATGTTTAAATGAGCCCTTTAGGAGTTAAGGTTTTGTCCCTTAAATGTCAAAATAACTGTTGATGCCTTATAGATGGCAAACTGTAGAAAATGAAAAAAAGCTTTTGATTGCGTGTAAATTTGTTTTTATGTTATTATTTCAAAAATCTTCTCCTCTGAAACTACTGAATGGATTTGGACAAAACTTAGCATGATTGTTCCTTAGGGTATCCTGCACAAAGTTTATGCTTCGATTTTTGATCCGTCGAAAAACATGGCCACTGTTACTAAAAATAGAACATAGGGGTCAAACAACAGTTTTTCGCAAATATCTCAAAAATCATCAGGTTACGGCAAATTCTGGCAGGTTGAAAGTGTTCAGCATGATGAGAGCTACCTGTGTGCTGATTTTCGTGAAAATCTGTCAACTGATGTTAGAGTTATTGCCCTTTTTGACATTTTTGGCTTTTTTTTATATTATTATTTCAAAAATCTTCTTCTCTGAAACTACTATTCGAAATCAAATGAAACTTGGTAAGATTGTTCCTTAGGGTATCCTGCAAAAAGTTAATGCTTGGATTTTGGATTGGTCGAAAAACATGTCCGCCCTTACTAAAAATAGAACATAGGAGTCAAAATGCTGTTTTTTGCTATTTTTTCCTGAATTATAGAAATAAAATGAAGATGAAAGCTACTTTGATGGCAAACATGGTATCCCGAGTTGAATGGTGATGATGAAAGTTTGTTTTGGACGGCCATTTTTAAAATGGCTGCCATTTTCCCGCCATTTTTAACCGGATTTTCGTAGGAAAATATCGGTTATTAATTTGGTGATGTATGGCGGGCGGGCGGCCGGGCGGACGGGCGGCTGCCAAACAGTGTCCGTGCAATAACTTATGAACTGTCCAACCAAAGCTTTTCAAATTTTAATATGTTGTTACTGATGACAAAATGGAGGTCAAGTTCAATATTGACGATTTTCACTTTCACCGTTCAAGAGTTGTGGTTCTTGAAAGATTGAAAAATGGCTTTTCCAGTGGTGTCCGTGTGATAACTTATGAACTGTTCAACCAAAGCTTTTCAAATTTTAATATGTTGTTACTGATGACAAAATGGAGGTCAAGTTCGATATTGACGATTTTCACTCTCACCGTTCAAGAGTTATGGTTCTTGAAAGATTGAAAAATGGCTTTTCCAGTGGTGTCTGTGTGATAACTTATGAACTGTTCAACCAAAGCTTTTCAAATTTTAATATGTTGTTACTGATGACAAAATGGAGGTCAAGTTTGATATTGACGATTTTCACTTTCACCGTTCAAGAGTTATGGTTCTTGAAAGATTGAAAAATGGCTTTTCCAGTGGTGTCCATGTGATAACTTATGAACTGTTCATCCAAAGCTTTTCAAATTTTAATATGTTGTTACTGATGACAAAATGGAGGTCAAGTTCGATATTGACGACTTTGACTTTCACCGTTCAGGAGTTATGGTTCTTGAAAGATTGAAAAATGGCTTTTCCAGTGGTGTCCGTGTGATAACTTATGAACTGTTCAACCAAAGCTTTTCAAATTTTAATATGTTGTTACTGATGACAAAATGGAGGTCAAGTTCGATATTGACGATTTTCACTTTCACCGTTCAAGAGTTATGGTTCTTGAAAGATTGAAAAATGGCTTTTCCAGTGGTGTCTGTGTGATAACTTATGAACTGTTCAACCAAAGCTTTTCAAATTTTAATATGTTGTTACTGATGACAAAATGGAGGTCAAGTTCGATATTGACGATTTTCACTTTCACCGTTCAAGAGTTATGGTTCTTGAAAGATTGAAAAATGGCTTTTCCAGTGGTGTCCATGTGATAACTTATGAACTGTTCATCCAAAGCTTTTCAAATTTTAATATGTTGTTACTGATGACGAAATGGAGGTCAAGTTCGATATTGACGATTTTGACTTTCACTGTTCAGGAGTTATGGTTCTTGAAAGATTGAAAAATGGCTTTTCCAGTGGTGTCCGTGTGATAACTTATGAACTGTTCAACCAAAGCTTTTCAAATTTTAATATGTTGTTACTGATGACAAAATGGAGGTCAAGTTCGATATTGACGATTTCCACTTTCACCGTTCCGATATTGACGATTTTCACTTTCACCGTTCAGGAGTTATGATTCTAAAAAATTGAAAAAAGGCAGTTCAAGTCATCGTTTCCATGCAAAGGTCATTTCTTGTTGTCAAGTTATTACTTTTCTTGTGGCATATTCGTGGCCCTTCATACAGCAGAAAATGAGATATTCAGCACAAGATTCTTTGGATTCATATAAAATAAGGTTATAATCTCATTGGCGTATTTCTTTCATTATTGACTTCATGATTTCTGCCTACCAACCCCTGCTTAACAAATGTGTGTGTACTTATATACTCTCAAAAATTCCAATATTTGTCACTTACTATAAATAGGAGGTCAAGATTGATTTTTGCCTTTCCATTTCTGAACCCTACAAAACCCTACAAAAATTCATTTATATTTCTTTACTTCATCCTGTTTGGGAATCCAGATTTGCAAACATCATTTCCATGCAGGAAAATCCGGTTTGCTGTCATTCGACAGCCTCTTGTTTACACTTGCTCGGATTTCAACAATATTTGGTTTTTAAAGTAAACATGGTATCCTTAGTGAATGGTGATGATGAGAATGTTGTATAACAATGATTAAACTTCATAATATGTGAGCTTTTAATTGCCATCACTTGGTGTCTGTCATCATCGTTGTTAACAAATTTTCAAACATCTTCTCCTCTGAAACTACTAGGGGGATTTGGATGAAACTTAGCATGATTGCTCCTGCAATATTTCCTTTTCAAGTACAATAGAAAGCCTTAACCCACAATTTTTACATAACTTCTTTCAAACATTTTAAAAATGAAGACAACATATAGACCAAAAGATTTATACTTGTATTTGAAGATGAATTAAAGCTTGTATTTTGTATTGTGAATCATCAGATTGACCATGACTGTATCTTAATCAAGCATAGGGAGAACTCATGCCCATTTCTTTCCAGAGGTTCTTGAAAGGCTTTTAAAGGTATTTTCAGCATTTTATGCGACCTTAAATACTCAGTTTAATTTACAAAAAAACATTAATATATTAATTTAGTTTATAGTCATTGTTTGCCAGGTGAGCGATTCAGGCTCTTGAGAGCTTCTTGTTTTTATTCTGGTAAAAAAATCCGGAAACAGCATTCCCCACATCGGTCTAAACTTATTTTGTTCATATCACCAGGGTGCTTTAAAATATCAGCTTTCCAATCAAGTGTTTTATTGACGTTTTCATAAAACCACACTGTGTGCTTCAAGGATCAAAAGCCCAGTGCTCCAGCTTGCCCTAAATGAAAGGGAATGGCACCCTTGATGCCCCTGACAGTGCCGTTCTGTCCTACAAATAAAACAGGCTGGTACTTTTTCATTAAATTGAAAAAAAATCAGCATTTCTGGTTGCATTTTAACTTGCTACAATGTTCCCAAAACAAATATTTCTGATAGTGTCATGAATTGGTCTACATAGGATTGAAAGCTTGGGTATCAAACAAACTGCACCATTTGTTGTTACAGATAAATTCAGGATTGCTCACCTTTGATAAACAATTTTTTTTCAATTCAATACTTTTCTTGGCAGAGGGCAACAAACATGGCCGTCATGGGCAATTCTTGTTTCTCATTGGTTGATTAAAAAATTGGCCAGTAATGGTGCTTAGATGGTCCTCTTTCAGAATTATGTCCGATGACCCGGATGATCAACCAGGATTGCCGCCACAGCCCAACTTAGTTCAACATTGCACCTTATGGGAAATTAATTTACCGGTAAAAATCTTCTTGTCTGAAACCACTGAGCCAATTGGAACAAAACTTGGCAGCAATGTTCCTTAGATGGTCTTCTGTCAGATGACCCAGAATGTCAACCAAGATGGCCGCCACAGCCGAATTTAGTTTAAAATAGGACCCTATGGGAAAATTCATTAAAAAATCTTCTTGTCTAAAATTGCTAAGCCAATTTGAACCAGACTCAGCAGAAATGGTCTTTGGGTGGTCCGCTTTCAGAAGTATGTCAGATGACAATGACTGTCAACCAAGAAGGGCTGCCACAGCCAAACTTAGTTTAACATAGGACCCTGTTGGAAAATTAATAAAAAATCTTCTTGTATGAAACCATTGAGGCGATTGGAACCAAACTTGGCAGAAATTGTCCTTTGATGGTTCTCTTTCAGAATTTGTCAGATGATCCGTACTGTCAACAAAGATGGCCACCACAGCCAAACTTAGTTTAACATAGGACCATATGTGAAAATTTGTTTAAAAAATCTTCTAGTCTGAAAGCACTTGGCCAATTGGAACGAGATTTGGCAGTTACGGTTATTAGATTGTCTTCTTTCAGAATTGTGTCCAATAATACAGATGTTTGTTTCTTAGGTGCTTTTATGGCTGTTGATTGGCAAATTGAATCCAGGTGAGCTATTCAGACTCCTGGGAGCCTTTAGTTTTTAGCTCACCTGACCCGAAGGGTCATGTGAGCTATTGCCATCACTTGGCGTCCGTCGTCCGTCCGTCGTCCGTCCGTCGTCCGTTAACTTTTTCAAATGTTAACTCCTCCAACACCATAAGTCCAACTGCAACCAAACTTGGTACAGTTATTAATTGGTATGGGTGCTACAAATCTGTTTTTTGGATTTTTGATTCGTATAAAAACATGGCCGTCATGGCTAAAAATAGAACATAGGGGTAAATCGTAGTTTTTTGCAAATAAGTCAGAAACGGTCACAGATATCAAAATTCTGGCATAGGGTAAAAGTGTTCAGCACCTCAAGATCTACCTGCCCTGAAATTTTGAAGAAGATCCAACGACCCATGTAGGAGTTATTGCCCTTTTTTTGACATTTTTGGCTTTTTTTTATGTTATTATTTAAAAAATCTTCTCCTCTGAAACTACTGAATGGATTTGGATAAAACTTAGCATGATTGTTCCTTAGGGTATCCTGCACAAAGTTTATGCTTCGATTTTTGATCCGTCGAAAAACATGGCCACTGTTGCTAAAAATAGAACGTAGGGGTCAAACAACAGTTTTTTTTATGTTATTATTTCAAAAATCTTCTTCTCTGAAACTGCTATTCAAAATCAAATGAAACTTGGTAAGATTGTTCCTTAGGGTATCCTGCAAAAAGTTTATGCTTCGATTTTTGATCCGTCGAAAAACATGGCCACTGTTACTAAAAATAGAACATAGGGGTCAAACAACAGTTCTTCGCAAATATCTCAAAAATCATTAGGTTACGGCAAATTCTGGCAAGTTGAAAGTGTTCAGCATGATGAGAGCTACCTGTGTGCTGATTTGCGTGAAAATCTGTCAACTGATGTTAGAGTTATTGCCCTTTTTTGACATTTTTTGGCTTTTTTTTATGTTATTATTTCAAAAATCTTCTCTGAAACTACTATTCGAAATCAAATGAAACTTGGTAAGATTGTTCCTTAGGGTATCCTGCAAAAAGTTAATGCTTGGATTTTTGATTAGTCGAAAAACATGTCCGCCCTTACTAAAAATAGAACATAGGGGTCAAAATGCTGTTTTTGCTTATTTTTTCCTGAATTATAGAAAGAAAATGAAGACGAAAGCTACTTTCAAGGTAAACATGGTATCCCAAGTTGAATGGTGATGATGAAAGTTTGTTTTGGACGGCCATTTTTAAAATGGCTGCCACTTTCCCGCCATTTTTTACACTTGCTCGGATTTCAACAATATTTCGTTTTTAAAGTAAACATGGTATCCTTAGTGAATGGTGATGATGAGATTTAGTTTATAGTGCATTGTTTGCCAGGTGAGCGATTCAGGCTCTTGAGAGCCTCTTGTTTCTGTGAATGAACAGATGTGACTTATCTAATTGTGTAGCATAGGGTTGTAATACATCTAAATAAACTGTTGGCATTGTTTTTATTTGTTCATTTTACACAGACACACATTAAAAAATCTTTGATACCCCTTTGCAATTAAATTAAATTTGTACCTGGATAGAAATATTATTCACCATTGCTTCATCATTGTTTCTGAATGTCTGATTAAAAATGCAACCAATCAAAATTGGAATTCATTAAGTCACATTCTCATGACATAACTCATCTACTGGTAATTGAAATTTCTTGACTGACAATTGAGACAATTTTCACATCCTATAAGTTGCTCACTTTGTCTTCAGTGAAGAGAAAATTGCCATTTGTAGTTGCTTCACTAATATATATAGCAAATTAATATAATAAAGCCTGATGTGACACCATTAAGAGTAAAGATGGGTTAAGTATATGTAAACATAAATTTTCCATAGGTTGCCTTTCATTTATAAATAAATTTGTCCTTTAGTTGATGACAGCAATACTGTACTTGATTCTTCAATAAAGAGATAAAACTAATATGATGGTAGGGAGTTTGGAATTAACCCTTGGATCATTGGATTATGATACTTTTTTATCTAAAATTTGCTGTTATTCCTCCTTTGACTTCCACAATCACCTTGTGGCAAGGCAGACACCCAAATGTTTACATAAATGGTACAGGTTTCCATTTTCAGTTTACCCCAACGTATGTTTAACATGGATTATATGAACCTTCGCATGTAACATTTGTTAAACAAATAATTTAATTTGTAATTTATTTAAAATTTGTTTGTTTTTAGTATTGAAGGTGAATATGTACCAAAGCCAGGTGATGATGTAACATTCAAGAAAATAAGAATACCTCCAAAATATGAAAAACAACAAGCTGTTCATGTCCAGATAACACACTTAGCACCAGGTGTCTCTCATGAAACATGGAGCTCTCCAAGTTCAAGTCCACAGCCTTCTCCTCGATCTTAGTTACTCAAGAACTTGTACATAAAACTGTAATTGAATGGATTGACAGTTTCTGTTATATGGACTACTGCATGAGTTACGCACAGAGAGGTTTAAATTATAATAATACAAGAAAAACTGTCTGAACTAAACAACTTTAAATATTTTGTTTGGATTAGACAGGTGTTCTGGCCACACAGGTTAATTTACTGTAAGAAAATTTATTGTACATTCTGAAATAAGATTTTTTGACAGGTTTCAGATGTACACAGGGTTTGGTTTAGGTAAAGTCTCACTGTATATATAATGGAGAATGTCTCTTTGTGAAGCAGCAGTTGTTAGTTAAAATTTTTGTATATTTTCTTAAAATGTGGTATCTCCTGCATTTTTGAATAATAATCGGGAATTGAAGATACCAATTTCTTTACTTTATACATATATATATATTATTAGAACATACATGTAGCAAAAATGTACAATTTTTACTGTTTGTTATATATTGGCTTTTCACAGTGGAATAAAAAAACTTCAGCAGACATGCATTAAAGTACAAGTATATAGTAGAGTCTGACTTAATCATTTTAGGCTTTTTTGGGGTTTTTTTTTGGGGAGGGGGGACCTAATTCTATTAATTCTATCCATTCCTTGATGATAAATATTTTACATTTGTTATCACCTGCAAATATTGGTATCAGACTAGAAAAATGAATCTTCAGCACTGATCATATTCATGAGATAATAATTATTATTTAAGCTTGGACTTCATATTCAGAGTGATAGTAGGCAGCTATACTACATTGTCATACTGCAATAGAGATATATCTTTAAGGATTGATCCTTTAACCAGTTATATATTGACATATTCTGATTTACAGAAAAATCCCAGCTTTAGATTGGATTATGAGACGTGTAGGTTAGCTTGTATTCCTGCCTTAGACAGGGTCACAGCATTTCAGAAGTCAGTTAATATGTCAATATATATATGTTTGAAATCTGAATGAAAAATAATAATACCGTCAATAGTTTTATTATTTGAAACTACAAAATTTTAGGGTAATCTAAAAAAAAACATATATACATGTACTGTGATGTTTTTCCTGTCACACACTGACCTAATAGAAGTTATTCTGATAATGATATTAACCAAGAAGTATAATTCAGGGATGATTTTATTCTGTTTCTTATCAGAATCTTTTTTATGCCCCACCCACGAATGTTGATGGGCATATAGAGTTACCCTTGTAATGTATGGGGTTAAGTTTTGAGTTAAGGTTCATTTCTTTGGAACTAAGCAGAGTGTATCAATGAAACTTCATCAGTGGATGTGCCCTGGGTAGTACTGAACGGTCATAAAATAATTGGGTCATTATGACCTACATTTAACACTTGATCGACCCTGGTTAAGTTTTGTGTTTATATTGATTTTAGGGTGGGGCATCCGTCTATTACAGACACAATTTCTAATTTGGATTATAGTACACCATTTCCACTTTTTTCTCTGTCTACAAAATCATCCTTAGGTATTGCAGTATGACAAATTTATTACATACAGTCAGTGGACATAAGTATTCATGAAAATTGATTGTGAAATGACTTCACAATATTTTTTTGAAAATTTGTGAATTTGTATGGAAACCTATGGGAAAAATGGGACGTCACGAATACTTATGTCCAATAACTGTACATGTACATGTAGGTTTCAGAAAAGTTGTAAAGGATTATATATTTATGTTCAGTACTTCTCGAGCCACCAGGAAATGTAAAATGCTCTCAGGTTATATGAGACTGTATAATCCGTCTGAAATCTATGGAACTAATTTCAGTATTTGTTGTGTAGGAAATGCACATTACTTACATTTTAGTTTAAAAATGTTAGATTTTAAAGACAAAGTATGGCAGTGTATTAGTTACAAATGCTTGGTTAGAACAGGTCATTTGCAGAATTGATAGCAAATATAGCCAGTAAAAAGTATTATTATCTTGATTTATCAGCATTTATGTTGAGATGAAAAATATTAAGCTTTGAATTATTACTGTACATTTTGAGGGGTAGAAGTGCTCAAAGTAAATCTTGTGTTAAATTTTATTTTACTTAAGTCTGAGATTATATAACTGAAGGTCTTATTTTCATACATTTTAGTTGTGTACATTGTATTTTCTTACTGCCATTTACTTTTATTAAGGTCACAAAATAAATGAGTGAATTACAGTAAAACTTGCTTACACCTTACAACAAATTTTTGGGTCTTGATGAACTGGTTCACTATTACTGTATTTCCCTGTATCGATATAACGAAGTTCATTGTAATATATAACGAATTGAATATAAAAGTGAACATTTTACTTCAAAATTTGATGTATTTATACTGCAACAATGTCTCTGCGTGTTTACTTCTTTGTATATAAATTGCGAAAACCATAATTACCACTATATGGGTTATTACAGGTAAAAAAAATTACCATAGGTGATAATAGATATTAGAAAACACCGATCAATATTTAGCAGACAGAAATTTTTGATTGCATTCTAAACATTAAAAATATAACATAAATCTTTATTTGTGTGTCTCAGAATACCACTCATTGTATCTGTAACTTTGATACAAGTGAATTCCTTATAACATTTTAATACGGATTTATTAAAGCACTGGTCAGGAAATTGAAAATAATTCGCTGAAACTTGTTACATCCATGTTTGCTTTATTCAAATTTTACTGTAATATATTCATAGGACTGAAAACCTCAAATTTCAAAGTTTCCAGAAATGAACTTTTTTGTTTTCCCTAGGGGAAAGACTGTTTTCTGTCAGCACAGTTCAGGGCCCAGTTGTTCAAAGGTTAATCACCTTTTTCAATTTCCATTATTTTGATTGTTAAGTAATACACATGTATTTCTGTACTGAATTTGGGGCCTCGGTGGCCGAGTGGTCTAGGTAGTTCGTCATGACTACTAATGATTACTAGCCTGGGGTTGTGAGTTCAAATCTCACATGTGGCGGGGTGTGTTCGACTCCAATCTTTATTGACAAGGATTGTCAATTTTCCTACCGAAGGTCGGTGGTTCTCTCCGGGTACTCCGGCTTTCTTCACCAATAAAAACTGGCTGCAGCGAAATGGCGAAATGTGCTGAAAACGGCGTTAAACCCCAACTAAACAAACAAATAAAACTGTACTGAATTTTGCATGGACACACAAAGTCATAGGATTAACCCATGAAAAAATTTTCAGTTCTCTGGCATAATCAAGGAAGTGAAAATTTGAAACTGAAAATTGTGGTTAACCTTTGAACAACTGGGCCCTGATGAGAAACTTTTAATAATGTTTTGTAAAAATTGCTTAGATGTGGTAAAGAAACTGGTTATGATAAAACATATTTCAGCAGTGAATCTGCGAAACATATGAACAGAAATGGCCTGTTAATGAGGGACTTACAAGAAGGATATAGAGAAAGACTAACCTGTAATCTTAACATTTCAAGTCTAAGTAATGCTGTGGTAATTATTTAATGTTTTTTAATTGGTACAAGACAAAAAGAATTGTACAAATATATACATAGAATAAAGACCTGTATTTATATTGCTGTATATGTAGCTGATATTAATTATAATAATCATGTAATTATTTGCTGTAAATAGAATCTTTTTATAAGACATCAGATATCTGAATTTGCATTTTTGAGGTTTTAAGTCAAATAAGTGATTGGTAGAGCCTTCATATGACATATAATACTAACACAATAATACATATTATGACATTGCATGCTTTTAGATTTATATAGAAACAGTGTGTTTCAAACTAGTCTGTATTTTGTTGTACAGTGACAATAAGCTAATTTGCATGGTAACTTATTTTAACAATTAGGGGATTTCCAATTAAGAAGATCCAAGTAATTGTATGAATTCATGCTCTCTATTGTACATGTACATATATGTATGATGATGATGCAAAATAAACAAATCTTCTTTTTATATCTACAGTAAAATCTCCTTTAAAGGGCACAAATATATAGCATATCACTGTCTATAGAGGGCACAGTGAAAAAGTCCCATCACAAACAAAGCATGTGAAATTAACCTATGTATAGAGGCCACCTGTTCAATAAAGGCACATTTTTTTTGGTCCCTTGAATGGCCTTTATAGACAGGTTTGACTATATTTGTTACCCATACTACTCATTGCCTTATAGATTGTGAAATCTTGAGATATTTCTGTCAACTTTTAAATCATTGTTTTTATATGCTTTTCAATGGAACAAAAAGGTTTTAAAGGAATAAAAATGATAAGATTCTGGTTATTGTTTCTAAGCAGTATACCATAAACCATATGGAATTGGGGAAAAAGTTGAATTGGAGAGAAAGTTCATAATCAAAAAGAAGAAAATGACATGTAATAAAACAATTATAGCACTTCACTATCATGCAATATCATGTTTTTTGGACCACTTAAAGCATTATTGACTTGCCTATACCACTATTATATTATTTTAAATTTTAATGTCTTAAGGAATTGAATTACAAGTAAATTTAATTTTTTTGTAACTGGCTTTCTTCAAGCTTATGTATTTCTTTTTGATGAAAAATAAATTGAAAAGCAGGAATTTTGATATAACCAATCCATGCAACATTATGAAATTTAGTAAGGTATACAAAGTTTGCCAGTAATTATGACCGCCATTCCATGGAACACTGGATACATTTGAAGTAATAATATTTTCCTGAAACAGTCACCAAAAACAAGTCTTCTTTGTTTACTACATAAGTTGAACGATTTCAGGTGGAATTTCAATGGCTTGTATGTCCAGAAAAACATCGGAAGTTTGACATCTTAGGACATTTAAAACTACTTATCATACATGGCCTAAATAAGTCTTAGTTTGTCGGATTTAAGTTTTAAGCTTAATTGAAAAAATTAGTATTGAACTTTATTATAAAGTGAAAAGAGATGCCTTTAAATGGAAATTTGGTCATTTTCATTGACATTCTACATATCTATTAATTATATCAGTTATTATAATTGTTAGTTAAGTGTACATATATTCTGTAGAAAATACTGTATGGTTTCTTGTTAGCTGTAATTAAACATATTATTGTATGAATTTTTCATTACTATAGGTCTTTGTTAAAAAATAAATTTTCACACATAACGAGTCATTATTGGTATAAAACCATCTATCTTCTTCAAATGTGTAAAAATCTTAATGTATAAAACTTAGAATGCAGAATTTAACATAGAACCCTATGGGAAATACATACAAACATCTTCTATAGAAATGCTGAATCTATTGAAACCACACATGGCATGAATGTATCTAATGAGGTAATGACCAAGTGTTGTTACGTTGATGCCAGTCCGTCATCTAAGATGGCGGGCCAGCAGGGGACTTGGTTTAACATAGGACTCTGGGGGAAATACCTACAAAAATCTAGAGAACGCTGAATGGATTGAAACCAAACATGACAAGAATGTTCCTTATGAGGTGCTGACCAAGTGTTGTTACATTGATGCCGATCTATCATCCAAGAAGGCCGTCATTGGAAATGGGAAACGCATACAAAAATCTTCTAGAGAACAACTGAATGAACATAACATGAATGTTCCTTATGACGTTATGACCAAGTGTTGTTACTTTGGTGCCGTTCTGTCGTCCATGATGGTCGTCATTGGACGACTTAGTTTAACATAGGGACCCTATGGAAATTACATTTTGTGTACATGTACAAACGGCTTCTTGAAAATTACTGAATGGATTGAACCAAACATGGCATGGGTGTTAGTCTCAAGGTCCATAAGTAATGAACAAATGGAAATATCAGGTGAGCTATACAGGCTCCTGGGAGGTTCTGGTTTGAAATTTAGACATTATTGTCCAGAGCCACAGAGGATATGGAAATGAATGGAGGGGGGGGGGGGGAGTTTTTAGAATATGCTGGGTTTCTGGATTTTGGTAAAAAAAAAAATTACCTGTATATTTTTTAACAAAACAGATGATTTCTGGATTTTGGGTTTTTGGCAACTTTTGTACTTTCATCCATGGAAATGATTTCTGGATTTTGGGTTTTTGGCAACTTTTGTACTTTTGTCCATGGAAATGCCGATGTCCATGCATCTGTCTGTTTATCTGTCTTCATCCAACATACTAAGCACTCTCATGTCTTGACAGATTTTATTTTATTTCGAAGGTTTGTATCAGCAATGTTTTGGATTAATTTTCTTATAAGAAGTGTCCATTGGAACAGTCAAAATATGTAAAATTGATTTTGTAAGTGCTCAAACATCTACATGTCTGAACAAAATTTTGGCTTGGTTGCATATAGCGCAAGTCTGGCTTACAGCATGGTGAATGTCAGATAGGCAGGTACTTTTTTTTTTGTAATCAACTCCTCCGTTAGCTTTTAACACAGGTCTTGGAAATTTATGGACGTAATGAAGATGTGCATGAAAGAGTATGATGGCATTTGAAGTTTTCCAGATTTCCCATGTCAAACTTGTTCATTTTTGTTTGGCGAAAATGTCCTATGGAAGGGGGGGGGGGGGGGTAACCTAGTTTGTGCAATCCTATATCTTGGAAAGTTTGCAGATTATTTATTGACATATTGAAGATATGCACTAAAGAGAATGATCTGTTTGAGGAATTTTTTGATAACATGTTCTGGTCTACTGTATGAATATTGAATGCAGTCCTTTGCAACGGACCTAATGAGTCTTTGATCCATTTTAATGAAATTTATGTTATTAGTTTATATCAGCAATGTCTTGGACGAGTGAAAAAATCAGCACCAGACGGTTATTTTTCTAGTCAATTATTGCCCTTGAAACAGAACACATATAGACAAAGCTGATTTTTGAACAGGTTATAAATTTAATTAAAATTTGTTGAGAAATGTAGACGTGAGAGTGCCAACACAGTCAATTTTCCATATCATTGCTGTTTCAAGAGGCATAACTGCAATAAAATTAATTGTCCGCTACATTTGAAACATTACTGATATGAAAATATTGACATTCCGGCTAAGATTTTACAAATTTGAGAGCCAGTATAAAGTATGAGTATTTCAATTTCTTACTTCATCAATTAACAGTAATTACCTTAATACTAAACATGCATTCCAGTTTTTAACTGCTCTTTCTAAATAAACCGATTTTTTTAAATGTGTAAACCCTAACTTCATATCACAACTTCCTACAGGCTAGAGTTACAGGCCTTTGTTTTTCCTTAGTGGCAATTGGAATGCCTTCTTTTGTTTCAAATCTGTTGAAAGATGTGGATGTGAGAGCACTAACAAAGTATCAGTCCCCAACTATTTTGGGCAGATTTTGGAGATCTCTCACATGCTCAAATATTATATTTCTCAATCTCGGTTGAGACAAATATTTGAGCCCTCTGGTGTAGGATAAATAGTACCTTTCACCCCTATGAGGATGCGACAGGGCTATCTCACACCCGAGAGCTCAAATATTTGGTTGAGAAATAGAAATATTTGAGCCAAAGGGTGTGAGAAAGTCAAATCTGCCCGAAATAGTGGTAATTTGATACATTTTCTCACATTTAAAAAAGTTTTCTTTCATTAGATAAAGGAATGAAGTCACTGTCTCAAATTTGAGGAAAATATTATATTTCACCCCTATGGTGGCGCAAATATTTCTTGTATCAACGGAGGTTCTGCCGAGATCGAGAAATCGAAATATTTGAGCCCTCAGGTGTGAGATATCCACGTCTCGCCCTCAGAGGTGTGAAAGATACTATTTATCTACAACATATAACAACAAAACCTAATGCACATACAATTTGATAAACAAAGTACAAATGTAATTTCAGACACTGAAGTCCCATACAACAAAGAGAGCGACAATAATCTCTGACATACAACATGTGATAGCACAAAAAAGAAAACAAATGGTGGTATTTGACCCGGAGCCAAACTTTTTGCTCGAATAGCGAATCTCTTAAACTTTTTCCATTTACAAACTTGAGTGATTTACACGACGAAGACAATCTGGCGACCCTGTATATATTAATAATTCTTCTTTTTCTTTTTCTTCTTCTTCTTATAAATCTTACATATCCCCTTACTATCTGGAGAATCACTAATATTCAGTTTTATAACGGTAAAAGGTTTGCACTGTCAAGTAGTATCTATTTAACAGAAACAATTCTTCCACGGCAATGATATGTTATATTTTTATACTGCAATAAAATATTTACTTTACAAAAAATTTTAGTGGCAGGATTTTAGAGAAACGGAGAACAATCGAAAATTTCGTCATAATGCTGTCATAGAAACTAGGAAACCTTAACGTTATCCCAACGAAAAATGGCACACCCGAACGATATTCACGATGTTCTGTTTAGCAAAGCCAGGGTGGTATTGAACAACAACGTTAAGCGGCTTTGGTTTAAGATAAACCCATACCTGGAAAAGAAAGATACACGTAAAGGATTAAAGCACCCCGAGCAACTGAGTAAATTTGTAAAGTTACTACAATCGAGTGTTGTTTGTGAGCGGTATTTCTCAGACCAGACAACAACTTATCAAGAAGTTAACATTGGTAAGTTTAAGAAATTTGACAAAAACATGGAAAACCAATGTTTAATAAATTCTCTGATACCAATTTTGATTCACACGATGTGCATAATTCATCGATTTACGACTCATCAGTTGTGCTAATACAAGGTCTAAAATATTGAAACCAACAATCCAAAACCCGAAGAACAAATTTAAAAAAAATGAATAAATAAATTTAAATAAAAATTTAATCAAACTAAGTAAATAGATTAAAACTTTAATTTATTACATGTCAAATGATTTTCCCGAAGCAAAATGTCCGACCAAGAGATATCCACATATATTATGTATTTCTAACAAAATCTAGGGAGGCATTATTTGGTCCAAAAAGTAAGAAACAAATGCTTAGCACAAAGTATCATATCAGATTATTGTGTAATAAATAATATATAAACAATAGATCACTAATAAAATAAAAAGCTACTTTTGGGGGGATTATGTGCACAAATCAAACTCATGTTATCACCTTCCACACACAGTCACTGAGCTTTAAAGCCTAAACAATATGAATCAAATCCTCAAGTGTCACTGTCAAATTAAGTTCGGTACTAAAGACTGTTGTAATTTAGTTTATAAGATCGTAGATCAAGATTCATATGTTAAATTGAAAAAAGAAACTAGCAAGAAGTATTCTAATTTCCCTCGTCTGATACTTCTGGCCCAATATGATCCAGGTTTCTTAGAATGGGTTACATTGGAATGTTTATGGTGGCCCAAACCTGTATATATAATATACAAACCTTCACTCAAATAGAAAGTTTCACAAAAATATAGACCAAATATAACAATCAAAAGGAATGTTTCTTAAATTCATCTGGAGGTGATAAATATTTTTATGCATTTATGGTGACAATGATAGTGAGATTTGCATAAAGGTTGCTGGTGAAAGATGCAGACTCCTATTTGATGGGTTGTAAATGTACATGAAGAAAGAAAAGCATTGTTTCTGTAACCCCTCTCTGCCTGAATTATACAGTTTTTCTGTATTCTTTATCAATATCGACGTTCTCTCGAAGTGTTTTATTTTATTGATTTCAAACCAGTTGATTCATCAGATTTTTGAAAATTATGTTTGTTAATAAAGGGACAGGTAAATATAATCTGCTGATAAGTCTTTACTTAAATCAATTAAGATATGTCAAAGATAGGAATGATTGCTTTTCATTTTCTTTTCATCTTAATCGCACCCCCGTGCATGTCAATTTCTGTTTGAATACATATTTGCATGTTGCTTAGACTTAAAGACGTGTTACTTGGCCTGAATAACTTTTATTGTCATATTTTAATGGGAAGATGTTACATCTATAGGAATTCATTTACGTTGTAATGGAAAAAGAATTCGTTGCTCGTTCAAAACAAAGTAAAAATTTATTTACCCCAGGAATGAGAAGACTGGAAGTAAATTCTGTTTACAGTAAGTAAAAGTCGCCAGCACAAATTACTTAAATGCATTAATTTCTTTAAAATTATATAGTTGTGTGTCCTTTAATTAGCATAATAAGTTAAAAAATTAAAAATAATTCCGGTTTTAGATTAAATAACAAATAATCTTCACGGTACGGGTGTTATGTTTATAGACTTGTCCAAGTATTTCTTAGATGGCCATGATCATAAGTAATACGAATAACAAAGCGAGCATCTTTACAATGTTGAAAAAATACGCCCGTCTGCCAAAAATGTTTTTAAAACTAGAGGCTCAGAGGGCTGAGCCTGTATCTCTCACCTGGCTTGAAAGTCGTTTTTTTTTTAAATCAACCAATCAGACACAAAAATTGGCCAAGCGATTCAGATTCAGAGGAGAAGATTTTTGAAAACGCAGCCAATCAGAAACAACAATTGCCCATAATGGTCATGTTTGTCGTCCGATCGGGACAAAATGGTCAAACTTTATAATTTAATGGTTTTTAAAATTCCATTCGGCCAAATGGTTTCAGAGGATCAAAATGTGAAAAGTTAACGGACGGACGGACGACGGACGCCAAATCATGACAAAAAAACTTAATAAGAGTCTAGGAATTAATGTTGTAGTCTTCGGGAAAAGTCAGCTTGATGTTTCTGGTAACAGGTTCTTGCATCTCTAAACTAATTTTCAATCTCTTTTATAGCCAATATTTGTACGAAACATATTTTTCAGCCATGTTTATGTTTATTTAAATTGTGTGATACACCCACTTTATGCAGGAACTATTTCATTGAATCACATTCCCAAAATTTTGAAATTACTCAATATATAGTAAAAAAGTATCATAAATCATTAATTAAATTATTTGATGATTCTGTGTATTTTCTCTGAGTAAATGAAACACAACAACTTTACCTCAACAAAATGTCACAAATACTTTGTTATGCATTTTCGTTTGTATATAATATGTGATCGTTTGACTTTTTTTATTATTTTTTTTTGCCTTTCATATAAGGCCTTTGTACATTTGGGTATTTTATGAACCACTGTCATCATCACCTTCGTATCACGGTTTTTGAGTAATTGAGTATTCAGAGAGAAGCAAAGTTTGTATTTTAACTGTAATTTTTAATAAATATTTATTGAACTGTTTTTCATAATCATGTGTGCACTGTTGTTATATTGCTCCTTAGAGGGCCCGTTAAATGAATAAATAAAAATTACGTTACGTGATTATAAATGTTAGTGTACGTATATTATGTCCGTACACTGGATATTGAAAAATGGTATATCCGTACACTGGATATTGAAAAATGGTATGTCCGTACACTGGATATTGATAAACACTTTGTCCATACACTGGATATTGAACAATAGTGGATACATTTCTCCATACAAAGTACTTATTGTCACGAATAATATTTCCACATTGTGTTTACTACGAATTATAGATTGTTTTCTCTTTAATTTGAAATTAAACAAAGAAAAGCGAATTGGATTGAGCAGGAGACACAGTTGCAAGTTATATAACAGACAGTCTTAGTGATAACAATATTTAAAATTATAATGTGAGGAAAAAAATCTGCAAAAATAAATCTTACAGGATATGTCGCACTATGGTCAGTATTATCAATATGTTCATCTGATATCACAGCAAGATTGTACTTTTAAAAAAGTATTTAATAAATGTAGAAGCTATGATTTAAAATGTAGTCTATTATGACACAAGATAATTATTTATGATTTATTTTTTGGAAATTAAGTTCATCCTGTTTTGTTTTCTCTATTTAGATGACTTTTGGGATTTTTTGTACTCGGACAAATGGTCTGATGGATGCTCTATCCGTGTATTGGAAGGCCAGTTACTGGATTATCTGATCACAGCCTTGTATGTCTTGGAAAAGACAAAAATCATTGGTGTTCATACCACGTTTGCTTTCGCAAAGAACAGGAGAGAAAGGCGAGGTTGTTACAAGCCCTCTAATGACCAAAAGGTTTGTGTCTAGCTATGTCATACCTGCCTAAAGAAAACTTTATGCTCCACGGTTTAAAAATCAACGAAAAAAACCTTTTCTTAAATTACAAAACGTCTTGTAAACTTCTTTTATATGAGGAGTATTTATTTTATTTCACATGAATTTTGTTTCCCCTGTTAAGTGCTGCCCTTTGATCAGAAAATGGAGTTATGTATGTATGTGTGTATGTATGTATACTGAATGTAATTAAGACATACAAAAAAGAAACGAAAATTGACACATCACTTGAAGAGTATGTTCACACACGAATTCTTATGCTTGATCTGTTTCATTGCTATTTTGATTCGTAAATCGAGGAAATGTGCATATTTTGTGCCTCAAATTTGGTATTATAGATTTATTTTTTAAAGGGTTGTCAAACGATAGAAGAAACATTGTTACTGGAGTTCACATATTATGGGAAGAGAGAGGATAAAATGGAAAAAATGAGAAAAGAGACTTCCACCACTACAGCTTACCCAGAAACTACAACAGAATCAACATTCCAAGCTATAACAGAGGGAGATGAAGACACACCTGCTACGTCAATTTTAGGTGAGATCTGTCTTTCAGTGCAGAAGTTTCAAAGATGTTATTTTTTCATTGTCCTTTAAATTTAAAATGCATTGAAAGTAACTTGCACGACCAACATTATTTTATGATCGACTCGATCAGACTTTGTTACAGGTGTCGTTTATCATCTATGATTCGTTAACCGATTTGCACTATGAATAACATGAAAGGTTATCGGAAAGCATCAAAGGGATATTTCAAGCAGTAACTGTTTACACATCCAAAACACCTTGCTTCACCTAAGGTTTTAAGAAATCAGACTAGAGATTACTTTTCTCGCATAGCTGCTTAAATACTAGTATTGATATATTGTTCTTTCTATATCCACCATTGTCTTGTTTTTCATTTGGGATGCGACGTGTGAACCCTTTTCTCAATGTAAAATGTGTAGTATTGATTGATTTAAATATTCCAAAAATTCTCTTGCTCTTTGCTGCTCATCGCTACTCGGGACCTTACTCGCGTGCTCATTTCACTCCTGCTGCTTGTTGCTGTTCGTCATCGCTGCTCTTCTCTTGCTCTTTGCTGCTCATCGCTTCTCAGGACCTTACTCGCGTGCTCATTTCGCTCCTGCTGCTTGTTGATGTTCGTCATCGCTGCTATTCTCTTGCTCTTTGCTGCTCATCGCTACTCAGCTATTGATATATGTAGATAAGTTAATATGATTGACTATACATTTTTGGCTCACCTGATCCGTAAGACGTAAGTAGTATATGGGGACAGTTCAGTTAGCATTTGAGGTGGTGGAAGAGGTGGAGGATCATGAGGAGGATCCACCGGAAGTGACGTCAACCGGAAATGACGTCACCGGAACCGGAAATAACGTGACCGGAACCGGAAGTACCCGGAAGTGATTTGCACGCAAGCGCAACCGTAAGTAGGAATTTTCGCGCCATTTTCCCATGATTTGTTTACGGAAGTGACGCAAGTCACATGCCAAGACCCGGACGTGTTGTCTGGGCATGCGTAGGTGGAACCGGAAGTACCGGAAGTGATTTGCGCGCATGCGCAACCGGAAGTGATGGATTTTGGCGCTTATCTTCTCTTGCTCTTTGCTGTTCATCTCTATTCAGGACCTTACTCGCGTGCTCATTTCGCTCCTGCTGTTTGTTGCTATTCGTCATCGCTGCTCCTCTCTTGCTCTGCTGCTCATCGCTACTCAGGACCTTACTCGCGTGCTCATTTCGCTCCTGCTGCTTGTTGATGTTCGTCATCGCTGCTATTCTCTTGTTCTTTGCTGATCATCGCTACTCAGGACCTTACTCGCGTGCTCATTTCGCTCCTGCTGCTTGTTGCTGTTCGTCATCGCTGCTCTTCTCTTGCTCTTTGCTGCTCATCGCTACTCGGGAGCTTACTCGCGTGCTCATTTTGCTCCTGCTGCTTGTTGATGTTCGTCTTTGCTGCTATTCTCTTGCTCTTTGCTGCTCATCGCTACTCGGGACCTTACTCGCGTGCTCATTTCACTCCTGCTGCTTGTTGCTGTTCGTCATCGCTGCTCTTCTCTTGCTCTTTGCTGCTCATCGCTTCTCAGGACCTTACTCGCGTGCTCATTTCGCTCCTGCTGCTTGTTGATGTTCGTCATCGCTGCTATTCTCTTGCTCTTTGCTGCTCATCGCTACTCAGGATCTTACTCACGTGCTCATTTCAGTTTTGGGGCTACTGCTGCTAGTGGTGGTCGATTGTCATTATTCAAAGATTGGATCTGTGCGAGAGCACCCTTTACATTCAGGTCATTTGAAAGGCCACTCTGCATTTATCCAGGCTTGTGACTTGCTATCATAAGATAGGCTGCATTAATCCTCCTCAATTTTTTAAGGCCACTCTGCATTTGTCCAGGCTTGTGACTGGCTATATATATGTTTAAACATATATAGGCTGCATTACCCTCCTTCCCTTTTTTTTAATTTTTTTTTTTAATTTTTATTTTTTTTTTATATATATATTTTTTTTCTGTTTTTTTTTTTGTAATATGTTCCAATTCCTCCGGCACATAGAGTCACTGCTGTCTTCAGGTGGTGGTGGGTCGTAGTCGTTCAATACACGGTTAAGCAGATATTTTCGTTTTTCTACGGCATATTCCCATGATTCTTTTGATTCGTAGTCTTCCTCTTCTCTCAGGCGTTTAGCCGTTTTCTTGATCTTTCTATGTACGGGGTCTTTATTCATGTCTTGATGCCAGGACAGCAGTCCGAGGTAATTCTTTCGTATTTTGTCTCTGTATGTGTCAAACATGTCTCTATATGCTGCCAAGCGTGCCTCGTTTTCTTCCATTCCGGCTTCGACTAGTTCGTTTACTTTCTGTGAGTATTCCGATTGATGTACTTGAAATTTTCTATTCAAAATGACTTCCCATGGGGACTGTTCGCATTGCTTTTCGGAGTCTTCGTTGGATTCATGGTCACTGCTTTGTTCCCATTCAAGGATTAGAGTTAGGGTTGGGGTTAAGACTCGAGTTAGGGTTATGGTTAGGACTGAAATCCGTAAACGTTCGTTTCCGTCCGGAAAGACTCTGATATTTTCATTTCATTAGGGTGCTCTCTTTCAGGTCCGCGTTACTTGGGCGCAACCATCTTTGATATCCATCGTAACATCAACGAGACCGAGAACATTCGTTCCCGTCAGGAAAGACTCTAAAATTTCTGTTTCATAAGGGTGCTCTCTTTCAGGTCCGCGTTACATGGCCGCAGCCATCTTTGATGTTCATCGTAACATCATCGAGACCAAGAGGTGATTTATAACGAAATAGTGAGAATCCCACCTTCTCCTCGGCACACAAGCAGCAGCAGCAGCAAAAAAAAACCGAGAGCGTGGTGCTAAACAGCGATGAGCAGGACAGAACAGTACAGAAAAAGGAAAGAGCAGCGATGAGCAGCAAACTACAATGACGAGCAGCGAACTGTGTAGTCTGAATGAATAGACAAAAGCAATCTTCGTCACTATGACACCAATGGAAAGCTTTTAACGTAAATATATTCAGAGGTTTTGTTTAATTTCGTCAGTTGTTTGAAGACCGTCAAACAACACACACGTATCAATGGAGTCGAAAACGCCTCTCGGTTTATTGGTTCCTGCTAGATACTTAATACCTGTGGATCTTTCAAAGACCAAAGCAAAATCCGGAAATGAAAAGGAAAATACTTCCAACCAAAGTGGAGAGAACCAAACGGCTGGACAACACAAGTGGAGGACCCAGCAAAGTGGATCCAAACAAGAAATGTACAAAGTGTCAAATGAACAAGAGCTTTGCGGAATGTTACAAAAACATGAATGTCTGCAAGGGGTGTAGAAGGATTGACGAGTGGACAAGACTTAATAGAGACCTCATCAGAAAAGTGAAATCTGAACTGCAACAATCTCGAAACGAATACTTTGCCAAACGTTTGTGTATGAATCAACAAGCCGTTGAGGAACCTGTAGCTAATATAAGCACTTGCAGGACGACCGGAGCTCATTCTACTATTGAATCCCAGGAAAGAAAGACGTCTTAAATGTATACCTGTGACATATGTGGATACCAGTCCAAGCGAAACTTCAACATAGAGCGACACAAAAAGAATGCACACGGTATGGAAGAGGATTCAACAGACTATAGTGATTCAGTCTCAGACACAACCATAGAAGCCGATAACGAGGAATCGGAACAAAGCAGTGACAATGAATCCAACGAAGACTCCGAAAAGCAATGCGAACAGTCCCCATTTGAAGTCATTTTGAATAGAAAATTTCAAGTACATCAATTGGAATACTCACAGAAAGTAAACGAACTAGTTGAAGCCGGAATGGAAGAAAACGAGGCACGCTTGGCAGCATATAGAGACATGTTTGCCACATACAGAGACAAAATACGAAAGCATTACCTCGGACTGCTGTCCTGGCATCAAGACATGAATAAAGACCCCGTACATAGAAAGATCAAAAAACGGCTAAACGCCTGAGAGAAGAGGAAGACTACGAATCAAAAGAATCATGGGAATATGCCGTAGAAAAACGAAAATATCTGCTTAACCGTGTATTGAACGACTACGACCGACCACCACCTGAAGACAGCAATGACTCTATGTGACGGAGGAATTGGAACATATTACAAAAAAAAACAGGAAAAAAATATATAAAAAAAAAATTTAAAAATTTAAAAAAAAATTTTAAAAAAAGGGAAGGAGGGTAATGCAGCCTATATATGATTAAACATATATATAGCCAGTCACAAGCCTGGACAATTGCAGAGTGGCCTTAAAAAATTGAGGATTAATGCAGCCTATCTTATGATAGCCAGTCACAAGCCTGGATAAATGCAGAGTGGCCTTTCAAATGACCTGAATGTAAGGGTGCTCTCGCACAGATCCAATCTTTGAATAACGACAATCGACCACCACTAGCAGCAGTAGCCCCAAAACTGAAATGAGCACGCGAGTAAGGTCCTGAGTAGCGATGAGCAGCAAAAAGCAAGAGAATAGCAGCGATGAAGAACATCAACAAGCAGCAGGAGCGAAATGTACACGCGAGTAAGGTCCTGAGTAGCGATGAGCAGCAAAGAGCAAGAGAAGAGCAGCGATGACGAACATCAACAAGCAGCAGGAGCGAAATGTACACGCGAGTAAGGTCTTGAGTAGCGATGAGCAGCAAAGAGCAAGAGAAGAGCAGCGATGACGAACAGCAACAAGCAGCAGGAGCAAAATGAGCACGCGAGTAAGGTCCCGAGTAGCGATGAGCAGCAAAGAGCAAGAGAATAGCAGCAATGACGAACATCAACAAGCAGCAGGAGCGAAATGAGCACGCGAGTAAGGTCCTGAGTAGCGATGAGCAGCAGAGCAAGAGAATAGCAGCGATGACGAACAGCAACAAGCAGCAGGAGCGAAATGAGCTCGCGAGTAAGGTCCTGAGTAGCGATGAGCAGCAAAGAGCAAAAGAATAGCAGCGATGAGCAAGAGAAGAGCAGCGATGACGAACAGCAACAAGCAGCAGGAGTGAAATGAGCACGCGAGTAAGGTCCTGAGTAGCGATGAGCAGCAAAGAGCAAGAGAATAACAGCGATGACAAACATCAACAAGCAGCAGGAGGGAAATGAGCACGCGTGTAAGATCCTGAGTAGCGATGAGCAGCAGAGCAAGAGAAGAGCAGCGATGACGAACAGCAACAAGCAGCAGGAGCGAAATGAGCACGCGAGTAAGGTCCTGAGTAGCGATGAGCAGCAAAGAGCAAGAGAATAGCAGCGATGACGAACAGCAACAAGCAGCAGGAGCGAAATGAGCACGCGAGTAAGGTCCTGATTAGCGATGAGCAGCAATGAGCAAGAGAAGAGCAGCGATGACGAACAGCAACAAGCAACAGGAGTGAAATGAGCACGCGAGTAAGGTCCTGAGTAGAGATGAACAGCAAAGAGCAAGAGAAGATAAGTGATGACGAACAGCAACAAGCAACAGGAGCGAAATGAGCACGCGAGTAAGGTCCTGAGTAGAGATGAGCAGCAAAGAGCAAGAGAAGAGCAGCGATGACGAACAGCAACAAGCAACAGGAGCGAAATGAGCACGCGAGTAAGGTCCTGAGTAGAGATGAGCAGCAAAGAGCAAGAGAATAGCAGCGATGACGAACAGCAACAAACAGCACGAGCGAAATGAGCACGCGAGTAAGGTCCTGAGTAGAGATGAACAGCAAAGAGCAAGAGAAGATAAGCGATGACGAACAGCAACAAGCAACAGGAGCGAAATGAGCACGCGAGTAAGGTCCTGAGTAGCGATGAGCAGCAAAGAGCAGCGAAGAGCGCCATAGAGCAAGAGAAGAGAAACGAAGTGATCATAGAGCAATGAAATTGACCGCCGTTGCTAAGGCGGTTGCTAAGGACATCCCTCCATTGATCTATTGGTGACAGCATCACTTGGAGGTAAGGGGACATAATCCAATCCTACCTTTGGTCCTCACAGAAAATACCCCCAAATGAAAAGAGCGGGATAAGGGAAGATAATCCAATAGTGTACTTCGTATACTCTGGGACTTCGACATAACAGTGAGAGTATCAGACCCTAGAGACCGATGAAAGATCCAGAGACGACCGAGATGTGCGGGAAAAGGTAGATAATTCAATCTGAGTTCTGGTCAAGCGTGGCACATCCGGGTCCGTGACTTCCGCCACTTCCGTAAACAAATCATGGGAAAATGGCGCGAAAATTCCCTGCTTCCGGTTGAGCATGCGCGCAAATCACTTCCGGGTACTTCCTGCTCCGCCTACACATGCGCAGACGACACATCCGGGTCCTAGCACGTGACTTACGTCACTTCCGTAAACAAATGGCTTGAAAACCCACTACTTCCGGTTGCGCATGCGCGCAAATCACTTCCGGGTACTTTCGGTTCCGGTCACGTGACTTCCGGTTCCGGTGACGTCACTTCCTTGGCGTCATTTCCGGTTTACGTCACTTCTGGTGGATCCTCTCCATGATCCTCCACCTCTTCCACAACCCCAAATGCTAACTGAACTGTCCCCATATACTACTGACGTAGCTATTAACATCAATGGACATTGGAAAAAGGAGATACCATCAAAGTTTAATTGCAATCGAACCAGTTGTTTCATAAAAGGGGATTTTTAAACATGACTTATTTACATTTCTATTCCCAGCAATTGTCATACTATTGATACATGTAGGTTTGGACTGTTTGAAACGTAAAAACTAACGAAAAAAGGGTGTGAGTTTATTTCCACAAAGGAAATTCAACGATATGGGGAATAATCCTCTGGAACAGTAACCAACAGTGCATTTATTTTTTTTCACAATCATGCATCAGTAACAAGAATACATATGGGTTTGGTATTGTGATATCGAGAGCTTCAACTATGTATTATGTATTTTTAACGTTTTATGATGAAACAAACACTTAAGGATTCTGTAAATTTAAAATTTCAGATTTTAGTATCGTTGGTTTTATATCATGAAAAACCTCAGTTATATATGAGTTCCGATAATTTAAAACCTATTACATGAAATGATTAGCCATAAACATGGGATATATATATATATATATATATATATATATATATATATATTAGATTCTACAACGATGACAATTCATTATGAGAATTATCAACTCGAGATATTTAAATTTTCATTTTTAAGCTGCGAGGCTTGCCAGAGCTGTTTAAAAAAATTAAAATTTAATTATCGAGAGTGGATACATTTTATAATTAACGCGTCAAGAAGTTTAGAATCTTTATCTCTCATGAAAATGTAAAACTCTCAGAGATCTTCCGAACGTTTTTTTGGTGGGAAATTTCACGAGCGTAGGTGATATCAGAATTTATCAAACAGGTCAAGAGATGTATAAATGCGCAACTGTATTGTAATACCAATCTCAGTACCAGTCTTATATGAAATATATCAATTACTTAGAATATGAAAATGTACATCAATGGGACAGCAGCTCACAACACAAGACAAGGAAACAATGGCGCCGATGGTTCAACAAGAGAATTATAAAATCCTAAACATGTACTTAGTATTCTGTAAAATAAACATATAACAATGTCTAATAATTTTAAACAATGCAGAATTTTTTTTCAGCGAAGTCTAGGAAACGTAAGAAAAGCGTATTTCAGTACAACTTCGATCCCTATTCGTCACATTCATATAGAAAGAATTCAATAATCCAACCCAATGATACCGCTGATGATAAGGTAAACGAAGATGATATTACCAGGCGTTTGGAATATATGGTTAAGTCTGGATGTATGGAAGATGACCAAGTCGAAATCAAACCAGTTGTTCGAAAATTGCTGCTGCCATCCACCACAGATGACTGGAAAGAAGATAGTCTACCGTCACAGACCACTACACAGAAACCAAACATTGAAGTAATACCTCATATTGCTAGTGATGATACTAGGTCCAGTCAAATCAGCACAGATAGTGATTATAAATTGAAACCAAAATTGCTCAACCTTGACAAATTTAATTGTACGGAAAAAGTGATATATGGAGATGGCTTTGATGTGACATTGGCAGACGATTTCCGATCTTTGGAGCCTTTTGAAACCGGACAGGAGTTTTATCTTGGAGAAAATTTGCCCAGTGTCATTAGAGAAAATATTCCTGTTCAAAAGAAACTTCAAATGAGACTCAGAGAGAAAGAAAAGTTACGTGAAGAAAAGAGAATTCAACAGCAAAATTGGGAAAAACAACGACTAAAACTCCCAAAATACAAAGAAATAGATTATAGTTTATTTGAAAATAAGAAGAAGACGGCTTCCTATCAATGTCAAGCCAAACCACCATCTTTCGAGGAGTTTTTAAAGGTCCTCGAAGAAGAACAGAGGTTTGATCCGAGATTTAGACGTGCTAAACAGATTTCAAAGAAAATAGCTAGGCGCTATAATATCGAAAAGAGCACAATGTCACTTTTAATTCCGACAGCTGAGCAGAGAAAAATGCCAGTAGAGTGTTCTCTCCCTCCAATAAATGTAAAAAATAATTACAGTCGACGTTTTGCAGAGGAAGTAGGTGGTGTTACAGACTCAGAAGCCTGTAAAAATTGGGTGATTCAACAAGGAGCAAGAAAAAGAACCGTAACTAAAAAGGTATTTATGACCACTGATGAAGATGACATGGAAAGGTCAGCATCTCCAGAATCAGGAACTCCTATGCGTGAATATGACACCTCCAGAGGTGATTCGGGTGAATTTGAAATCCCTGCCGTTATCTTGACTACCCCTTCAGGAACCATCTCTGCACTCGATCATTCAACATCTGATGACAGTACAGCAGAATATATAACACCTGTAACACCTTTCACCCCTATAACGCATAGCATACCAGAGGTAAATAGCATCCCCTTGGTAGATAAAAAAGAAGTGTCGAAGAAGGAAAAAAACTTGGTAAAAAAGAAGGTTTCAGTCAAAGTTACAAAACAGAAGGTGAAAGGCAAAAAATCATCTAAACGTGGTCATCTGTTGCGACGAACGGGATCTTCATCAGATTCAGAAACAGGATCAGAACCAGAACCAGAAAATGAATGTTTTGATACTAAGAAGCTTAACCTAAAGTATAGCTTTGAGAGGCTCAGAGGAAAGACGGTCAAGAAGAAACCATCATTTTACGAAGTTCTTAAAAAGTATTACAAAATACAAAGAGTATTCAACAAATTCCAAGCTGGGACTTCATTGAAGAAAAGTGGAAAAAGAAGAGGGGTCTTTGCAAAGTTGATGAATATTCAACCAAATGGGGAAAATGGAGAGGAGGCTCCGCCAATTGGAAAACTTAGAAAATTTGATTTTCTTGACCATAAACCACCTCCACTAGAAAAGAATGATCAAGTTTCATTTGCAACTGTCTCAATGCTAGATTTCACTACGAGAGTTTTGAAATCTTTGGATGATTTTGTTGTAAGGAAAGAACAAGTAGTTTCTGACTATTGTACAAAATCTTCAATGACAATCACTTTCACAAGGAAATCTGTGTTCAAAGTCAAATTATATTAATGAAGGCCTGTATAACAAAGAAAATACATGCGTCGATATTCTTCAGTTTATAATTAGTGGAAAAATTGTATGCACTGTTGCATCTAATGTTTACCCAATCTTTATTTGTCCCATTACATGTTTAATCAGCTGATCTCAACTTCATACAATTTGTTTGTTGGTTAGTGCAGCAACAACTCTCTTCCCCGACAGAGGTACCACACGTAACCTAACTGAATGAATTTGACTTTAGCCACTCAATAGAAAATTGTACGATTTAAGTCAATCAATAGAAAATTGTACGACTTAAGTCACTCAATAGAAAATTGTATCCAGCTGACTACAAACTAAAACAAATACAAAATTTTGCAACTCGAGGAAAAGATCAACTTAATTAACTTCATACTAAGAAGCATATAAAAGGTAGAATATAGTGAAATAATGGTGCCTAGTTTGTTTTTTATCTTGTACCAGAGAATATATTTTTTTACCCCACTCATGATAAATTCTTTGATACCCATTTTCGTGTACAAGATGTGTACATTTCGTCGATTTAAGACTCACCATTTGTACTCAAGGTATAAAATGTTGAAACCAAAACAAGGATTGAAAACCTTAAAGATCAAAATGACCAAACGGGTAAAGCCAAAACAATCATAGTTCAGAGCTATACACGATGGAGATATTCCTTGGTTTTCCCAGAATTTAATAGTTTTAATTTTGTTACATATAAAAGTGGGTTTTTTTCATAAAGTGGCGGATATAAATGTACTGCAAAACAGTTCGTCTGTCCGTCTGTATTTATTTGTCACAACTACTATGCCGATTTTTGTATCATATTTTGGCATGATCCGATCAAGAGCATGTTATACCATTTTCTCGGTTTCTTGAATGTATCAAGAGTTTAAAACCTTTTTATGTTTGTTTACAATAGTCGGCCCCCATAAACTCATTCATATTTTTGATGGGTTTGTAGTTGGGCATGATATTATATCGATTCCACTTTGAGATGATTTTTTTCAAGAGCTATAAATAAACAGCTCTTTTTATTCATACACAACTAGATATTCATATTTTTGTGGATTCTGTTCATGTTTTTATCCTGTTTGTGCATGAACTGATCCTGCAGATATTTCATAGTAGGTTGATTTTTGCACTTTTCACCTTTCCGCAGAATAGTGTATGACCTGAGCATCTCTAATATTTCATAGTCAGCTGAATTTTTGCAAGTGCAATGGTCCCTTTTCAAGCTTGCTGTGTGCTTGGTCATATACGCATATCTGGTGATCTTTTGGTGCGTTTTTTTTCACGTTTGCCTAATTGGGCAGCGAGTGTGGGTACCATAGCACGACAGCGCATGAAGTTTCATTATTTTTATCTATACTTGCATGCCAGTCTTGACGCCTGATTTTTTATTGTTTTCCATAAGATGATTCTAGTTTTTTTTCTAATGTCTGCTGTCCCTTAATAATGCGTTTTATATGGTGTTTACATGCAATTTGATATTGTCTCATTGACCCGTTATCTTTCCATTTTGAAATTTTCGCTGTACAATACAATAACCAAAGTAACCAGTCAGACTGAAGAATTTGAAAATATTGACAAAAAGAGATAACAAGAAAGGTCAACAGTGGCATACCAACAAATTAACGGCATCCGATCTAGATTAACGACCCTCTAAACGAAAATAACAAACATAAAATCAGAAGAGTACTCTGAATAGAGAACAGTACACTATCCAAGCACTTATATTTACAGTGGACCTACTATAGTGTGGGAGGCCGCGGGTTCGATCCCCGGTCGGAGCTAACCACTGTTTAAAAGTGGTATTTGCTGTTTCACCGGTAAGTACGCGACATTAAGGAGTAAAAGCAATGACTTGTAGAATAATGCGTCCGGATGGGTGACAGTGTCTATCCCCTGAGCTAGAACGATAAAATCAGATTTATTTTGTCTGTTTGGTACAAAGCAGGGATCGCATCAACATGTTATTGTCCTGATATATGCATGTAATAATTGCAACTGGACATTAACCTTTAATTAATAATTGACCGATTAAACAATCAACTTAGCTACAAAACGATGCCCGAAACCGTCTAACCAACTTAAAGTCTATTTCAGAAAAAGTACAAATAATTCTTACAAAGTAATTTCTCCCATGAAACTTAACTGAAAAGGACAAATTATATACCTAAGGAGCAATCAAAACAAACGTAATCCATTGGACAGACAAACCCGGGAAGACAAATGAACAACCACAAGCACAACAAATAAACACAGAAAACTGAAAAACAATGAACAACACGAACTCCTATAAAAACCAGGAGTGAACCCAGGTGCTCCGGAAGGGTAGGCAGTTCCTGCTCCGTATACGGCACCCGTCGTGAAGTTCAACAAAGTCAATCCGATGGAAGTCACAAATCGGTGGAGGCACACGAAAGGTTACGACAGTGGGAACAGGTCCAACATCATGTTAGATATTGGAACACTGTAATGGTCAATGGTATGGTTCAGTTGGCAATGTTCAAGCAATTTTGTTTTCAATATTCCACATGGTAAAATATAATACTGGCAGTAAATTCACTGTCATAAGGGGTACCTGCTAGCATGCTTTACTAGAAACGAAGTAAAAACATTTTGGAAAGGCCTAATTATAATTGCTTTTTCACATGTAGTTTGGTTCTAAACAACAGATCAAGTTTAAACCAACAAGAGTAGGGGAAAAAATACCAATTGGAGTAAGAAATACGAGTTGTCTGTTGTAGTACATCAAACACACAAAAAAGAAAATCTTGATTCAGACCCTATAAATTTAAAAGGTGGGGTTCTTATTTCCACCAGATGTGTTATTAATATTGATGTTAAAATGAAATAATAGAAGAATTAAAACATTCTCGTCCAATTCTAAGCTCAGTAACGCTACAGTTGTATGGAGATGTTTCTTGATAAGTAGTTGGTATCTCAATATAAGGGACTGGATTCAAGTTCAAAGCTCGGTAACCTTAGAACATAACATATTACAAACTGTGCATATTGCTGATTCAGTTTCCTGTTAAAAGTAGGCCACTTTCATTTACATTTAACTCTAATTAAATCCGAATAACTGCAGGTAATAGCGTTAAGGGTTTTGAAATTGAGGTCCCAATATCAATTTGACACATTTCATCAAATTATGTTCAAGTTCATTTTCGGAGCCATACCCCGAATAACAGTTACAGATTCATCAGTAGAAAAAAAATCGGCGAACTGCTTAGCCTTCCGGAGCACCTGAGTTCACTCCTGGTTTTTATAGGAGTTCCAGGAAATCATTGTTATTTAGTTTTCAGTGTTTACCGGTATTTGTTGTGCTTGTGGTTGTTCATTTGTCTGCCCGGGTTTGTCTCTCCAATGGATTGCGTTTTTTATTTGCTCCTTAAAAAGTTATATTTGTCCCCTTTGATAATATTGGCCGCTAAAACCAAATGGAGTATATATTTCACAACTTATACGTTATTCCAGAGCTTGTGACATATACATTGACTTTTTGGACATAGCCCGGCTCCTGACAGAAAAGTTGCTCAGAGGGGTATGTTGCTCCTAAGTTGGAACCATCCTTATTAAAGTTTTATGGACGTCATCATGACTTGGTTGACAGGTATGAAAACAAGAAGCTCAATTGGCTGAGCCTGTATCGCTCACCCGGCAGTCACAAACTTTTGATTTGATTTGACAGACTAGTTTGATTTTTTCTGGAAACTTTGTAAATTATCTTCTATAAATGTTTCGTACCAAGTATAAGTTCACTGGCCAAACAATTTCAAAGGAGAAATTTTAAATTTCGACCAATCAGAACATATAAAGGTTTCTGGCGGCCATTTTGTTTCACGGACTAGAAAGATTTATGCAAAGTTTGTAAAGGACCTTCTATAGATGCTACATACCAAAAATCAGTTCATTTGGCTTTACGGTTTCAGAGGAGAAGAAGTTTTAAATTTCGACCAATCAGAACATGTAAATGCTCATGGCAGCCATTTTGTTTCACGGACCGGGATGATTGATGCAAATTTTGTAAAGGACCTTCCATAGATATTTAATATCAAAAATCAGTTCATTTGGCTTTACGGTTTCAGAGGAAAAGAAGTTTTAAATTTCGACCAATCAGAACATGTAAATGCTCATGGCAGGCATTTTGTTTCACTGACCGGGATGATTTATGCAAACTTTGTAAAGGACCTTCCATAGAAAGTAGAGGCCAGGTTTCAGTTCAATAGGTCCGAAGGTTCCATTGATGCTATCCCTTCCTCATACCGGATTTGACATGGGCAGCATGGCGGGTGTCCTGCAGGAAGCAGAGACTGCCTACTCTTCCGGAGCACCTGAGTCTACCCCCGGTTTTTTGGTGGGGTCCATATGTTCATATGTTTTTAGTTTTGTAGTGCATGTATTTTTTTGTCTTGTCTTCGTTCTTCTCCGGAGTTTGTCAGTTGTTTCAATTTCAGATATCACAATTCGTGGGTTCCATCTTCGGCCTTATGTTGAATCTTTACCATCTTGCCTACGGGATACCACCGGTTATCTCAAAAAGATGAAAAGCTTGAACCTCTTCCTGATAAAATCTCCATGGTCTCCATGGACACGACTTCCTTGTACACTAACATACCACACAATGATGGCACCCTAGGTTGTAAGGAAATCTGGGAAAACAGACCTTCAAGAATCCCACACTGAATACTTAGTTGAGATGTTAACCTTGGTCCTCAAACACAATAATTTCAATTTCAATGGAGAACACTACTTACAGGTGAATGGTACAGCTATTGGAACGAAAACGGCTCCGTCGTATGCTAACATCTTTATGGGGAAACTTGTCTTAGTATAGATTTATTGATGATGTTGACATGAAGTGGACAGATACTGAAGAAAAAATAAATGTCTTCGTCGATCTTGCAAACAGTGACCATACATCAATAAAATTCATCCATGAAATATCCAGGACTAATAGGTTCTTAAATACGTTCTTGTGAAAGATTGGGCGATCTTCCACGAGTGATAGAAATTTTACGTTGTCTTTTGTTTTCGCGAGTGGAGCGCAACAGAACGAGCGAAAAGACACAAAAATTTCTATCAGGAGAAACGGCCATTTACGGAAAAATAAAATTTCTTTCCTCGATACAACTACTACATTAAAAGACGGAGTCGTGAATATCCACCAATGTTTATTCCAAACCTACTGACAAACACCTATATCTGCCACCAAGCAGTTGTCATCCCAAACACTGCTGCAACAGTATCTCATACAGCCAGGCCCTCCGAGTTAAACGCATTTGTTCCTCTACAACAACAGCACAACGTCTTGGTGAACTACGTGGTCATCTTAAAAATAAAGGGTATACACATGAACGCGGGTTTCAAAAAGCTAACCGCTTCAGTAGAGACAATCTCTTAGAATATAAAGCGAAAGAGACCACCAACAAACATCGCGTTCGTTATACAACATATCACCCTAGCATTCACAATGTCTCCAGTAAAATCAGGACACACTGGAAAGAATTTGAAAAACACCCCGACTTTTCCGGACTTTTCCCAGAACCCCCAGTTTAAATATGTCGTTCCGACGGCCGAAAAGCCCGAAAGACATTCTTGTACGAGCCGATATCACTAGCAAGAGGTTTTCATCAACAGGCCAATGTCAGGCTTGTTCAGACAAAAGATGTAAGACTTGCTGCCAGATGATATATACACAGAGCTTTAAAAGTCATACAACAGTCAAAGATTACAAAATATTTTGCACAGTGAACTGCAAATCTACATGCTGGAGTGTGGAATTTGTAATCGGCAGTACATTGGAGAAAGTAAGCAAGCTTTCAACAAAAGAATGAACGGCCATAGAAGCGATCTTACAAAGAAAGACTTTCTACCCGCAAGGCAGCACTTTCGGTCGATTGGACACAACCCGGGCGACTTTGGTAAAATGAAGGTTTCTATTATAGAACAAATTTGAATTGGAATGATCAAGAAAGGCAGATAAGAGAGAGCTTCTGGAAAAGAACTAGGCATCTTATATCCAAGGGGAATACCAGTAAATAAAAAGAAATAAATTTATATGTCAATTGATACGGCGATTGTATACTTCTTATTTATTGTTATTTCAAAGTGCTTTATTTCTTTTTCGTGTACTTTTCCATTTGTTATGATGTTATAATTCTGTAACATAATTCTCTACCTGTTATAGGATTAATAACCTGTATTATTTTAATTGTTATTTACATGCGTTGCTACACAGGAGGAAGATCAAGATCACGATCAGCCCTATTATTTTCTAGATGTAATTAATTAGTCATTTCGCAACGCAATAGCACTGATGAAGGATCTCGAACAGTGATCCGAAAACTTTGTTATAATTCAAACTTTTATTTTTATGTTGCTTTGCAACTTATTAGATGTTTATTTATCTTTTAGTTTGCATTGTATCGTACGTTTTACCAATTCACTGCAAGTTCCTTCTCAAAGGTTGACATTTAAAAAATAAGATTAAATACATCCTAAGAAAAGGGGAGTAACTTTCTGGATTTTTGACAGGGGTGTGCGGAAATGGCCCAAGAAAAGGTACACAAGCAAATACTAGAATACATGTCAATAATATACCGTTTTTTGATGAAAATATCTACCCTCAAAACAGCCGTATCGAAAAAAACTAATACTAATGTTTAAATACAAATATCTGAGGAATATTATTGAATAGCACTCAATTTACAACCCGAATAAATATTAGTTTTTCAAAACATACCCCGAATCGATACCAAAAATCACGAAAGCCCACCCAAATTTTCCGCACATCCCCATATAGGTTTATATAGGGAGTAAGGGTAATTTTGTTATATTTGAACTATTGCATAAAAAGTTAAAATTAAACCACACATGAATTTTTACTACTTTGGTTGCTGTGTTAGTGTTCTCACGAATTCGCCTTTTCTGATTTTTTTCCCCGGGATATTTTCTCGCGGAACTTGCCTATATTCGGAGCCTACAAAATTAAAGAGAAAACAACTCTGTTAAAATTACAAAAACATTTAATTAATGGTCGAGTGCTCTCCCATATTTTAATCCATTTCCGGGCGTAAGAATATTAACTTTTCTTGGTTACCAGCAAAATATATAATAGTCAAATATAACAATTACATATCATATTTCCTGCAAATTCGAGAAATGATTTTAATTTTTGTTTTGAAAATCAACTAATAGCCTTTTATTTCCCTTAAAGATATCCCTGTCTGTCACAACGAAACGAATTATTTTGTAAGAGGTGCTTGCGTAGGTGCAATGGTTGTGTACATCGAGTAAGTGACGCGTCCCAAACAACAGCAATGTGGGAAACTTTCCAAATTGGCCAAACTCAGTAGCTTTATGTTGTCATTTGTGGATAAAACGATACATGATGTCAGATGCAGTTGTGAAATCAGTTGGAAAGAAACTGTAAGTAAACTCACGATTGGGTCAAACTATCTATATAATATCAAACTGTGGAATTAAAAAAACGCTGAAAATGTGATATAATTTTTAAAGTTTCCAGATTTATAAAACTTAAGCATTAACAATGTAATTGTTTTGCATATTTTAGCCACCTCATTAGCAGATTTTGTTGGGTAAAATTACACAGTCAAAACAGAGTTATCAATAATTAGTTTGGTGTTTGGATTGCAATTTAAAAATTGTTTTTACAAGGGGGTTAATAAATTAAAACAAAGGAAAATGTGTGAAGTAAATGAAGGAAATTAATTATAAGAAATACAAGTAAAAAATGTTTATCTTATAATTATAATAAAGAAACAAGAACAGCATTCCAATGTCCCTCGCTACGTGGCAATGGCTCCAACAAAAAAATAATGGTACAACGCTGAATTTCGAACTTCCAGATAATACTAAATAACAACTATGATATAAATTTGAATTAAATCCATTAAGGTTTGTAGGTGTGAGAGGGCTTAAAAAAAAATTGACGAAATTTTTAGAGTTCAAGGTCAATAACTCCAACAAAAATAATGGTACCACACTGAAATTCGAACTTCACCGACCTAATACTACCTCACAACTATGATATAAATTTTATAAAAAATTCTTGAGAAATGTAGGTGTGAGAGCGCTTACAATGTCGGACGGATAGACCGAAGCCCGGCATTTCTATGTCCCCGCAATGCGTTGCGGCGGGGGACAGTAATTCTTGGCAGCCATATGTTCATTGGAGACAGCACACCATATCAGAATATAATTTTTTTATTATATTGAATATTGCCGGAGCCATTCCAAACGATTTGAAAATAACAGCAGAAAAGCTAAAGCTCCAAATATGCCATTGCTGAATTATCAACATTTAATGAGAATCGTATGAAACTCCATCAATTATTCCACAGAAGACAAAAACCCAAAACAACTCTCTGAAAAGCTGCTTCTTCCACTACACTCAATGCACTGTACCACTGTTCATAGACTTAAAGAACTCTTTGAATTTAATTTATTAGATATTCAATATTCCAAATTTTCAAACAGAATCGGGAAAACTATGCTTTTATAGCAAAAGTAATCAGCAATTTTAAATACTAAGAGTATCTACCTATTATATATACTCCATTACAAGTTATATTTTTGTATGAAAAAAAAATGATTTGGGGAAAAGGGGAATCGGAGCGAAACAACCTGGATTCTGGAATAAATTTTAAAAGGCTACTGTGTGTCTCAATGGGAAGAACATTAAATGATCCACCTGTTTAGTAAGTGCTTAATTCATGAATGCAACCATGCTTCTGCAGTCTCATGCAAATGTTTTTACTTAACAGTTTGAACAATTAAACAGGTTGACAACAAATTTCAAATGCAGGGGTAATCTCTCAACAGAGAGACTAAAGGGTCCCTTTTATGAGAGGTAAATTCCTAGTGCATTTTAATAATTTTTGGAATTTTTAATTTTCTATTAAAAAGGGCACGTTTTCATCTATTTTGCTACAACTTTTCTAAAAGGATGCTATAATTACAATGTATGGCTCTAAAATGTATACAATACATAGTCATTGTCGGTAAATATAAAATTTATTTGGGTGAGCTTTAGAAACATGAGAAAAGGCGAGTTTTAGTTATCCTTTTTCCCATGTTTTGCAGCGAGCCCAAATAAATTTTATATTTTCCGACAATGACTTTGTATTGTCTTTATCCTGCAATCCCCTTTAGATGTGTAAAATGCCTTAAAATTACATTTGAAGTTGAAATTCAACTGCAGTGGAAATGCCACAACGTCATCTGGTACATTCGCTACACTTCTTGCGCTCTTCATGTATACAAGTACCAGTAGACTTTATTAGGTCATTGACCTAATATGACTAAAGTTTATTCTACCCCTTTTATTAGACTGGAAATGGATTGATTGCAGGATAAATTGCAGTATTATCAGAAATTAATCTTCATCTGCATTTGAAAAGTAAGATAACAAGGCCCAAAATAAAGTGTTTTATAATTTCTTTTCTTTTTCTCATATCAAACCTTTTATGATAGTGTTACTAAACATCCCTTCTTTCACTGTCTATGTTTGAAAGTTTACATCTCAGTCAATAGTCTTACTAAAAGACTTTGAATTAATGTTGGTTATACAACTCACATTGTACCTACATGTAACTGATTTACCGGTACAAATTTGCATGTGTTGTAGTTAAATGATATGTTCATTTGGCATTTTGTTAAAAAGAACAGGAAAACTGTGTCTCTAATTCTTAGATATGACAATCTTTCGTCAAATTATTTTAAATCCCAGATTGTAGTTATATTTACACACAATCTATGGAATGTTATATATTAAAAAAGATAAATGTAAACAAACATTAATTTCGTTGCTGTGAGTGTATATACATATGTAGTTGCCTATGGGGATCTGATGTTTTATATGATTTTCAATTCCAGGAAATATTATTTTGATGTTAAGAGACTAGAAGATGGGTTTGATCTTTCTGGAGTACACAGTCCTCAACTTGATCATCCACCATTAAAATCAGTATGTATAATAACTAGTCTTTGTGTTATTCATTTTCAAAATTAAATACATGTACACATGTTGTACATGTACATGTATAAGAGTCCTGAACGGACCTTTACATTGTATACATTTTTGTAAACATGTACATGTATATCAAAAATGCCGTTTTTAGCTAATTCATTGAGATATATACCACAATGAAACACATGGACAAGTAAAAACTGATTCATTTGAACCCTTTTGCAACATTTTGGATGTTCCATTTGACCATGTATAGGCCTAGTTGCAGAAAAATGGTGTTTTTGGAGAAATGGGCTCTCCAAAGATTGCTGGAGCAATGCCTTTTCTAAGATTCAAGTACCAGTTTGGACAAAATTTGTTACCAAAGTGTCCCTCAAAAAGCCCCCTTGACCATTCAGATCTTGCTGATAGGAAGGAGGGTTTATGCATGCAACATATCAGTCCAACACTCCTTTTAGTATTGATTGACCCATGACAAGTTTTAAGGCAAAATTTTCCCGAAAAGAGCAATTTTGTGTGGCAGTATCGGTGGTCCCATAAAACAATTTTTGATAAATTAAGTTCAACAAAAATATTGCCCTTTCGTGTATACACGTATTCATAGAAATCAAAGAAATGTTTCTTAGAGTCTTCAAATTCATTCTTAATGTCAGTAAATGCTGTGTAATGATAACAAAATAAGTTATTTTGAATAAATTAATACTTAACAGTAAAAATTTCAGTTGGTATTTAAAGAAGGCTGTAATCCATACTATATTGCTGCACATTTTAAAATTTTATGAATCTGCACACAATTTAAAGAAGGCATTTATTTTTTTCTTTGACAAAAATAAGTAAAGTTTGGATAAATATAAATAAGGTCAAATATAACAATAAATTAATTAAAAAGTTGAACTAATATATTAATATACTTCCAATATCCTATAATTTTCATACACAGATTTTAATGACATGATAAAATGTGATAACTTTTGTTATGTGATTGACAATCAACATTAATATTCATACCTTAATAACATTACAGTGTATAAGATTGTCAGATATTGTTATGTATAGGTTTAACAGTCTATAAAATTTTCCTCTTGAGGATTTAAATAAATAATTGAATCCTTGGAAGTTAATTGATTTGCATGTTTGGGTAGAAAACAACAAATCGGAATGTAATGGCAACAAGAATTAGTAAAATCAATTTCTCACTCAGAAACAGTCCATAAATGTATTTTCACTAGTGGTTGTATAGTGCAGCTCATAATATCTCATATAAAAATTCAGTGAATCCTGACAAAGTTTAGTGAGAAAGATAAATATTGTCTTTGCCAAAAAATAATCGAACTGTTTTGTTTTTAGCAACAGTGGTCCTGACTGTGACATATTTCCTTTTAATACTTCAAGATTTTTTTTCTGTCTACCATCCTCACTCTATTTACAGTCGCAAAAAAGTCACTTAGTCCAAACTTTGGTGATTGGTCCTTTGATGATACCTGTTCACATTTTGGTCATCAGTCTTAAAGTAAATATATAAAAGTTACATTTTTGCCTATGAACTTACAAGGTTAATTGGAACCTAACTTTTATGGAATGTCTTTTATAAATATTCCCTTTTAAAATTTTGTTCAATGGCTTAATTTTTCTCACATTGGTTTATACATATTGTGGATACTGGGAAAGATTTAAAAGACCTCTTATTTTATATGATTTTGTCAATGGCACAGTGTTTTTAGCTCACATTACCATTTGGGCTGTTGTCATCACTTTGCATTTCATCATATCCTCTGATACATTTCCTCATCCTATTCCGAAAAGATGAAAAACTGATAGGTAATTTTTTGCACTGACATTTACTTCTTGTACATTTGCATTAACTGATTTAATAACTTAAAAAAGATATTTTATTAATCGTTTAAAGATTAATTAGTCTAATTCTGGATTGCATCCATATACATTATTTTTGTACATGTATTTTTATGCAGTGATGTTTATTTTTGTAACTGCATGTTTTGGTTGATCTTTCAAAGAACTCATTTGGCAACTTATGCAAAAACATTACCATTATCTTTGTGTAGTTTTTTTCAAAAATAAGTTTGTAACCATAACACAAATCTTTTTAAGGTCTTTATATCTTTGGCAGAAAAAGATTAATATAACTGTTTACTTAAATTACGAACAGAAATTGGAGGTAGCTAACTCCCATTGCTTGTTCACAAATATAGAAATATGTTATTTCAGCTAGCAGACCTATAATGTATACTATATACATGTAAATTCTTGCTCTATGTCATCAAGGTTCCATCTCTTATATACATGTGCATTTTTAGCTCACCTGGCTCAAAGGCCCAAAGGGCCATGTGAGCTTATGCCATCAGTTTGTGTCTCGTGTCGTCGTCGTAAACTATTTAAAGAATCTTCTCCTCTGAAACTACTTGGCAAAATACCTTCAAACTTTAACTGAATGTTCCTTAGGGCATCTAGTTTATAAATTATATCTGAAGTTTTGATCTATCAAAAAACTTGGCCGCTGTTGCTAAAATTAGAACATAGGGGTCAAATGCAGTTTTTGGCTTATATCTCAAAAACCAAAGCATTTAGAGCAAAACTGACGGGATAAAAATGTTCAACACGTCAAGATCTTTGAAATTTTCAGATGAATCGGACAACCCTTTGTTGGGTTATTGCCCCTGAATTGTTAATTTTAAGGAAATTTTGCAGTTTTAGGTTGTTAACTTGAATATAATAATAGATACAGACAAACTGTATGCAACAAAAATGTTCAGCAAAATAAGATCTACAAATAAGTCAACATGACCAAATCGTCAATTGACCCATTATAGGAGTTTTTGCCCTTGAAAGATTATTTACATGTAAACAGAAAATAATGGTCTGACATTGTCACAGATGTTTAGGGTGTTACTTGAAATATATTAAATAATAGCAGTACAAGTAAAATTGAGCATCAAGGGTCAAGCTCATTGAAAAATTCCATAGCAACCAATGAAAAAGTCCCTAGCAACAGATGAAAAAGTCCCTAGCAACCATATATATTTGGATTAAGGACCTTATAATTTACCTGTACAAGTCAAAATGAAAGGTCAAAGGTCAAGGTCATTGAAAAAGTCCATAGCAACCAATGAAAAAGTCCCTAGCAACCATATATATTTCGGTTCAGGACCCTACAATTTACCTGTTGAAGTCAAAATTGAAGGTCAAGAGTCAATGCCATTGAAAAAGTCCATAGCAACTGATGAAAAAGTCCCTAGCAACCATATCTGTTTCGGTTCTGGATTCTATATTTTAGCTGTACAGGTCAATATTAAGGAGAAAATTGTGTCGGTATACAATAAATAGCAAAATGGGATACAATGTTGTTATAACATAGATAATTCTTGAATAATGAATCAGAACCTCTAATCCTGCTATACAAAAATGTACAAGTACCACAGAAAATCTGACATACCAAAAACAATGTATGATAATGTTATGACATTGTGAATCCATGTAGTTATCTTAGGATCATACATGTACAATGTAGATTACATTTTAAAAGCCTGGTACCTTTTATTTCAATACATGTATTTAAAGACTGGAATAATGAATACAGTATCCTCACATTTATTGAATTAAAATTTGACTCCTTTTTGCCCTGCTTTAAATCCCTGTTGAATTGGTTACAAGTGTCCTTTTACCTGAGTATGCATACAATGTATTACCAACATGTCTGAAACATAATATAATCTATGTCTATTTTATGGCAAGCCGTTTTACTATTTATTCTAACTTCAAGATATCTAATAAACTTTTATAAGATATCTCATATAGTTTATAAGATATTTTGTAAATTATATGAGATATAAAGTTTATAAGATACCTTATAAAGTTTATACGATATCTTATAAAAACTAGATTGTATAAGATATCTTATATACAATGTATTATATGAGTAAAACAGCTTGCCATACTGTTTACTTGTAAATCCCTATGGTCCAAAATATGACTCTGTTTATCAATAGTATCACATTGAAAAACAATTTGACAGTCACTAGTTTCAAAGTTGCTATGGTCATAGTTTTAAATACTATGTAGGTAAACATACATGTAAACTTCTATTCTGGAGTGTGAAATGCCCTGGTAATGTCCTCCTTGAAATTGTTGATCAAAATTTCAACTAAGTAACATTTATGTATTGAAACTCTGGAATAACTGTAAGTACAACTATACCACTGATTGAAATGTACATTTGCACAAATTTCCTCATCTGCATGAGGTTTGAACTTTATTAAATATGTAAACTTTTTTGTCCCCCGTCGCAACGCGATGCGGGGGATATGGTAATGCCGGGCGTCCGTCCGTCCACCTTGTAAGCGCTCTAGGAAATTTATTTCTTGACCGATTTGGATAATATTTATACAGTAGCTTTAACTCAATGATACTTTAAGGGAGTTCGAAGATGAGTCATGTCGAAATATTTTTGTAGGAGTTATGCCCCTTAATAACTTAGAAAATTGACAAAATTTTCATGTAAGCGCTCTAGCAAATTTATTTCTTGACCGATTTGGATAATATTTATACAGTAGCTTTAACTCAATGATACCTCAAGGGAGTTCAAAGATGAGTCATGTCGAAATATTTTTGTAGGAGTTATGCCCCTTAATAACTTATAAAATTGACAAAATTTTCATGTAAGGGCTCTAGCAAATTTATTTCTTGACCGATTTGGATAATATTTATACAGTAGCTTTAACTCAATGATACCTCAAGGGAGTTCGAAGGTGAGTCATGTCGAAATATTTTTGTAGGAGTTATGCCCCTTAATAACTTAGAAAATTGACAAAATTTTCATGTAAGCGCTCTAGCAAATTTATTTCTTGACCGATTTGGATAATATTTATACAGTAGCTTTAACTCAATGATACCTCAAGGGAGTTCAAAGATGAGTCATGTCCAAATATTTTTGTAGGAGTTATGCCCCTTAATAACTTTGAAAATTGACAAAATGTTCATCTAAGTGTTCTAGAAAATTAATATTCTCCTTGCATTGGAATAATATTTATACACTTGGACCTAAAGGGAGGTTTTATACATAAACTCCTATCGAAACTTATAAAATTGAAAAATACTGTCTTTAAGAGTTTGTTAGGCGGAATACTTTTGATCAAAGCATTTCTGTTTATTGAAAAGGAGTAAATGTACATTTGTATAAATTCTCAATACACATGGTAAAATAAGATTTCAACACTATACCCATATTGTATAAATGTCTTCATACCACTCATTAACTTGTAAAAAACTTTAGCAATAACCACAAATTGTTTGTCCTTCTATTCTCTCTCTTTAAGAAAATTTTGTTATGTTTCACTTGTCCAAGGGTTTCTGATGCTCTAGCGGCGGGGGACTTCGGAACGCTGTTCGATTTTTTTTTTGTATTTTATTTTTTATATTTTTTATGTAGCATTGCTAGCAGTGATAAAGGAAGAAAAGTAATTTGATTAATCATTAAATATTAATTGAATTGTTGATTATATCATTCTTTTCTCAATTTCAGCCCTATTTTTTCTGTTGATATGAACAAGACTAATTGTGTTTGTCTTGCATTGAAAGCAAGAAAAAATATTTCAAGATTGACAGGATTTATGTTTTTAAAGCATGTTTTATTTGTTTTCAAAGCGACCAACACTACAGTATGATGGACTTCATGATAGAGCTCTTAAACATTACTTCAGTTTACCAGAGGTTCGAGTAAAACTGACCAAAATGGGTATGGTAAGTAACAGTAATTTTTTTTCTGTCTACGTGTACATGTATGTATCTTCTCCACATCTCCCAAACAACAAACTAGCAAACATTCAGTCAAACTTACTAAAATGGATATGGTACACAAATGTACATGTAAAGCTTGGTACATACAGTAAGATTTGTATTACAAAAATGGTAGACTTCAATGTTTCAGATTTTGAGAAACGTATTGGTTTATGGGAATAAGATGAGGACGTGTGGCATATATCCCTTCCAAGCTCATTCAACAAAGCACAAGGAAAATCACTATTTGTTTATTAATCTTAATGTGTGTACGACAGTGTATTATAATACAAAAATCTTATAATACAAGTCTTATCATACAAATCTTACTATGGGTATCATGCTTAAGCAACAGAATTTAAGGTCAGTCAGCTCATCTTGTTTGAAGGGCTGCAGTGGCCAAGGTTGTTCATCATAACTACATGTACTAATGATCACTTGGCTGTCAACACTTAGAATCCAACTCTTGATCAATTAACTTCTGTCATAATTTGCAAGGATTGATATAGATTTCCTGCGATAGGTTGTTGTTCCCAACCTTCTTCCACCAGGGTTTAATTTAGATGGTGAAATGCCCTTTCTCCTATTCTTGGCGTCTTTAATCAGTGGGATAAAAATACATAACATCTTTAACCACTTCCCGGTGATTAAATTTTTAAGTGGGAATTACCACCCTTTTTTCTACAGTCATTGGACCGATAAACTAGAGAAGATTCGAAATGATGTCTATGTAAACAAACTACATAGCAACGACATTTTCTTGAGGTTTTTGTCGAAAATCATAGGAGAAACAGATTCTCCTTCAATTTACTCATGAGTTATGGAATTTCTCCACCCTCAATAGTTCAATTTAGATTTTAACATGCTCGCTAGAGGCTTGCATGTTGAAAATCGAAAATTTAACTATTTTGGGTGGAGAAATTCCATAACTTACTCGTACCTGTATGAGAATCTATATTTAATCGTCTTGTAAGCATTTTCAGAGCAAAGAGAAGTAGATGGGGATACATGTATTTTGGAGGTTTTTGTTAATTACATATTCAATTATTTGGTATTTTGTGTCAGTACAGTGTTTAATGTTGCTACTTTCAGAAATATAAAAAGTTAATTAAAATTAAAATAAAATTAGAGTAGTAATTACTAATCTGTATGATCAGCAGTTTAGTGGTAATAATGTTGTTACTACAAGCTGTCATGATTGACAACTGATAGAATTAAATTTTTTTTTTTTAAAAATCTTTATGAATTGAATTGTTTTGATAAATACATATATGATTACAGCAATTTACCTTTAACAAAATAAGTCATACTACATGTATGATCGAAGTTTTCCAGATAAGAAAAGAATTTGTCAGATGTGCCAAAATGTCCCAATTTACGGTAGCCAATTTGATGAAGGTGTCATAAAACCCCAGTAAGCCAAACAAAACCAACTGTTTGCTCCCAAATTTCAGTCAGATTTCATGTCAGATAATTGTAGTCAAGCTTACTACATATATGCATGTGGAATGGGTCTTGGAAGGAAGTGAAATATTGAAATAGTAGTTGCACTCCAACATCAACAAAAAACAGCCTTGTATAATAATTTTAGGTTTGACATTAATATGAATATTATATACATAATATCAAGTTTCAGATATCAATAAACTTTTAATGTTTAAATGACAAATTTTTAAAGTTACACATACATATAATTCTTTTAGTATTAATTACTATTCATTATTAATTATTATGTAATATGAAACTAGTAGAATAATAAGAATCAATGGAGAGTTTCTAACGGATATTCATAAATATTGTATGTTGAAATGGCCTTCCTGGAGCTTAAGTAATGAAGTCTTTCATTTAATGTTTCTTTGAACAAATAAAAAGTTTAAAAAAAATTGTTACATTGATTGCAGATTAAATAAAAATTAACAGATAAAACAAATACCACTTAATAGACATATCATATTACTATTGACATCTGAAAGGTATCAAGGTGAGAAAAATCTGAAGTGCCAATCACAAATACAGAGACAAAGACAGAACTGAGATGGGGAAGGATGTTGAAAAACAAACAGAAACAAAACTAAAAAATTTGTATGGGCTCCACGGAACCCAGTATCTCGTCTGTTTTCGCTGTTGTCTATGTTTTCAGTGTAATAGTTGAATGTACATAATTTTTTTTCCGCATGTTATTTATTAATCATGAAGAAGGTTCTGTCAAAATTAGGTAAAAACCCAAGATGGTTTAAGAAAATAATTAATGTTCAAAAAACTTAACATGGACTTGCACACTGTATGTAATGTTAACTGGGAGAAAAACTAATTCCATTTATAAGTAAAATACGGAAAAACGGGAAAAACTTTATCACAAAATTTTCATCTGGATACTATCTTTTGATCATGAACAAGCTTCTGTCCGAGTTTGGTAAAAAACCAGGATGTTTTAAGAAAGTAATTAATGTTTTAAAGACTTTAAGTGCAAACTGTACATGTATGTAATGTTAACTAGGAGAAAAACTGAGTCCATTATTAATAAGTAAAATATGGAAAAACAGGGAAAACATTATATAATTCAAAATTTTCCTCTGGATACTATATTTTGATCATGAACAAGCTTCTGTCCAAGTTTGGTAAAAATCCAGGATGGTTTAAGAAAGTAATGTTTTAAAAACTTTAACTGCAGACTGTATGTAATGTTAACTGGGAGAAAAACTAAGTCCATTTATAAGTAAAATATGAAAAAATTATTACAAAATTTTTCTCTAAATCACAACCAAAGCTTCTGTCCAAGTTTGTTAAAACTCCAGGACGGTTTAAGAAAGTTATGCATGTTTAAAAAAACTTTAACCACAGGGTGAATGTAAATGTTGACGCCGCAGCTGCCGACAACGGAATGTACAAAAATGTATGATTGCCAAGTCTTGCTTCCACAAAAAAGTCGCAGGCTCGACAAAAATGATATCTTTTTTATTACATTGTGTATATTGACCTTTAAACAGTCCAACAAGACGTTTTGGCCTATTTGGCCTTCTAATGTGCTAATCTCTCCTCTGCACTACAGGGTTAGAGTCTGTCAGCCATTGACATTGTATGAAGAAGTCTCTAACATGGCATGTACTGATGTAGTGCAGAGGACAGATTAGCAATTGAAGAAGGTCAAATAGGCAGACTGTTTAAAGGTCAATATAATAACAAAGATAGTATATTCCATTCAATATTGGAATTTTTTTAACCAAGGTAAAAAGTGATAATCAACATGGACCCTGCCAAAAAAACATAGGAAGTAAGGAATGGCAACCAGTTCTTCTTATAAGAAACCTACCGTGCTGCTCGATTATTATGTCCAGCGTCATTATCTACATGTACAAATAAAGAGCCAGATTGGTACATGTAGATGTTGTTGGTCTTAGACATCACCAATTGTTAAATTGGTATGCAACATTTGTAACCATGAAACAAAAGAGAATTTCAAAGAGAATTTCATGGAGAAATGAATCATTTATAAGATGAGGAAAAGCTGAGGGAAACTAAAGACTGAAAGAAAAACAGACATTGAACAAAACAATATCTTTAAAACAACAAAAAATAATAAAAGGATTAACGACATGGAACCGACTAATACATTTGTTTGTAGGTGAACTCATGTGCTGTGGTATGGTAACTTGTTTTTAACTAATATCAAAAACAAAAACATTTTCTTTACTAAATTTATCATCGTTATATTAAGGAATACTGTAGAGGTCTGAAACCCACCACTTAAAGGAAAGGAGTTTCTGCATCTTATTCATGTTGCTCAGGTCAAAGTCTGGTAAAATGTCATATTCTGTCACCGTGTTTAAACTTTTAGTACTGGGTGGGGTATATTTCCCTTTCTTCTCAAACTTCTAAACGAGAGATTTTAAACAAATTAATATGATTTAACTTTTATATTGATTTTTTCCTTAGATTTGTACATGCATTTTAATGTATCCCACTTGTATGAGTGGGTGAATTTGATGAAATATTTACTTAATTTTGTTTGAGTTTTAAATCAGATTAATTTCTGATACAACTTGTTATACTGGGTTCATTTTCCAATGTTTATATAACTGATTAGGAGAAAACAGATTGTTGGCATTAAAACATGTATATTTTAATTTTAGAAAATTTGCTTCAACACTTCTTCAGTACCAGTACAATGTATATAACTGTTCACTTATTATAGGAAAGTTTTTGTCTTTATAACTTATAACACCTTCAAGACATAGAGTAATGATAGTTTGTCAGTGCAAACATTATAGCAACAAACATTCATGCTTAATTTTAGTTACCTTGACCAATAAATTGTAAATACAGTTTAGAAATGACAGATTTCTGTTTTATGCACTAAAATGGATAAAAAATCAAAACTTTTCTTTGATGCAATTTCAATAACCCATGGATGTTTATTGTTAATAATACATCATAGAATGATCACTGTTTTGGCCCTTCTTTTCAATTAAATTATAGTACAAATATTCACACGGAATATACAGTGTAAGAGACAAGATTTCAAACTAAGCATACAGTTACATGTATGAAGGTCTATAGAAAAATTCAAAATGTTGCATTTCAATATTTTTGTACAATATTAGCCTCATACATTGTAATTTCATACACAAAACAGAAAATGGTACTTTTAGGTACTATAACTTTACCATTAATATGGCCAAAATCCATTGAACCTGGATATGCAGTGAATAGAATAGAGAATGGAAATGGGTTATGTGTCAAAGAGACAACAACCCAACCAAAGAGCAGAAAACAGCTCAAGGCTAAACATGGTATTCAACGCAACGAGAAAATCCCACACCGAGAGGTGGGCTTCAGCTGGCCCCTGAACAATAATGTATATTAATTCAGCAAACTGGACGGCACACTCAACTCCGAAACATAAAAATGAACCAAAATTAAAAAAACACACAAGACTAACAAAGGCTAAAGGTCCCTGAATTGGGGCAGGTGCAAAAATGCGGCGGGGTTAAACATGTTTTGTGAGATCTCAACCCTGTTTTAAAGGGCCCCTCGATATAGTAAATCACTATCTATTTAGGCCACTATGAAAATGTCCCTGTTGAGAAAAAATCTTTGAAAACATGTATACAAGGCACTTTTTTTCTGGTTGCATGGGTGTTCTTTTTTACACAGGTTTGACTATAACTTAGATTTTCAGATAAGATGTTGTTTGAGACTACTTTTTTCTGTTGTTAATTTAAATTGTTTAACTACTAGGGTGAAGAATACTGCAGAGAACAATATGTAAGAAAAAAACTAAAGAAGAGTATGGATAAGCACAATTTTCTGGTAAGTTTCAAAATTCATTAATTTAAAAAAAATTCTTTTCATACATTTGGTTTTCTTTTTTGTTTTCTACATGTAGGTATAATATAGATATAATTTGACACAGTTATTACAGGTACAGTGAAGTATGAATGAGAAAATTTGAATTCATTCCTTAATTGTTATTAAGCCTAGCATATTTTGGTGCATTTAACTCATATCCATTTATCAAACTTATTTACATACATGGATGTATTTGAAGTAGTTATACCTCCTGTCCAGTTTTGGTTTTATGAAGTATATGCATAAAATATCATCCATCTACCATACATTAAAAGATTTGCACCTGTAGGGCAACATATGTGTCTTACAGACACAACAAATGTATGAGTTAAGAATTGCTGTCTCTCTTATCATGTGTAAAAGCAGCAGGGGGAGGCATGCTTTAACTACCTATTTTTATCTGAATTTTTGTCAGTAAATCTGTTTGTTTGTGAACTATATATGCATTTTTCTAATAAAAATGTTTAAATCCTGTTATTTATTGAAGCTAAGAAAGAAAAATCAGAAATCAGAAATGGATACCTAGATTGTACTGTTAGGCCCAATATCACATAATATATATTTAATTGTAGTACTTTATCAATGCATGAAGAAATAATATTGGAAATCTTCTGTAATGTCCAACTACATTTACATTAATTCATGTTTAATAACACTGAGATCAATATACACATTGTTAGTAAATTTTATTACTTATTTTTATGGTCATCTTGTGAAGATTTTTCAATTAGAATTCAGATTACAGATACATCTTGTTCTGTGGAGGAAAAAAGTTATTTTTTCCAATTTTGGACTTCCATTTTCAATTTTCTATGCATTGAGATGAGATTATATATGATTTTGCTTTAAACTTAATTCCAGAAAAATTCATATTATCTCTATATCAATTTTATTGACAAGTACTAATATACATATTTGAATATAATTAGCCTACAGCACCAGATGAGGAAGTATTTCCTCGGAAGAAACGTATCAAATCGGCTGGGGTAATTATCCTGTGCTGTTGATGTGATTTTAATATATCCTAAATGTGTTGTCATCCCTGCTAAGAAATAAACAGTAACATTGGAAAACTACAACAACTCCAATATTTTTAAAATCCCAAGACAAATATATTTTTCAAAATATTTCAACTAAATCCTTTATTAGATTGTTTGTTATATACTGAAGATTTGCATATTTACAAATACTCTCAAAAACATGTTATTCATGTCAATTTCTGACATTGATTTGCACTCAGTTTTAATATTGCAATAACACTGTTGACCAAGCACTTCTCCTAAATTATCTTTCTAACAAAACACTTGTTTGTTTATATAGAAACTTTGAGTGATCACAGTATTGTTATGTTTTTTTTAATTTATTATACCAATGTAAATGTATATATATATGGTTGTGCATGTCTATAAATAATATTTGACTTGTTAAACACAGCACTACATGTACAAGTGTAAAAATATATGATATCAGTTGTAAGATATGTATATATAAGATATATTTCAAATTTCAGAATTAAGAGGCTTTAAACCTTGGATCAATAAAGTCACTGTTATTAGAAATAGAAAAAAGCAAACCAGTGTTAAAAAAATCTTCTTGTATAAAACCAATTGTTCAGTTGAGATTTAAATTTTTGTGGAATGGTTCTCAGGTAGTCCCCCTTCAAAATATAAAAATCAGCAAAAAATATTTAGGGCTGATTGGGATAAACTTTGGTTAAATTGACTTTGCAGTTTCCCCTTTCAGAATTTGGTAGGGTCCAGACCTTATTTTAGCAGCTACAAAGAATGCAAAATTTTAATGTTTTCTGAAACCATTTTGGAGAAAACTTATTTGAATTTTTTTTGTGTGTTTCCTTTAAAATGTATTTCTTGGGGTATGGTTCTCTGGTTTGGCTGCTCTTAAGGAAAAATTAGCAGAAATAATTGCATATAAAAATTTTATTCTATAAATTTGGACCAGACTTTGGTGTTGTGGTTCTTGCACTGTCCTCTTCCAAAGTTGTGTCACAGTTCAAGAAATTGGACCAATTTTTGTCTCTCCTGAAACAAAAAGTTGCGAAGGCAAGATATAGGTATTACTTTCCGGCAGCCATGGCGGTGGCGGTTGCGTAAACTTTTTTAAAACTTTAATAACTTTGCACATGTAATACCTATGATGAAGATTTATGGTCCACAAGGTAGCTTATCGTACAAGGTTTGCAGTATACTTGTCTTGTGACCATGACCATTTCTCAGCAACTGTAACACCTAGGCCAATCATATTTGGTCTATAGATAGTTCTTAGTGGATACACGTCAGTCTGACACCTGGCTTGGGATCTTGACCTCAATTTCATGCTTGAGTGACTTTGTCACTTTTTCATGGTTAAGTCCATTCCTCAGAAACTGTAACACCTTGACCCACTGTATTCGGTCTATTGAACAGTTCTTTGTGGGTACATGCCAGACAGACATTTGACCTCAATTTCATGGTTGAGTGACTTTCATGCAAGTTTCTTGATTAAGTCCATTTTTCAACAACTGTAATACCTAGACCTACTGTATTTGGTCTATTGATAGTTCTTGGTGGGTACATGCCAGTCTGACACTTGTCTCGAACCTTGACCTCAATTTCATGGTTGAGTGACTTTCATCCAAATTTCTTGATTAAGTTCTTTTGTCAGCAACTGTAATACCTAGACCAATCCATGTTTAGTCTATAGATAGTTCTTAGTTGGTACATGCAAGTCTGACACCTGTCGAAGCTGAGGTTGACCATGTTTTCAGAGGGGTTACAATTTACTCCGTCACCCTCTTAAAAATTTGTTATTTATTTTATTTTACTGAATGTCTTGAAATTTATGAGTGGGTGACCATATAAAAATTGTCACCCGCTGTTTCTTTTCCAGCGGGTGATTGTATATAAATAACACATTTCTAAGAGAGTGATGGAGTATATTGTAACTCCGAGAAAATATTGTCAACCGAGGCAAATATACTCTGTCACCCTCTTAGAAATTTGTTATTTATTTTATTATACTGAATTTTTTGGATTTTATGAGAACATCACCAGCTGTTTCTTTCCAGGTGATTGAGTAAAATACCACATTCTTGTAAACCAATGAAAATGCATTAAAGTAGAGAAATTTACATAAAGTATAATAAAGAAAAATGACAACTGAACCAGTTGAAAAAAATTATGGCTTGAATTTTCCTTGTGAGATACTAACTGAGAATTAATACTTTACAGGCAACTGGCCAACCAATATGGCTGCCAGTGGGAGACTTAGTTTTACATTGGAACTGCTGAACTAGGTGAAAGTAAATATGGCTTGAAGGTTCCTTGTGAGGTCTTACTTACGGTACTGGGAATTGTTTCTTTGTTGTTGGTAAACCAACCAATATGAACATTTGTTCTTTTCTCAAGAGTTATGCATAAATCCAGATGACTGATACAGGCTCCATATAGCCTCTTATTTCAAATGCTCCTCACAAGCAAATAGGTAATGTCATTAATTAAATACAATATATGCTTTATCTTGTCTTAAAATTGCACTGTAAAGTTATAAAAAACTAATTAATTTTTACAGCCATCAACTATACCAGAGTACTGTTATGTGGAAACAAAAGATGGTAAAAAGCTAAAAAAAGAAATGATAGAATTCCAAGCCTGGTATAGGACTCAACAGAGATACAGGTAAGCTCTGTAAATTGTTAATACATTGTACGTTACCTTTTATCTATATTGGCATTAGTATTTTTGTCCTACCTGCGTGGAAAAGTCATGAACTTTTTTAAAACCTTAATTACTTTGCATACATAATACCTACACTTGATTTTTGGTCTACAGATATCTATTGACAGAGCCCTTAGATAACATGAGTATCAGCGTCATTTACGCATTGAAAAATGGCAGATACGCCTGAGAAATAGTTTCAGGCCGTTAAAGTTATGCTCAGTCTGAAACAACTATGCACAGGTTTAAGAAATAAAAACATTATTGCTTAGATAATTTTTATGTGTCATAAGGCATGAAAATTATTCATTTCATAAAAAGTGCTTGCTTCTGCCCAAAATACATCATGTTTTCATAAGTCAGCATTGGCAGGACATGGTACGGAAAAACAGAATTATTATGCAGGTGAAAACAGGAGTCATTATGACTAAATACTAATACTTCAATTTGCTAATATGTAAAATGCATTTTACTCTTTTGTTTTTCATTTTACCCCTTTAATCCTGCTGTTTGGAGGTAAAATACTTATCTGTCTTCAAAAACTGGAAGTATGTACCCCTTGATACCAAAAAAGTACCTGGAGCTCTTTATTGATATAAACTTTGCTTCAGTAAACTTGTCTTGTGACCTTGACCTTATTTTCATGGTTTATTGACTTCACACACATTTGTAAAATCAGCATCCAAGTTTCACGATTAAGTTCATTTCCCATCAACTATAATACCTAGGCCAACCATATTTGGTCTAAAGATAGTTCTAAGTGGGTTCATGCAAGTGTGACACCTGATTTTGACTTAAACCTCAATTTCATGTTTCCCAGTTTTGTGATGAAGTCCATTTCAAAGCAACTGTAATACCTACATGTGTATGCCCACCATACAATGTAATTGGTCAATAGATAGTTCTTGTTGGGTACATGCCAGTCTGACACCTATCTCGTAACCTTGACCTCAGTTAATTGACCTGTGTTACATTTTCGAGATTCCAGTACATTTCTCACTGTAATACCTTGACCCACCATATTTGGTCTATAGTTATTTCTAAGTGGGTGCATGCCTGTCACCCAAACTTGACCTGAATATTAAGCTTGAATAACTTTCATCACATGATCTCTGTTATAGTCAATTTCTCTGCATATGTAATACCTAAACCCATCATATTATATCTATAGATAGTTAGGTACATGCCAGGCTGACACCTGTCACCGAACCTTGGCCTGAATTTCATGCTTGAGTGATTCTAATCATATTTTCACATACTAGTGCTTAGAAAAATGTCACCTGACCGTAAATATTTCTTTACATGCATTTTCCTTGAAGTTACAATGTCCGGTATCAGCTTATCTTTATTATGTGTCCAAGTACATACTCAGGCAAGACATTTACTGTTTCCATTCTTGTTGGTATATAGACCAAAAATATTGAACTTGCCTTGATTTGCCTGGCATTCATGAAGATTTCTCACTTCAAATAGTATGTGTTGCTTAGACTCAACTTGAAAGTTAAATGATTTGACTTTTGGATAATTTTGAAAAACTATCTGGTAAATGAAAATGGGGAAAAGGTGTCATGTAATCTTAAAATTAAACCTCTGTTTTTCAAAATACTGATTTTAAAGGCAGAAAAATTAAGATCAATTAATAAAAATAATTTGTGTTGTTTTATATTTTATTTATGTGATTTTTAAGATGTGAATTCTGCAAAGAATTAACATAAATTGAAATTTTATTTTGATGTGATATTTTCAATATATTAGACTGACATTTGTTATAAATAGCTTAAAATGAATTTTTACCTTTGCAACCTTATTAACCGGGTTTTCCTCTGGTCTATGGTATGTGGATATGTCACCTCAAGACGATGTGTCATGTTTCAAAAATGTTGACCTATGACCTTGACCCTTGACCTTAGGGTGAATAAATAGGTCATTTTAGATCATTTTTGTGTCCGGCATGTAACTTTTTTATCTAAAGACCTAGGCCATGGATTTTTAGTGTGTAGCTAGTTTATCTCAAGATGTCGCCGACCAAGAATATTGACCTTGACCCTTGACCTCAAGGTCAATAAATTGGTCATTTTTGTAACTTTTTTTGCCTTAAGACCTAGGCCTTGGATATTTGTTGTGTACGTAGGTCTTCTCAAGATGATGTGTCGCATATTAAGGATGTTGACCTTGAAATTTGACCTCAAGGTCAATAGCTTCCTAATCATGTCCAGCCTTTAACTTTTTTGTCTTAAAACCTACATCTTAGATCTTTGATGTGTTGGTAGTGTACATGTACCTCAAGATGATTTGTCATGTACTAAAGATGTTGACTTCTTTGTTGGAGAAAAGTTACTCAGTAAAAATGAAATAGAAGGAAAACCTGGTTTGCTGTCACTCAGACAGCTCTCTTGTTTTGAATTTTTTGGCCGGGTTGCACAGAGTGCAAATCCGGGTTATAGTATGGTGAATGTCGGGCGGGCGGCGGGCGGGCGGCGAAAATGCGTACCTATTTTGTGAAATCAACTACTCCTACATTTTTTCACCCACATCCTTGAAACTTCATAGAATGTTTCTATATATATTGAAGATGTGCACCTCACTTTATGGAATTATTTCAGGAATTATTTCCCATTTTTCCAAACTTTGGAACTTAGTCGTTTTTTATTGACATCTTCAATAGAGGGTACCTATTTTGTGAAATCAACTCCTCCTACATTTTTTCACCCACATCCTTGAAACTTCATAGAATGTTTCTATATATATTGAAGATGTGCACCTCACTTTATGGAGTTATTTCAGGAATTATTTCCCATTTTTCCAAACTTTGGAACTTAGTTGTTTTTTTATTGACATCTTCAATAGAGTGTACCTATTTTGTGAAATCAACTCCTCCTACAGTTTTTCACCCACATCCTTGAAACTTCATAGAATGTTTCTATATATATTGAAGATGTGTACCTTACCTTATGGAATTATTTCAGTAATTATTTCCCATTTTTCCAAACCTTGGAACTTAGTCGTTTTTTATTGACATCTTCAATAGAGGGTACCTATTTTGTGAAATCAACTCCTCCTACATTTTTTCACCCACATCCTTGAAACTTCATAGAATGTTTCTATATATATTGAAGATGTGCACCTCACTTTATGGAATTATTTCAGGAATTATTTCCCATTTTTCCAAACCTTGGAACTTAGTCGTTTTTTATTGACATCTTCAATAGAGGGTACCTATTTTGTGAAATCAACTCCTCCTACAGTTTTTCACCCACATCATTGAAACTTCACAGAATCTTTTAATACATATTGAAGATGTGCACCCCACTTTATGGAATTATTTCAGTAATTATTTCCCATTTTTCCAAACAAGTGTTTATCAACATGTAATCAAATCAAATATTGCATACTTCACCTATTTCTAATTAAATTGATGGCTGCCTCTGTGCTCGTACACTAACATACAGTGTGTCTGATTTTGTCTATATAAATATTCATGACTGCCAATGTGCAATATGCAATATGATCTTGTAATCACCTTTGTCGCCACTACAATAAACACCCAGCAACCCGGCCATTTTTTTTTTATCAAGTCTAGCAGAAAATAAGTACAATGTAGTAGTTAACATCTTCATCTGAGTTGGAGGTTTAAATCCACATTGAATTTCTCACTGTGACTGGTGAATAATTTTTAATGTTCTTCATTCAGATGGAGTTTTCTGCTAGGATTTTGGCTGAAATTTTGGTTGTGTTAATTTTAAGACCTTGGTAAGTGAGCTGTTCACAGTGTTCAAGACCACATGAAAATCCCCGTAATGTATTCATTTTTCCTATGTTCAGCTCTGAGGGGACGCTGATATTGACCCATTGAAAGATATTCATAATTAGGGCCCTGCCACTTGGTGGCGGTTGCAGTATAGTGATCAGTCTGTCTGTCTTTCCATAACAAATTGTGTCCGCTCTATATCTTGAGAACCTTTATGATAAATTTCAAAGTTTATACTTGGCATGGATATTCACTAGAACCAGGGGGTGTATCACAATGTATGAACAACTCTGTAGGTCAAAGATCAAGGTCAAAAACTTAGGTCAAAGTTGAGAACCATACATCCTATGGTAAAGATCGTGTCCACTCTATAACTTGAGAATGGTTTTAAGTTAAATGAAGATACTTTGCATGGTTATTCACCACTGTCAAAAGGGGTTTCACAATTATTGTGCAAATCTCTAGGTCAGAGGTCAAGGTCAAATGTGGGAATCCCATGTTCTTTGGTAAAGATTGTGTCTGCTATATAACGAGAGAACGGTTTGAAAGAAATAATTTCCTTTTGTGTTGGTAAAAATGGAGTCAAAAAGATTGAAATATGTTGAAGAAAAATTGTTTCTGCATATTATCAAAATTTTTTTTTAATGTTGAAAAATATAATTTGAAGTAAAACCCATGCACCCATTTTCAGATGGTTGCTGCCTTACTAAAACCCATACTGTCCTACACAAATTTTCAGTTCAAAGCAATTACTATTAGCATTCTTCTTTTTTTTGAGGTCATAAAAAATTAAAGAACCTTCATAATTTTAAATATGTGTGACAAATTGCTATGTAGCAGGGCCATAAACATAACATAAATCAAACATCAACCACTATACCCAGAGGTCACCTAATGGTCATCAATATTGCAAGTCCACACCATGCAGTGAGCTCTAGAAAGCTCCATTTAACAATGAAAGTAAGGCTATCCAGCAGTGCAATAAAATGTCCAAATATAATGCGTTATTATATTGAATAAGATCACTCTCAGTACATAACCGTAATTGGTTATTACTTCAAGTGCTTTATTACTAAGCTCAACTTCTGTTTATCCATACAAAGTTTTGACCACAAGTCATTTACGTTGGGGCCCACAGAGATGGATTCCATCTCCTTGATGTCTAGTTTACATCATTTTTATAACAATTAAAAAATTTACTTCAGTTTAATGATATAATTTATTGAATATGTCATTAATATCTGCAATAATTCTGAATACTGAGTTGTGAAGAAATTATGTTGTCAAAACAGTTTCAGGGTTAGGGTTAGGGGGGTTAGGGGCTAGGGTTAGGGTTAGGGATAAACAAACAGTTATATCAGTATTGTTTTGTTACTAAAACTGAAAAAAAATGTGAAACAGAAATCTTATATAATTTTTAAATTTGTTTATAAATGAAATTGAAAATCATTTTAGTATTGATTTTGTCGTGTTGTTCAAGCACAAGTCTATTGATTGTATGTAATGATGCATAGAGCTAGTAAAGAGAATGCCATTTACAAACCGTATGAAACACTTTAATGAAAAACAAATTATCTACAGTTATAACTGAGATTGAAATGTTGACATTTTCCCATATAGAACACAGGACATAAAATTAACAGAAAATAACCGCAAAAACTGTTTCAGCAATTCTGATGCTGTCATTTTTTGCTGTGAATACATGTAATACTGATATTGTAGAATTTGTAAGCAGGTTTCATATGTGGTTTTGTTGCTTACTTGGTACAAATCCAATATAAGATGTAAAGGTTTTAATTCCAAACAATTTAAATGACCTTTTGACCTTTAAATAAAACCTGATATGGTCACAGTCAGACAAAATATAACAAGATTTGACAGTTTTTTTTTATTTGTTATTTCATAAATGGCCCTAATCAAAATTACTTAGTAATGTTAAAGAACTAATTGAAAGGATTCTTTATAATTTTTACCAATATGTGAAGCCAAAATAGGACCTTACAGACTACTACTTGTGTGGAGTTGTCTTGGAGAAATTGTTTAAGTTTGAATTGAGAAGATGTGGGGATAGATATTGCAATGATAGTATTCATCAAGTTTTCTGTTGTGACAATTAGAGTATTTATTCAGTAATTTGATTTATTGTCTGATGTCTGTTTTCACAATAGTTTTTTGTCTTGCCTACTTCAACACAAAAATTAAGATTACTGTATACATTTTTTGTCTTGCCCACTTCAACACAAAAATTAAGATTACTGTATACATATACATTTACTTGAGACTATGTTCAAAATATTTAAATTTAATCAAATTAAAAAATATATAACATGTATGTGAATGTATTTAGTGTTTGATTATATTTTAGCTCACATTAGATCCATTAGTATATATAAAGATTTTTATCAGATTTTATTAAAAATAGGGTTAGCTACTTTTAATTGAGTTTAAATATTACTCCTGTTGGTGATTTAAAGGTTGAATGTGATATATATTATATACTTAAGTTTGAATAGATAAGTCCTGTTTTTAAATTTACTTGGTGCAGTGAAACATTTTTGGCAGTAGATATTTCATGGCATTGCAAGGTACGAGTGTACCACAAGATAATGTCAAAGAATTCAGAAATTGCCTGACAACATATGTCATTCACATAGCATATGTTAAACTATAAATTATGGAAAAGACAATTGATTTATATATCTACTGCAGGGTATAATTTTCTAAGAAATTACAACCATTGGATTGTTTCTATGGTATGATAACAGACAGAATTATTTATATCATATTTACCTTGTTATTTGTTGATTTATTGGTTTATCATTTACATCTTTATTAGTTAATTGTAAGAATGGTAGAATTTAAATTGAACTGATTTAGTGTATAGATATGCATTTAAATTATGTTTAGTTTGGTTTAGTTTAGTTGGGGTTTTACGCCGTTTTCAGCACATTTGGCTATTTCGCGGCGGCCAGTTTTTATTGGTGGAGGAAGCCGGAGTACCCGGAGAGAACCACCGACCTTCGGTAGGAAAATTGGCAATCCTTGTCAATTAAGATCGGAGTCGAATACACCCCGCCACAGGTGAGATTCGAACTCACAACCCTAGCGTTGACAGGCTAGTGATCATTAGTAGTCATGACGAACTACCTAGACCACTCGGCCACCGAGGCCCCCATTTAAATTATGTAATTTCTCTATAAAAAGAACTGAAAAATTACATAAGCATAGAAGTATTTCAGTCTTCTTGAACATTTAGTTTATTTAATGCCCAAAGAAAATTAGTCAGAAATGATAACAGCCTTTGTAAAATTAAAAATCATGATCATTTTTATTAATTACTCTCAAAAAGGTTCTTTTGAAGTTCCAGCTTTTGCTGGACCTATGATCATTAAAAAAATGAATGAATAAAAACTGCCAACAAGAGTGTAGCCAATTGTGCTGAAAGTGGCATAAAACATTAATTTTTGTCATTGAAGAAAATATTCTGTTTGACCAATCTGGGAATATAGTTTATACTTGGGATATCAGAGGGATCAAAGGAAAAAGTTAATTTTAAATATAAGTACTCGTGCATGTTAGTATGGTAGAGTAGCTGATACAAGTAACAGAATAATTACCAGTTTTGGTGGATTTGTATCCATTATCTGCAGTATTCTCCAAAAAAAAAATATATAATTTATAAAGTTCATTTGGAATGATATCTCATTATAGTTGTATAGGGGATATTTTTTAACTTTATTTTTAATAATTTAATTTTATAAATTCTGTTGAAAAAAAATTAAAATGTTCATTTAAGACATCATTTGGTTTTCTTTTTTTTCAGGCCATTAAAGGGAGGATGGCCAATTTTAAGAAGTGTCCCTGCAAGAAATATGTCAAAGGGAGAAGCTCATCGATTAGTAAATGCAGCTTCAAAAATACTCATTGCTACGGTAAGTCTTATTACATTGTTCAATGATTGCATAGTTTCTTGTACTGATTTTTTTTTTATTTGATGGAAAATGCAGATAATTTTTTTTGTATTAAATCTCTTTAAACCAGTTTGTCTTTGTTTTTCTAGTTCTCTGTCCTAATAAATTTTCTACAATGTTGTAATTGTTGTGCCTTTGATGTTCCAAGTTAAGGGGGTTTATCTTCTTTATTCAGGGAAGACAACCAATTTATGATTTAAATTCGAAAATATGAATTGAAACCTACATTTCAGCAACTTATTTGTAACTTTAAATGTTGAAGCAAATAAGTTCTTTCTATATTTTTATCACAGGAAGCAGTTGATGGTGTAGCACCATCGAAATCAACAAAGCGACCCCAGTCAGCTCCAAGTCCATTTGAGGTATTTTTATATTTTCTAGTACTGTCATTTTTTCTAAATCTCTTAGGTTCTGTCTATATAATAAATAATTTCAAATTATTCCATTTTTCAGCAAATTTAAGAACTATCCACTTTATAAAAATATGAAATTTGTTCATTGGTCATTCTTTTTATTTTGAGTTGTAATTATATGAATTTGTTTGTAGTTTTTAATATTTTCAGCTTTCATGTTTTATGTCAGGAAACAGCAATAAAAAGCATTTGTAAAATTTTAAAATTTACTCTCCATATGTTTTAAATATGAATAGCGTTTAAAAAAAAAACTGATAATAATAACATAAGAATGACACCGTATTGTGCATGAATCCATTACACCATGATTACAATTTACCGGTATATATGTTGTACTCGATGTAAAATGTATGCATCAAATTTTTTTCTACACAATGCTGTTGTTTTTATTTTGGACACATATAATAACTATAAAGTAAAGAAGATAAAAGAATGATCCAAGCTTTATGAGCTTATTCTTAAAATGCTTCAAGCATCTGCTTAGAAAAAAATCTATGGTTTCATGGTGTTTAACCAAATTCAGACTTTCTCAAATGTGGAATGGTTGTAACTTTCCATCAGAAAATATCTGTGACAACAGGAATTGTTTATTTCCTCAGTGGATTGAATTGATACATTATCCAAATACATTCCTGTTAAATTATTTTTGTTTATTTAAGGATTGTTTTCAATTTTGGAACAGGTTATACGATATAATCTATTTTGAGGCAGTTAACACTTCATAAACTGCGAAGTGGTTTATATTAAGGCGTAAACTGACCAAAGTAGGTTATAAAAATAGAAACTGTTCCAAAATTTAAAACAATCCTTATAAATTAATTTTCAAAAAATTTCTGATCCAAAATTGCAGGTAAAATCATTTTGAATAACTAACTATATACAGAAATATTTAAATCGCGGACTGCGAATTAATACGTTGGTGATTTCACAGTATCGAAAGTAGATTATATGATATAATGTAACTTGCTCAACCATTAATAACCAATCAAATTGTCCGTTACAATTCAAATTAATTATAAAAAAATATTCAAGTTTCTTTTAAATTGAGACAATTATTCTAAAACTGTCTGTGAACCAGTTATTAAAAGGAAGTTACAGTCACTCCACAGTTTATATATATATATTGCATGGTGATAGGTGTCTATGTTAACTTGCTGCACTGTCTTGTAGACCAATAAATCATTACCCAGTAGAGAACAGCATGACCAGAAAAAGGTACATATTCACATTCATAGTGTCTCGTCACTAGGTAGAAAACAGTTAATTTAGGCATAGAGATTAAATTATACACTTTGTTTAATGTGGAAAGGGACATAACTCTGTAAAGTGAAGCAATATTCCATACCTTTTATAAAATTGAACATAAAACCCTATATGAACAGAAGATCGAAGAACCAGGTTGGATATTGAGCTGCATTAAAAAAAAAATGCTGTACTGTTTAAGGATAAATTTTAGCATTGGTTCTTATATTTGTAAATGTCTTCAGTGTAAGTTAGAACTATTTACTGTCTGGAAACCTCAGTTTGTGGAATGGATTTTTGGCATTTTGAAAATCTAAAGGTTAGAAATATAAAAAAAATTTTGTCAGTTAATAAACCTTGCTGAGTCGTCCAAGAAAACAAGAATTTTATGATTGTTTATAAAGGTTATATTTTCAAACCTCAAATATTATTCTGAATGGGGAATTTCCAACAGAAAAATTAAAGCTCTTGAAAAATTGAAAAAAAATTTAAATGAATTTACTAACTTGGACCTATCCAGAAAGGTGTTAAACAATTATTTTAAATATTTTTCATGCATTTTGTGCATATTTGATACAAGAAATGGATGTAATTTTTAATTTGATTAAAGCACATATGAAGCATTATCTCCCTTTTACATTGAAAAATTCCTTAGGCGAAATGTTTTTGTTACTCTTAAAGACATGATGGAATAAAATGAGGTAAAGTTCAATTGTTTAAGTTACGACTTGACTAATTGCAATTGCCAGCACAGTGATAAGACCATTTTAATTTATTAAGGTACTCAAATTATGAAAATCCATTCTGTAGACCAAAGTCTACTGACAGTAAGGTGGTCAAGAAAATATCTATATGGTTAAACAAGGTTTTATGACAGGAAAACAATACAAGTATTTACAAAGGTATTGGTGCTGCACTGTGGGAAATCACTTAAGTGATGAAAATAAGACGATGACAATATTTGCAAATTTAGTTAACATTTAACTCACTTTTGTAGTATATATCTTTATTGGCACTTCATAATTTTACTATCTTGCACTAGCCTTAATCTATCATAATTTATTCTCATGTAACCGTAAATAACTTTAAATTTCACCTGCAAATTTTGTTATAGGAATGGTATGTATAACACAGGCTTTCTCTGCTAAATAACAGCATTATATTTTTCTTCTGTTTACACACATATATAATTCTTTGTATTTTAATGTCCTTTTTATATGTTGGGCCAGAAATTTTGTACATTTAGTCTGTCAATATTGTTATTTTTTCATAGTTGCGGCCAACACCTGGTAAATATACTTGGGATATACATGGAAGAAGGCACCGTAATGTTAAAGTAAAGGTTTGTGTTATTTATTTTCTTTGAACAGCAATACATTTATCTGTATCCATTGGAACGTGACTCTGGACTACAGCATTGATATTTTGTCAAATTCAAAATAAGAATAAAATGGTAAATAGACTGGAATTAACAAAAACTACTTCAATAAATGTGGATACTAATAAAATCATGGTATATAACTGTCTCACCCTTACAGATTAAGTCTGATATTCAGCATCAATAACTTTAAGACACTTAAAAATGCCCATTGATTTATTGCCGAAATAAAGTTATGAACTATAGAAAAAATTCCTTTACCATTCAAAGGTAGGGTCACTAGATTATCGACAAATCGGAACAAACTAAGATATTGTAAGGTGAGAAAAGGCTGTGAACTTTGATAAATATAAATTAGAACCATCAATTTCCCCAAAATGGTTAAACCTATTTTTTTCTTCCTGGTTCGACAAACATGACGGAAAATGAAACAAAAAGCGAAAAGCAATTCATTAATGAATACTTTGAAACCAGTTAATGAGGAATAATCATAAATTCATAATAAATTTGAAATAATCATCAAATTGCCTGTTTCATCATTCATATGTTTTATTACAGGGTAGACGTTATGATGACAGTGCAGATAGTGCCTATACAACCAGAACAAGTTCAATGTCATCTGATTATCAGAGGTAAGTAATTGTGGAGGTACATGTATTATAGTTAAAGAAAAGTTCTTTAGATGGATGGAAATTATAATACATCATAACGATTACAGCTACCTGTAAATATGATGATGTCAGGTTTTATAAGCATAGTTTTCTGTTTTGTTCAGTTAATATATGTATTGTTTAGTTTTAAAAAGTGTGTTAAATTCATTTGAGATACTAGATAAAAATATATGACTGCTCATTGATCCTTGAATCCAAGATAAGTGATTTAATTCATATTGTTTAAAATCAACTACCTTCTATTTTAAAGTTTTAAATGCCAATATGTAATGTCTGTGTATTGTTGTTGTGAATTCCTTCATTGGTAAATTTATAAAGGCTTAATGGTTGTCGACAGAAATGTAAAATTCATACCTGTTTTTAACATTACAACGTACATGTATTAACAGTTTGTTTGGCCTGAAATATAGAAAAAAGCATAAGAACACATTTATGGTACCAGTTCCTTAATATTTATTGATGGCCTTATAAAATTTCTAAATAAGGGTATATTTTTATATTTATCAGACTGAATGTACTTTTGATTACATTTAGCTCTTAAGAGTCAAAACCTGCCCTCATAACAGCTTAATGAAGTTAAACGTATGTGACTACTTTCCTTAATTACTATGTTAGATAGAGCTTTCATTGTATATTCCCTTGTTGTCGAGCGTGCGACTTTTGTTGCGAGACATAGCGATAGTGCATTCCGTCGCGGCTGCAGCGTCAACATTTACATTCACTCTGTTGTTAAAGTTTTTTAAACATTAATAATTTTCTTAAACCATCCTGGATTTTTACCAAATTTGGACAGAAGCTTGTTCATGATCAAAAGATATTATCCAGAGGAAAATTTTGTAATAATTTTCTTCCCATTTTTCTGTATTTTACTTATAAATGGACTTATTCTTCTCCCATTAAACATTACATACAGTCTGCAGTTCAAATTCTTAAAACATTAATTACTTTCTTAAACCATCCTGGATTTTTATCAAAATTTGACAGAGGCTTCTTCATGATGAATAAATAACATGTGAAGAAAAATTATGTACATTCAACTATTACACTGAAAACATAGACAACAGCGAAAGCAGGTGAGACACTGGGTTCCGTGGAACCCTTACAAATTTTTTTAGTATATAAATTTAACTTCATTGCAGAAAAAAATTAAAGGAAGAACAAAAGCCAGTAAAATTAGGCAATGAACAAATAGATGAAGTATTTTTACCTCCTCCGCCGAAACCTCCTGCTCAGAAACGTAGAACTCATATAATATGCAGGGATGAACCTACAGATGATGATGTTTTACGACATCATAGTACTCAAACAAAAGATAATGTTGGAATACAGACAGAGAAAAGATTAATAGACGATTATGATCAGGTAAACAAAAATTAGTAATACAGTGTAAATTAAAAATATTTAGGTGTTCAACTAGAACAATGTACTGGATTTAAATAATTACCCATTTGAATTTGAAATCTCCAAAGATATCTTGTTTTTGTTGTGGTTGTATTTAATTTAATTGCACTGTTTGCAGTTTCAGACAAAATCCAACTGTTTATATCGAACCCTAACTTTTCGGGGGATGGGGTGGGAGGGTTGATGTCTGAAATATCTTTAAAATACATGTACCATTAAAACTGTTCCTGTACCTTTTGTTTGTTTTATTCAAAATTATTTATTGCCTTTTCAGACATAGAAATACTCCATTATGGACAATGCATATATCTTACTCATGCTCATTCATCAGTCATATGTATATAATGATAAAAAGTTTTGAATAGTTATATTATATTCTAATATGACAGCCTTCAAAGGGTTTGGGACCACAAGCGTGGTAAAACATTAGTTGCCATATGAGCTGCATGCGACTTAGTTGGCAGTTCTAGTACAGTTACTCCCACCGGAATTCGTTTATCCGCTTAATTTGATTGGTTGTTATCTCTGCAATTGATTAAATTTCTATATTTAGCATAGGGGTTTCTGAGTTATAAATACATTTTCATTCATTCTGATGTAGCGTGAATAAAAGTAAAATAAATATAACAAAACATAGTAAACGGACTTGAACAATGTTTTATCAAAAGTTTTTAACCATTAATTAATTAAAATTATGAATTCCCCCCCCCCCAAAAAAAAATCGCATTGAGCACTGCCCTCCCCCTCCAGTGTCGTCTGCATATAGAACTACACTGTTATTAAACATGGCTCCGGCTCCTGATGAGGAATTGGGCAACATGGAATTCCTCCCTGAAGACACCACACATACTGATTCAGAAGTATTTTGGAAAAATAATGTACACAATCATCATGTGTAAAAATCCATTCTTACAATCTGACAATGCGAATTTAAACCAAATCTTCGATGGGTGTAATCGATAAATAAACATTCTCCTCTTCATTTCGTGAAAATTCATACATCTAAACAGAAAAACAGAACCAAAACAGTGCAAGTGTACTTGTGCGTTGTGTGTCAAATTACCGGAATAGCCAAATATGTCAGAAATCAGAGCACCTTGGGTCAAGGCAATATAAAAAAACACCGTAATTGTCCTATTAGAATCGAAATAATTCATGGAGACTCCAGTTTATCATTGTTTTACCACGGGCTAGCCATTTATGCCTTTTATTTTACCCTGAGCGCAGGGAAAAAATAAGTACTAACTTTAGACCTAAGAACCAGATAAATTATCTTGGTCAGGGGAGATAACTGATTCAATGACTGAACATAATCTTCATATAAATATATATTTTTTAGGATGAGGAGGAAGTTAAGCAAGGTGACTGGGGAGAATATCAGATATATGTAAAAACTGGAGATAGGATAGGTGCTAGTACTAAGGCTGATATTAAACTTACTGTATATGGTGAGAAAGGAAGATCAAAAGAATTTTACCTGGATAGATCAAAAAGGCATAAAATTACATTCCAGAAAGGCAAGGTATGATAGCATAGATTTATGTTGTAATCAATGCTTTGTAGATTTAGTTTTTCAATTACTGTTTTGTTTTACCCCTGTCACTCAACCACCAAATAACTGAGAAAAACAGTGTGAGATATTGAATTGTTATTCATAGATATGAAAAAGTAGAAATTACAGCCAAAGCACTTTAGAAGTAGCTTGGGGTACCCCACGGTTATACTATACTTTATCCACCGTGTATAAACGAAACCAGATATTGGTACTAACCAAAGCGAGAAAACAATCACACGTTGATGTGCTGAATGTAGGTCATCCTTATTTTTTATATCTTTCTGGGTATTATACGGGCCCAATATTTTGTGATGGGATGTCATTGATATTACCCTGTTGATCCTAGCCCCGATCAATGATTATTAAGGAATAAAATACAGTTCTGAGATAAAAATATGCCAACTAGTACCGGGGAATAATTTGTCAATTGACTTCAGGTTACGCATAGCATCATTTAATTAATAATTGACAACAAATAACTGTATCTGGTATTCAGTTTTGACAAAATTTTGATTAGCTGAAAGGAATTTTCACAAAAATCGTTAAAACTGGATAAAATCACCTAAAAATTTTTTTGACTGTGTACGGCATTGTTTGATTGATGTGTACGGCAACTTAAAATTTTGTGTTCACGGCATCATAATATCCCAAAAATCTGTATCGATCTCTGTAAAGCTACTATTACATCCAAGACGAGAAATCAGGCTTAAATTTGAAAGGGATTGAATGCTTAGTAATTGAACTTATCAAAATAAAAATAAAACCAGGAAATGAACATTTAACTTTAAAGGGGGCTATTTTTTTCAGAATTGTTTTTGTGCAAGGCATGTTTATTCAGAATTGTTTTTGTGCAAGGCATGTTTATACAGAATTGTTTTTGTGCAAGGCATGTTTACAGAATTTACCATTAAACTTAGAATCCCTTATGGACATTGGACGTCTACATATTATAAAGACCTTTGTGTTTTTCTAACTGCTCTGTTTCATCTATTAATCTCTTTGAAAATTATGGTGGGAAAATGTATATGCATTATATTTGGCATAGAGGATTAATATCATTTGGATGCTTGATGACAGTATCTCAACTTTAAAATACAACGCTGCATATACAGATGTCTTTATTTGCTGGTTCATTTCAGAGGTAGGATGTTGTCTCTTTGACAAATATTTGTAAATACTTCATATCCTTTCTTTTTATATTTCAAATAATTCATGTTTTAAGTCAGTGCTAAGATTTCAGATATTATTACATATAAATGCATCTACTTTCTGAGAGAGCTGTTGTCATTTAGAACTATAATTGCACATGTAATTGAGAAAAAGAACTAAAAATTTCCCAACAAGATGCATGTAATGTTAAGCACAAAATTTTTAAAATTTTACCAGAAATATATAGACAGCAGGGTAGAAGCATAACTATCAAAGATTTTTGTTAGTGCTTTTAAAGCAAATCATTAAAACCAGCAACAATTACATTTTGTCGAAATAACGCTTGTCGATCCCAACCGATTATTCTCTTTATGGGTTTGAAATCAGGGATCCCTCTCTAGTTAATGTTAAATGGCTGTACTTTAAAATACAAGGACAGTACACCAAGAACAAACACAAAGACAATGTACTGTAGACATGGTCACTAAGGCAATCGACAATGGCAGGCAGATTATGGAAAGAAAGCGTCAGTAACTAAACAGAATATTTAAAATGTCACATTACTTTTCATTAGAGAGATTCACATGAACAAACTAAGTACCTATTCCAAATGTAGAACAAGATCGGTTGTTGATGTGGACGACATTTAGGAATGCAATTTTAACAATTTTAGGTAATAAATTCATAACTGATTTGTATTTTGCCATATTTTATCTAATTTAAATTCTATACAGCAATCAGAATGTCTCTTTTCAATAACTTTATGATATAAGTCGCCGTACACACGTAAAAAAATCTTACAGTCAAATCGCTGTGACACTGTAAGTTGCCGTACATAAAGCAAAACATCTATTAATGAAATACAACTAAATCTAATTATAAGCTTCTATAGTCCTTTTGAGTCATTACTGAGCCGCCGAATTAACATACATTTGTAATAATTAATTAAATGATGCTATGTGTAACCTGAAGTCAATTGACGAATTATTCCCCTGTACTAGTTGGCATGTTTTTATCTCAGAACTGTATTTTATTCCTTAAAAATCATTGATCGGGGCTATGATCGACAGGTTAATGTTACACACATCCCTTTAAAAAATATTGGACATGTATAATACCCAGAAAGATATAAAATATAGGATGACCTACATTCTGCACACCAATGTGTGATTGTTTTCTCGCTTTGGTTAGTACCAATATCTCGTTTCGTTTATACATGGTGTTATCATACATTGTACACTATTGTTATTTATTTCATATCAGATATAAAAATTCATTTTTCTCATTGGTTAAACGGGGGTCATGTGTCATTTATTATTCTGCAGTAAAATTTCTATCAGTCGTTATCAGTCTGCGGCTTGGGCATTATCGGTGTTTCAGTCTATACTTCATGATAATGTCCTCTGAATAATTAAATATTATATAAATAGTAAAGTTTATGATATTTAAATTACCTTAGGGCAAGTTTTAGCAAATTATTCTCTTTACTTGAACATATCAGCTTGATGACAGAAAATTTACATAGCAGTAAAAAGTAATGAAAACAAAACATTCTAGCTCTCATGTAAAAAGGTTAGTTTTTGTTGAGTAACAAACTTTGTACCTGAGTACGACAATAAAGAAAGTGATGTGATATACCGTGGATTTATTTTATTTTATCAGGGATGAAAGTTTTCCGCGGATCCGCAGATTTCCGCTTTTTCTGATGCCGATTTGGTCATTTTTGAGATACGTGTAAATCCGTTGAGAAAATTTTAGGGGGGGGGTGGTATCTGAATTTCACCCTTACTTGGTGATTCCTAGTGTTGTTTGTTTTTATTTCGGTCATCATATCGCTCAGAGAAAAGATCAGTAAAATCGGTCTGATTATTTGGGTGATTGGTGACGGTTTTCTTGTGTTTCAGCAGTTGAAAAGTAAACAATGAACTGGTTCCGTGTATGCACATACTGTTAGTAGGTAAATCATGTATCATAAACCAGTATGAACTCAGCGAACTGGTTACCAAACTATTGTGTTGCCAATGCGGTCCTCAACCCTCAACAGTTGACATTCGGTATCAGTTCATTGAATACGTGATCGACCTTAACAAAGAAAAGTCTGAAGATCGATATTAAAAGTTTTGAAGAGCGAATATTTCAAAATGAAAATTATCGAGATAAGGTACTTAAGTAAAAGATAAAGTTTCTTAAAATTCATGAAATTGTCCTCAAATTGTTTTCAAAATATCAAAATGCAGGGTATGGAAAATGATGAAACACTATGTTCAGGACTTCGCCCCTTGGACCCTTCTTAGGGGCTTGGGCAGCCCCCAAACCCCCGGCCTAAAATTTTCCTCTTTTTTCATTAAACATCACTTTCATCCCTGTTTTATTGGATACCAATATTTGTGTTTTTCATGGGCAAAGCTGAACCATAAATTCAACTAATCAGTGAAATTTATATTTCATGAAATGTTATTAGTAGAAAATACAAGCTATGAAATTTGGTGTCCTTGAAACAGAGAATTTTCTACAAACCACAAAATTAAATAAGTTTACAGCAACTATTTATATAATAATGTTGTGTTTAACATTGACAATGTGAAAATAGTAGCCAGGGTGAGAGACAATAGTGCACGACCCGAAGGGGAGTGCACTATTGTCTCAAACCCTGGCTACTATTTTCCATAGTCAATGTTAAACACAACATTAATATCATTATTATACTGACTGTTTACTATTTTGAATAGTGACAATAGTGTATTTCAATGTAAAAAAATGCCTTTTTTGTGGCTTCCAAAATGTCAATTTCCATACCTCTTTCAACGATGAAATCTGACAAAACTTTAACAGCAAAATTTGTTTGTTGACCAGTTTTCTTGGACTTAAAGTTCTCTTTTCTAAATGTTGTTGGGTCGTCTTGACCAAACCGCGACATCTTGCTTGTTTTGTTTTTTTGCAGACGACAGTATAGTCATTAAGCGACTTTAATTAGTGGTTTATAACATCGTTATTTCAAGCGCACAAATGATGGGGCTAATAAGTCCGGCCCACTTGTCTGTCAATGCAACAAAGCTCCGCCTTTTCGCGTGAAATCAAACAATGATTGACGTTAAAATCAATAGTCTATTGCAACAGCAAGACATACTATTTTCGCATAGAGGCCTCGGTGGCCGAGTGGTCTAGGTAGTTCGTCATGACTACTACTGATCACTAGCCTGTCAACGCTGGGGTTGTGAGTTCGAATCTCACCTGTGGCGGGGTGTGTTCGACTCCGATCTTAATTGACAAGGATTGCCAATTTTCCTACCGAAGGTCGGTGGTTCTCTCCGGGTACTCTGGCTTCCTCCACCAATAAAAACTGGCTGCCGCAAAATGGCCAAAATGTGCTGAAAACGGCATTAAACCCCAACTAAACAAACAAACAAATATTTTCGCATAGTGCAGTTAACGCTATATATTTCTTTTAAAAACTATGCAAAAATAGAGTAATTTAACTATAGAAGGACATTCTTACAGGAAGTATAATAATTTGTAATATATATTTACAGGAGGATTTATTTATGAAAGCTTTCCCTCATGTTGGTAAATTAAAGAAAATCAGGATAGGACATGACAGAACAGAACTGAGTATGTATTATATAGTGTAATATTTTATGGATAATTCATGTGTAATCTAAAGTGTTACACTTATGTGGCACATATGTTCAGAATAGTGTGATCATTTTATTTTTTATTTTTAGTATTTATGTGCACATTATCTAACAGAGAATGAGGTTCATCATCTAAAATTGTGCTATCTTGAATCAAACATTGTGTGAAAAACTTAGTTCCGAAAATGTCAAAGGATAGGTGGTGTGTTATGGGTAAATATTTAAATTAAATGTACAGAGAATTGTAATATCAGAGTGAAATTGAATTAAGAATTGCTGAAAATATTTTTTTTCCATAAGAACATGTTAGAAAGAAAATAAAGACTATCTGCAATGTTGGCTCCTATTTATATTACAGGTTATGCATGGTTTTTAGAAAGTGTTACAATTTATGATATGAGAGATAAACGAGTGTATGATTTTCCATGTTATAAATGGTTGTCAGGTCAGGATGATGACAAAAAAACATACAGGGTTTTAAAAATGACAAATGATAGAGCATTTATAGAAAGTAAGTTATGCAGTAGAACTTAAAATATACAACCAGAATTGATAGGGATATATCAAAGATAGTCATTTATATAACTCAGCACATGTATAACATTGTAAAACTTTATAGTTCAAAGTTATGAATTCTTGTCTTATGTAAAATTAAACTTGTTTTTTGGCCGGGTTGCACAGAGTGCAAATCCGTGTTATAGTATGGTGAATGTTGGGTGGGCGGGCGGCGGCAGGCGGGTGGGGAAAATGGGTACCTATTTTGTGAAATCAACTCCTCCTACAGTTTTTCACCCACATCCTTGAAACTTCATAGAATGTTTCTATATATATTGAAGATGTGCCCCTCACTTTATGGAATTATTTCAGGGATTATTTCCCATTTTTCCAAACATTGGAACTTAGTCGTTTTTTATTGACATCTTCAATAGAGGGTACCTATTTTGTGAAATCAACTCCTCCTACAGTTCTTCACCCACATGCTTGAAACTTCATAGAATGTTTCTATATATATTGAAGATGTGCACCTCACTTTATGGAATTATTTCAAGAATTATTTCCCATTTTTCCAAACTTTGGAACTTAGTCGTTTTTTATTGACATCTTCAATAGAGGGTACCTATTTTGTGAAATCAACTCCTCCTACAATTTTTCACCCACATCATTGAAACTTCACAGAATCTTTTAATACATATTGAAGATGTGCACCCCACTTTATGGAATTATTTCAGGAATTATTTCCCATTTTTCCAAACAAGTGTTTATCAACATGTAATTAAATCAAATATTGCTTACTTCACCTATTTCTAATTAAATTGATGGCTGCCTCTGTGCTCGTACACCAACATACAATGTGTCTGATTTTGTCTATATAAATATTCATGACTGCCAATGTGCGATATGATCTTGTAATCACCTTTGTCACCACTACAATAAACACCCAGCAACCCGGCCATTTGTGTCTTTGACCCATTTTTTTGTGGAATGTCTCAAATAATTCTTATAAAATATCAATAAAAATTGTTAATTGCCATTTCCAATGCTGAGATGCTTCAAATTTTTAATGAATGAAGATTTTCTTATCTTGTATTTGACATTTGATATTTGAAAGAACCCGGTAATGTAACCAAAAAGTGTAGATCATGTCAACTTAGGTCACACCTAATCACCATTTTTGAAATGGAAACAATTTAGTAAGAAGTATTAAGACCAAGAAAAAATACAAAAACAAATTCTGTATATGGTAGCCATTCTTAAAAGGCCTTCAAATTGCTGTATTTTTTCATAGATTTAATTACTGTTTCAATAAGGGTTTTATGATTCTATGGAATAATAGTACTTATGACTAGATTTTACTTTTGACTTTAGATATTTGAAATTCTATTAGTTCATACTATGAGATGACATTGATATGTTGATTATTTAGAATTTGAAGAAGAAAGTGATACAGTTAAAGGTAGAAAGCAAAGTTCTAGTTCATCATCTTCATCATCATCCTCAGACTCTGGAGATTCAGATCCGGAGGAAGATAAAAAAAACCCCACAAAAGTCAGTATAGTGGTGCGTCGTAGTAGTAAACCTGACAGTGGATCTGAATCAGACTCGTCAGCATCCAGCGACTCAAGTAGTTCATCTAAACCTACAACAGAAAAGAGACCAATCACTCCTGTACAACAAACAAGAAAAGAAGAACCCAGAGGACAGGGTCCGACAACTTTCACGTTCAGAGAACGTGTTTCAGAAGATGTTCAAGAAACCGAATCTTCAACAAACACAAGTACATCTCCCAAACATGTTTCTGTGGATTCCTCATCAGAAAGTACTTCTACAATACAACCAGAAAAAGAATTTATACATGGTTATAAGGTATAGGATTTATTATACTTTATTATAGCATTTCCATAAACTCAAGTTTGATCACAAGTTGGTAATGTGAAATAAAAAAATGATGTGATGTTTTTTTTATCAATGTTAAAACTCACAGAATGAAAATTGCAATGAATTTAACCTAATTTATGTATAAGTGATTTAAAGCAGACTTTGCTTTACGTTACAGCAAGCATAAAAGGATATATCTACCTTGAAATAATTCTTCTAGATTTGTGAAACCAGAAAGGACTATAAAAAGTTAATCAACTAAATGATGTTTGTAAAGTTAATGCCTATGGCATACTGAAAGAATTTTATCTGAATGCTAAACCAACATGAACTTAATACCTGATTTTGATGGAATTTACCAGATGTTGTAAGTACCAGTATCCCATATAACATTCTATTTAATATTCCAATTTTCTTTAAGGTTGGGTTGGAAGCTGTCCACGAGGAAGAAAGAAAGAAAAAAGATGAAGAAAATGAAGAAAGAAAAAGAGTACTGAGAGGCCCCTCAATACATAGTGCTGCTAAGATTGGAAGTCTAAAACGTGTGCAAGAACTACTGCAATATTTTCCTGAAATGATATCGTAAGTTTATAAATTTTTATTTATATTTGACCACTTAAGTGTTGTGACTCATCAGAAATCAAACTAAGATTAACACATTTTTTCCAATTAAAAATCTAAACAGTTAATAAAAGTATTACATATTGTGGAAATCTGTAATAATTATTTATCGGCTTTCAATTCACTTGCAGAGGAGCAAAAAATAATAGGGTCGGCTGAACTTATGTCCCTTGAACATCTAAGTAAGAACCTAAATAGTTCGAACTATAGGCTAGTTCAAGTAATTAAAGATTGATTTAAGCGAACCTTTTTCTAATTACAAATCACAAATTCACTTATCCCATGTATTTTTTTGTCCTCAACCCACAGAAATTGGTATCCATGAAAAGTAGTTCAAGATACCAGTGATGTTCAGGTTGGAGTAACTGAACTACTACACTAATACACAACACATTATTTCCCTCATCAACTTATTGAAAAACATTTACTGTTTCAGTTCTAAAGATGAGAAAGGATTGACACCTTTACACATAGCCACTAAGAATGGACAGTTAGATATTGTGAAGTGGTTAGCAGTAAATGGAGCAAGCCTAAACAAGGAAACACCAACAGGCTATACACCTATACATCTCGCTGCTATGTCTGGTCATGTCAATTGTCTAATGGTAAGTCCTAATGGATAGGTCACTAAATGCAAAGTTTGTATTTTTCTGGATTGAAAAATAATGGAGGTCATTAAAGTCCCCACATCTGGCCATAAATGTAAAATTAGTATTATTTTTGGAGCCAAAATCTAATGATGATTTATTTAAAGTTTGTATTATTTTGGAGCTAAATTAATGATAAACCCTAATGGTAAAGTCCTCCCACCAGGCCAAGTTAGTGCTGTTTGAATCTAAATTACTGTAAATTCGGAAATTTTCGCGTCCACTTATTATTGCGATTCTTCTGCTCCAGGCAAAATTGCGAGGTTTAATTATTGCGATCGCTGACCGCGGGAAAACTGAAAGGCTTTATTATTTCAATCGGAGATCGGGTAAAAATTGGGTTTTAATTGATGGTTTTAAAAATATTAAAATTCAAAATGTCATTTATATATAATAGCTGTCCAAACAATAACTATACAACTAAGTATCTACCAATTAACCTGTTTCCGGATGTCGGCAATCAATGACCAGAAACTTACCTGTGTAAATTTAAACAAAGGGTGACACATTTATAATAAATCGGATAAAATATGCATTAAAAATGCGAGTTTTTAATATTGCGATCCCAAACCAATCGCAATTTTCGCAATAATAAAAACATCGCAATAATTTCCATATTTACAGTATTGCTAAGTCCTTCCACCAAGCCACAAATTTAAAGTTTATAATATGGATCTAAATTAATGGTAATTCCTAATGGAGAAGTCCTTTCACCTACACACAAATTTAAAGTATATACTGTTTGGATCTAAATCAATGGTAAGTCCTAATGGGTAAGTCCTTCCACCTAGCCATGAATTTAAAGTTTGTACTATTTGGATCTAAATTAATGGTAAGTCCTAATGGGTAAGTCCTTCCACCTAGCCATGAATTTAAAGTTTGTACTGTTTGGATCTAAATTAATGGTAAGTCCTAATGGGTAAGTCCTTCCACCTAGCCATGAATTTAAAGTTTGTACTATTTGGATCTAAATTAATGGTAAGTCCTAATGGGTAAGTCCTTCCACCTAGCCATGAATTTAAAGTTTATACTTTTTGGATTTAAATCAATGGTAAGTCCTTCTCAATAGCCACGAATTTAAAGTTTATACTATTTTAGATCTAAAATAAAACATACAAAACCATGAAGCCACTATCCTCAAAACAACAAATCTTCAAAAAAACCTTGAGAACTGATATCTATAATAATGGATTCTACAGCAAGTCTTAATGGTGAAATCCTTCCACCTGGCCATAAATTCCTCCCAAATGCACATATTTTTTAGAATAGGTTGATGATAAGCTATCAGTTAACTTGAATTGATCTAATTTTTTAAATCACCTCAGTGGTCTCGAGGTAGCATGCTCGCCTCGAGCGCAGAAGGTTGTGGGTTCGATCCCCAGCCAAAAACATTAAAATTGGTATTTGCTGCTTCTCCACCAAGCGTACGGCATCTAGGAGTAAGAGCAAAGATCTAGTGGTCAGCTCGGAGTCAGTATAATGTGTCCTAGTGGGGTGATATGGCTTTCTGCGGACAGTTACCTTGTGAGCTAGCACATTAAAAATCCGGCTCAGCTTGTCAGTCTATTACAAAGCAGGGATCATATTCATTATTCTACATGTTCTCGTCCTGATATGCACCTGGCTGCCACTGTATATTAAACCACAATTCATCCATCATCCATCTAATTTTTTACTTTTTTATATCGGCTACAAAAGTGAGATAAAAAGTTGCCTTAATCCATATAAATTATAATGTTTATGCTCTATGCAGGTATTAGCAGCATTAGGAGCAGCCATCACATGTAGATCTACAGACAAGAAAACTCCACTATATTTAGCAGCTATGGAGTAAGTCATTTATGAATAATTTAAGAATATATATTTTTCTTTCTGATTTATCCAGTATAATCTTTGATTAATACTAAAAAGCATAATGATTAATTACATTGAATATCTATCTTCTGTGGTTTATCCTTTAAAAAAATATCTTGAGGAAGTGTCTTTTAGAGATATAGTTGTTTAATTACATCAGATGGAAGTCTGATGTATTAAGTTAAAATTCAAATTTAAAAGATTTTTCATTTTCTATTTTAAGGGGTCATTTAGAATGTGTGAAGTGGTTGATAGCCAATAGAGCACGTTTAGATGCAAAAGATGACATGGGTCGAACACCACATGATATTGCCGAGGAATATCATCACAAAGAAGTGGCCGATTTCCTCAAAGCTTGTGAAGATGAAATGAAAGACCCACACAGTGGATTTGCTCAGATGAGAACTGCAGATAAAAAGTATGATTTTTGTTTATGTTGTATGATCAATAGATAAATTACACAGATGTAATGTAGTTATATTTGAATGATTGGTAATTCTGTGATCACTTATATAGTACAGGTATTGTTCTTATAAAACAGAAGATACTGAATAAAAGTCTCCACAGCAACATAAGTTGACTTTCACAACACTGTTCTGTTTAAGGATATATGGACATAAGAATTTTAAACTGTGTTTGTAATTACATCATCAGTAACCAAAGGTTGATTATGCTATGTATCCATACTTTATTCTCTATTCATCAGTCTGTATAAATATTTGTCCCTTATAAAACAAATATTATAGTTCCATTTCAGTCTTGTGATAGAAATAATTGAACAGATTTAAAAATTTTAATTGAAGTAAAATTTAGTATTTTCTAGAGAATAATTTTTTTTAGATAAAATTAGGATCTATTGATTTATGTGAAAATGTTGTTTTTTGTTTATTTGTAATCATCCAGAGAAACTTGTTATGCTGTTACTGAAACATAAATGAATGAATGAGAAATACAGTATAATCAATGCTGTGTACCATTGTACTATTAAAATCTTTTTAATTTTCATTAGAAGACGAATTTGAGTAAACAATGACTTGTCCAATATCTTTCTTTACAATAATTTATAACATATCAAGTTAAACACGTAACTTATTTACAGACGTCTGACATTTATTAGAGAGGTAAAACTTTAAAATGTATTTCTTGATTTAAGTACATATTTTTCCAAAGGTTTTGGACAGTCACTGTTTGATGTGGGCACATTTTCACCTGTGGACATATATGTATATGCTTGTTTACTAACGCAGTCCAACAATATAATAAAATTCTGTTCCACATATGCTAAAATAAATGATAACTCCAACACTAGTAAAAATCTTCAACACTAATCTCTACACTACACACAATCACTTTGTATGTTGTGACCCGGTAATAATTTGTTGTTTTAGGAGTGATGACAATTCCAGTCCCACAGAAACAAAGGATATTTGGAAGGACGATGAGGTAGTAAATTTCAGAGTTATCTCCTGTTATAACGGATAAAAGCTAATCATCTTGCCTTACTTTTACTTTTGACAATTTCTTTTCTTAACAGATGTATATAATCTTTTCATCTTATACATATTTAAACAACATAATTTGAATATGGTAAATTTAAGCACTTGATTTTTTTATTGAATTTTAACAAAGAGAAATTTCAACTTGATTTTTTTTTTTTATTGTCTTGTCTGTGACGAAAAATTTCGAAGGCGAGATATAGGTATTACTTTCCGGTGGCGGCGGTGGCGTAAACTTTTTAAAAACTTTAATAACTCTGCACATGTAATATCTACTCTTAAGATTTATGGTCGACAAGGTAGCTTATCGTATAAGGTTTGCAGCAGTATACTTGTCTTGTGACCCTGACCTCATTTTCAAAGTTCACTGACTTCATAAACATTAAAATCCCTGTCCAAGTTTCATGGTTAAATCCATTTCTCAGCAACTGTAATACCTAGGCCAACCATATTTGGTCTATAGATAGTTCTTAGTACATGCCAGTCTGACACCTGGCTTGGGACCTTGACCTCAATTTCATGCTCGAGTGACTTTGTCACTTTTTCGTGGTTAAGTCCATTTCTCAGAAACTAATACCTAGACCCACCATATTTGGTCAATAGATAGTTCTTGATCGGTACATGTCAGTCTGACACCTGCCTTTTGACTTTGATCTCAATTTCATGCTTGAGTGACTTTGTCACTTTTTCATGGTTAAGTCCATTTCTCAGAAACTGTAATACCTAAACCCACTGTATTTGGTCTATTGATAGTTCTTGGTGGGTACATGCCACCTGACACTTGTTTCTGGATTTTTACCTCAATTTCATGGTTGAGTGACTTTTGTCCAAGTTTCTTGTTTCAGTCCTTTTTTCAGCAACTGTAATAGCTAGACCCATCCATGTTTGGTCTGTAGATAGTTCTTAGTGGGTACATGCAAGTCTGACACCTGTCTCTGGACTTTGACCTCAATTGCATGCTTGAGTGACTTTGTCACATTTTCGAGATTAGGTTCTTGGTGGATACATGTCGGTATGACACCTGCCTTTTGACCTTGACCTTGACCTCAATTTCTTTTAACGCATTTTCCTTTGACTTGCAAATATCGGGTATCAGATAATCATTATTCTGTGTCCATGTGCATACTCAGGCAAGACATTTAGTGTATCCTCTCTTGTTAGCTCACCTGGCCTGAAAGGCCATGTGAGCTTTTGTCATCACTTGGCGTCCGTCGTCTGTCCGTCCGTCCGTCCGTCTGTCCGTCCGTCCGTCCGTCCACAATTCACATTTTAATCTTCTCCTCTGAAACCACTGGACCAATTTCAACCAAACTTTGCAGGAATGGTCCTTGGGTGGTCCCCTTCCAGAATTGTATCAGGGGTCGCAATCCACCAACAAACATGGCTGCCGTTACTAAAAATAGAAAAAAGAAGGTGGTTTCTTAAAAAATCTTCTCCTCCAAAACTACTCAACCAATTTATGTCAAACTTAAGTGGAATGGTCCTTAGATGATCCTCTTTCAGAATTGTATCCGATGACTCCACCCGCCAATCAAGATGGCTGCCACAGCCGAACTTAGTTTAACATAGGACCCTATGGGAAATTCATTAAAAAATCTTTTTGTCTGGAACCACATGCTCAATTTGAATCAAACTTTGATGGAATGGTCCTTAGATGATCCTCTTTCAGAATTGTATCCAATGACCCCGCCCACCAACCAAGATGGCTGCTTCAGCCGAACTTAGTTTAACATAGGACCCTATGGGAAATTCATTAAAAAATCTTCTCGTCTGGAACTACTTGCTCAAATGGAACCAAACTTTGGTGGAATGATCATTAGGTAGGTCTCTTTCAGAATTGTATCCGATGACCCCACCCGCCAAACAAGATGAATTTTAATGTCAACTTTGGCAACTGTATGCCAGGTGAGCGATTACAGGCTCCTGGGAGCCTCTGGTTTGTTTATGTATTATATATTTATTAATCTATTTATTTATTCTTTGTTTGAAATGGGTTGGGCATAAATTAAGTTCATAAAAAAATTCTACAGTATAGTTTTTGGATTTTCGGCATTTGCAGTAATAAAACTATAGAAAGACAATATATATAAAATTGGCTGATTTTTAAACTCACTAATTGTTTTATAAACAAATTAAATCATCAGATTTTACCGTTAATTGTTATATAATATTTTTACTTTTTATCCAGATATCCAAAAATTGTAAGCTTTATTTCTTGATCTTTTCTTGGTGTCTCTATATTTTTTCCTGGTTTTTTTTTGTTATTAGGAGCTGTGAAAATTCATTCTATTAAGACTTTTTTCTTATGTTTGACTGGCTTATATTAGTTATAAGAAGTGTAATAACAGAGTTTTGTGTGGCAATATCAACCTCTATGGTTGTATAAGCTAGATATTATCACACTGAAAGAAGAGATGTACAATAAGAGCTATAATAATTCCCATTGTCTTATCTATATATTGTGCATATTACTACCAGTATTGTGGAAAAATGTGACCTCTAAATGTCTAATTTAAGCTGTATAAATTCTACGTGATATTCATTGATGCAGCCCATTTGATTGTTTATGATATTCCCACTTCCTTGATACATACCGGTATTTTAAAAATTCACGGATGTAGGTAATTACAATCAAAACGATAAATCATGTAACTAATTCTAAAGTGTGATTACAAAAAAATATTCCACTCATACATTCATGAGATCAACTTGTGTTCATTCACTTATGAATATTTATCAGAATAAGTTGAGAATTAGATGTACTAAAAATTTTCCATTCTGTCAGTGTGGTATTTTTTTCTTCTGCAATAATATTTATTTGAGTGTTTATATGTTTTCTGCTTCTCTTGTAAATACATGTTTTAATTTCAGAATCCCAAGAAGTTGGCAACTGGAGAGAGCGATTCAGAAGATGAAAAATCACGCTCTAGTCAGAAAGAGTTAGAGGTCTGAATTATCTCCCATGTCCTATGTGTTCTGTTGTCAGTATACATAACCCTTTTATTTACATACAATAATTCCCATATTGTTTATATGTTACTGTTGTTGTTGTTTTTGGTTTTTTTAATCCTTGGGATTTTTCAGCCCAAGTATCTTACCTTTACCTTAAGTGAAAAAAAATAATACAAATGACAGCAAAATTAGAAATAAGACAAGTAGGGAAGTTCAAAATTGACCTTCATGAATTAGCAAGTAACTTAATCAAGTTAAACACAAATATTCCATTTTAATATTATGTTAAAGGTAGATCTAATACACTCTCATAACAAATATAATTTATTTACATCTACCAAATTTTTGTTTTTAATAACATGTTGAAAAGTACTTCAAATTAGTACATTTTCAGTTAGTTTATTAACAACATGAAATGTAAACTTGGAGGGAAATCAAGCATCAGTGTCTCAAATAAAAATGTGTTCATATTAACATAGATTAATTTTTACCTGCGTCACCTACGGTGAAAGCAGGTCTAGCAGCCACTCCACTCCGTCTGTCTGTCCGTCACACTTAGGGGTACATACTTTTTTTAATCTGAAACTTGGACTGTATTGAACCAATATTTTTAAGGTCCAGACATGTAATTGGTCTTGTTTTAGTTGTGATTATTATCATGCTTGCTTTAGAGTGTTCAGATTACAGCTGCTTTACTGCACACAATTGCTCTTAATGTTTTAAAAATTTAAGTGTGAATAAAACTTTAAAGTGGTATATATGTATTCCTCATAAAAATGAGAAGAAATAATTATTTTATTATATCTCTGATTTTGATTTATGTTATATGCAATTTTTTTAACTTTGCTTACGGTAATTTTTATTAGCTCACCTGACCCAAAGGGTCAAGTGAGCTTTTCTCATCACTTGGCGTCCGTCGTCATCCGTCGTCGTCCGTTAACTTTTATAAAAATCTTCTCCTCTGAAACTACTGGGCCAAATTGAACCAAACTTGGCCACAAGCATCATCAGGGTATCTAGTTTAAAAAATATGTCCGATGACCCCGCCTGCCAACCAACTTGGCCGACATGGCTAAAAATAGAACATAGGGGTAAACTGCAGTTTTTGTCTTATATCTCAAAAACTAAAGCAATTAGAGCAAAACTGACATGGGGTAAAAATGTTCATCAGGTCAAGATCTACCTGTCATGAAATTTTCAGACGAATCAATCAACCCTTTGTTGGGTTATTGCGCCTGAATTGTTAATTTTAAGGAAATTTTGCAGTTTTAGGTTATTATCTTGAATATTATTATAGATAAAGACAAATTGTAAGCAGAAAAAATGTTCAACAAAGTAAGATCTACAAATAAGTCAACTTGACCAAAATCATTGATTGACCCCTTATAGGAGTTTTTGCGTAAACTTTCCTTTAAAGATCTTTTCTTCTCAAACCACTGGGCCAAATGAGACCAAACTTTGGTGGAATGGTCCTTGGGTGGCCCCCTTCCAAAATTATGTCTGGCATCCCCGACTTCCAACCGAGATGGCTGCTGTTACTAAAAATAGAAAAAAAAGGGGGGTGACTTTCAAAAATCTTCTTATATGAAACTACAAGTCCAGTTGGAACCAAAGTTGGCAGTAATAGTTCTTAGGAGGTTCTCTTTCAGAAATATGTCCAATGACCCGGACTGTTAACCAAGATGGCCGCCATAGCCAAACTTAGTTTAATGTAGGGCCCTATGGGAAAATTCATTGAAAAATCTTCTCGTCTTAAACCACTTAACCAATTGGAACCAGACTTGGCAGCAATGGTCCTTAGATGGTCCTCTTACAGAGGTGTGTCCGATGACCCGGACTGTCAACGAAGATTGCCGCCACAACCGAACCTAGTTTAACATAGGGCCCTATAGGAAAATTCATTGAAAAATCTTCTTGTCTGAAACCACTTGACATATTGGAGCCAGACTTGGCGGCATTGGCCCTTAGGAGGTCACTTTTTCAGAAATGTGTCTGATTTCGTGGACTATGAACCAAGATGGCCGCCACAGCAAAACTTAGTTTAACATAGGACCCTATGGGAAAATCACTAAAAAATCTTTTCGTTTGAAACAACTAAGCCAATTAGAATTAGACTTGGTAGCAATGGTCCTTAGATGGTCCTCTTTCAGAATTTTGTGTGATGACCCAGACTGTCAACCAAGATGGCTGCCACAACCGAACTTAGTTTAACATAGGGCCCTATAGGAAAATTCATTGAAAAATCTTCTTGTCTGAAACCACTTGACATATTGGAGCAGGACTTAGCGGCATTGGTCCTTAGGAGGTCACTTTTTCAAAAATGTGTCTGATTTCGTGGACTGTGAACCAAGATAGCCGCCACAGCAGAACTTAGTTTAACATAGGACCCTATGGGAAATTCACTCAAAAATCTTCTCGTCTGAATCCACTAAGCCAATTAGAATTAGACTTGGTAGCAATGGTCCTTAGATGGTCCTCTTTCAGAAATTTGTGCGATGACCTAGACTGTCAACCAAGATGGCCGCCACACCCGAACTTAGTTTAACATAGGGCCCTATGGAAAAATTCATTGAAAAATTTTCTTGTCTGAAACCACTTGACATATTGGAGCCAGACTTGGCAGCATTGGTCCTTAGATGGTCCTCTTTCAGAAATATGTCCGATCACCCAGATTGTCAACCAAGATTGCTGCCACACCGACCTTTGTTAAATATTGGACCCTATAGGAAAATTCATTTCAAAATCTTCTAGTCTGAAACCGCTTAGCCAGTTGGAACAAGACTTAGCAGAAATGGTCCTTAGATGGTTATCTTTTAGAAACTGGACTGTTAACCAAGATGACTGCCACAGCTGAAATTAGTTTAACATAGAATCCTATAGAAAAACCATCCAAATTGACTGGAAAACTTCTTAAGTCTGCTCAACGTGAAAAGTTAAATTCAGGTGAGCGATACAGGCTCTTGAGAGCCTCTAGTTAGCTCACCTGACCCTTCAGTTCAGGTTAGCTATTGCCATTGTCTGTCGTCCATCCGTCGTCTGTCCGTCAACATTTCACATTTTGAACTTCTTCTGGAGACCACTGAATGGATTGAAAGGAAACATGGCACAAATGTTCCTTACAAATGACTTAGGTGCTGGGAAGTGTTGTTAATTTGGTGCCGATCCGTCATACAACATGGCTTCCAGCAGGGAACTTAGTTTAACATAGCACCCTTTGAGAAATACATACAAAAATCTTCTAGAGAACTGCTGAACGGATTGAAATGAAACATTGTATGAATGTTCCTTATGAGGTGCTTTACCAAGTATTGTTACTTTTGTGCTGATCTGTTATCCAAGATGGCCGCCAGCAGGGGACTTAGTTTAACATAGGACCCTATGGGAAATACATACAAAAATCTTATAGAGAACAACTGTGTGGACTGAAACCAAACATAGCATGAATGTTCCTTATGAGGTGCTTACCAACTGTTGTTACTTTGGTGCTGATCTGTCATCCAAGATGGCCACCATCGGGGGACTTAGTTTATCATAGGACCCTTTGGGAAATACAAATGGTTTTTTCTTGAAAATTAGTGAATGGATTGAAACCAAACATGGCATTGATGTTAATCTCAAGGTCCTTTAGCAATGAACAAATCGAAATATCAGGTGAGCGATCTCTGGTTACAAGTACAACATCATTTAAAATTTTCTATCAATAAATACAATTTGCAAAATTAAAATGATGCAATACAAATTTCATTAAGATGTTTTATATTATTTGAAATTGTAATGGATATTCACATGTTGTTTTGAAGATCAGTGTTACTTTTCACAATGTTATGAAAGTGATAGAAGGTTGTTTGACAAGAATTAGCCATGGCAAACAATATGGAATTGGTTAAAGTTTCAATGGAGGCCTTCAATGTTATTGTTGATAACTAGATTATTAGTACTAAGGCTGTCATTTGATACTAGCACTAGATTTGAACTTGAAAAAGTGTCTAAAACCTTTCTAGGGGAAGACCTTAGATCAATTGAAAGAAGAACAATATAAGCAGCGAACTATTAAACTATTATCAAATGCACTGGTAGGTTTTGTGTCAATAATTTATCCAAAGTATCCTTTTCCTACTCATTATTGAGTGTCTTGGTGGCTGAGTGGTCTAGGTACTACTAATGATCACTAGCCTGTCAACACTGAGGTTGTGAGTTTGAATGTCATCTGTGGTGGGGTGTCTTCGACTTCGATCTTAATTGTCAAGGATTGCCAATTTTCCTACCAAAGGTCTGTGGTTCTCTTCGGGTACTCCGGCTTCCTCCACCAATAAAAACTGGCTGCCGCGAAATGGCCAAATGTGCTAAAAACGGCATAAAACCCCAACTAAACCAAATTCATTATTGTGGTGAGATAATGGACAAAGATTGTCAGTTTCTTGCCATTTGATTGTAGCATATTAGTTACAAAATTCAACCAATGAAAACTGTCTGCCACTCAATATCTAATTTGTTGCTTAAAGTAGCATAAACCCAAATAAAAACAAATAAGATTTGATGTTTTTAACTTGTTTTTCCAATTGAAAAACTCAAAATGTTAATTTAGTGAAGTATGGTGGGTTGGGTAGGTGTTTTGTTGTCACTCAGGCAACTTCTTGTTCTCTTTTGATATTTGCCACAATTTTCAGAAATTTAATCTTTTTGTTTTAATTTTCAGGAAAAGAAGAAAATGTATGAAGATCAACATAAAAAGATGGAAAAAACAGGAGAATCATTCTTGGACAGTATAAGACATGAATTAAGTCCAGAACCATAGAATGTATGGTATAGTTTTTCACTGAGAATTGTTATGCCTTATAAACAGGAAAACTTGCCAAAAGTTTATAGTGGATAAATTATTGGGATCAAATTGTTATATGAAATTGTTAAAGCTTATTTTTGTATATGTATTTGTTGAGTAGAGTTAGCAATGACTGCCCTTGTCTGTGATTTAAATTACTGTAGAACAGGAATTCAGATTATATTATATGAAAGAAATTGTATATTTCTCCAATATTTGCTATTTAATAGCATGCTCATTGGTTTGTATCTTAATAGAAATTTTTTTTATTAACAAAATTTTATTTATAAAACTGAACATTTAAGAAAATAAAACAGTTGTGAAATATATTAATATTTTGATTTTTATATTTGATCATTTATTATGTCATTCAAAGAATATCATGTAGACCAATAATTACATACTGAATTTATAGTACTTTCATCATTGTAGGGGCCATTTTAAATTTGACCAAAAAAAATTTGGTAAATATTTTTAGTAGAAATGTCCTACTTACAAGAAAAGATGAACACAAATAATTTCATTCTGTCTATTCATGATATACTATCATTATCAGATGAATGTTTCTGTGTAAATTGTACAAGAATGGTTCAGATTTGATAATTCTACCTCTTAAAACATAATTCCCTTCTAATTTAATTGTATTATTCTATGTATAGTACAACTAACAGACATAATTGTGGATGTTTTTTTTTTATTTTTTGAAAGAATGAATTTATATCATAAAATTGACCAAACTAAAGGTGGGGGGGGGGGGGGGGGGGGGGGGACTGACATTTTTTTTGTTATTGTTCTGTAAAATATTCTGTTTCAATGTATTATGTCTTTCATTTTTTTCAGACTCATATAAATGTTTGTTTGTAGGTGCTTTGTTTATAACATGGATTCAAAATATAAAAATGGCTTATGAAAATCACTGTCTATATACTTGTATTTCTCCATTGTTATTTATAATTATACATATGCTATGGCTATTTTATATTGTATTGTTTACTAGAATAATAGAAGATAAAAGCAATGTTCCATTTCTTGGATGTGGTATTTTATGTCATACTGTATCTATGGTATCCCTCCTACCCATTATCCATGGAGAAAATAAAGAGCCTAAATACTCTAGCAATTTCAGCTAATGCCAGGCAGTACTCTTTTTTTAAAATATGATTGTTGTGTTATCACTGGGTCACTAAATATTAAGTAAAGAATTTTGAATATAATCAGTTGCCAAAAACATATTTTGTAAATTCCATGTTTACTTTAATTTTCTCATGTTTTTATAATCCATTGACGAAAACAAGATTTGACTTCAAGTAATGTTTATATGTTTGTGAATACTTTTGAATCACTGTATATTGTTGGATAGAAATTTTCGTGGTTTTCGGGTGTTAGTGGAAGTACAAACCTAAGTATCCAACAAAATGAATATTTCACATTTAGTTATTATAGGAAAATAAACAACATTAAATTCAGTATCCATGAAAAACAAATTTTCACTAAAAATAAGTTTATCCACAGTATGTGAGTAGATGAAAAAATAAAGGGTAGTAGGGCACCAATTAAATCATGATCGTGGCCTTATAAGCTAATCTGTGATTAAATAACTATACTGAGTATGGTATTATATTGTACATATTATTAATAATCCTGAATAAAAAAATTTCAGGTGATACATGGGTATATGTTACCAGCTATAGTATATCTTATAAGAATTAAACACATTTAGATAAACTTACTCTCTACTTCTAAAAAACTTATCGACATCATTTGATAAAAAAAAAAAAACAGCTATCCAAAGAAAGTCAATGATGTAGATATGAAACTCATTTTAGGAGTATGGAGCAAATTCTTGTACACAGATATATAGAATTTAAACTGAATTTTTCTTTGATTTCATGATAAACCATGTAAGAATTGTATTTATAGGGAATGGTAATTAACTTTTTGGTGAGGGTAAAGTGCAAATATTTCTTGTTGCATTTACTGTCTTGTCTGACAATTTAATTCATACGTCAGTTATAGGATCAATAAAAGTTCAGTGATAAAGAAAACTAGTTAAACAAGGTAGAAATTAATCTCTCGATAAATGAGCATGCCAAAACATATACTACCAATTTATAAGGTGTTCTTGTGTTTATTTTCAGGAAGCAAAAATTTTATTGACAAGAAATATTTTATTTCCCCATTTCAATAGTACAGCAAATTTGATATTGTATTTTATGCTTTAGTACATGTAGTTAAAAAAAAAAGATTGATAGATTGTCTCTTTGTGAATTATTGTCTAAGGTTCATATTGACCATAAGACTATTTTATATTATTTATTTTGCTGTAGTTTGGTCATGTGACTGTGATAATGTTTCAAATGGTAGTTATCTAATTTCAAAGGAGGATCTAAATAAAAGAAAAGAAAATTTAAAATTTTTGTGTTCTTCATATTCACTATCCTCCGTAGTAAATCATCCCTTCCTTCAGCTTTATTATTTTCCAGCTTATCAGTTGGTCAGTTATAAAATAAAACTATGTATTTACAGAAATAATCCGTAAACAGCTATATAAATATAATAATTTTTGTTTAATAATTTCACTCAAGTTTATAATTGTTGACATTCAAAAAATTGTGCCATCTTTCCAGTATCACTGGTTGTACATGGTGAAGATACATATTCAGTAAATCAATCTGGTCACAGAAACAGCACTCATGACCTTTCATTGAAGGTGGACATAAAGATCTTCAATAGCCAGACACAATTTTGAAAATGGATCCTAAATTGATCATTACGTCAAATTGTCACAATTTGTATGTATTGCAAATTTATTTTCAATTTTTAGTAATGTTTATCATATTCTCTTGAACAGTTCACAAAATATCCTGTGACCAATTAATTGTATGTCTAACTGTGTGTCAGTGACATCAACATGCTAGTCAAACTTTTGTGTAAAGACAAGACCCATAGAGACAATTCTAATAGGAAACTTTAAAAAAAAATGTAGGTTCTCAATTAGTCAAGTTTTGATTCAGATATTTTTTCAAGAGTTTTGGGACTTTTTAAAAAAATTTCACATAGTATCATATGCATACCTTTTGGATGCAACTCCTCTTAAACTACTTTACAGATTTGGTTTATAATTTGGAAGATTGTTACCTATGATATGACGATGATCACACTATACCATTATTTGATTCATATATTTTTTCATTTTCATATTGGTTAGAACAAATTATATTTGATTAATCTATTCCGGCAAAGAACATACGGCTACAAGTAGCAATCTTGTCTACATTAAGGGAGCCATGTTTGTCCATTATGGGGACCGCTAGATAATCATAGAGCATTCCATCAAAGTGTGGTCCTAGTATATTCAGAGAAGATTGCATAAATTTAAACTGGTTAGCTCACCTGGCCTAAAAGGCCATGTGAGCTATTTTCATCACTTTGCGTCCGTCGTCGTCGTTGTAAACTTTTCACAATTTTATAAACTCCTCTGAAACCACTGAAACAATTTAAATCAAACTTAAGTGGAATGGTCCTTGGATGGTCCCCTTTAAAAAGTATGTTCGGTTTTCCGGGGCGCCATCCAATATGGCTGCCATGGTCGGAATATTTTAACCTTGGATCCTATGGGAATATTAACATTTTCGTTATCTTCTCTGAGACCATTAGACCAATTTGGACTTAGTTTAACATTGAGCCTATGGGAATTTTACTTTTTCGTCAACTCCACTGAAACCACAAAACCAATTTTAACCAAACTTAAGTGAAATGGTCCTTGGATGGTCCCCTTAAAAATATGTGTTTGGTTTTCCGGGGCACCATCCAATATGGCTGCCATGGTTGGACATAGGTTAACATTGGACCCTATGGGAATTTTAACATTTTTGTTTTCTCTGAGACCATTAGGGCAATTTGAACCAAACTTTGGTGGAATGGTCCTTGGGTGGCCCCTTTTAAAATTTATGTTTGGTTTCCCCGAACGCCACCCAACATGGCCGCCATGGCTGGACTTAGTTTAACATTGAGCCTATGGGAATTTTACTTTTTCAACTCCACTGAAACCACAGAACCAATTTATACCAAACTTAAGTGAAATGGTCCTTGGATGGTCTCCTTAAAAATATGTGTTTGGTTTTCCGGGGCGCCATCCAATATGGCTGCCATGGTTGGACATAGGTTAACGTTGGACCCTATGGGAATTTTAACATTTTTGTTTTCTCTGAGACCATTAGGCCAATTTGAACCAGACTTTGGTGGAATGGTCCTTGGGTGGCCCCTTTTAAAACTTGTGTTTGGTTTCCCCGAACGCCATCCAACATGGCCGCCATGGCTGGACTTGTTTAACATTGAGCCTATTGGAATTTTACTTTTTCGTCAACCTCCCCTGAAACCTCTTAGCGAATTTGAATCAAACTTTGGTGGAATGGTCCTCGGGTGGCCCCTTTCCAAACTTATGTATGGCATCTCCGACTTCCAACCAACATGGCTGCTGTAACTAAAAATAGAAAAGGGGGGGATGAATTTCAAAATTCTTCTTTGAAACTACAAGGCCAGTTGCAACGAAACTTGGCAGTAATGGTCCTTAGGAGGTTCTCTTTCAGAAGGATGTCCGATGGCCAGGACTGTAAACTAAGATGGCCACCACAGCAGAACTTAGTTTAACATAGGGCCCTATGGGAAAATTCAGTGAAAAATCTTCTTGTTTGAAACAACTTTACCAATTGGAACCTGACTTTGCAGCAATGATCCTTAGGAGGTCCTCTTCCAGAATTGTCTGATTTTGTGGACTGTGAACCAAGATGGCCAACACTGCTGAATTTAGTTTAACATAGGACCCTATGGGAAATTCACTCAAAAATCTTCTGGTCTGAAACCACTAAGCCAATTAGAACTAGACTTCGTAGAAATGGTCCTTAGATGGTTCTCTTTTAGAAATGTGTCCATTGACCTAAACTGTCAACCATCCTGGCTGCCACAGTCGAACTTAGTTTAACATAGAACCCTATAGAAAAACCAGCCAAATCTTTAGTCTTGCTTAAGATGAAAAGTTCAATGCAGGTGAGCGATACAGGCTCTTTGGAGCCTCTAGTTTTTCTGCTATTTTCAGTAACAGTGGTTTTATTGGTTCAAGCTTAGGAGATAATTTTGAAGAATCACTCCATAGTTTCACACTTTTTTAAAAAGAAATCAAAGACAGGACAATGTATGCTAAGTGGCTTAAACCCCATGGCTGGCATCTTATTTTGAGGAATAAATGTTCCTCTGAAAATGTCTAATGCAAATATTTGAAGAACAAATGTATTGACTGTATTGACAACAGAAGAATAATCCTGCTCAAAGATTTTTTTCCACCTGCTTGCTGGCGGGGCATATATGCTTAAAGGTAACTAGAAGCTCAAGATTTTGACAAGACCACCATGGGACAAATATAAACAGTTTGCATCATCAAAGTTCTAAACATCAGAAGTAAAGGGACTGATAAGGTGATTCAACATACCAAAGATGTTCAAATTACTTAAGGCTAACAAAGTAAAAATACTAAACCAGAAAAATTAAAGATATTTTTATTAAACATTAAAGTATATTAAACAAAGATTAACATTAATTATGCATATATATATGGGACAAATAACATCTTTTAAATATCTGAAGTTATAATAATATAAAATTATAATATTTACAATGCTTTGCATTATCGATTACAGGATAGATCTTTGAACAATACAGTTTTTAATGAATTATAACAATTTAGCTATATCAATAATTTATATATAAATAAATTACACAAAAGAAGATAAACCACACACAATTGAAAAATTGGTCAGTCAAAGAGAATACAAATATAATGATAATTTTTTTTACTTTTCAGATCTAAAAAAAAATAAAAAATCAAAGGCAACCAATAAATTCAGATTTTTTTTTCTCACTGAAGGCTACTTTAAGCAAGAATAAACTTTTCAACATTTGGATCTAAAGGAATTACTTTTCATAATAAAACATCAAACAAAAAATAAATTTTCAACAATAATGATGTCATTCAAAAGGTTTCTCTGACACCAGTACTGTGTATTTGACATTCCAATTGTTTACTGGCATTGAAAAACAGAAACTTAGTAAATAAGCAAAACTGAAATTATTAAAAATCAGCAAATTTAACAGTTTATCTTACATTTTGATTATGTATCCAATATACAGTTACTGAAGGTATGAAGTACCAATATTTTCCTTTCATTATTGAAAATAAAAAAAAAATACATTTTAGTATTAAAATCATTTTCTTAAGTGATGAAAGTGGAAGATTTAAAGGAAAAACTTTTCACCATATTTTAGTCAAGAGAAACATAACAAGAGGCTCCCAAGATTATTTTTGCTATTTAATGTATACCGTCACAATTTTCTCCTTAATATTGACCTGTACAGCTAAAATATAGAATCCTGAACCCAAACAGATATGGTTGCTATGGATTTTTTCAATGGCATTGACTCTTGACCTTTCATTTAGACTTGAACAGGTAAATTGTTGGGTCCTGAACCCAAATATATATGGTTGCTAGGGACTTTTTCATCGGTTGCTATGGACTTTCAATGACCTTGACCCTTGACCTTTCTTTTTGACTTGTACAGGTAAATTATAAGATCCTTAAACCAAATATATATGATTGCTAGGGACTTTTTCATCAGTTGCTATGGAATCTTTCAATGACCTTGACCCTTGACGCTCCATTTTACTTGTACAGCTACCATTTAATTTATTTCAAGTAATGCCTTTAACATTTGTGACAATGTCAGACCATTATTTTCTGTCAAAATTGCCTTAAAATTAAATATTCAGGGGCAATAACCCAAAAATGGGTTGATTCATTCGTCTGAAATTTTATGACAGGTAGATCTTGACCTCATAAATATTTTTACTACTTGTCAGTTTTGCCCTAACTGCTTTAGTTTTCGAGATGTGAGCCAAAAAGAGTATTTCCACCTATGTTCTATTATTAGCCAGGGCAGCCATGTTTCTCAATGGACAAGAAAATAAAACACAAGATTTATACTAGATACCCTAAGGATCTATCAGCCTAAGTTTGGCTAAAATTGATTCTGTAGTTTCAGAGGAGAAGATTTTTAAATATTTACAAAGATGACGATAAAAAATGTGAAAAAATGTCTTTAAAGGGCAAAAACTCCTATAAGGGGTCAATTGATGTTTTTGGTCATGTTGACTTATTTGTAGATCTTACTTTGCTGAACATTTTTGTTGTTTACAGTTTGTATCTATAATAATATTCAAGATAACAACCTAAATCTGCAAAATTTCCTTAAAATTAACAATTCAGGGGCAATAACCCAACAAAGGGTTGTCCGTTTCATCTGAAAATTTCATGGCTGGTAGATCTTGGCCTGTTGAACATTTTACCCTGTCACTTTTGCTCTAAATGCTTTGGTTAATGAGATATAAGCCAAAAACTGCATTTTACCCCTATGTTCTATTTTTAGCCATGGTGGCCATGTTTCTCGACAAACAAGAAAATAAAACACAAACTTTTAATCTACCCAAAGGATCATTTAGACTAAGTATGGCTGTAATTGGTTCAGTGGTTTCAGAGGAGAAGATCTTTGAAAAAATTTACGACAGACGGACGGATGATGGATGCCAAGTGATGGCAAAAGCTCACATGTCCTTTCAGGACAGGTGAGCTAAAAATCTATACAGGTTAATAATACAAATATTCATGTGTATCTACATTTGATTGTCTTTGTATAACCATAAGACACATTATATCGATGATACAACAACTTGTGTAAATTCTAATAAAAAAAATTGCATAAGATTTGTTAAATTTGATTATATAAAGTAATAACGTACCATCAAAAATCAAATTAAATTGATCAAATTTTGTGTACTAATGTAAAGTCAACATTCATAAAAAATTATTTTCAAAATTTACTTATCAATGAATGAAGCAATCTTGTCCACAGACACTTTTGTTCAAAACCGCATTCCTAACCTAAAAAAGGCCCAAAACACCAGGATGATTTTATGAATGCTTTGTACTTGGTTTCCAATGTACAAAAATGTATTAAAATTGTTACCCAGTATGCATAGTAAATACAACCACTTATTTATACTTATACCTTTTAATTTAAATATTTCAAATAATAGCAGCGTTTATTTGGTGAAATGGGTATGAGATATTTAAGGAAAGGAAATATTCTCAATAATGATTAAAAGTAAGGCCAACTAAAATTAATTAGTAGATTTTCATCCAACTTTTTGAAAAAAAATGGGGCGGGCGGGAGGATTTTATTTTTTATTTTTTATTTCATATGAAACTATTTTGTAAGGTGTTATTAATATGTAAACGTTATAAAATGGCTTATACCGCTTACTACTCTAAGAATCACGAAAACCATGTTGAATTGTTACAGGAAGTTAACAAAAAACGAAATTATTGACACGGATACCGGTAACGGAGATGAACAAAATCCGGAAATCGTAAATTTTAGAAAATAAAAAAAATCGGGGCGGCACGATTTTCGAGGGGCGGGCGGGGATGAAAATCTATCAATTAATTTTAATTGGCCTAATATCTTCAATTACTCAGAAACTAATTAAATTGTTTAATTTACTGATACTGCCCTGGATTTGAAAATAGTGACCCTGTAGAATAAACATATGGGACTATACTTTAATCTTTGGCAGTAAGATTGGAGATATTCAGAATTATGAACTTTCAAAATGTTTGGGATTTCAGTACTATATCCTGTTTTCATTAGAACTGTAAAAAATACTGAACATGTCTGTTTCCCTGATTTAAATGTAAAATCATATTAAAACTATTCTATCATACAAGAAAGAAATAATAAATAAAAAATTGTTTTCACAATATGTACAAGTGGAATGTTATGTTTACAGATATCCAGCAATACAATCCTTCCCTTCTAAACTCATTAAATAACAAACAGTTTGTGTAGCTTACAAGTAAATCACATTACCAAGATTATGTGAAAATATATCATATTTCATAGGCACTTTAGCAAAGCACATGTAGTAGTTTTCATTGAAGGTGGTGAAATAGTGCCTTAAGTAAAATAAGTATAAAGCTGAATATAGCAAACCCTGAAAGAAAACCACAAATAATTAATTGATAGTGTTATTCAGTCATATGATGCGTAAAAGAATCATTGGTTTGAATCCTACTATACGTAATGCAATACTTTTGATGAAATACATTAAAAACCCCTACTGACCCACAGAATATCAGATCTGGATATACAAATATGTCTGATATACATGTATTTCCATTCTCAATATTAAAATTAATATAATATACAAAAAATAAAAAATATTTGATCATAAAACATATATATTCATTAAAGGAAAGTCTGAGTACTATTTTTTATGGTGACGTCTATTCCTAGTGTTACCATTAGGAGCCAAATTTTCCATGGATGCTGATGCTGTCTCTGCTAGTTTTCTAGTAAACAATCTTTTCCCTGTAAATAAGATTAGGATTTTAAAAAAGGTTAAAGTCATAATGCAAATTTAAAGAGATTTTACTTTAGTTTTGAACATTTAACTAATTAAGTAAGATTATATCACAGAATTTCGACTCTGCCCCATTTACTTCATTTCATCTTTTTATTGTGTTCTTCAGAAACTGCTCATTTACCTTGTAGAAAAAAGGTAAAAGTTTTAATTATGACATCAGATTTCCTGGTTACATAATTTTTGGCTATTGTGATGACATAAAAAAGGTGACAATTCCAAATGACATTGCACATGAAGACACACTTTTGCAGAAAAAAACATCAAAAACCTCCCTAAACATCCTTTAAAAATCATTAAAGAAACAGATTGTATCACTGCATCTTGTGCAATACATATAGATTCTTACATTGTATCCAGAGGATTATCAGAAGTATCTAATCGAGATATTTAGTCAGAGCCTTAAAAAAGACTATAAAATTGGATAATTTAAGGATAAAGATTTGATAAATCCAATAATCCTCAAAAACAATGTAAGAATCTGTTTCTCTAATGATTGTTAAGTAAATTTTCATATTTATTAAACTAAATACCCCTTCAGGCATACCTTATTGTTATATCATACACTTGCTCAACCCGTTTACTTGTTGCTACGGTGTAATTGATTGATTCCCAGAAATCCAGAAATAAAAGACCGGTTATTCTTATCCTCTTTGTGGAAACAAACTAAGCATGCACAAAATGCTGCAGCCTTATGTATAGTTTGCCGTGCTCAAACAATTCACGAAGTAAAAATATCAAAGTAATCTTAACAAAGAATTTTCACGATGATAGCAAAATACCATACAGGAAAAGAATATTGATTGAAACTTAAAAGATTCATAAACTCAATACAGACAAATGATTATTTTTCAGTGTATTGATAGTATTGCAGTCACATCATGGCAAGAGAGACTTAATTGGAAAGGTCAGGATAGAACTGGAAAGAAAAACAATTAAAGCAATAAAGTTTATAAATGTGAAACATTTTCTCCAGAATTCACAATACATAATATTCAAATTGAAAAGCAGAGAAAAGTTTTCTTTAACAAAAAGTTTATTGATTTTTTTACCCTGATCTTTTTAATCTTCTTCAATAACTGCTAAAAATGGAATAATTGTTAACTTACCAGAGCCCATCAAAGACAAATGATGACAATAAGGTAAAATGTCCTCTCAATTTCAGTCATACTATAAAACCATTCCGATGAAATTCACTTTACATAAAAGTTGTTGAATTCAGTTTACAAGCATAATATAACTATCTAACCCTCATGCGATACACATGTAACATGATTAGTAACAATCCTGAATGTTAACAATGACAGAATACAACAGCAAAAGCTGCTTCTAAAACAATATCCTCTACTAAATCTCATGCAACACAACTCCCCATCTATGTATTGTCTCCTTATTGTTTATTACTACACTGAGGTAAGGAATGTTGCCTCTATTACAGGCTTTTTATTAGAATTTCAATTTGCTGATTAAAATACTGTTGATTCCCACCAATGAATAAATTCCTGAATCTTTCAAATTTTTGCAAGTACCAGGATTTCATCTAGATAAGTTCCAAAAAACCCTGCTATTATGAGGGGAAAACCTGCAAATGTAGCAAAATTTTATCTGTTGGCAGTTTTGATTATAATGGAAGGCTTGTAATAATACGTCCATTTTGCTATCCTAAATACTACTGCTGTCAAACATAATACCTTCTGATGGTAGTAATTATCTTACATATTGACTATAACATACACATCTATTATAGTGCAGTAGAACTTCGAAGGCTCGAACTCCAAGGGACCGACGAAATCTGTTCATGTTATCGGTTGTTTGAGTTATTTATGTTTGTTCAAGTACGGAAATTTTCCAGTGCCATACTGTGTACATGTATGTACAAATAATATTACACACTACTATGGAGTATCTTTACTAACGAACCTGTGTTTGTTTTCATTTGAAAACAATTGTAAATAATTTACATGATACACTCTTTTAATTTTTGTGTGTAAATAAAACGCAAAAAAGACAAATTGTGTTGTGTATTGGCTTTGTTTACCCAAGTGTGGAATGTATATCGATCGTCTGGTAATTACCGTGTACAGAAATTGTGATTGGAGAATGTTTTGATCACAGAATTACTTCTTTGAAATAATCATGGAAGTGTAAATAAAACTCAAAGTAAAATATCTCACAACTTTTATTGGATACACACCATTAGATCATGATACTACATCAAACAAGGTCACAAGCGATGACGACACACATTGAACGTAAATTAGCAAAAAGAATTATGACCTTTAATGTTCGCCGTTATTTTAATAATTACGTCTTGATATAGCTGGTAATAACAATTAAATTCTTTTTAGTAACAATTGAAAAGATACATGTATACTTTAGCCGGTATTATTTTCCTGCCCATATTTGAAATTTTGGGGAATCTTTATAAAAATGACCTTTTATACACTGATCTTACTTTACTGATATTCCCTAAACAATTCTGTTACTCCTTTTGAATAAATTGATCTAACCAATGAAACCAATGAAACAAGTTTAAATCAAACATGTGCTGGTATGGTTTATTCCCGATTGTCCCACTTTTTAAAATTTTAGAGTTCTGATTGTCCAACATGAAAAGTTCTGATTGTCCCACATTATTTTTTGATGTGAAATGTTCTTAAATAAACAGTTGACTTGGTGTTTGTTTTGTTAAAATAACAAGAAGTAATTATTGCCTCTTCAAAGTATTATTTTAGGATTATATCAATTTTATTAAGTATAAAATATGATATTTTTTTTAAATCATGAAATTAATGCACTTTTCAATGATAAAAATATAAAATTTCTGAGTAATTAAATCATCAAACTACTGTTCTTTTCATTAAATAATATAACATTTCTTATTTAAATTATATATCTAAAATGTTACTTTTATTTATAAAACAAATACGAATACCATCATTTATGATAACATTTTTTGTTTAAATTCTAAATAAATATTAAAATAATGCATACATTTAAAAAAAAGAGTATAAATAAATTTAATTTGATTTGATAATCTAATTAAAGTTAGTAATTATTTTTTTGTATGAACAGGGGATGCTCTGAGAACATTGTTCATGTCACACTGCCCAAGCTGCTAAATGTGATAAATATAGGATGCTCAATGAGCACTTCTCATCAGTGCTTTATAATGTGGAAATGCTGAGCTTTTTGAGCATAATCAGTAATTCTATCTTGAAGTATAGATGGATACACAGCAATGTCATCTATATATATTTATATGTACGCCCGTATTGTATCATCCTTAGTAGTGTTATTTCATTTACTTAAAGATTTGTATAATCTTTGTTTGAAATTTTAATAAATAAAATTAAATTAATTAGAGCACGATGATGACTCCCGACTCGGTGAGACCTGAGGTCTTAGCAAACCAGGCGGGTTTTCTCGGACAGGTAAATTAATTAGCTTATAATCATTTAGTTAAACTATCATTTTGTTAAAAACTTATCTTTTTGTTATCTATTTTAATTAGTTCAGCTTTATCTTTTTATCTTTATTTATTTTGTTACAATATTTATGCTAAATCCTAAACCTTTCTCTCTTTTTCTATGCAATATGTATACACGCCTATTTTTAATTTTTCTGCATCCCACTATCTTATATTTCAAGTTTTCTAATGGTTATGTCATATAAATATAATCATATGTAAGTGCTGGTGAAGGCTCGCGGGTGTAGCTTGAAACTAATGCCATATGTTGCTGCTACACCCGTGACCACCCACCTCACAAGGAAAACCAGAGGGCAGGGGTAGTATTGATGTCTGCTTTATATTATAATTTTGTCAGATAGGATAATTAAGTCTGAGTGCTCAAAGAAGAAGAAAAAAAAAAAAAAAAAAAAGTATAGATGGCTAATGCAGTTACAGGAAAAGTCATTTTTGACAATCTAATATCGCTAGATAGCATTATAGAATATTTTAATCAGATAACAGGATTATTGATATCCTTTGACCAAGAAAAAGCCTTTGATAGGGTTGAACATGATTTCATTATAGAGGTATTGAAAACTATGAATTTTCCACCATCCTTTATAAACTGGATTGAAATTTTATATAAAAATATTAAGAGTAAGATACAAGTAAATGGGATCTTGACTGAACCTGTGAACATCACGAGATCCATAAGACAAGGATGTCCACTGAGTATGTCAATATATGCATTAATAATAGAAACTTTAGCTTGTAGTATCAGAAATAATGATAACATCAAAGGCATAAAGATACCAAACAAGGTAGTTAATATGAAGCTGTTTCAGCATGCTGATGACTGTTCCATCGTTACAACTGAAACAGCAGACTATAAATATATGGAAAAGAATTTAAAGATTTTGGGAAGGTATCAGGATCTAAAATCAATGAAAACAAAACAGAAATATTAAAAATAGGTAATATAGACACTACAGAATATCAAGAGATGGAAGGCTTAATAAACTAGAGGCTCTCAAGAGCCTGTGTCGCTCACCTGTATCTAATGTGATTTTGGAAATTATGTAAAATTATATAATGATTGAGACCAAGATTGGTTTAATTTGACACAGTATTTAAAATTAAAAACAGGTCATCTTAGTGTAGTCTTACAATAGCTACTGAAGACATCTTATCATTATTATTTTTGAATATGAGGTCAAGTTGTGACCATTCAGAATTTTTTTTACAATTTTCTGATAGACTTCTAAACATCTTGGATGATGGATCGGCAACAAAGTAACAACACTTGGTCAGCACCTCATAAGGAACATTCATGCTATGTTTTGTTACATTCCATTCAGTGGTTCTCTAAAAGAAGTCATATGTATGCATTTCCCATAGGGTCCAATGTTAAACTTAGTCCCCCGCTGGCGGCCATCTTGGATGATGGATCGGCTACAAAGTAACAACACTTGGTCAGCACCTCATAAGGAACATTCATGCCATGTTTGGTTTCATTCCATTCAACGGTTCTATAAAAGAAGTCATTTGTATGCATTTCCCATAGGGTCCTATGTTAAACTAAGTCCCCCTCTGGCGGCCATCTTGGATGATGGATCGGCTACAAAGTAACAACACTTGGTCAGCACCTCATAAGGAACATTCATGCCAGATTTACTTTCATTCCATTCAGTGGTTCTCTAAAAGAAGTCATTTGTATGCATTTCCGATAGGGTCCTATGTTAAATTAAGTTCCCCGCTGGCGGCCATCTTGGATGATAAATCAGCTACAAAGTAACAACACTTGGTCAGCACTTCATAAGGAATATTCATGCCATGTTTGGTTTCATTCCGTTAAGTGGGTCACTAAAAGAAGTCATTTGTATGCATTTCCCATAGGGTTCTATGTGAAACTAAGTCCCCCGCTGGCGGCCATCTTGGATTATGGATCGGCTACAAAGTAACAACACTTGGTCAGCACCTCATAAGGAACATTCATGCCATGTTTGGTTTCATTATATTCAACGGTTCTCTAAAAGAAGTCATCTGTATGCATTTCCCACAGTAATTATCTTACATATTGACTATAACATAGACATCTATTATAGTGCAGTAGAACTTCGAAGGCTCGAACTCCAAGGGACCGACGAAATCTGTTCATGTTATCGGTTGTTTGAGTTATTTATGTTTGTTCAAGTACGGAAATTTTCCAGTGCCATACTGTGTACATGTATGTACAAATAATATTTCACACTACTATGGAGTATCTTTACTAACGAACCTGTGTTTGTTTTCATTTGAAAACAATTGTAAATAATTTATATGATACACGCTTTTAATTTTTGTGTGTAAATAAAACGCAAAAAAGACAAATTGTGTTGTGTATTGGCTTTGTTTACCCAAGTGTGGAATGTATATCGATCGTCTGGTAATTACCGTGTACAGAAATTGTGATTGGAGAATGTTTTGATCACAGAATTACTTCTTTAAAATAATCATGGAAGTGTAAATAAAACTCAAAGTAAAATATCTCACAACTTTTATTGGATACACACCATTAGATCATGATACTACATCAAACAAGGTCACAAGCGATGACGACACACATTGAACGTAAATTAGCAAAAAGAATTATGACCTTTAATGTTCGCCGTTATTTTAATATTTACGTCTTGATATAGCTGGTAATAACAATTAAATTCTTTTTAATAACAATTGAAAAGATACATGTATACTTTAGCCGGTATTATTTTCCTGCCCATATTTGAAATTTTGGGGAATCTTTATAAAAATGACCTTTTATACACTGATCTTACTTTACTGATATTCCCTAAACAATTCTGTTACTTCTTTTGAATAAATTGATCTAACCAATGAAACCAACGAAACAAGTTTAAATCAAACATGAGCTGGTATGGTTTATTCCCGATTGTCCCACTTTTTAAAATTTCAGAGTTCTGATTGTCCAACATGAAAAGTTCTGATTGTCCCACATTATTTTTTGATGTGAAATGTTCTTATATAAACAGTAGACTTGGTGTTTGTTTTGTTAAAATAACAAGAATTAATTATTGCCTCTTCAAAGTATTATTTTAGGATTATATCAATTTTATTAAGTATAAAATATGATATTTTAAATTATAAAATTAATGCACTTTTCAATGATAAAAATATAACATTTCTGAGTAATTAAATCATCAAACTACTGTTCTTTTCATTAAATAATATAACATTTCTTATTTAAATTATATATCTAAAATGTTACTTTTATTTATAAAACAAATACGAATACCATCATTTATGATAACATTTTTTGTTTAAATTCTAAATAAATATTAAAATAATGCATACATTTAAAAAAAAGAGTATAAATAAATTTAATTTGATTTGATAATCTAATTAAAGTTAGTAATTATTTTTTTGTATGAACAGGGGATGCTCTGAGAACATTGTTCATGTCACACTGCCCAAGCTGCTAAATGTGATAAATATAGGATGCTCAATGAGCACTTCTCATCAGTGCTTTATAATGTGGAAATGCTGAGCTTTTTGAGCATAATCAGTAATTCTATCTTGAAGTATAGATGGATACACAGCAATGTCATCTATATATATTTATATGTACGCCCGTATTGTATCATCCTTAGTAGTGTTATTTCATTTACTTAAAGATTTGTATAATCTTTGTTTGAAATTTTAATAAATAAAATTAAATTAATTAGAGCATGATGATGACTCCCGTCTCGGTGAGACCTGAGGTCTTAGCAAACCAGGTGGGTTTTCTCGGACAGGTAAATTAATTAGCTTATAATCATTTAGTTAAACTATCATTTTGTTAAAAACTTATCTTTTTGTTATCTATTTTAATTAGTTCAGCTTTATCTTTTTATCTTTATTTATTTTGTTACATTATTTATGCTAAATCCTAAACCTTTCCCTCTATTTCTATGCAATATGTATACATGCCTATTTTTAATTTTTCTGCATCCCACTATCTTATATTTCAAGTTTTCTAATGGTTATGTCATAAATATAATCATATGTAAGTGCTGGTGAAGGCTCGCGGGTGTAGCTTGAAACTAATGCCATATGTTGCTGCTACACCCGTGACCACCCACCTCACAAGGAAAACCAGAGGGCAGGGGTAGTATTGATGTCTGCTTTATATTATAATTTTGTCAGATAGGATAATTAAGTCTGAGTGCTCAAAGAAGAAGAAAAAAAAAAAAAAAACAAAAAACAAGTATAGATGGCTAATGCAGTTACAGGAAAAGTCATTTTTGACAATCTAATATCGCTAGATAGCATTATAGAATATATGTCTTTTAATCAGATAACAGGATTATTGATATCCTTTGACCAAGAAAAAGCCTTTGATAGGGTTGAACATGATTTCATTATAGAGGTATTGAAAACTATGAATTTTCCACCATCCTTTATAAACTGGATTGAAATTTTATATAAAAATATTAAGAGTAAGATACAAGTAAATGGGATCTTGACTGAACCTGTGAACATCACGAGATCCATTAGACAAGGATGTCCACTGAGTATGTCAATATATGCATTAATAATAGAAACTTTAGCTTGTAGTATCAGAAATAATGATAACATCAAAGGCATAAAGATACCAAACAAGGTAGTTAATATGAAGCTGTTTCAGCATGCTGATGACTGTTCCATCGTTACAACTGAAACAGCAGACTATAAATATATAGTAAAGAATTTAAGGATTTTGGGAAGGTATCAGGATCTAAAATCAATGAAAACAAAACAGAAATATTAAAAATAGGTAATATAGACACTACAGAATATCAAGAGATGGAAGGCTTAATAAACTAGAGGCTCTCAAGAGCCTGTGTCGCTCACCTGTATCTAATGTGATTTTGGAAATTATGTAAAATTATATAATGATTGAGACCAAGATTGGTTTAATTTGACACAGTATTTAAAATTAAAAACCGGTCATCTTAGTGTAGTCTTACAATAGCTACTGAAGACATCTTATCATTATTATTTTTGAATATGAGGTCAAATTGTGACCATTCAGAATTTTTTTTACAATTTTCTGATAGACTTCTAAACATCTTGGATGATGGATCGGCAACAAAGTAACAACAATTGGTCAGCACCTCATACGGAACATTCATGCTATGTTTTGTTACATTCCATTCAGTGGTTCTCTAAAAGAAGTCATTTGTATGCATTTCCCATAGGGTCCAATGTTAAACTAAGTCCCCCGCTGGCGGCCATCTTGGATGATGGATCGGCTACAAAGTAACAACACTTGGTCAGCACCTCATAAGGAACATTCATGCCATGTTTGGTTTCATTCCATTCAACGGTTCTCTAAAAGAAGTCATTTGTATGCATTTCCCATAGGGTCCTATGTTAAACTAAGTCCCCCTCTGGCGGCCATCTTGGATGATGGATCGGCTACAAAGTAACAACACTTGGTCAGCACTTCATAAGGAATATTCATGCCATGTTTGGTTTCATTCTGTTAAGTGGGTCACTAAAAGAAGTCATTTGTATGCATTTCCCATAGAGTTCTATGTTAAACTAAGTCCCCTGCTGGCGGCCATCTTGGATTATGGATCGGCTACAAAGTAACAACACTTGGTCAGCACCTCATAAGGAACATTCATGCCATGTTTGGTTTCATTCCATTCAACGGTTCTCTAAAAGAAGTCATTTGTATGCATTTCCCACAGGGTCCTATGTTAAACTAAGTCCCCCTCTGGCGGCCATCTTGGATGATGGATCGGCTACAAAGTAACAACACTTGGTCAGCACCTCATAAGGAACATTCATGCCAGATTTAGTGTCATTCCATTCAGTGGTTCTCTAAAAGAAGTCATTTGTATGCATTTCCCATAGGGTCCTATGTTAAACTAAGTTCCCCGCTGGCGGCCATCTTGGATGATGGATCGGCTAGAAAGTAACATCACTTGGTCAGCACCTCATAAGGAACATTCATGCCAGATTTAGTGTCATTCCATTCAGTGGTTCTCTAAAAGAAGTCATTTGTATGCATTTCCCATAGGGTCCTATGTTAAACTAAGTTCCCCACTGGCGGCCATCTTGGATGATGGATCGGCTACAAAGTAACAACACTTGGTCAGCACCTCATAAGGAACATTCATGCCATGTTTGGTTTCATTCCATTCAGTGGTTCTCTAGAAGAAGTTCAAAATGTAAAATGTTAACGACGACGCCGGACGACGCCGGACGACGCCGGACGACGGACGCCAAGTGATGAGAAAAGTTCACTTGACCCTTTGGGTCAGGTGAGCTAAAAATAAAATAAAAGTACTAGGAATATGGTTTGGGAAAGATAGAGTAGAGGCAAATTGGAAGCCAATATTAGGTAAAATAAAAGTACAATATGAAAAATGGAAGCATAGAAAACTTAGTTTTAAACAGAAAATATTAATTATAAATACATATATATTTAGTAAAATGCTATATGTAGCAAGAATAATCCCACCTACAGCAGAGTACATTAAAAATATCAATAAGTATATATATTCATTATTTTGGGGACAGGATTTCGAATTATTACAAAGAGACTCGCTAAAACAAAAATACATTAAAGGAGGGCAGTAAATGCCAGACATAGAGAAAAAAGTAGAAGCATTACTGTTATATAGAATTACAGAATTAATAAAAGGAAATACATCAGTATGGACCAATATTTATACATATTTTATGGGTTTTACCACTAGAGATTTAATACCAGAATTAGCTCAAAATAGTTTTCATCACACAGTAACTGTAGGAGGCATTTACAAGAGGATAAAATTTTTATATTTGAAATATAAAGATACCATTAACTTGAGTGGACAAAGTTTAAAAGATATTTATTTTCAGTTAATTGATATTGAAAATTACAAACACAAAGTAGAAAGTACATACATGTATGTAGACTTTACAAATATATGGGAAAATATTATTGAAATAAAGAATTTGTATTTTAGAGATTTTATTTATAGAATAGTTCAGGATTGTTTACTAGAAAAATATAAAAAGAGAAACATTTTTATGGAAAACTATAATTGTAGGTATTGTAAAATAGAAGTAGAAAATTTAACACACTTATTTGTTAGATGTAAAAAACTAGGGTGGTTTAGACAGTTAATAACAGATATAATTAGAAAAGAACAAAAAACAGACAACTTTAAACTGGATCAACAAACTTGTCTGTTGTATAAAATTGATTTTCAAATCTACCCATATATATTCGCATATAATAGAGCAATATGGACACATAGGACAACAGAAATGGGGGACATTAGGGAAAAATTGGTGCTGACATTTTATAGAAATGAAATTGCTTTTAGAGAAAAAAATAATTTATATATTACATGAAATGAGTTGGATAGATTTGGGTTTATTTAAATATATATATATTTATATATACATATTATACAGAGATGTAAATAATATTTACTTTTCAATATTGATATATTTATATACTGTAGATGTTGTTTAATTTTATAAAGTTCTATTTTTAGCCTATGGAGCACAATGATGATATCTGTACAAATACTTTGAACAGTGTCCTACAATGACGTGGACCCGTGAAAAGTTTCTTTTTTATTTTTTTTCTTAAATTTAATTTTATTATAATTTTTTTTGGCTGATCAACATAGATGTCTTGATCTTTTTTTTTAAGAAAACTACGAGTTTTTCATATAACCAATACTACATTGAGTAGTGAAGTGTTACGAAACTTGTAGTATTTAATATAATAGGTATATATGTACTTATTAATTATTATTTTTTCAGATAAGGTATGTAAAAAAATCTTTAGAAGAAAACGGTTTTTTAAGGTCTTTCCTTTACTTAGGAAAGACCTTACTGTATTTCTTATGATTATTTTTTTTTAAATTTTTCTTCTTAGAAAATTCAAAAAGTCCACTCCGACTGGTTTCGCAACATATCAAAATGATTTTTGGTATGAAGGTTCGATCAGACATTGGCTATCCAAGGTTCACCCTTACAAGGGTTTCTATTTACCGTATAAGAGTTACGCCCCCTGTTACAGTTATGTTTGTTATCACTACTCCTCAGAAACAGTAAGAGATATCGACATGAAACTTTTTGCAATGTCTTCGGTTGATCTGTGCGCACATTAATCACATCTGCCGAAAAGGATCTGACGACATCTTGTGGGAGTTACTGCCCTTTACATGACTTCATTTTTGGGTTTTAATGCAAATGGTAAGTTAGAGTTGAGATATAGGCATGAAACTTCATAAAAAGAATTTATGTCAGGTAACAAGTAAAATTAGGTCAAGGTCAAAGGTCAAGGTCACTTTCTAATTTTTAAAATCTGCTTGTTATCACTACTTCTCCGAAACGTTAATAGATAGCAGATGAAATGTCGGGGACATTGAGAGGAAGCTCAGTTACATTTGGGTCAAAGTCATATGACGTCATTTTATATGAGTAATTGGCCTTAGAACGTTTAAATTTATGGTTTTTGGCTAATAACTTGATAATGGTACAAGATAGAGGCATGGGGTCTTTTGTTTCGACACCAGGGACAAATGACCTTCAAAATAGTGTCAGGGTCAAAGGTCAAGTTCATGTTCTAGAAAATGACAGTGATGGTTAGATTTCAAAAATATCCATATATGCTTGATTGAAGCATTTTTCTAATTTTACAAAATGGGGGGGGGGGGAGGGGGGAATGTGGTAAAAATTTCTTTAAAATGATCTAATTCAACATAAGTTCACTCTTTATCAAATCTATCATTATGTTTCATTATATAAACATTCATGTTAAACAAAATTTTGGTTTACTTCAATGGCAAGATATTACACAGGAACAATTAACCTCTTCTTTATATGCAAAAAGCAACCACATACTAACACAACATCTAACGCATATACATGTACCTGTCACAAACAGACTTTCTGTATAATGCTGAAAACTGATAAATTTCCATGGTCTTTATTATTATTATTATCATATTATCAATATTTGTAAAAAGTTGCTTTAAAGTATAATCTTTCACTTACACAGTCTTATTACTGTGTAAATGTTTTTAGATTTCAAAAGACACAAATTTCTAGTCAAAATATTAAAGACAAAACAAAATGGGTTCAGTATTAACAACTATTTTTTTCAATTCCCAAATTAAAATGAGTTAGGAGAATAATTCAATTATCAGGAAATATTACAAATTTTGAAGTAAAAGCAATATGGAATTTTCGAGTGCTGTAGATGTGGAAATCTCAGGGATTGTTATACAAACAACTAACCTTTAATATATAATTTTGATCATCACACCATAAATATTAAATCCTGACTTGGAAAATAAAATGTGCTTTCCATAATCCAAATACATTTAAATTCCAATTTTTTACCTTTTAATTAAAAAATTATTAATTCTAATACCGGTAAAATAAAGAACTCAATTCATTGTCACGAAAACCTGTCCTTTTACACTTCAATAAAATATGTTTGTTTGTATTCTAAATTTCAGTTTTCTGTCTCTATTTACCATTATTGCAAATGATCTCTTAATGTTGTTCTTTCAAATTTTCTGCGTATTACACATAAAAAAATTGCATAAATCTAAAAAAATTAATTTTACAAACAAAAACAAAAAACAAGACAAAACAAAAATAACTGCATAAGTTTTCTAAACAATATGACTCTATTACAGAGCAATCTCAATTAAAGAAAAAGAAACTTTATACTAATTTTTAATTTCAAAAGTCTGTTCAAAATAAAGATGAAATGTCAAGACAGTAATATTAAGCAAAATATATGGATATGAATGATAACACAAACCTAATTAAGTTTCATCTCACTGAACAACTTCAAGTCAGTTAAAAAAACATATCTCAATTCATATATGTACCCAAAATTGTTCAGAATTTTGTCATGTTTTTCTTGCAACATTGTGACATTATTTATTGATGTCCTTCCAAATATAATTACCAGTAACTAGTTAATACTTTTGGTTTGAATGTAATTTCTTTGACATTTTTGTAAATGAGAAAAATAACTTCTTTTATAAGCAAGTGAACAAATATTGTCTATGAAGACTATTAGCCTTGCCCCATTAAAAGGCCTTTTTTTCAGTTGTATGAATGTGATTAAAATATTCCGAATTTTCATCATACCTTGTTCAGTTGTCTCCCTTGCAGCAGTGTTACCAGGAAGTAGACGACCACCCTGAAGTACTTGTGATTGTTTTTCTTTCTTCTTTGCTCTTACTTTCTGTAATTTCCTTAATAAATATGCTTTATCTTTTCCTTCCTGCAATTAATTTATTAACAAGAAATATGCATGAATAAGAAATATGTATTAAAACAAGGAGGTATAAATTATTTAAGATTTTCAGGATTTAATGTTTGTTTAATACCTCTAGAAAAAAATCTGAGAAATGGGTGCGTATTATGCCGTACAACAGGCCTAGGAGACATTTTTTCTGGTGACTTTTCGCCATCAGTTCAACCGTACAACCAACTTCCTACATACCGCCATTACAGACGTTTTACACAGGGCTTCCAAAATTTCCTGACGACAGCCGGACATTTTTCAAAGAAATATTTTTGACGGTCAATGATCAGCTGGATACTTAAATGTAACTGAGAGCCTGTGAGAGGATGCAAAAATTGATATATGTGTCTAAATAATTAGTAGTGTTATATGCAATAAAATTATTTATAACTGTTTTGTTTTCTTCATTCTAAAAATAAATAAAATATTATCCTTGCTATTGTGTCATTTTTCCGTGTATCGTAATACAGTAACCATCATTTCATCAATCAGCTTCAGTACCTGACTGTTCTCATGTTTTTATTTATGTTTATATAATCTATCTGCTCTCTGTGAGTACTTAAAACTTTGTAAATCAAGGCCATCTTATTTGAAACTGTTGATATTGGCTTTAATTGCAGTACAACTTGATCATCAATACACGTGATACTTTTCTTTTTGTGTATTGATTACCTGACCACGTGACTTTTACAACTGATGCGGTATTTATAGATAACATTGAGGAGGCCCAAATGAAGGATATTGTTTTAAACCGTGTAAAATCTACTGAACAGTGATAACATTTTTCTTTGTACAATTTCCCAACCTGATTTAGAAAATAAGGAATAAATAAAAACATACTCAGTTGATAAATAATTTAATGAATAACAACATGAAACAATAAAATATCACATTACATTCATGAGCTTGCTAAATACCAGAAGACAAGTTCAAAAGTTTTGTAAAACTAATTTTCAGTTCACCAGCTTTGAGGTATGATAAGTACAAAATTAAATGTTTTTGCGTAGCCAGATCAGTTGACTCGTCGATCATAAATCCCACGGCGGGACTTAACTTTACGTCGGACATCACCTCTTTCTCTATAATATCGGAAATTGTCTGAATAAATTCGGAGCAGGCATTGTTCTCTTGATATAATTTAGACGTGATCACGGCACCATTTAACTTAGTTAAATCATTTATTGACTGAAATTTGTCCATTGGCAAGTTTTCTTTAGCAATAAAGTAAGCATTACGGAACAAGGTGCACATTGCGTTGTCAGTCTTTTCATGAACTTTCTCAAATACTGATACAATTGGATTACTTTTGGAAGCTGTCTCTAATTTAAGAGCTTGAACGTGGTCATTGCTATTAGCATGATCTACAACGGCTGACTTTCGAAAATTTGTCGAACCAGGCTTTACAAAGTTATTTTTAAGTTTATGTTTTTGACAAATGTCACAAAACATGGCATTTAGCATACTGTCAAATCTTAACCATAAAAACAGTTGTAACCATTTATGACTAAAGCTTCTAGCATTTTTAGCAGAATTTGAATTTTGATCGGAATCGTCACGTTTACGTTTGCCCATGATGGCATATTTGTAAAGTTCAATTTGAGACAAAGTCTTTATAACAGTCGGAGATTGTCATGATTGGATATTCTGCTTTATGATTTCAATTATAAAAACAGTTTTTAATATGAAAACAAGAATAGAGAACGCCCCCCTTATTTATTGGACAACTCCGCTTGGTATACCCAAGCGAAGCTATTCTCGGTGTTTTTCCTATATATTTCAATAAATTTTCCCCTTTAGCGTACCCCAGTATTTAACACGATGTAGAGTGTTAAATAAAATAATATATATCATACTTATTCATTTATAAATATCCTTATTTGAAGAATTACTTTTAAATATCAGGATACTTTTTTTAACTGAATGCTCATTTAAAATAATATCTATAAAGCGCAATTAAATAGGATGTTGTTTCATACACGCTTACATGTTTGACCTCGTTTACCTGATCACCTTTTTGTACATTGGTATGCATCATTAATTCTATTGATAAAGACAAGCTAAGGACACCTCATCAAAGGTAACAAACCTGTAATCAGTGAATGATTTATGGCTTCAATATAACTTATTGAAGGGATAATTGTTTGACAGCTTGTTGTTATTTAAATAAAAGAAAACATGTTTTTTCTACTTTTTATTGATGTACACAAGCTTAGGACCAAGCCGTACATTTATGTACCCAGAGAATTAGACTAACTGGGACACCACAAAGTATCTGAAATATACTGCATCTGTTTTATTAAACCCAATTATGACCGAAATATCTTTGTGAAATAGATTGCCACAAAGCCCCAAACGAACATTTTTATCTATCGATAGTTGGTAAAAATTGAAATGACCGTTTTATGAAGATTTATGAAAATTCTATTTGACCGTTTGAGGCTGAGAGCAGCCGGACTTTTTATGACAATTTCGGTCAAGTCCGGCATATATGACTGTTTTGGAAGCCATGGTTTTACACCCTTACTGGATAAATAGAGACCGATACCAACAATTGAAATGAAAATTCCTACCAGTAATAACAACATTAACGATAATAAAGACAATGAAAGTGTATTACCGCAATTCATTATTTTCTGACCGCCATTTTTGTTTGCATCGTGTGGGGTTGACTGGTTCCCAGGATAATATATGTAATTTTATTCACAACAATACTGGTATCAGATCAAGGTAAATAGAATTGCTTAACGTTAATTAACTGTCAAACGTATGTAGATAAATGACTGACACTTTTATCGGTAATAAAAATAAAATCAATGTTGTAATTTATGACAATTTATTAGATAGCACTAGTGAACTTTCTAAATTTGTTGAACAAATAACAAATTTATATGATTTCAATTCCTGAAATTTTAAATTATCACAGAAGCAACAAGTTGTTCCCTTATCGTTTTTGAAATTAGCAATTCACAGTTAATTTCCGTAGTAAATAAGACATTGTTTTTCTAATGGTTTCGAGTTTTTTCTCCTGAAAATGACAAAAAACACCAATCTCATGACGATAACAATTAGGATTTTGTTTCCTAAATATCCATGCATATTGTATAGTTACACACAACAATCTCCTGACGATCACATCTTTGACTTTGTTGCCAAAAAGTCCCTGCAAATTATCTGGTAGAACTAAGTTTTTTCCCTTGATTTTAGAGCCTGAATAGGGGTGCATATTATCTATAACTGCATATTTTCTACAACCAGATGCTTTATTTCATTCTAAGACAGCACCTTTTGTTTAAGTTTTGTTGCCATTCTTCACCTAAAATAGTTATTATATATTGTTCACAGAATAAAACCAAAAAATTGTACATACACTTGTCTTAATTTTACAACTTCTGATATTTTTTTTTAAGTCAGATAACATCAGTTAGAAATAAAAATTTTATGATTCATTACTAATGTGAGGAGTTGATAATTATAGTATAACCTAATTGCTGAATTTAATTGCCAGAAAAAAAACAACGCACGAGTGCGCAAGTTGTTTATTTCTGGTATTTCAATTCAGCGATTAGTTATACTTTTTATTACATTATACAGAATCTAGCAATTTAACAGAAATAAATAGGAATAAAACAAACTATGTCTTTTAATGTCTCTCCGCGGCAATTGTTACCTCACTTCCTAGAGTGAAATACCGGCTGTTTTTTGTAATTTACCAGATTTTTTTTTACTCGGATACTACGCCAAATCACCAGTTACAATGTAATAAATATAATTAATGTATATATCAAGAAGCTATCTAAATGACAGCTAAGAAGATTTTCAATCATCACTGTTAACGGCTTAAACCGGCCCAGCGGGCCAAAATACATTGCCAAACTAAAACAAGATTTTTTCTGTTGTGAATGTGAGTAATATATTAAAGTTCGATAAAAACAGGATGTTATTTTGTATAGGTCGTCCTTAAGGCTGATTCGACTACTTACCATAGTTAATTGGTGCCTCAATAATAAGACCATTTCTTTGTGTCCTATCATTACAATTCTCATATAATATGTACCAACACTGTAAAATACAGTTTATCTAGTTTATAGTTTCAAAAAGACAAAACAAAATATTCCATAATCAAATGATTAATATATCATTATCATCATTCTTATATATGTAAATTATTAAATAACATCAAGAACATTTTAAAACACTGATAACAATTTTATTTTTGCATGATATTTCTTTCAACAATGCTATCCAATATGTGGACTTACAAGAGTACCACTAGGATTCCAGCTATGACACCTGGAGATGAAATCACTTTAACTACGTCATATAACTCTTTATAATCATCTTTCCAGCTGTCAATCAAATCTATAACAACATCATAAGTCTTTTCTTGGCCTCGGAAAGGACCACAAAGTTCACTGGGTTTTATTCTACAATCAATACAAGTCATCCGTTCAAATACAGTTAAGTAGACATTATTTAGACAGAAAAAGCATTAGTACAATTAACTTCTATAAGGTTTACATTTCAAGGCTACCTTGCCACTAGATTCATAAAATTCAACGTAAATAATAAAAGTATCTCATAAATATTTCCGAGTGGTCTAGGTAGTTAGTCGTGATTAATATTGATCACTAGCCTGTCAACACTGAGGTTGTGAGTTCGAATCTCACCTGTGGCGGGGTGTGTTAGATTCTGATCTTTATTGACAAGGATTGCCAATTTTCCTACCGAAGGTTGGTGGTTCTCTCCGGGTACTCCGGTTTCCTCCACCAATAAAAACTGGCCGCCGCGAAATAGTCAAATGTGCTGAAAACGGCATAAAACCCCAACTAAACAAACAAACAAACATAAATATTTCCTTACCAATAATTATAATAAATTTATGTTACTTTGAAGAAACTGGACTTCATTATATCTGAAAGTTCTTTAGTTAATCAGTGAATAGATTTAAGACAGGGTTGGAAATAAAACTTTGGGAACATGTTGCAGATAAACAATATATGTACAAAGCCAGGATATGTGTTTTCATTGAACTCAAGTCCACTAAACTACCTTATTCTTTTCTTACAGTTGTCAGTAAGAAATCTCAGTAATAACTTACCTAAATATACCAATAGCTACAGCAACAGTTGTCAGTAAGAAATCTCAATAAAAAGGTATGTAAATATACCAACAGCTTTGCACAAAGATGTCAGTAAGAATATACCAACAAGTACAGCAACTGTCAGTAAGAAATCTCAGTAATAACTTACCTAAATATACCAACAGCTACATAAACAACTGTCAGTAATAAATCTCATTATCACATGTCTTGTACTAATATGTACATTTTTGCATGTCCAATAATAGCTGGAAGTCGGAGTCGGTTATTTGTCCTCAGGGCCAATATCGATATTGGCTCTCGGAAATCCATATTTGCACTCGAAAATCCATATTTTTGTTTATTTCTTTTTTTCTCTCCATTTTTTAAAATCTAAAATTCTTTTTTTTTTGTTTTAAATATGTGATAGATAGATCAGTAAATGACATTTTCCGTATTGTACCTGTAACATCCCTCAACCCATATCGGACCTCGGGCTAAAGACTTGTTAAAAATTTGTTTATTAACACTATCAAAAGGTACAGTGTTCCCTATGAATTTTTCATATAGTTTGGCATAATTTAAAAAAATTTCATACAGCTTCTAAAAGTTTTATTTCTCTGCCATTTTCCATATTATTTATGTAGTTGTTTATAGATTTTAAATTCAAAATGTGTGATAAATAGATTATGACATAACATTTTTCATATCAGCCCTTGATCATCCCTCGACCAGTATCGTATCTAGGGCAGAGCGCTCCGTCTGATATTGGAGTCTTGGGATGATAACAGGGCCGATATGGAAATTGACATGTAATAATCAATAATTAATAACTTAGTAAATATATCTAGTGCTATAGCAACAGTTGTCAGTAAGAAATCTCAATAATAACTTACGTAAATATACCAACAGCTACAGCAACAGTTGTCAGTAAGAAATCTCAATAATAACTTATGTAGATATACCAACAGCTACAGCAATAGTTGTCAGTAAGAAATCTCAATAATAACTTACGTAAATATACCAACAGCTACAGCAACAGTTGTCAGTAAGAAATCTCAATAATAACTTATGTAAATATACCAACAGCTACAGCAATAGTTGTCAGTAAGAAATCTCAATAATAACTTACGTAAATATATCAACAGCTACAGCGACAGCTGTCAGTAAGAAATCTCAATAATAACTTATGTAAATATACCAACAGCTACAGCAATAGTTGTCAGTAAGAAATCTCAATAATAACTTACGTAAATATACCAACAGCTACAGCAACAGTTATCAGTAAGAAATCTCAATAATAACTTATGTAAATATACCAACAGCTACAGCAATAGTTGTCAGTAAGAAATCTCAATAATAACTTACGTAAATATACCAACAGCTACAGCAACAGTTGTCAGTAAGAAATCTCAATAATAACTTACGTAAATATACCAACAGCTACAGCGACAGCTGTCAGTAAGAAATCTCAATAATAACTTACGTAAATATACCAACAGCTACAGCAATAGTTGTCAGTAAGAAATCTCAATAATAACTTACGTAAATATACCAACAGCTACAGCAATAGTTGTCAGTAAGAAGAAGAAGAAAAGAAAGGCCAAAAATATTGTATGTGTTCTTGATGCCCTCCATGCCTTAGATGATGGTCTACAATTCTGTAAAACACTCAACTGAAAAAAAAAATTAACATAGCAATACCATAAGAACAAGATTGCTAAGCTGTAGTGACATGCCCCCCCCCCCCCCCAATATATATATATAGAGTTGTACAAGAGGGACATAGATAACATTTTAAAGTGTATTTTAAAATTAAAATAGTTGTTTAAGTTAAGGGATCAAAGATTTCAATGTTGCAATACCCTTAAAAAATGGTCAAAAGTCCCTTAACTCCCATAAAAATTGTCAAATCCAAATGGTGATACGATGTGTGATGGCAAGTAGTCCTTCAAAGTTTGAAAGATTTTCGTCAAACGATTTCAGAGCATTTGCATTCACAAAGTCTTTGGGATGGACGGAGGGACAGACAGATACTATTACTATATCCCCGAAACGCTTGCGTTTGCGGGGGACAAAAATATATTTATCCAAACCTTATCTCAATTTTATTTGAGTTGTTGATTTTTAATATTTCTAAATATTCTTTTCTTTAGTTTTTCAATAAATTTCCCTTGTATTTCTTGTAGTGACAGTTATGGCACATGTGTGTAATATTTAATGAATGTACTCGGTTTAAAAATTTTGAAACATGAAAACTTTATCATAAATCTATTACTAGTATAACAATTAAGACTAATTACCAATTGTAAAAGAGCTAATGATATAAAAACAGATTTACTTACAACTTTAACATAAAACAATATAAACAGCTTTACAATCATCATAACAGACAACAATGGTGAATAAAATGTTCCCAACCTGAAATAAATATTTACTATTAATTAAAACTAGATAATACAGTAAGCTTACATTAAGAAATGTACCTTCTATAAACAAGAGTGGACACACTACATGTCTTGCCTGAGTATGGACATGGACACAGAATAATGATTATCTTATACCCGACATTTTGCAAGTCAAACATGGATGGGTCTAGGTATTACAGTTGCTGAAAAATGGACTTAATCAAGAAATTTGGATGAAAGTCACTCAACCATGAAATTGAGGTAAAGGTCCAGAGACAAGTGTCAGACTGGCATGTACCCACCAAGAACTATCAATAGACCAAATACAGTGGGCCTAGGTATTACAGTTTCTGAGAAATGGACTTAACCATGAAAAGTGACAAAGTCACTCAAGCATGAAATTGAGGTTAAGGTCCCAAACCAGGTATCAGGCTGGCATGTACCCACCAAGAACTATCTATAGACCAAATATGATGGGTCTAGGTATTCTAGTTTCTGAGTAATGGACTTAACCACGAAAATGTGACGCAGATCACTCAAGCATGAAATTGAGATCAAGGTCAAAAGGCAGGTGTCAGACTGATATATACCCACCAAGAACTATCTATTGACCAAATACGGTGAGTCTAGGTATTACAGTTTTTGAGAAATGGACTTAACCACAAAAATGTGTGAGTCTTCCAAGGAAGACATGTGTCGCCTGCAGACGTCAATTTTTACAAAAGATATGAAAATTTTCTAAAAAGGAAATATATATGCACACCTTTGGATTAAGGTTAATGCACAGAGAAAGTTTCATCAAATTGCTTTGAGCGGTTATGGGGTAGTTGAGGATAGAAGTTTTGACCCCCCCCCTTTTTTCCAAAAATGTCAAAAAAGCATGAAATTGAGGTCAAGGTCCCAAGCCAGGTGTCAGACTGGCATGTACCCACTATGAACTATCTATATACCAAATATGGTTGGGCTAGGTATTACAGTTGCTGAGAAATGGATTTAACCACGAAACTTGCATGCAGATTTTCAATTCATGTTTATGAAGTCAGTGAACCATGAAAATGAGGTCAGGGTCATAAGACAAGTATACTGCAGCAATCCTTATACGATAGGCTACCTTGTGGACTATAAATCGTAATTGTAGGTATTATATGTGCAAAGTTATTAAAGTTTTAAAAATGTTTACGCCACCGCCGCTACCACCAGAAAGTGATACCTATCTCATTCCGCGACTTTTTGTCACAGGCGAGACAAAAAGTGTGTTTGAATTTCCTTGAATATCATAATTTTTTTTATTTTTCATTCATCTAATTCATTATTACTTTTGAAATTTTTCCTCCCAAAAGATGTTTCTTTTTTCTACAAACATAATGCCTGAGAATATATCAGATCTAAGGTGTTTATATTACCTACATACAATGCCTGAGAATATACCATATCGAAGGTATTTCTACCACCTGTCAACATAATGAAATCTAAATATTTCTATCACCTACCAACATAATGCCTGAGAATATATCAGATCTAAGGTGTTTCTACCAATATCAAATTCTGGTTCTTTTAAAATTTCTGTACAGCAGTACTTAGCCACTATTCTAAAAAAAACAAAAAATATGGAATGAAATGGTGTACCGGTATATATGATAGATACCGGTACCTATAAATTGAAAATATGTTTTACCACAAGAAATCTATAATTTTTGTATGACAAAAGTGGAAAAACTTTGTCACATTTGAAAAATTTGAATGAAATATGATGCATAAAAATTATCTATGATATTCATGCAATAACTACATACTTTAAGATTTTGTTTTCTAAAAGATGAAATATTTTCTATTATTATACCTCAGTATGTTTTTTCTATATAAAAATCAAGACAATAATTTTACTATTTTGTCTATTTCTAAACCTAAAACTATTTACCAGTGAATAATACCGGAAACTAATATTCTCCTCAAACCAATTCAATAAGTATATATTATTGACTAACAATAGAATATAAGCCTAAATATGATAAAACCTGTCAATACAATACAAAATGTCAAAGTACGCCAATACGACATATCCGTCCAATATGCCATATTGACTAGTCAATATGACATATTGGACGTGTTAGTCAATAAAGGTATAATTGCGTAATTTTTCCCATATTGGCTTAGTTATTGGTCCTTGGCTAGCCATATTGCCTCGGACCTATAACTAATCCAATATGGGAAACATTACGCAATAATTCTATATTATTTTGTATCAGATTTGTTATAGAATATGCATTATAAATATTTCAGTTAATAATCACCTGCATATCATGATAATACCCTTAATAATCACCTGCATATCATGATAATGCCCTCTCCATAAGTAACTACTGTTTTACTAACTGAATGAATAATTGACTCTTAGATATTTCAATACATTAAATAAGTTTCTATTAAAGACAAAATATTACAATAAACATACCTATGTATAAATTCCAAAAAGAATGTAGCACCAAGAATGAAGAAAAAATCAATCAACACAAGTCTATAAAGTTCATTACCAACTCTGGTTTCCCAGCACTGAAAAGTTGTATATGTAATTCGTTATAGATATTATATTGCATCGTACACAAGGAAATAGGTATCTGACTTTATTTTACTTTATTTTATAATAAAGAAAAGGAGATAAAATTTCCTTGAATCTTTCTACAGATCGAGATGCAAAGTTGGAACATAACAAAATATAAACTATGAAAATAAATTATTTAGAAGTCAAATAGAAATATATAAATGTAACTCTGTTGCTAGTTTTCATTTCAACATTAGTTTTGTTTTTTCCTCGATTTTCTTTTCTTTACAAAATATAAAATGAGAATTAAATTATCAGACGAAAACAATTATTTGAATTGTTGAATGTTTAAAATCATTCATAATTTACTTTCTATGACCACACAAAAAAACTAAACAATGTTTATATAAGCTGCCAATTTTACATTGACTTGTGTATCTACTTACTAGTGCACTCGAAGGAAGACGTTTAAACCAAAAGGAAACCAATATTCCAAGTAATGCTCCTTTCAGCAGCATATTCCTGAAAAATTTCAACAGTTTTATCCTCAAATATATGGCAACAATGAATATAAATGTTGATTAAAACTAGAGACTCTCAAGAACCTGCATTGCTCACATGGATTTAACTTGTACACAAGTCAGGTTCAAATTTGTCAAGTGGTTTCAAACAAGAAGATTTTTAAATGAATTTTCCCATAGGGTTCTATGTTAAACTAAGTTCAGATGTGGCAGGCATCTTGCTTTCACTGTCCAGGTCATCGGACACAAGTCTGAAAGAGGGCCATTTAAGGACCATTGCTGCCAAGTCGAGTGGTTTCAGACAAGAAGATTTTTCAATGAATTTTCACATAGGGCCCTATGTTAAACTAAGATTGGCTGTAGCAGCTATCTTGTTAACAGTTAGGGTCATCAGACATTATTCTGAAAGAGAACCTTCTAAAGAACATTACTGCCAAGTCTGGATCCAATTGGCCATGTAGTTTCATTGAAAAAGATTTTTCAAATTGTTCCCCCCTTTTTTCTATTTTTAGTAACAGCAGCCAGGTTGGAAGTCAGGGGTGCCGGACACACTTTTGGAAGGGGGCACCCAAGGACCATTCCACCAAAGTTTGGTCACAATTGGCCAAGTAGTTTCAGAGGAGAAAATCAGATGACGACTGACGACGGACGACAGACGCCAAGTGATGGCAATAGCTCAAATGGCCTTTTAAGCAAGGTGAGCTAAAAAGTTTTTACAAAGAAAATTTTCATATGATTTTGTTTTCATAATAAATTTGATATTTAGGACACTGAATATAATATGCCTATAAAACTACTCAAGCGCTTACAGAATATATGACATCATGCATGTGGAAATAACTTTATACGATAAAGCTATATTCTGGTTTTTATAGACTGTTGATTGGCATAACATTTGTAGCATAATATAGATTCATGTATGAAGCACTGGTACATCTGACTTTTAATCACATGATATTTTTTTCTTTCTTTTTATTTGTTATGATATTGTAATTATTATATTTATTTATCTTGGCCTGATTTGTTTTGCGTAGCCTTATAACATGTATCCTATGTTTACATAATACTTATAGTTGTTTACCAAATAATGTTATAACTGTGCAGTTTAGAAATCACTGGAACAATAATGGATACTGGTGGAATGACTAGAACTTTCTATTTGACTTACGTAATAATTATGGTGTGATTCGAACTTCTACTGTATTCCAGAAGTTTCCGTTCTACAGTATATATACGGACAAGAAAGTTAGACTTTCAGAACATCATTTATCGGACCAGATAGACATTCTTGTGTTCTCAGCTGTTGGATTTATTTACGTTTCACACATCGTACTTCACAGACTTTTATTTTCGTTACATCATACTAGATTGTGACTGATTGGATATAATATTCCGTTTGGATTCAGGCAACAGTGACCAGAATTCCGGATCAAGAAAAAACAGGATTTTGAACAGTTAAGTTGACATTTTATTTTGTGTAATATTATTTTGTAAACTTTGTATATATAATAAATCTTGTTAAATTTTATTATTGATTTGTGTCTTTTGTTGGCTACAATTTAAAAGGTGATTTCGGCCGTAACAGAAATTGGGGGCTCGTCCAGGATAACGTTCATATCTTATTAAATTTTTTCAGTATTTTTATTAGAATTAGCCAACAAAATTCTACAAAATGGAATTTGATGCTGGTAAATTTTTAAAAACGCCAGACCTGGAAGTGTTTGATAAATTAAAGAAAGAAGAATTAGTGTTGCTTGCTAAACATCTAAAAATAGATTTTAGGGCATCTATGAGAAAACAAATTATAAAAAATTTGGTAATAGACAAATTAGTTGACTCAGAAATTTTTGGTGAAGAGGCTCTTGACCTCAAGGTCGAAAATGTTGATGCTCTCAAATTAAAACAGCTTGAATTAGAACATGAATTTAAATTAAAACAATTAGAAAAAGAAGATGAATTTAAATTAAAACAATTACAGGCAGAACTTGAAATGAGGGAAAGGTTAGAGATGGAGAAAATGAAAATAGAAATGGCTAAAGTAGAAAGCAACACTAAGTCAAAATCAGAACATTTTGAGGCAGCAAAAAATATACGTTTGGTTCCGAAATTTTGTGAAAAAACGGTTGATAAATTTTTTCCACAATTTGAGAAAATTGCTCAAAATTTGAAATGGCCAAAGCCTTATTGGACTACTATGCTGCAAAGTGTTTTTGTGGGCAAGGCCGCTGAAATTTTCTCAGCACTTTCGTCAGAAAAAAGTTCTGATTATGACACTGTTAAACAGGAAGTTTTGAAAGCTTATGAGCTAGTGCCAGAAGCATATAGACAGAAATTTAGGTCTTATAAAAAGTTTGAATCACAAACCTATGTTGAATTTGCTAGGGAAAAAGAAGATCTATTTGATAAATGGCTTACGTCAAAGAAAATAGATAAAAATTTTGATAAATTAAGACAATTAATGTTATTAGAAGAGTTCAAGCAGTGTGTTAATTTAGACTTAAAAACACATTTAGATGACAAAACTGTTGAGACATTGCAAGATGCAGCTGTTGTTTCCGATAATTATACCATTTCACATAAAAGAACTTTCAAAGGTCAAAATTTTAATACTTCTAGCGGAAATTACAAAAATCAAAGCACTGAGCGTACTGATATTAAGCCTGTTGCACAGAATAAGAGTCCGTCTAGTTATAATATGTCTGGTCCAAAATTTGATACTTTTGAGAAGAAGTCACTAACTTGTGCTTATTGTAAGAAAAATGGTCACCTGATGGCTGATTGTTTTAGACTCCAGAAGAAGAATGAAAGAGATCATAAGCCCAAGTCCAGTGCTTGTACGACACCCGTTGTTACCAATAAGTTGGAGTGTCCTGCGAGTCAGGCTTTTAAGTCCAGTTTTTGTGATTACATGGAGGATTATAAGCCCTTTATGTCTGATGGGTTTGTTTCTATTGTTGATAATACTACTCCTCAGCCTATTAAAATTTTACGGGACACTGGAGCTTCTCAGTCTTTGTTGTTAGAAGGTGTGTTGCCTTTGTCCGAGGAGATGTCCGTTGGTGCCTCCGTTTTGTTACGAGGTGTGGAGTTAGGTTGTATAGATGTTCCCCTCCATCGTATTTATTTGAAGTCAGATTTAATTACTGGACCAGTTGTTGTGGGTGTTCGTCCTACTCTCCCTGTTGAGGGTGTTTCATTATTGCTAGGAAATGATCTAGCTAGGAACAAAGTGGTTGCTGAACCAATTGTTACCAGTGAACCGGTGGTGGATGTTAAATCACCTGAAGATGATGCTGAACTGTATCCAGCTAGTGTTGTTACTAGGGCGATGGCAAGAAAACAAGACGAGGATTTACAAGAAGGCCAGTATGATTATATGGACCTTTCTGACTCTTTCTTTGCCAACATTGAAGGTCCCGGTAGCTCAGAAAAGGCCATAAGACCACCTGGTACTAACAAGCATGTAATTATACCATGGCCAGACGTGAACAGCCATTCATTAGACAAAAGAACATTTAGGGAAGAACAGAATAAAGACCCTGAGGTTCTTCAGCTCTACAAGAGGGCTCTACCCCTAGAAGAAGCAGACAAAGTGGCCGAATGTTACTACCATCAAGACGGCATTTTGATCAGGAAGTGGAGGCCCCCTGATGCTATCCCAGAGGAGGAATGGAGAGTGGTATACCAAGTGGTGGTGCCTAAAGTCTATAGGCAAGAAATTATTGGTCTTGCCCATGACACCCCCTTGGCTGGACATTTAGGTATAAGGAAGACTTGCCTTAAGATATTACAACATTTCTACTGGCCCAGACTTAGAAATGATGTCACAGAATACTGCAAATCATGCCATATATGCCAGGTTGTTGGCAAGCCTAACCAGAAAATACCACCAGCACCACTTCTGCCAATTCCAGCCTTTGAAGAACCTTTCAGCCGAGTACTTATTGATTGTGTTGGACCTTTACCAAAGACCAAGACTGGAAATGCTTATTTATTAACGATCATGTGTACATCCACTCGCTTTCCTGAGGCTATTCCCTTAAGGAATATCAAGACACCAACTATTGTCAAAGCTCTTATCAAATTTTTCACATTAGTAGGACTTCCTAAGTCTATACAGTCCGACCAGGGTTCAAATTTCATGTCAGGTTTATTTCAGCAGGTCGTTTACCAGTTAGGGATTGCTCAGTATAGATCAAGTGCTTATCATCCAGAATCTCAAGGTGCCTTAGAACGTTTTCATCAAACACTGAAGAACATGATTAGAACTTTTTGTCTTCAATTTGACAGGGACTGGGATGATGGTGTTCACTTTCTACTTTTTGCGGTCCGAGAGGCTGTTCAGGAATCCCTTGGTTTTAGCCCCTTTGAGTTAGTGTTTGGTCATACTGTAAGGGGACCTTTGAAATTGATTAAGGAAAAATGGCTTACTGAACACACTGACTTGAATCTTCTAGACTATGTATCTAGATTTAAAGAAAAATTGTATACTGCTTGTCAAATTGCTCAGAAAAACTTAAAAACTGTACAAAATAAGATGAAAATATGGTATGATAAAGGTGCCAGGGACAGAGTTTTTGAGCCTGGTGATAAGGTACTTGTATTTTTGCCAGTGCCTGGGCATCCTTTACAGGCTAAATACTGTGGTCCTTATACAATTGACAGTCAAATCAATGATTTGAATTATATTGTAAAAACTCCAGGTCGGCGTAAACAAAATAGAGTGTGTCACATTAATATGTTAAAACCATATTTTGAGCGTACTAATGAAGGTGAGAGTAAACCAGTTGCCACTTTAGCCATGGTTAAATTGGAGAGCGATCATGACAAACCAGATATAATTGAACCATCTTTTGATTCCAAGACTATAGAACAAACTGTTAGATTGAAAAATTCTGAAATTTTATCAGATTTAGACTCAAAACTTGCACATCTGACTTTCGATCGCAGAGAAAAATTGAAAACTTTGGTATTTTCTTTTAAAAATCTTTTTCCAGATGTGCCAAACAAAACCACTGCTGTTTGTCATGATGATGTAGGCGATGCTTCTCCAATTAAGCAATATCCTTACCGGCTCAATCCACTTAAACTTGATTTGTTTATGAGACAAGAAATTAGATATATTATTTATCTAGATTTTATTAAAACACTGTATACATATTATATATTTTTGTATATATTGTTCATGCGAAGTTCTCGTTATCCTCCAACTTCTTTTAAGGGGGGAGGTGTTATGATATTGTAATTATTATATTTATTTATCTTGGCCTGATTTGTTTTGCGTAGCCTTATAACATGTATACTATGTTTACATAATACTTATAGTTGTTTACCAAATAATGTTATAACTGCGCAGTTTAGAAATCACTGGAACAATAATGGATACTGGTGGAATGACTAGAACTTTCTATTTGACTTACGTAATAATTATGGTGTGATTCGAACTTCTACCGTATTCCAGAAGTTTCCGTTCTACAGTATATATACGGACAAGAAAGTTAGACTTTCAGAACATCATTTATCGGACCAGATAGACATTCTTGTGTTCTCAGCTGTTGGATTTATTTACGTTTCACACATCGTACTTCACAGACTTTTATTTTCGTTACATCATACTAGATTGTGACTGATTGGATATAATATTCCGTTTGGATTCAGGCAACAGTGACCAGAATTCCGGATCAAGAAAAAACAGGATTTTGAACAGTTAAGTTGACATTTTATTTTGTGTAATATTATTTTGTAAACTTTGTATATATAATAAATCTTGTTAAATTTTATTATTGATTTGTGTCTTTTGTTGGCTACAATTTAAAAGGTGATTTCGGCCGTAACATATTTGTAACACTTCATTTTCAAGTTAATCTTATTGATAGAATATTGTTTATACACTTTCATAAAATGAGACTTTTATACAAAAAATAAATTCTAACATTAGAATTAAATTCAGGAAAGTTTTTGCTTGTTTTAAAAATTTTATTGCACAAATTTATTATTTTCTTACATTCAATAATGATAAAAATATTTCAGAGTTCAGTATACGTTACCTCCCCATCCCAACATAGAGTTCCGTATACATTATCTGCCCATCCAAACATAGAGTTCAGTATACATTACTTGCCCATCCCAATATAGAGTTCGGTATACATTGCCTGCCCATCCCAACATAGAGTTCAGTATACATTACCTGCCCATCCAAACATAGAGTTCAGTATACATTATTTGCCCATCCCAACATTGAGTACAGTATACATTACTTGCCCATCCCAACAGAGTTCGGTATACATTGTCTGCCCATCCCAACACAGAGTTCAGTATACATTACCTGCCCATCCCAACTTAGAGTTCAGTATACATTGCCTGCCCATTCCAACATAGATTTCGGTATACATTGCCTGCCCATCCCAACATAGAGTTCAGTATACATTACTTGCCCATCTCAACATAGAGTTCAGTATACATTACTTCCCCATCCCAACATAGAGTTCAGTATAAAACATCCAAACATAGTGTTCAGTATACATTTTCTGCCCATCCCAACATAGAGTTCAGTATACCTTACCTGCCCATCCCAACATAGAGTTCAGTATACATTGCCTGCCCATCCAAACATAGAGTTCAGTATACATTGCCTGCCCATCCCAACATGGAGTTTAGTATACCTAAACTGCCCATCCCAACATAGAGTTCAGTATACCTTACCTGCCCATCCCAACATACAGTTCTGTTCTTGGTTTTTCATAATTTTCTTTTGAGCCAATTACAGTAAAGATGAATGGGAAGACCAAGTTTATGGAAGATATTACCAATGGCATTGTCAACTCTCCTAATACTGGTACATCACTCTGAAATTATATCCATTAAACACAGATAATTACTAACTGCAAATATATAAATGAACTATTTACTAACTGAATAATAAGAGTTTTAACTCTTCTCAAATAGTCAAACATTAATATGTACCCTGACGAAAAACATGAGAATATTTAAAAAGAATAACGTCACATTATAAAACCATCCTGCAAGTCTTCGTATAATTTCAGAAAGCACTATGATGATACTTGTCATGTAAGAAATATTTTGAATTTCAAGATCTAGAATATATTTCATTTTCAATACTTTAACTTAGAAAACTATTGCTATGTATTTATCATTTAGAATCTTAAATAATCAAAAGTAAGAGTAATAAATCTGATTCATGTCAACGTTATAATATTTCTAGGAATAAATAATGATTATTACTATACTAATTTTAAAGGAACATTTTTTATACCCATATTGATAAAAAACACCAAATTAATTTCTACTTGGTGCCTTATGTGTTATATTTTTGGACATTGAAGCCCTTTCTAGGTTGGCATTTTTGTAAATGTCCTTTGGCAATCAATAGATCTGTTTTGTCTGTATAAATTTATGATCTTATGTAGTCTTACATATTATTCCTTCATGCAATTCCCAACAGCTAAAAAATATTTTTATTATTAAACTTGAATCAGTGACATGCAAACATAACGTGTGAAGTGTTGTGAAATGTGTAACATACCCCTTTAGATGAATAAATTTTCATAAAATCATAAATGTACTGAAATGTTAATTGAAAGTTAAAATAATAAAGTTAAATAATATGTTATTGGAATTATATTATATATATATAACAAACAAAATCAAAAGACAGGAAAATGAATTCAAAAATAGAATATAATTTAATAACATATTGCAAAACTGATTAATACCTTTAATATCACATCCATAAGGACTATTAGATAACTCCAATACAACTTCTTATAACAAGAACAAATTTATATTTTCATAACCTTAGGTTTTTTATTATTAATTTGTTATTGTTTACACCAACAAATCTCTGATGAGTTTGGTACACATAGTATTTCACATCAAATTAATATCTTGTTAGATGTCATCATTATTACAAATTTTCTGCTTTATTTATCTATATTTTAAGAATATCTGCTTTTAACATTTGGAGAAAAATTCCAGTCTGTTATTCATTTATTGTTAGTAACCATTTCAGGTTTGTTTGTTATCAGAACAATAAGTACAACTAACAGATATCCCTTGACACAAGATATTATTTACTGTATTTTCTGGATTATAAGTCTATGAAAACTATAGGTCTAATTGATCCTTTCTCCATAGACTTATAATGGTAAAATGGTCATTTTAATGTAAAAAAATCTCGACATATAGGCAGAAAAATATGGTATATCACTTCTGTTTCACAGAAAGGTATTGGTAAAGATGCATTAATGATATTAAGGCACTGGACTTTATTTTAAATTTCTGGTCTAAGATATCCATACTGTGAATTTATTAGAATTCCTTGTATACCAATTTTCGTGGTTTTCGTGGGTTCCAGTAAACCACGAATTTAAACATCCAACAAAAAATAATATTTTTACTTGAGCTTTAATGCACTCAAGTTTGAAACCACAGAGTTCTGATGTACCTATCCGAGACAACATTGAACAATTGCGTTTTTAAAGCATGTAAATGTACTTAGATACTGACATATGATTAGTCAGCTATATTGTCTTTGGTAACATATAAACGCTCAATTTTCTTTAAAAATATTTAGACTGTGTAAATTGTCACGGAATTCACTTCTTTTTTTTAATTGAAACATTCATGAAAAAAATGAATCCTAAGTAGGCCTAAACAATACAAACTTTCTCATAAATTACAGTAATAACATCTTGTAAAAAGATAATAAAGCAGAAATTACTGAAATTATCGTAATCGGATTAAAAATATGGATGTATATGGTGACAAGTGATTGCAATTTTGTCAATATATTTTTCACACCTGATTAACCTAACAAGTAAATAATTACGGATTTTGTTAATCTTGTGAAATTCATGACAAGCTTTGTTTGGTTCAAAATTTGAAGAATATGTTTGTTAGACTTTTGTTTTATAAGCACTTAAAATCAGTACTTTACTGTAAAATATCAATGGTCTGATCGGCACGCTTTGTCGCAGTTCATGATATCTGATGTGCCAAGCCACGAATTTCAGTATTTCAACAACTTTATATACATTTTTTTCTAAGCATTTACGTTTCCCACGAAATGCCTTTTTTTCTCTATCCAAGAAAATTGGTATCCACGAAAATAAATGAATACACAGTATTCCTTTTCAATACTGACCCTAATATTTATATCTCAGTTATCCCTTATACACATATAACATATTCATAACCTACCTCATATCAATTCTGGTCTAAGATAAGATACAAAAGACATCTAGATACCCTATCTGATCTAGCACATTTATTACCTACCTCAGGTATGTTATGATCCAAGATAAAATAAATAAGACATCTAGATACCCTATCAGACCTAACAAATTCATAACCTACCTCAGATAAATTCTTTTCCAAGATAAAATAAATAAGATACCCGGATCCTCCAATCATTCCTAATACTAACAGGTTTGTCAGTACCCTGATAAAGAACCATTTACACTTGAATGATAGATCCTTCTTTTCTTTCTTCTTTTTACCAGCTAAATATTCCTACAAAGGATAAAGCCTTAAAAAATTCAAATGATTTGTTATTTCAAATTCTTTACAATAGTAAAAAATACTGTATGATTTCTATGTATTAACAAATACTGTAGGATTTCTATGTACATTGTACTAACAAATACTGTAGGATTTCTATGTAGTAACAAATACTGTAGGATTTCTATGTATTAACAAATACTGTAGGATTTCTATGTACATTGTACTAACAAATACTGTAGGATTTCTATGTAGTAACAAATACTGTAGGATTTCTATGTAGTAACAAATACTGTAGAATTTCTATGTAGTAACAAATACAGTAGGATTTCTATGTACTAACAAATACTGTAGGATTTCTATGTATTAACAAATATTGTAGGATTTCTATGTACTAACAAATACTGTAGGATTATTTCTATGTATTAACAAATACTGTAGGATTATTTCTATGTATTAACAAATACTGTAGGATTTCTATGTACTAACAAATACTGTAGGATTATTTCTATGTATTAAGAAATACTGTAGGATTTCTATGTACTAACAAATACTGTAGGATTTCTATGTATTAACAAATACTGTAGGATTTCTATGTACTAACAAATACTGTAGGATTTCTATGTAGTAACAAATACTGTAGGATTTCTATGTACTAACAAATACTGTAGGATTTCTATGTATTAACAAATACTGTAGGATATGTATGTATTAACAAATACTGTAGGATTTCTATGTAGTAACAAATACTGTAGGATTTCTATGTAGTAACAAATACTGTAGGATTTCTATGTACTAACAAATACTGTAGGATTTCTATGTACTAACAAATACTGTAGGATTTCTATGTATTAACAAATACTGTAGGATATGTATGTATTAACAAATACTGTAGGATTTCTATGTAGTAACAAATACTGTAGGATTTCTATGTAGTAACAAATACTGTAGGATTTCTATGTACTAACAAATACTGTAAGATTTCTATGTAGTAACAAATACTGTAGGATTTCTATGTAGTAACAAATTCATGTCTTTTATCACAAATTCAAGAAAATATAAAAAAAAACATTTTTGCATTGATAAGAAAAAGATTATTTTTTCAAAAGATATTATAAAAAATATGTGAATTAAACAAAAAAAGAAAAAGAAAAAGAAATTTTATCTGACATATGTCTACAATCTGTTACCTTCATTTCATTAAGAAAACTTTTGCGTTTGAGGTCACTGGCTTTTTTTGATGTAATGTTATAATCCCAGCCACAGAATACACGACCAACATTGTGAAAACTGACCGCACTACTCCCTTCAACATAATTCTTCTTGTAAGATTTAGATATGCTGTAATAATAACACATTTTATTAAATCTGACGTAACACTGCAGTATTATTTACATTTATTATATAAATATGATAATCTTTGCATAAGTGAGAACAACTAGAGGTAGACTGGGAATTAATTCTGATTCGGATGTACTCCGCTGCATTTTGACATCAGTGTAATGAAAGAGTGTAGTTACTAGATCAATCTAATAATTCCATATCAACCAGGTATCCATCCATTATCATCTCTCCACTATTTCTCTGGTCAATTCAGGAGTCTTAGGGAGGTAACTGGGGTAATATGGAAAAGCCCATGCATATTCACCTTATATCATTTCATGTTCAATATCAGCAGAATGACTTATTTAGAACTTTTTTTTTCTTGATATTAAGTATTTTGAATATATTTTTGTTTTTCAATTTTTAAAAAAAAATCAAATCTACTTTTTAAAAGATTAGATTTTACTCATTTTTAAAGGTCATATATGATAGATTTTTTTTGAGTCCAAGCCATTAACCACAGGGTCTACTTGATCCTATTTGAGTGTGATCATAATTGGTTAAAATAATGAAAAATTGGCAAAAATATTATTAGTGTATGAATGTAAATTGCCTTTGGTTCACACCCTTCTGATGCAGGCTTTTATTTTCACACATAAAAGTAGTCATATGTTTTCCCACAAAAACAATAATTTTCACCTATGTCCCAAGTGTGTACACTTACCTAAATGCCAAAATAAACAAACAGAGTATGTAGTACCCTCCACAGGTAAACAGGTAAGCATACTTCATATCATATTTGACACTGTTTGTTAATGGTACTGCAATATGCTTATCTGTATAAAACCCATAATACATTTCTGTATCATTGAACCAACCCTACAATACAAAAATGTAACATTTTATGAAATATTAAAAATGATAATTAGTGTAAAATCAGTGTTTATTGCAAGAATTTGAAGAACAACCTCTTGCAAATGCAAATGATATTTCATATCAAAACAGAAAGAGATACCCTATCCATCAATAAGACAATATCCTATAACATTGAATATGGGAAAAGACTGTTAACATCTAGGGTTTGTTGTGTGGTCTTCTCCTATGAGCAAACAACCTCCACCATAATACAAACAAGGAAACAGTAACTGTTCATATGAAAACATAATGTTATGGGATAAGTGTCAATGAAACAATATTCTATGAGACTGAAAACTGGAAAACATTGATAACATCAACACGAGACTGTTCATTTAATTTTTACATCTGAATATAGAAGACTTTCTGATGTTATGTTATAATGTCAATGTTCACAAATAATTTATTTTTTTATCCTGCATATAAACGGATCAAACTAATCAAAACATGTACAAACAACAATCTATCATCTATGATATGAAATCTAATGAGTAAAATATACTTGATCTTTGTTTTTTTAAATTATTTTTATCTCAAAAATCCCAAAATGTCAAAACAACCTGTTGGTTCCAAGATTTTATTTTGTGTTATCTTTATTCCTTTACATTATCATTTTACTAAAACTTCATGCAAAAGGTCATTATGATTATACGTTTGAATTTATACAGAGAACAGCTACATTTTATATGTAGTTTTATGATGAAAAAAAATATAGCTATGTTTGATAAGTGAAAATATACCTACACAATTTAAATCAAAATAAAAAGTTTCCCAGAAAGATATTATTTATCAAAACATATGAGGCAAGATAATATTAATCTATCAATTCTCATCAACATCTCCATCTGCATTTACCCACTTCTCCCAAAATTGTTTCAAAAACAGAAAAAAACATCAAATAAAGATCTTCTAATCATCACAAATACTTAAAAGTCCAGGACCCTGTATACAACACTTACCGCACCAGTCAGTAATTCTGCTCCAGAGAAGGATACTTTATAGTCTGTCGTTGTATTCACAGTTGTTGAATTTCCTTGCTCAGCAGGATAATAACGAAATAAAATCTGAGGTATGACCACAAACCCAAATGTCAAAATAAATACAGGTAAATTCAGGAGAAATATCCACTTCAGAAATAGGAAGTATGATGTAACACCTGTTCCAAAATGACCTTCAACTTTCTTCAATAAGCTTCGCCATAACTCCAGGGAATATGCAAATTCTTTCATATTGTTTTTAAAATGGATCCATGTCTATGAAAATAGTTGAAAGAGTATAAACATTTATATTTAATTAAACACGCAATATACGTATGCAAAATATATATTGGTCCATAATGCACTGATAATGCTGAGAAAAGAAAACATTTTAAAATTTTACAATAATATTCTTCAGTGCTAACTCTATTATAAAAGTGAGCATACATTACTTTTGTCAATGAAATTGATATATAATTATGCAAAAAATCTAAACAAAATAAAACCTGCAATAAAGGGTTACCCTACACAGCATATCCCAATCATGAACAAAGCTTGTAAAATTAACTTTTGTATAAAGGGCACCTGCTCCTATACGGCACTTTATTTCATTTAGGTGCACCTTATACACAGGTCTAACAATGTATTAAGATGACTTAACAAAAGTGTTTCTTATACACATGTATTACTTCTAGCAGTGAACAACACATACCATTCCAATATTATACTTTGTCTGTTTCCAAAATCCAATTTTTTTATGTTGCCCCTTTCTGCTCAATGTTCTTTTTTTTCTCGTTTCTGACACTTTATGTCTAAAAGAAAAAAAATGATAAAATAACCATACAAACAGAAGCTATAATTAATGGAATATAAACCCTGTCTTTTTCTTAAACTTATAATTGTTTTATTTTTATTGTAATTTTAATCATTCATAATACAATGCAGTTCTAGGACTTGTTTCCTGGACTTATAACACTAAAACACTGTTACAGTGCATTTATCTTAAAAGTCTGAAACAACTAGAACTGTGCTGAAAGGGACTAATACCCTCCTACATGTCTGTTTTGAAAGCCTACACAAAGTTCAAATCATCATATTTTTCAAAGTACTTTCCCAAAATCCTGACATTATGCACATCTCCATAATGTGATCTAACACTCTATAAAGTTTCATGAGAATCATGCAAGTAATGTAGGAGTTGCGGACAAATTTTTGTTAAAAATTGCCTAAGTCCAAACAGCCATATCTTTTACATTTCTTGTCCAAACAGAAATTCCTGATAATAAGCACATCTTCATAGAGGGATCTAACACTCCATTACTTTTCATGAGAATCATGCAAGTAATGTAGGAGGAGATGCGGACAATGCTATTTTGGACAGACGGATAGACGAACTGAAACCTATATACCCCCCAAACTAAACTTCTTTTGCGGGGGGTACAATAATGTACTGCACACCAAATATTGTTTATATATAGAATATTGAATATGACATTAAGTACGGTGATGGTAAATCAGTATTTCAGTTAGAAACTGATAAAAACGACAATAGTGGGGAATTTGTCCTCACAAACCATTGAAAATATGTGCAATTTTCCATGTTTAAAATGGCAGAAAATTTAGGGAAAAAATTGTGATCTCTACTTAAAAAATATTGATATCTGCACAAACTGGTAAATAAGTCTAATTTAAGATCATTTAATTCTGATATAATCTTACTAATCCACACATACAAATTATTATGGTATCATTTTTTAAAAGTTCTATTTACCTGATGGAGCTGGAAAAAAATGCAGACAAACTGAAGAATAAAGTAAAAACTACAACAGGCTCAATAAAGGGTCTCAAATCTCAATAATGTCATATTTGAATGTGTTTAAAAGATTTAGACATTTCTATAACACAGCTACCCATACAATATATTGCTATCTTCTGAACTAATATATTTCAAAATTCTCTTACTTTATTTCCCTTTTTGTTGTCAAATGTTGAGATGAAATTTCTCTAAGGGCATTGCTAGTTTTAATCTCTCCATCCAATTCATCCATTAAATCCTCATTTCTCATCATAGAGGCAGTTAGGTCATCAGTCTTTCTATAGCTGTGCCCATGGAAAGATCCATGAAGTCCTCTTCTCTGACTTTTTTTTCTTTCTCTAATAGATTTACCTGTATCACTGACAATCCTGTCTAAAATTCAAAATAACTTTTAACTAGAACTGTCCTGAAAGGGACTAATACCCCGTACATGTCTGTTTTGAAGCCTACACAAAGTTGAAATCATCATATTTTTCAAAGTACTCACCCAAACAGAAAATCCTGACAATATGCACATCTCCATAATGTGATCTAACACTCCACAAGGTTTCCTAGGTAGTTCGTCATGACTACTAATGATCACTAGTCTGTCAACGCTGAGGTTGTGAGTTCGAATCTCACCTGTGGCGGGGTGATTTCGACTCCGATCTTAATTGACAAACATTGCCAATTTTCATAGCGAAGGTCGGTGGTTCTCTCCAGGTACTCCAGCTTCCTCCACCAATAAAAACTGGCCGCCGCAAAATAGCCAATTATGCTGAAAACGGCGTAAAACCCCAACTAAACAAACAAACAATAAATATACTGGTATTTATATGAAGATTTAAAACAAACTGGAAACAAGGCAATATGGAATTCCATACGGACCAGGCAATTTAGAAACAGTGCAATATGGAATTCCATACAGACCAGCTGTACAAGCTGTTTAGATTATTTAAGAAAAGTGTTACGAACTTGCTGATTCTGTATTGGCCCTGAATTGATTCTCGGTGTCCAGTCCTACAGCAGGAAAATTTGGAATTCTTGTCAATTAAAGGAGTCAATCACACCTTTGTATTAACATGGTTCAAACTTAGTGTTGACAGGCATAAATTGAAAAAAAAAATGCCAGTCAGCCTCAAATTTCATAAAAAGTTTAATGATGATCTAACAATTATTTTTTCATTGCCTCATACAAACATGTATGATATGACTAAAGCAATCCATTAAAATCTAATTCATGAAGACAAATTGGAGATCTTACCTAACTGCCTACTTGGTAATTCGCTAATCAATTCAGCAGCATCACGTAATGACCCATGTCTTGCCCAGTTTCGCCCACTTCCTCCTCTGTTATCATCATCATATGAATGTCGCCTTTCTAATGGGATTCTCTCTCCCATATTTATAGATACAGGATGATTTCTATCTCTAGGAAAACTGTCTTCCAAATATCCTGGATTCACATTTACTGTTTTATGCAATAAAACAGAAAAATTTATTATTCATAAATTATTGCATTAACCATGTTAACAATGACAGAATTTTTAAATTAATAAATATTGACAAAGATAATTTGGTCTAAACAGCACTGACATAAAATATGACATTAGAAGAACAAAACCTTCTAGAAACTACATGTAGCAGTGATTTACATTACAAAAAGTTGTCTTTGTGAAAGCAAACAGGATTTTCCTTCATCATTGTCTGGAGCTGCCAAAACACCAGTCATATATCAACAAAATAATAATAAGACTTTTTCTGATGGATAATAAAATATAAAAAATATTTCATATACTGGTAAACTGTTCTACTTAAGGAACATTTTTTAAAAGTTTTTTTTTTTTAAAACTTAGTGGTTTGTCTTCAAGGGAAGCCATTGTATTGCCTGGGTACTTATTTTCTTTTGAAAAATTATTTCATCATGATGAAAAAGTATATAATTGTAAATTTTTGATATAGTTAGTTTTAACTATTGAAGTTTACGAGAATTACGATTCATTTTGACATGATGAATTAGTTGAATAATGAGATATTATCATGCGATGAAATTTGCGGGTGAATCTATATGAAATTGAAACATTTATTAAAAGTAACATTCAATAAAAATATATAAGTTTGGAAAAATATCATAACTGATTGATCAATAAAGAAAAGAGAATAAAAATAATCTAGAGCTAAGTTCCAGAAAGGAAGTGGACATGTGGCAGATTAGAAACTGCCTACCACCATACAGTTCTCCATACGCTAACCTGTGTAGTTCCTGAGAAAAATGTGACAGAAATTTTTTTTTTCCATCAAAAATATTTGAAGTTCCATCAAACAGGAAGTGGACATGTGGCTGATTTCAAACTGCCTTACATAATACAGTTCTCCATACTGATGCTCTGTGCCAAAAATCAGGAAGCTAACCTGTGTGGTTCCTGAGAAAAATGTGACAGAAATTTGTCTATCTCAATAATATTCTAAGTTAAGTCAAACTGGAAGTGGATATGCAACAGATTCAAAACTGCTTTACATGATACAGTTCTCCATAGTAATGCTCTATGCCAAATATCAGGAAGCTGGCTTAAGTGTGGTTCCTGAGAAAAATGTGACAGAAATTATTTTGTGATGCCGACGCCGGCAACAACAACGCCAGACAACGGATAGTGATCCCTATATGTTGCTTCTGCGTAACGCAGGCAACACAAAAACACAATCATGTATATAAGACACAACATTATTCTATGTTACATATGTATCTTCTTATTACTTATTTTCTATAATATCATAAATGTAAAAATAATACAGACTTACTCTGAGACATTTCAACAGTCTCATCATGTGTGTTCCAGGATGGATCTCTCCCTCGATCTCGAGACATTTTTATATATGGTATATAAATTAACAAACTTCACATGTCTGGTCCTTCCTGTAGCAAAAAAAAAAATGCTTTACATTAAATGCATGCACTTTATGCTTTTTTTTTCAAATCTACTTTGCATTGAGATTTTACTCATTTTTGAATGCCTCACAGCACCTTGAGACAAAGTTGAATGTGCTGTTCCTCAGTTTGGATTTTTATCATGTGTATGTATGGATTTTGCGTCAATAAATAATCCACCGTATCGATAAAATGAACCTCATTGTTTTGACATACAAATGGAAAACTAGTTCAATAACATCAACTCTATAAACTTTGGCTTATGTTCCTCAAGCAGCCATTAATAGAAATTCTGAATTGTAAAAGAATTGAATAATTCAAACTACATGTAAATACACATAACTTTCTATGGCAGTTCTTTGGGACTTGTATTTTTCCAAGGTACTTTTGGTGGGTTACTCATTTAGAATGACGATTTTTTAGGTGTCTTAGTTTTATAATAATGTACATATGATTAAAGTGAGTTAAGTCATACCCAAGCCACCTATGATAAATCTAAAAATGGTCCTAAAGTTTTAAAAACAGTTATTTGTTGGGATTTCTTATTTTGAATACCTTTTATATCTTTTTTGCATTGCCATTGTATTGTTTTGATGTTATTTAAATTTCTGAGTAGTTCTTTGCAGCGATATTAAAAGAACAATAAAATATATATAATTTGGTCTGTTTGACTAAATATGGGGGTCACAGATGCTTCTACATATACAATGTATAAACCGATAACAAATGTTCTACATTACAGAAATAACCAAATCAGTTCAAGTTATTAACAATATTTTTGTTTAATTTTAACTTTAAAGAATATAACTCAACTGAATATTTCTACATTCATGCCTACTGTAAATAAAAACACTATATTTAACTCGATTTGGGATACAAAACACTAATGCCATATGTCTCAACAATCTAAATTATTTTTTTCTACATAACAAAGTTAAAATTATTGTAAATTGCCTATAAATGTAGCTGTTGTTAACTTTCAGAAACCTGTAATATTACCTTACTTTACTGAAATCTATTGTAATAATGTTAACACAGTTAGATCTATTTTCTGATCCTAAGATGTGATTTACACTTCCTTATATTTAAACACCCCAGTTTAAAATTACACCTGGTCAATCATGACAAAGCACTTATAACCCAATACACAATCTGGTCTGTCATATAAATTATTCAAAGATACTGAACAAAATTTAAATTAATCATATTTTTATAACAAAATCTTTTTTTGTGTTTTTTTTGCATTTATTTATTTTCTTTTTTTCTGGTTAAAAGTTGTTTTATGCATTCCAATTTTTTCCATTCTCAGCTACATGTGCATAATTAAACAACAAATTAAAAGCATTAAAAAAATCCCATTTACTACATTAAACTTTAATGTCGTTAGCATTTAATAATTAATTTAATTCCAGTATCAAGTTAAAAACAACAACCTTTACATGTCAATTCTTTGATTAATTATCAATACTGACTTCTGTCAGATAAGCTGTAGTTATAAATAGAAACATATGTTGGGATATACTTTCTTTGTCTACACATGACATGTAGTATAATACAGAGTATTTATACATTTAAGTGCCTGGGATTTGAAGAATGAAGAAATTTGTAAGTTTTCCAGTAATTTATAAATTAAATAACATGAAAAAAAGATGCATTACATAAAAAAAATTAAAACTTGTATAATTCCATTCAGAAAATAATTTTTTAATGAAACATGCATGACATGTTTATCCAATTCTTTTTATCAATGCTCAGTCACCAAGAAAATCCATCAGATTCAAAGGTTGATCATCAATATTATTAGTCCTGACCATTGCTTAAATAAGCAATTAAATTTCATTATGACTTATACAAATAATCTTAATATACACATGTACATTAACAAATATACAAATATATTATTGCCACAAACTCATTTACAATAAATGGCAAAGGCCTATAATTACAACATGATGTAATATAATAATTTCAGAAATCAAATCAAATTACATTGTTTCTAATTTAAAGGCAGTTATATATAAAGGAGGAAGATAATTTAAGGACCAAAGCAGGTTCATTATCTAAAATTATTTTGAGTCTGTTGCAGTCATTTTTCTGCAGATTTTTTTTTATATATTATGTAACTTTAATTAAATTTCTTTAACACTTGTAATAATTACCTACTTGAGCCATTTTCTTCCGATATAATTAGTTTACTGCAGGGGTCGACATAAGCACTAGCTGGCCCGAGACCAGTAGAATTTCGATAAGGCCAGTTGAACATAAAAACTACTGGCCCCATTGGTCAGTATATTTGACTTTATTTTCACTTAGATAGTATTATTAGGGCAAATTTTAATTGAGTAGGGCCAGTAAATTTACGCTCTGACTGGCCCTATTGGCCATACTTTTAAATTTTTGTTAAGTCGACCTCTGTTACTGTACCTGCATCACTAAAGAATTTTCCCATGAATGAATTAAATTCTTGAAAAATTTCTGCTTCTTATTAATAACTTGCTCAAAAGTATAAAAATTGGATGTAAAAATATATTACCATAGTTATTTACATGTAATCAATGTTTAAAGATTTTGAATTAGAAAACTGGGTCCCACAGCAGTCAAATTTTAGACCAAAAAATGTGAATTTAAGCTTGTGATTTAAATTCTTAATTCCTCTTCTATTTTTCATTGGATGACTTGTATTTCTATTCACTTTAATTTTATACCAAAACAATTAAACTCCTATTTCATCTTTCTTTTAACACATTTATTTGAACACAGTATTGTCATTCCCTGTATGTAAATGCACAATAATGTTCAAAAATTATAATTATCAAATACTAGGGTCCACAGGGGTAGAATTTTGGACCCAATTCTGTTAAAAACAGATTCTGAAATCAATAGAAGGCCAATTAGAATTAGCATAGATTTCCACCATGGGCCACCTCATAAATATTAAATACTGTCCCCAATTTCTGGAATTTTTTGTTACAAGTATATTGGGTTTTTTTGGGGGGGAGGGGGGCTTCTTGTGGTGATATCTTGATTTAAGCAGTGATATTATCAGAATTGTTTCAAATATTTCTGACATAAACTAGAGTATGTGTGTCTATAAGACTTGGATACCCCATCCTCCTCCACATATAATTCCCATCTTAATTACAAATGAATTTTGAGAATTATTTTAAATATATGAACTTTCATAATATATCCTACTTACATTAACTTTTACTGAATTCTGTTTCTGAGACAAGTACCCAAACAGTAAAATTTAATGAAATCACTCAAGCATGAAATGTAGGTCATATCGACTAAAGGAGATGATTGAAGTTGTAAAATCTCATTGATATATCAACTAATGGTGTTCCGATGATCGGAACAAGTCGCAAATCAGTTGTTTCTGGTCAGTGATGTCTATAATCGATTGGGATTTTGTTAAATCGATTGTCGTTAACGTTTCTGGAATTTTAGCATATATACTTCTGGTCTGTTTCCGGTTTACATTTTACATTTGCAGTTGGTCTGAATTTTATTTGTAATGACAAAAATCATTTCAAAGTTGAGTAGCCTGCAGACTGTGTGCCCCATGCATGACATATAAACAACCAAACGAAAATAAGGAGCAAGTGGGGAGAACTAATTTTAATTAGATTGCAGCACTAAAATAAACACATATTATTTTACTAATACTAATTCCTCTTCAACTGGTGGTTGCGAGATTGGCATCTGTAGTGGCATTTTAGCCTACTCTTAAAGAGAAGTCTTTAACGTGCTAATAGTGTTGCTCTCTCTTAACAAGGGACAACCATTTTTCGTCCCCATCTGATTGACTAGCATCTTTTACCGAGACCATCCCCACAAAAAGGACCAATAGGGCATCGCAAATTTGATCCCTGAATGGAATCAAACCAAGGACCTTTGGCTTCATAGTCCAATGTGCTAACCACTACACCACAACACCCTTTGTAACATTGTTTGTCGAATGTTAAAATTATTCCAATGGAAAAAATGTGTTATAGTTTTTATTCATGATATCATTAATATATCAGAGAAATGGACCAAAATGCAAAAACTTAACTGAGTCACTCATGCATGAAATATGGGTCATTTTGCCCCAACTGTTGGAGAAATGCATTATATACTGTAAGAGGATTACAGTGGTGAAGAATCACTGATAAAAAACTATGGATTCCTAGGATATGAAATTAAAGGCAAAACTTTATTAAAGTCACTCATGCATTAAATGTAGGTCAAAGTGGCCTAAATGTTGTTGATTTATGTTCAGTGTCAAAAGAAGATTGTAGTGGTATAATATCATTGATAATGATATATCTCCATGGGTTTCTGAGAAATTTACCTAAATGCAAAAAACTTACACTTCTTGATTGGTCAAAACTGACCGTCAAATATCTATCTACATGTCATGGCCAGAGAAAGGTCCCCACTTTACCTGCATTTGGGAGCCATTTTGAAATTACAAAACTCTGTATCTCAACATTAAAACAATTTAAACATGACCTAACCATTTAAACATTATGTTTCCGAGTTTAGTGTGCCGTAAATTTTGCTGAACTAGTATACATTATTGTTTAGGGGCCAGCTGAAGCTACCTCCAGGTGTAGGATTTTCCCACTCGTTGAAGACCCATTGGTGGCCTTGAGCTGTTTTCTGCTCTTTGGTTGGGTTGTTGTCTCTTTGACACATTCCCAGTTTCTATTCTCTATTCTATTAATAGTAATTAAATGTTATTTAATAAAGATTTGAAGCGGACAGCAAACAAAATGACTTCAAAAAGTTGAAAAATACAGCTCAATCTGACGTCATTTTGCGGAATTTCTTATTTTTTCACTTTTTTAGGCAAAATTAGTATTTAAAATTCCTGATTGCATTTGAATTGCAATAACAGTACATTATTTGAAGAGCCAAGGGTGTCAATCTGTGATTGGACAGTAAAAAATATCCGTTTACAGGACCTGCTACGTGTTGCCAGTAAACTGCATTTTTGACCGCCAAATGATTGATTGACGCCCTCAGCTCTTCAAATAATGTAGTTATTACTAAAATCCCCCCACCTACCAATTTTCCTTGATCAGGATGGATGAAAAAGTTTTTAATTGACCTAAAAGAAAATATTTTGGAGGATAAGGTTTTTTAATTTAAGATGTCCTAACTTTACATGCCTAAAATATTTTTTAAGAAGAATAATAATACCACCAAGAAGCATTAACATCACTTACTCGAATTTAGCTTTAACTGATAAAATGCTAAATGAGGACAGACTGATGCTCCAAATTTAGGTTCTAATTAAATCATCAATGGTTTCACTGTTCAGTGCTTGTGCTAAGTCAAATTATGCTGACTCTCTTGTGTTTATATTCATGTTTTGTGCTATTTTATGTTATTTTTTGTTCAGGGTTCTGTCTGTTGGGTGGCAGTGATTGATTGGTATGTCATTGTTGGCTTTCCTGTTATCTATTTTGTTGTCTATTTTCAGACAATATCTTTTAGCAAATTTTTCCATGGGGTCCTATTTTCAGGGAATGGGTCCTTGCATATAATTTCGAAATAAGACCATTGCTTCCAAGTTTGGTTCCAATTGGCCCTGTGATTTAAAAAAAATCTTAAAGTGGATTTTACCATAGAGAATAAGGTATAAAATTTAGTTTGGCTCTGTTGGTTACCTTGAATGTTATTCTGCATCAAAACTACTGAGGAACACACAATTTTTGGATGACACAGAATCTGTGGTTTCACAGAAAAAGATTAATTTAAACATAGCACGAAGTGCTTTTGTCCAGCACTGATGCTAACATCCCACTGTAACAGGCATTAATATTTAGTTGATTTGTAAAAAGGATTTTTAAAAGAAGGAATCAAATGGATGTAAATGGATTATTTCAGACATACTTATTAGCAATTGATTTTGAATAACTACAAACAGATGAATAATTGTTCAGTGAGTCCTTTATAAAAAAAAATCTCTATCATTTTGCATAACTTTAAGAAGATACTAAAAGTACTGAAACTAAAATTCACATATTAAAGGATACTCAAAATTGAGATATAATTATAGAGTGGGAATCTCGATGTTTTCAAATATATAAAGACCAACCCGAGGTACCCCTCATACACCAATGAATGTGCGTCTTGTTATAAGGAGAAACAAAATACGTTTAGAGTTGAGATCTCAACCATTTCATAGTTATTTGAATGTTAAGGGGTTTGAGAGGGTGGATAAATATGACAGCTGACCGTCAATTTGGACTTTTACAATACATACCTTAGTCATCTTAATTTTTTTTACATCAAAACACAACAATGTTTAGTACGATTGGAAAATCGTCGAAAACAGAATTTGCTCGTTCCGTCCTCATTTTTGACTCCACAATTTTGGCACAAGATCGACCTGGCGTATGCATGTTAAGAATAGGAAAACATAATAATACGTCATAGTTTTGGCATCGTTATTTTATTTTGCTTTCAAAAAATTATCTTTTTTGTTCCTTCAAATAGCTGTTTTAATGTCAAAGTCGAAAACGGCAGCAAACACTAATCGACCCGCCATACTGTTGACAAATTCGTAACACGTGACCAAAAGTTTTGGAGCATGTCACAAATCATTTTTACTACACGTGTTCAACGTTTGTTAACATTCATCTTGTTAGAATATATATAACCCTAACCTTTTAATATCTAATAAGTGGATTTGTTTTCTAAAAAAATCATTTCATTTAAATATTTCAAATATATTCCTTTGAGAAACGTGAATACACAAGTCCATTCCGAACTTGTTTCGTATTTCTTTTCGAAAGATAACACCCAGGTAGAAAACAAATCAATAAAATATATTTTAAAATCGTTCTCATTACAACTATTTTTAATACAGTAAATCGTTGAAATGGTAAAGAATGACGAAATGAACACTCGATGAGGACTGAAAGTAATTAACTTACTGAAAAATATTAAAATTACCGACTGTCACCAGCCGATAACAATATTACGGACAATCTTGGTTGTAAATTAAATTGAATTTCCCTCGCTTTCGCACTTCTGTATTTTTTTTCATATTCATACGCTAAAATTGTTCGACTCAAAACAGTTTTCTCCAACACATCTCTGCTATTCAATAGAGTTATCTTTCTATATATGCTATTTTTCAGGTGAATAACTGCATGCAACCCTATGCATTGTACCTTGATTTAAAATTGTATTGAGTTCATAGGAACTATTTGCGGATTTGGGGTATTTTGGCTCAACAGATCGTTGTGTTAACAATACTCCAGCACGGCTAGTTTTTATCAAAACTACCAGTGCTGGACTAAAAATATAAAAGTTCAGGGACAGACAGACCACATATGTAACTGAAAAGCATGAGGTTTTGATTTTAACATGGGAGATGGCACTAAAAGAGTCTTGCAATAAATTATGACAAAACCTTGTAGTTTTAAACAATGAAATAGTGTAATGCATGCTCAATTATCTGATATCTGATGAAAAATTGATAGGTAGGTTATGCATATCGATAAATTTTAAGGACAAAGGTAGAGTTTTGAGTGAAAAGTGTAAGAAAGAGTTACAGTTAAAAAGATTTTTTTAATATTAGCAAAAATTAATTGACACTTTTGTCAAGTTTGTAGAAAGAATGAAAACATTACAAGAGATCATATTTGGGAATGAGTAGGAATATTTCAAAATTATTTGTCAAATGTTTCAATCACCTACACACTTCCCTAAGTACCTATTCAATGATGAAATTGGCTAACTGGTTAAATTATTACTTAATACTATTAGAGATAACAAACTGATACCAGGTTTATATTGTGTAATACGTTGTGAAAAATGGGGAAACTGAGATATTGTTTCATTGCCAAAGTTTACGAGATAAAGGTCCAACAATGTACAAGACATTTTTCTAAGAAATCTTACTTGAACATTGAGAAATCCTTATTTCACACTATATATAATATATAGCTAAATATAAATGGAGAAAATATATCAGAAAACAATTTTTATGTATTTCTACACAAATCTCCCTCATGCATACATGTATAACTATGTCCTTGTGCTTGGTTTTGGCATTTTGCTCTTCAGAGTTTTGGTTTTCAATATTTTAGGCCTCGACCACAACTGATGAGTTGTAAATTGAAGAAATGTGCACGTCTTGCGTGCATCAAATTTGATATCAAAGAATTTATCATTACCACTGGCACTGCTGATGCAGTGATGGACACATTGCTAGCATTATGATACTTTAAATTTAATGGACCAATTTACTGTTTCAAACATATAAATCTTGCAAAAACTAAGGAGTATCTCCCTCAGCATACATTTTTGTAGCAAACAATTATCAATGACATCATGCATATATGTCATTGTTACAATGTTTATAATTCATATTATTTTTTTTTCAAGTTTGTATTTTTTGTACTCTACTGTATATTTCATCATACAGGGTCGAGTTTACACACTTTGGACTAATTCCTAACTTTTGTTACAACTGTGGGGAAAATGGACATTTTCAATATGACTGTCCTTAAATTCATCAGGAAAACTTCCCTCGACTGGGTTAGAGGCCTGTAATTCCGCTGACAAACACACAGAAAGGCCAAAACAAAATACAAGAGTTACAAAAGAAAATGACAATTTACAGATAAACTCAGTTAGTCAAACATGTCTTTTTCTTCACTGCCAAGTAAATCAGGTATACACAAAATTTCTTATCGATACAGGATCTCCGGTGTCTTTAATGTCATATGAAGTTTTGACAAATTAAAACTAAACCAGGGATTAAGCACAATTGGTAGCACATTTACAACAGCAAATGGCAATACACTTCAAGTTAAAGGAAAATGTTCAGTAGATATATTAGTAGACTCACTTTCCACAACACAAGAAATGATTGTAGCTGACATAAAAGAATCCTCTGGAATACTTGGAATGGATTTTTTAATAAACAATGAAATTGACATACAGATAAGAAGTCAAACACTGAAATTACATGATAGAAATATACCTTTACACAAAGAAAAAAGTTCACAATGTTCTAGGATACAGCTTAGTAAAAAAGTTTCAATTCCACCATTAACTGAAAAGATCATAGAAGGACATCAAATAGATCAATTACAAAATACAGTAGGCATTATAGAACCACTAGATTGGGTTAAATCAAAAGGGCTCATTATTGCTAAGAGTCTTGTAGATACAGAAAACAAAATTTATATATCTGTTATGAACCTTAACCCAACACCAGTTAAACTGAAACAATGGGAAAACAATAAGGATAAACCAGATTTTAAATCTACACCTTACAGTCCACAAAAAAGTAAGCTGTCATCTCCAAATAAACATTATATTACTCTTGAAGTGGGATATCGTCATCGTAGGACGATGATTCTTGAGGTGGGGGAAGTGTAACGGACTTCACTTTATTAATATAGAAGTTATAGAACCATGACAGGTTTATAACCACCCTCCATTAGCTGCGCTAGTGGAGTACTCCTTTAGCTCAGTTGGTAGAGCGGTGGACTACTGAACCAAAGGTTCCGGGTTCGATCCCCGGTTGGTGCGGTAGGTAATTTTGGGAGACAAATCATGCTCTACTGTTACATTGGCACCCAACTAAAAAACCCACGATTGTCAAAAAGGGCTAGTTGGCAAAAGGGTTGAAGTGGGATATTGTCATCGTAGGACGATGATTCTTGAGGTGGGGGAAGTGTAACGGACTTCACTTGATTAATATAGAAGTTATAGAACCGTGACAGGTTTATAACCATCCTCCATTAGCTGCGCTAGTGGAGTACTCCTTTAGCTCAGTTGGTAGAGCGGTGGACTACTGAACCAAAGGTTCCGGGTTCGATCCCCGGTTGGTGCGGTAGGTAATTTTGGGAGACAAATCATGCTCTACTGTTACATTGGCACCCAACTAAAAAACCCACGATTGTCAAAAAGGGCTAGTTGGCAAAAGGGTTGAAGTGGGATATTGTCATCGTAGGACGATGATTCTTGAGGTGGGGGAAGTGTAACGGACTTCACTTGATTAATATAGAAGTTATAGAACCGTGACAGGTTTATAACCATCCTCCATTAGCTGCGCTAGTGGAGTACTCCTTTAGCTCAGTTGGTAGAGCGGTGGACTACTGAACCAAAGGTTCCGGGTTCGATCCCCGGTTGGTGCGGTAGGTAATTTTGGGAGACAAATCATGCTCTACTGTTACATTGGCACCCAACTAAAAAACCCACGATTGTCAAAAAGGGCTAGTTGGCAAAAGGGTTGAAGTGGGATATTGTCATCGTAGGACGATGATTCTTGAGGTGGGGGAAGTGTAACGGACTTCACTTGATTAATATAGAAGTTATAGAACCGTGACAGGTTTATAACCATCCTCCATTAGCTGCGCTAGTGGAGTACTCCTTTAGCTCAGTTGGTAGAGCGGTGGACTACTGAACCTAAGGTTCCGGGTTCGATCCCCGGTTAGTGCGGTAGGTAATTTTAGGAGACAAATCATGCTCTACTGTTACACTAGCATTATGATACTTTAAATTTAATGGACCAATTTACTGTTTCAAACATATAAATCTTGCAAAAACTAAGGAGTATCTCCCTCAGCATACATTTTTGTAGCAAACAATTATCAATGACATCATGCATATATGTCATTGTTACAATGTTTATAATTTATATTATTTTTTTTTCAAGTTTGTATTTTTTGTACTCTACTGTATATTTCATCATACAGGGTCGAGTTTACACACTTTGGACTAATTCCTAACTTTTGTAAGTCTCTATACCTTACTACATCTACATGTGTAACTACCCCAAGTTTTCTCTGACAGACAGTTAACTTCCGGTTATCTACAAAGGGGAATAACTGTGATGAAACATTCCAGACATGTCCTGACAACGCATATTTATTTTATATAATATTATTATTACTATTAGGAAAAGACACAATTGCTAAGCTCATATCAAGAATTAAGAGGTAAGTGTACGCTAGGTTTCTGACGTCTTCTATGTGAATTATCCAGCAGATTTTGTACCTGGGATATTATCTCTAGTTTGTCAAGTCGAGCACTGAGTTTTACGTTTTCTATCTCTAACTGTTGTACCCGGTGTTCATGGAGCCAGTGCCTGTCGTCATGTTGTACAGTTGGAGAAGGATGACATTTTGTTTTCTGTTCTTGCTCGTGCGATTTATGTTGACAGTCTTGTGTTTCTTGCAGAAGGAGTAACCTGGTTTTGAGGTTTCTGTTGGAGTCTTCAGCTTCTTTTAGTTTGAGTTCTAGGCTGGCTATATATGTTTTAGCATTTACAACCTGTTGTTTACAGTGAGATAGCTCAGATTCTGTTTTTTAAGCTTATTTTCACTCTCTCGTAGTTCTTTAGCTTTTTTGAGATCCAGTTTGCATCGTTCGTGATCATTGGATTGATGTAGGAGGGAGCATGTCTGAATACCAGCATTGGCAACATTGGTCAGGCTAGGATGACTACATGCAGTGTATGATCTGGTACCCCTTTGGTCTGAGTGTTCATGTAATTCAACAGTAGCTGTGGATACGTTTCCTGTATTTTTTGTATCATTAGCATGGAATTCCGTTGATGTGGCAGGGGTCTTTAGTTCAGTTTCTTCTTCTGCTATTTCACAGGCATCGCCCCTCTGTGCCAGTAAGTCTATATCAATAAAATCTTGAAGTTGGTGACAGTTAATGCAAATAAATGTCTCATTTGAGTTTGACTCTAATTTTGTGATGTCTTCCTTGGTGAGTTCAAGACAGACGTAATGTAACCAATTTCCGCATTCTGAGCATTCCACAGCTTCTGTTTCACAGTACCTCGCACAGATAAGACAGGTGGCTCCACTAGTCGTAGATGTATTCTTATCGGTGATAACCAGGGTTATCATGTTAGGTTGTCCTTGGAGAAAGGGAGTTCGAGTTCTGGATCAATTGAGCCTGGTCTTTTGTGTTTAATTCTAGACTTCTGTTATTTCTTTTGTCATGCTGTTGGTTGGATTTCTGCAAGTTGATAAATTCATCGCAGGCAGCCCTAATCTTATCTGACATATCCTTAAAGTTGTTGATTTGGGACATGACTTTTTATAAATCTGGTGCTAGCTTTGTGATAAACTGGTCCATTTGGTGTCCGTTTATCATCACTCTGCAGGTAGTGTGGTAACAGTTAATACGATACAGCTGTTTTCGATTGTGTCGGATGGAAATAGATTCCTCTATGATGAGCCCCTTTTGGTCTTTCTTTGTATTGGTAACCGTGCTGAGGTTTGCTGATAAGATGCATCCTTGAAGAGCTGGACGGAATTGCTCGTAAGCACCTCCTTGAAAACTTAGAAGGAGGTTGTTGTGTTTTACCTCGATTTTGACATCATTGATTCTATCAAGTGTTTCTAACTTGTGTTCGGCAGCTTTCACTAAGTTCATTGTGAATGGTAAACGTTGGGTGTTATCTGAGCTATGTCTAGGTGTTCCATTTACAGATGGTTCTGTTCTTGCTGGCTCGGAGGTACTTCTTACGGCATACCTTGTGGTCATACATTTCATTGCTGTGGACATTTTGGATGGGTATTGTCTATAATTTGTACCACTCTTTAGTAATAGGCTGTACCTTGTGGGAAAGCCCCACACAACATCTCAACAGAAAGTTTATATATATGTACAATGTGCTCCTATACAGGCAGGGTAGTTTTTAATTAGTGTTTATATCACAGATTTGTTTATTGTTTATGAATTGAATGGGTAAATTGTCAATTAATTGCTAGAAGAGCCAGAAACGTTAGGCTTGGTGAGAAATTATATTTCCAAAATTTTCACAATGGCGGCGACACTTTTGTGTGATAAAACGGGTAAAATGTCATGTAAAAACTGGATAAAAGTTTGTGTTGAGTTAAGAAGGATAAAACGGTGCTTCACAATATCTACAGTGTCTATAAAACAACTAAATCCTTTGCATAAAGACGGTAAAAATTGTAAAATTATGGTGCATAAAATCTAAAAGTGTCTCCTCTCGACCGGAAGTTCAACGAATCCAAGTCCGAGGGCGAGGGTCGCCTGGGCCCTGGCTTGAACAATAAAATTATAAATTAACATCTGTGTGGGGTGTTTTACCTGTGCACAGTGCAGTGTCTTTTTATGTTACTGATCATTTGATGTGTACACACCGACGTTAAATAAAACTTACCTTTACCTTACCTTTACCTATCATGACAGTAGTCAAGACTTCGGAAATCTTTTGAACTGAGTTTTACTGTGTGTTTGTTTACTCCACATTGGCTAGAGGTATATATAGGGGGAGGGTTGAGATCTCACAAAACATGTTAAATCCCACCTCATTTTTATGCCTGTCCCAAGTCAGGAACCTGTAGCCTTTGTTAGTCTAGTGTGTTTTTTAATTTTGGTTCATTTTTAAGTTTTGGAGTTTAGTGTGCCATCCATTTTGCTGAACTAGTATGCATTATTGTTTAGGGGCCAGCTGAAGCCTGCCTCTGAGTGCAGGATTTTCTCGTTGTGTTGAAGACTCATTGGTAGCCTTGAGCTGTTTTCTGCTCTTTGTCAGGTTGTTGCTTCTTTGACACATTCCCCATTTCCATTCTCTATTCTATTCTTGACATAAGATCCCAACAAAAGATGCATTGTACTTTAGAAAGCTAGCCTTTTTCTTCTCTTTTATATTAAGTTATTTTGCTCGAAAGTTTGGGGAGCAGCTTCCTCCTCCAGCTCAGTGGAATTTATGGCCATGTTAAAAATGCTAGGAAATGAGCCTTTTTGTTAAATGCATGTTTGGCTTTTTGGTCATGACCACTAATGATCAATAGCCTGGCAACACTGAGGTTGTGAGATCGAATCTCACCTGTGGCAGGGTGTGTTCGACTCCAGTCTTAATTGGTAAGGATTGTCAATTTCCCTACCGAAGGTCGTGGTTCTCTCCGGGCACTCCGGCTTCCTCCACCAATAAAAACTGGTTGCCGTGAAATAGCCAAATGTGCTGAAAACGGCATAAAACCCCAAATAAACAAAAGATGGACATTTTAAAATTCTATATTTTCTTGTTATTGAACATTTATTTTTATTTGATATTTGTCATATGGTGGTGTTTGTTTATAGTCCAATTAGTAAGTGCTGCCCTCCACTTGTCCTCTTTATTGTTTATTGTACTTTTTACCTTTAATATACAACATAAAATTTACAACAGTTATCGATTAGATTACATGTGTACTAGGTAATGTCCTAAACATCCTTTGCAGGTGGTGTTGATTTTAATTGAATGCAGATTTTATTACACCCCTAAGGATAAAATGTGTTCTTTCTTGACAAATATGGCTACAGTCATAGTCAGTTACCTCCCTTTAAGTGGCATGGTAACTCACGATGGGCAAATTGTTACAGATAAAACTTTTTACCTTATCTCAAATGAAATAACATTTGTTTTTATTTTTTATTGTAGAAAATGCCTCTAAACTTATTTGGTAACAAGTTTTCTCCAAAGAAAACACCTCCAAGGAGAGCACACTCTTTGTCAAACATTAATTTAGATGCTGATCAGGCAAGAGAAGAATTTGGACCAAATATTGGTCCAGTAAAGCTAAGACTTGGTGGAAGTGAGGTTCAGTTTGAGAATGGAATGTGGATTCAAGGTAACAATCTCTTCTACATTTATATTAGTGTTTTATGCTTCTACATATATTTCAGATTTTTACACAACATTGTTAAAATTATATTTATAGCACGACTTTCTGAGTTAGACAAATAAACTTTCAAATGCTAAGCCTGAGAAAATTTATTCGTCTAATGAGGAAAGTAGTGCTATAAATGATTTGTAACAAGAATTGACAGATGTGTCTGCCCACATAATTATGGTCTGACCATAGTGTATCAACGAAACGTCATCAGTGGATGTGCCTTGGATAATACTGAGCATTCATACGTGATGACCTACATTTTAGGCAGGGCATTTATGTATTACAGACACGATTTATAGTTTATACTGGTCCTAACCTTTGAATTGACTGAATAATTGTTTTCTGGAAGTCTGTCCATATACTTATAATGGCTTTTCATAGTTAAACTTAATTTAAATTGATGGTGCCTTAGTGGCCAAGGGTCAAGGTAGTTCATCATGATCTACAATGATATTGTGAGTTTGAATCTGACTCAAAGTATGGAGTTTTAGAATCTGACTCATAGCATGGTGTATTCGAAACTAATCTTAATTGACAACGATTGAGAGTATTCCTACCAAAGGTTGGTGGTTTTCTCAGTTCTTAACCAATAAAAACTGGCTGTCACAAAATATAGCCAGTTGCATTGAAAGAGGTTTTAAACCCCAATTATCTTGTCTTAGTTGCACCGATAGTTCATTTGAAACAAGACCAAGTAATGAACAAGAAATTATATAATAATTTCTCAAGCATTTAGACTTTCAAACCAACAGAACAGTAAAACAAAGTCACCACGACAGTGAAATCCTTAATGCAAGTAGACAGAAATTATTGGTACTCTAGTGGATCAGTTGTATTTTACACAAATCGTTTTAGAACATCATTGAATAATTTATTAAACTAATAAATGTGTCTAATTATAGAAACAGGGGGTGGTGGAGCCAGCCACAAGGAGGTGATGAAATTAAGGAAAGAAAATCAACAATTATCTGAAGAGAACAACTTACTCAAACTTAAAATTGATGTATTGTTAGATATGGTAAGGTTTTTATTAATATTTAAACCAGAACTATTATTATCCTGTATAGATAGTTAGACACAAAATGCACAATAGATATTGTTGGGCTTTTACATGTTTTCTTTTGAAATGTTGTTCATTTATGCAAACCTGATATCCATTCATTATTTTAGAGTGAAGTATCATCTGAGCCTCATTTGTTCTGTGTAAGATTATTTATCAATTGAAAAACTAATATCACCTATATTTGAAAAAAAACATATCATAATCATTTATGAGATTCATTTTGTGATTTGTTTTAAAATGAAAAGAAAAAAATTATTGCTTTTGACTATTGCATCAGAAACAGAGAAAATTCAATTATTCTAATTACTAGATATACTATGTTTGAAACTGCATGTAATTGATATATGAATTAACATATTACTTGTAAACGTGAGTTATTTTCAACAAACTCATGTTTTAAAACCAAAATCATAATTAAAACCATACGCAGTTATGACTAACCAATGTAGGTTCTCTTTAGCTTTTGTCCATCTTGTTATGTATTATATTAGATTATTTTTCTTGGGCCATTGTATTATTCTGTGTTTTTTTAAAATAAGTCATATAATGAATTTATATGAATAAGACACTTAATGTATTCATTTGTTTGTTTGTTTAGTTGGGGTTTTACGCCGTTTTCAGCACATTTGGCTATTTCGCGGCGGCCAGTTTTTTATCGGTGGAGGAAGCCGAAGTACCCGGAGAGAACCACCGACCTTCGGTAGGAAAATTCTTAATGTATTCATACAACATGAGATCTTTTATTTTGTGTATCATTATTAGAAAGATAAAGTTGTTTCCTGTTTGTTTTTAAACATAAAAATAACTGCTTATTTCTTTTTTTTTCAGCTGGCGGAAGCCTCAGCAGTTTCACATTACCACGAATCTGAACTAAAACAGCTCAGAGCACAAGCAGGAAAGAGACGATGATATAAAATGATATAATTTGATTTGTTTTAGACTAGTATGTAAAAGACATGATGGACCGGTCATGTACATGTTATAAATCGACAAGAAGTATACTAGACAAAAATATACAGAAATCAATATTTTGTTATATTGTATATGGAATTGTGTCGAAGTTAAAGGGACAAGAAAAATTGTCATGAAAGAAACAATTAGGGCAAATATATTTTATGAAATTTATAACTTATTTTTCAACAATTTGGAATAGAAAGGAGAAAAATAAGGAGACACCATTTTTATAAAATTTCAATTTAGAAAGATTTGCCAGTTTTTGGATATGGTAGTTTTCTCTTTGATATGATTTAAAAAGTAACAAATTAATATCATCAGTTAAATTTTCAGTACTTTATGCTCTTGTAGTACAGAAAAACTTTATGCTCTCGTAGTACAGAAAAATGGGTCCTTCTTGCACAGCAATTTAAGTCTTTAAAATTAAGGTGGCTCCTATTGTTTTCTACAAGACACAGTATACTGTGTAATTAATTAATTGTTGCATTATGGTACAGCGGTTTGCATTTGCTCCACAAAGTAAATAAAAGGTAAATAAAAAGCTGATGGAAAAATTGCAGTACTATGGAATTATTTTATATTGATTTATTATTATTTATTGAATTTATTGAATATGTTTACAATTGTTATGACATGGTTATTTTCATTCACAATTTTTACAATTGTCTTTACATCACTATCAGGTTCTTATTCTGGCTTTGCAAGACTTGTTGGTACAAATGAAAGATTGGTAAATTTCAAAGTCTTACCCCTTATAGTGTGGTCACAATGATATCCTTACAATGTTTATTTTGTGGCTGCTGTTATTATTGTAAGAGAATCGCCTTTTAAGTGGTATGAGAAAATACCAGGGCATTTTTCAAGTCCATTAATAGTCAGCTTTGTACAGTTATGTTTTATTAAAAATTTAAATTGTCAATTTATTATTGTTCAGTTTTTCTACATTTTTCTTGGAAGAAACATGTGGAAAGAAGTTAGAAAACTAATAAGCTGGAAAAAAAATACTAAAAAGAAGTGGCTTTTATCTGAAATCGTTGATTTAATGTGTACAAGATATGCTGAATTCTGATCTAAACGACTACTGGTTTTTTATACGACCGCAAAATTTTTGCGGTCGTATATTGGTATGACGTTGGCGTCGTCGTCGTCTGCGTCGTCGTCCGAAGACATTTGGTTTTCGCACTAGAACTTTAGTATAAGTTAATAAAAATCTATGAAATTTAAACACAAGGTTTATGACCACAAAAGGAAGGTTTGGATTGATTTTGGGAGTTTTGGTCCCAACAGTTTAAGAATTGGGAGCCAAAAAAGGGCCCAATAAGCATTTTTCTTGGTTTTCGCACAATAACTTTAGTATAAGTTAACAGAAATCTATGAAATTTAAACACAAGGTTTATGACCACAAAAGGAAGGTTGGGATTGATTTTTGGAGTTTTGGTCCCAACAGTTTAGAAATTAGGGGCCAAAAGGGTCCAAAATTAAACTTTGTTTGATTTCATCGAAAATTGACCTATTGGGGTTCTTTGATATGCCGAATCTAACCGTGCATTTAGATTCTTAATTTTTGGTCCCGTTTTCAAATTGGTCTACATTAAGGTCCAAAGGGTCCAAAATTAAACTTAGTTTGATTTTAACAAAAATTGAATTCTTTGGGTTCTTTTATATGCTGAATCTAAATATGTACTTAGTTTTTTTATTATGGGCCCAGTTTTCAAGTTGGTCCAAATCGGGGTCCAAAATTAAACTTTGTTTGATTTCATTGAAAATTGAACTATTGGGGTTCTTTGATATGCCGAATCTAACCATGCATTTAGATTCTTAATTTTTGGTCCCGTTTTCAAATTGGTGTACATTAAGGTCCAAAGGGTCCAAAATTAAACTTTGTTCGATTTTAACAAAAATTGAATTCTTGGGGTTCTTTAAAATGCTGAATCTAAACATGTACTTAGTTTTTTTATTATGGGCCCAGTTTTCAAGTTGGTCCAAATCGGGGTCCAAAATAAAAGCTAAAAAAGGGGTAAATTATTTTTTTTTGGGGGGGGGGTCAATTCTCCACAGCATATTGTATTGCACAAGAAGCAAAAAATTGAATATAAATTCAAATCATATGACCAATTCTAAGTTCTTTGATTTCAGTTATTCTGTGTCAGAAACCTATTATGTGTCAAATATTTCAAGATATTTTCAATTGTACAGTATTGTGCAATAGCAAGAAATCTTCAATTGCACAGTATTGCGCAATAGCAAGAAATTGATATGTGTGCCCAATTTTAAATTGGTTATTTCTGATTTATATATAAAAACAAATAATACTGATATGGTTTGAATAGGTAAATTAAAAATTTTTAAGTTCTTAGACAACATTCATTCTGTGTCAGAAACCTATGCTGTGTCAAATATTTATTCACAATCCAAATTCAGTATTGTATCAAGCTTGAATGTTGTTTTCATAATTGCCCCAACTGTTCAGGGTTCGACATCTGCGGTCGTATCTAGCTGTGCCCAGCGGAGCATTTTATTTTTTTTTTTAAAGTGTTTAGTCATAAATTCCGACAACCCCTAGCATTTTTGGGGCATTCTATGGTGCTTAGATACCAGGTGACGGACACTTTTTATTATAATTTTGAATGACAAATAGACAATTTACAAAATAGAAGAAAAAGTGCAAAATTAATTACCTGGTAATTTTATAATATGGAGCCACATAGAAGTTTATTTCATTTAGAATACATGTTTTCCAGTATATACCAATTAGTGTGTTTTAAATTACTTTAAGTTAGAAATTCATATTGAAATGTTGTTAATTAAATGAGTGTAACTCAGTAAATTATATACAAAAACTGTGATATTTATTTAGATAACATGAATTTTTGCATTGTATTTTCTCTCTGTGTATACTGTAAAAATTGTAAATATTTGCATTTTAGTGCTTTTAAATACATGTAGTTTAAACAAATACAGGTAGTTGTTCTGTTATTCAACATATGAGTGCAGCTGGCTTTCATCTTGCTTGCAATTTGCGACAAGCGCACAAAAGGCAAATTATAGGTATTACTTTCTGCTGGCAGTAGCATACAAAATTTTAAAACCTTAATAATTTTGTACACATAACCCCTACACTTAAGATCTTTGGTCCTCGGATACATTAAATAAGCTTTGCTGCACTTTCTGACCTTGACCTTGTTTTCATGGTTCATATTGACTTCATAAACATTTGTGAAATATGTCCCCAAGTTTCGTGATTTCTTATCAACTGGAATATCTGTGCCCACCAGGTTTGGTCTATAAATAGTTCTTAGTGAGTGCATGCCAGTCTTGCACCTGTCTCTGGACCATGCCCCTAATTTCATGCTTGAGTGATTTGCATTACATTTTCATGATTAAGACCATTTCTTAGCAACTGTAATACCTTGACCCACTTTATTTGGTCAATGGATACCAGTAGTTCTTGTTTGATGCATTCCAGTCTGACACCATGTCACCTGACCTTGACCTAAATTTCATGCTTGAATGACTTGCATCAAATTTTCTCTATTAGGTCCATTTTGCAGCATTTGTAATACCTAAACCAAACAGTAGATCCATTGGAAATTTGAACATACTGATTAAAGATTTTGCACACAAAATAGGATTCAGATAAACTTTATTCATAACTATGGAGAGAACTTTCCAAGAATAATAGGAAAATATTTTAAAGTTTGAGAAATATAACAAGTACCTTAGTACAGAATTTGCAATTTAGTACTCAGCCTTTCCAGATAGTCCTCATATATTCAACTACTAATATTTATAGAAATGATATGGGGGGTTAATTCTTGACACACAATTCCTACATATGCTGACAAAAGTACAAACACAGGAATATTGCTTTTATTAATGTTCTTTGTCTGAAATCACAGTGAGAAATCTCACACCACAATGCAAGTTAATGATGGCCTCTGGCACAGGTTTAAGCTGAATTTGTTACCAAATGTTGATCACATATCATAAATGTGTTCTTGGATGACCCAGCTGCAAGATAAATAAACAAATTATGCACAATGGAGGGAAAAAAATCTAACAAACTCTCATATTTTGCTTGACAGTCTCACAATGCATAAAAGAAAACATTGAATCAATTTATTATGTGTTTTTATACTCAACATAATGGCCACCTTGTTTGCTTAAATGTATGATTATATATCCAGGTTATATAAACTTTGGAAAGACCATTTTACATAGATGTAATTTCACTTGGTCATGCAGCTTCAAGCAAGATGATAATTGAGTTAATTGCCAAAATGCCTGTGATTGATTTTGTTAAACCAGTACCAGGTAATTCTTGATAATAATGAAAATAAACTTTGTCCGTTGAAAATAATGCGTGACTCTTTACCAGTAAAACATGATATTAATAACAATTAACAGATTGCAGATCCCCGTTACCCACAAATGTTACGTTATAAGAAAAGATTTCATGGATAAAGTTAAGAATACAAACGCGATACTGGTATTGCCAGTTTTGTTTACAGTACTGCAAAAAAAATTAACCAGTATTGTTACTAGTATCTTCCATTATCCTGATTTAGAGTAATTTCTTGCAATTTGATTGGCTGATATTGTCCTAATAAATTTCAGTGCAATTTTTTATTAAGTCAATTCGAATTATCTCCCTTATACCATTGACTTAATAAAAAAAAAACTTTAAAAAAACAATAAATAAGTGGTCTGATAACAAAATCAGGATAAATTCGTTACACAGTGGGAATTTATTGGGTCAATAAAATTCATATCGCCGAACCCGATATGAATTTTATTGACCCGATAAATTCCCGTATTAGGACAATTGCACACTGTGTAACTAATAGTATCTGCAGTTCCGGGAAATACTGGAAAATACCGGTTTCCAGTATTGTCATTTAATTTTATTCATCTAAAATACTGGAAGATACCGGGCAAAACTGGTATTCCAGAATTGTGCAGTCTTGATACTGGTAGACACGAGTATTCAAGATAAATACTATGAGATACTGGAAAATACTGGTATTACCAGAATTACTGATACTGGAAAAAATTGGTTCTACCAGAGGTACGGATACTGGAGGACACTGGAAAATACTGGTGGTATCAGAATTAGATATTCATGATATTGAGAGATACTGAGAAAAAAAAAACGATAATACCAGTGAAATAGCTATTGAAATAGAGGCTCATCTGAGCCTGCCTCGCTTTTATTAGCTCATTTGGAGATATAAGCTCGTTTGTATCCAAGTTTGTGAAAGAAACGCAAAATGTCGAAATTGCCGCAGCCGTCCTGTGAGCAGATGGACCCTAATCAAAAGTGTATCATTTGTAGAGGGTATTGCTGTCATCAATGTTAGCATTATTCTTTCACAAAATTGTCTTTGTAAGGGCCAACGAGATAAGAAGTCGAAATTGTTGTTGATTCCGATCGCATATTTAAGTTACGACGTACAATTTATAATACTAGTACAATTCCAGTATTATATTCTTTAGAATCATCTCCCAGTATTGTAAATTTTACTGAAATTCCTAGCATTGCAAAATATTAAATACTGGAATCATTATGATAAGGGTAACTCGAATCACCGAAAACCTCCCGCAAACACCGAAAACCTGATATAATATTACCTAAACCTCATCAAATGTTGCGAAAACCACATCCATTCGATCGGTGTGCCAGTTTTACATCTAGAAAACATAATTTTATTGATATTTTTTAAGAAATGTGACTTTTATGCATGATTTTCTTAGACATAGTGCATTCTATATTAAATCAAAATGGCGGATCGAAACACCGAAAACCTGATATAATATTACCTAAACCTCATCAAATGTTGCGAAAACCACATCCATTCGATCGGTATGACAATTTTACATCTAGAAAACATAATTTATCTAATAAAGTTTATAAGATATCTTATATAGTTTATAAGATATCTTATATAGTTTATGAGATATCTTATATACTTTATGAGATATCTTATAATTATATACTTTAGAAGATATCTTATAAACTTTAGAAGATATCTTATAAACTTTAGAAGATATCTAATAAAGTTTATAAGATATCTTATATACTTTATAAGATATCTTATATAGTTTATGAGATATCTTATATACTTTATGAGATATCTTATATACTTTAGAAGATATCTTATAAACTTTAGAAGATATCTTATAAACTTTATAAGATATCTTATAAAAACTAGATTATATAAGATATCTTATATATTATATGAGATATCTTATATACTTTATAAGATATCTTATATACTTTATAAGATATCTTCTAAAGTTTATAAGATATATTATATAGTTTATAAGATATCTCATAAAGTTTATAAGATATCTTACATAGTTATCTTCACTTTATTCGATTTCTATGGCAAGCCGTTTTACTATTTATTCTAACTTCAAGATATCTAATTAAGTTTATAAGATATCTTATATAGTTTATAAGATATCTTATATAGTTTATAAGATATCTCATATAATTTTCTTTATAAGATATTTTATATATTATATAAGATATCTTATAAACTATATGAGATATCTTATAAACTATATAAGTCATCTTATAAATTATATGAGATATCTTATAAAGTATATAAGATATCTTATATAAAAAATATTTATAAGATATCTTATAAACTTTATAAGATATCTTATATACTTTATGAGATATCTTATATACTTTATGAGATATCTTATATACTTTATAAGATATCTTATAAACTTCAGAAGATATCTTATAAAGTATATAAGATATCTTATAAAGTTTATAAGATATCTTATAAAAACTAGATTATATAAGATATCTTTTATATTATATGAGATATCTTATATATTATATGAGATATCTTTTATACTTTATAAGATATCTTATATACTTTATAAGATATCTTCTAAAGTTTATAAGATATCTTCTATAGTTTATAAGATATCTCATAAAGTTTATAAGATATCTTATATAGTTTATAAGATATCTTATATAGTTTATAAGATATCTCATATAATTTTCTTTATAAGATATCTTATATATTATATAAGATATCTTATAAACTATATGAGATATCTTATAAACTATATAAGATATCTTATAAATTATATGAGATATCTTATAAAGTATATAAGATATCTTATATAAAAAATATTTATAAGATATCTTATAAACTTTATAAGATATCTTATAAACTTTATAAGATATCTTATATACTTTATGACTATATAAGATATCTTATAAAGTTTATAAGATATCTTATAAAGTTTATAAGATATCTTATAAAAACTAGATTATATAAGATATCTTATATATTATGAGATATCTTATATATTATATGAGATATCTTGAAGTAAGAATAAATAGTAAAACGGCTTGCCATAGATTTCACTCTTACTGGATACCTCAATATATATATTTTCCTAATAATTTTTCCCTCATGGCATATATCCAAATTCTGAAACTTTGGTACAACTCCTATGGTATTACCAATGCAACTTGCTAGTTGTGTAAAATTGTTATTGGAAAATCGATCTATTTGGTGGTATACGAAAATTCAAGCAGCATTCATTTGACATATGGGATATATAAATATAAATCACTATATAAGTTTCAACATCCTATACTTAATTGTGTAAAAGTTTCCACTGTTAATGAATACCTCGAAATATACATTTTCACCATTAAGACATTATAAGTTTTCCTATTCTTAACGTACACTGAGCAGGTCGATCTTATGGGTTAAAAAAATGAGGACGCATAAAGTTTTTTTGGAATTTGCAAATGATACATGTACCTTTGTTACTTTCCTACACAACACTGTATAATACAAACTGGTAGAGATTTGTTTTTTTGGGGGGGGGGGGGGGGACCAAGTAAAAAACTATAAATCTTCTTGTAATAATTAAAAATCAATTGCCAATGAGTATGGATGACATAATTCATTTACATCAGTTTTTTATTAAATTGCTAAAGGAAATTTGATTTCTCCTTTTAAAAAATCCGTTTTTACAAAGGTAAACAATGCCTGTTACCTGTGGGCTGTTAGCATCAGTGCTGGACACAAGCACTGTGCCCTATGCTTCTATCTTTTATTGTTTCCGACATACAAAGGGTCAAATGCGTCAACATTAGCAGTTTGAAGGAAACATTACTGATTACATTTTTTTCTTTTAAGTCATCTTGATGAGTGCTTTCATTTGTTTGTCCTATATTTTTATAGATTTTTCCTACATTTTATTTGTTTTCATCTGGCTTTTGTGGTAAACCATGAATAATATATTACTGTGTAATGAAGAAAAAGAAAAAAAACTATTTTATTTCCTATCATGGGTCCACTATGGGCGTGAATATCATAAAATAAGACCATTAAAAAATTTTTATAAAAGAAAAACCCGGCCGGCACAACACAGAAAAAAATAACAACATTATCTTTATTATTTGGATTTTTTTTTTTTGAAGACACCTAGTGGTGGCAACCTTTGAAATCTTACTGGCTTAGCAAGATTAGAGGAAGAAACGAAAAATCACCGTTTTAGCTGTTGGAACTACTTTAAAATATGAAGACGAGGGAATGATTCGTTGTTGGGTGTAAAGGAGCCATTTTTCTTGTGCGTCCTGTGTTCTCCTTGTGACGACCAGTTCCAACCCGACATATAATATTAAAAAAAGGAGAAAGGAGGTTCAAGGGCGGATCCAGAAATTTTGAAAAGGGGCGTTCCAGGCTATTATTAGCTCACCTTTCCTAAATTTTTTAAATTTTTCAAACATCTTCACCTCTGACACTACTAAATGGATTTGGATAAAACTTAGCATGATTGTTCCTTAGGGTATTCTGCACAAAGTGCTTCGATTTTTGATCCGTCGAAAAACATGGCCACTGTTACTAAAAATAGAACAGGGGTCAAACAACAGTTTTTCGCAAATATCTCAAAAATCATTAGGTTACGGCAAATTCTGGCAGGTTTAAAGTGTTCAGCATGATGAGAGCTACCTGTGTGCTGATTTTCGTGAAAATCTGACAACTGATGTTAGAGTTATTGCCCTTTTTGACATTTTTGGGGGTTTTTTTTGTTATTATTTCAAAAATCTTCTTCTCTGAAACTACTATTCAAAATCAAATGAAACTTGGTAAGATTGTTCCTTAGGGTATCCTGCAAAAAGTTAATGCTGTGATTTTTGATTGGTCGAAAAACATGTCCGCCCTTACTAAAAATAGAACATAGGGGTCAAAATGCTGTTTTTGGCTATTTTTCCTGAATTATAGAAAGAAAATGAAGATGAAAGCTACTTTCAAGGTAAACTGGTATCCCGAGTTGAATGCTGATGATGAAAGTTTCACGGTTTTGGACGGCCATTTTCCCGCCATTTTTTTACACTTGCTCGGATTTCAACAATATTTGGTTTTTAAAGTAAACATCGTATGCTTAGTGAATGGTGATGATGAGAATGTTGTATATCAATGATTCATAATATGTGAGCTTTTAATTGCCATCACTTGTGTCCGTCATCATCGTTGTTAACAAATTTTCAAACATCTTCTCCTCTGAAACTACTAGGGGGATTTGGATGAAACTTAGCATGATTGTTCCTGCAATATTTCCTTTTCAAGTACATGTAATTGAAACTGTGATACTTCAGAACTAGAGGCTCTCAAGAGCCTGTGTCGCTCACCTGTATCTAATGTGATTTTGGAAATTATGTAAAATTATATAATGATTGAGACCAAGATTGGTTTAATTTGACACAGTATTTAAAATTAAAAACAGGTCATCTTAGTGTAGTCTTACAATAGCTACTGAAGACATCTTATCATTATTATTTTTGAATATGTGGTCAAGTTGTGACCATTCAGAATTTTTTTTACAATTTTCTGATAGACTTCTAAACATCTTGGATGATGGATCGGCAACAAAGTAACAACACTTGGTCAGCACCTCATAAGGAACATTCATGCTATGTTTTGTTACATTCCATTCAGTGGTTCTATAAAAGAAGTCATTTGTATGCATTTCCCATAGGGTCCAATGTTAAACTTAGTCCCCCGCTGGCGGCCATCTTGGATGATGGATCGGCTACAAAGTAACAACGCTTGGTCAGCACCTCATAAGGAACATTCATGCCAGATTTAGTTTCATTCCATTCAGTGGTTCTCTAAAAGAAGTCATTTGTATGCATTTCCCATAGGGTCCTATGTTAAACTAAGTTCCCCGCTGGCGGCCATCTTGGATGATGGATCAGCTACAAAGTAACAACACTTGGTCAGCACTTCATAAGGAATATTCATGCCATGTTTGGTTACATTCCATTAAGTGGGTCACTAAAAGAAGTCATTTGTATGCATTTCCCATAGGGTTCTATGTTAAACTAAGTCCCCCGCTGGCGGCCATCTTGGATTATGGATTGGCTACAAAGTAACAACACTTGGTCAGCACTTCATAAGGAATATTCATGCCATGTTTGGTTACATTCCATTAAGTGGGTCACTAAAAGAAGTCATTTGTATGCATTTCCCATAGGGTCCTATGTTAAACTAAGTCCCCCTCTGGCGGTCATCTTGGATTATGGATCGGCTACAAAGTAACTACACTTGGTCAGCACCTTATAAGGGTTCATTCATGCCAGATTTAGTTTCATTCCATTCAGTGGTTCTCTAAAAGAAGTCATTTGTATGCATTTTCCATAGGGTCCTATGTTAAACTAAGTTCCCCGCTGGCGGCCATCTTGGATGATTGGTCGGCTACAAAGTAACAACACTTGGTCAGCACCTCATAAGGAACATTCATGCCATGTTTGGTTTCATTCCATTCAGTGGTTCTCTAGAAATAGTTCAAAATGTAAAATGTTAACGACGACGACGGACGACGACGGAAGACGACGGACGACGGACGCCAAGTGATGAGAAAAGCTCACTTGGCCCTTTGGGCCAGGTGAGCTAAAAAGAGAGTTCACTTTTTAGATGCCAAAGATGTATGGTCACATAGGTAACCAGAACAAATAGTCTGTTCAAAGGATACTTACCACTGGTTAATTTCATCTAAGCGGTATCAACTCTCATTTAAAATGGCAAATGTTCAACTTCAATATTCCATTACATTATATTTATATTTTATCAGGATAACAAATTCATCACATCAGGAGAGATCATTTCGACCACCTCCATTACATAGGAATTCAGTAAAACTTACAAGAGAACCTTACTCTAGCAATGCTAGAGGTTGTCTGGCAAGCTATTTACTGACTTGGGGGCATGGAGGAACGGAATTCCAACATCTTACATCGTAGGAGTAAGGAGAACCTTACCCATCTTGTCAAGTGGCAATTTTCATTACTGTTTTAAAGTGTATTGTATTATAAAAAGATCAATTTTCTTAAATTTTTATATGGAACATCTATGGAAGGTCCTTTACAAAATTTGCATAAATCATCCCTGTCCCTGAAACAAAATGACTGCCATGAGCATTTACATGTTCTGATTGGTCGAAATTTAAAACTTCTATTCCTCTGAAACGGTAAAGCCAAATGAACTGACTTTCGGTATGGAGCATCTATGGAAGGTCATTTACAAATTTTGCACAAATCATCCCGGTCCGTGAAACAAAATGGCCGTCATGAGCATTTACATGTCCTGATTGGTCGAAACTTAAAACTTCTTCTCCTCTCAAACCGTAAAGCCAAATGAAATGATTTTTGGTATGGAGCATCTATGGAAGGTCCTTTACAAACTTTGCATAAATCTTTCTATTCCGTGAATCAAAATGGCCACCAGAAACCTTTATATGTTCTGATTGATCGAAATTTAAAATTTCTCCTCTGAAACTATTTGGCCAATGAACTTATACTTGGTATGAAGCATTTATAGAAGATCATTTACAAAGTTTCCAGAAATCAATCTAGTCTGTCAAATCAAATCAAAAGTTTGTGACTGCAAGGTGAGCGATACAGGCTCAGCCCACTGAGCCTCTTGTTTGACAATGGATATGGATAATATGTTGTTTTTATTAAATATGTTTAGCCCTACGCTTTATAAACATTAATAAATCGGTGAAATATTAATATTTATAATTAATTTATAAATATTAATAATTCATTTATAAATATTTTTAAATCATTTATTATCAACTATTAATATTTATAAATGAATGATAAATAGTACTAAATGAATTATTAATATTAATAAATGAATTATAAGTATCAATAAAAGAATTATAAATATTTATAATTATTTATAAATATTAATAAATAAGCCTTTTTGACGACTTTGGCTTGCCATAAGATTTTACATATTTATTAGTTTTACAATTATTAGCTTTTTTTAGCGGGTTTTTTCTGTCCAATAGATTGCGTTTTTTTATTGCTCCTTGGGTATATTTGTCCTTTTTTAATCAGTTATATGTATGCCATGTATGTGTAACTCGAAAACCGAGTAATTTTGACAGAAGAAATGCCTCTTTTATTGTCCAAATTTTACAGCCCCTATCTGGGCCCTTGGTTGGATTTAAAATTTCCACTTCATCACAAACCGAAAAATTTGTTCACGGATTTTTATGCCGTTTCGAATTTGATTTGGTGCGAGCTACTGGTTCCCCTCCTTGTTTACGTGTTCTTGAACTTAGAACCAGTCTGCAGCGAATCAGCTGGCCAGGGCTCAGCCATACCCGGCTAAATACTGAAATCTGGGTTAGGTTGATAGCTTTGATGGACAGAATGTTTTAAGAAGGAGAAGACATTAATCTCAGGGAAGATTCATCAGGACATTGAAAGGTAAAATAAAATTTCCTAGGCTCACGCAGAGGATATATTTTAAAACGCAAAAAGACAGAATCATTCAGGCATATCAGTCTACATTTATCAAAAATAAAATTCCCTGGAACGAAATTTACGAGGCTGGCATGTAGCTTTAAAAGGAATTATCTGATCTGTGTCTTGTTTATATGCAGATATATAATATAAATGATCTAGTTTTATTTATCAGTACATATTTGACATATTTGGTGGGAATTTTGTATGCAGTGCCACAGAATCCCATATCAACCTTTAATAAAGTGTAGGAGATATTTTGGTAAAGAACATTGAGTTGAAACGAGTGCAGAATTCTTGAACATGATCATAGAATTAAAAGGTTTATTGTTATTAATTCAAAACCTGGAGATTAAAAAAAATGAAACTCCAAATTTACATTTCTTTCACATTAAAACTATTCTGTATTTTGTCATGCAAAAATTCATCACTTGTTGAATCATACATGTTTATTTTGAATTTAATTTGAATATTTTTCCCTTGAACAAGCCAGAAGGTTTGATTTTTTTCAAGTTAGGTACTTGGATAAAAGGATAAAATATTGCATTGTGGTTTTTGATTGGTCAATTTCAGAAATTATTTGAGTTATATCATTATGCCTTTAAAAAATTACTTATAGGAGACACAACTGCACTTCAGTTTTGGAAGGAACATGGCATGATATTTCAATTACAGCTAAGAATCCTTCTACAGGGATTGAAATTTTCATGACAGTCCAGGGATTTTCAGTACTGAATATTTACTTGTCTGATACCTACCTACCTATCCTCTTTGTGCCTGGTGGCACATAAGGCTGAAACCAGTCTTCTCCATTTTGGCCTGTCCATTGCAACCTTCTCTAGTTCTTTCCAGGTTTTTCCCATCTTCTTTATTTCATTGTCTACATGTATGTTCCTCCTCCATGTTTCTTTGGGTCTTCCTCTGCTTCTTTTCCCTTCTGCTGGTGTCCACTTGAGGGCTATCTTTGTGATGGAGTTTAGGTCCCTCCTTATTACATGGCCTAACCATTTAAATTGTCTCTGCTTGATGGTGGTGATTATACATTGTTGGCCTGTTCTTTCAAAAAGATCACTGTTTGATATTTTCTTTGGCCAGTATATTTTGCAGATTTTCCTTAGGCAAGTGGAGTGAAACCCTTTCAATCTCTGCCTGTCTTTCTGTGTTAGCCTCCAGCATTCTGAGCCGTACAAAAGAATTGACAGGATGTTACTTTGATATAGTCTTACTTTAGTTCTTTCTCTGATGCTGCTAGATCTCCATATTTTATTTAGTTGATAAAAGGATGTTCTAGCCTTTTGTAGCCTGTTGGATATGTCTTTTTCTGTGGCGTTCGTCTTGCTTATAATGCTGCCAAGGTAGGTAAAGTCATTTACTTCTTCCAGATCTTCGTTTCCTAATTTTATTGAAGGTGGTGAAGGATGAAGTTGCATTGTCTTAGTTTTCTTTTTGTTTATGTGTCTGATAGGTCAAGGTTATAGGGTATGTAAATCTACCAGCTTAGGTGTATTTAGTTTATCAGTAGCTTTATCCCTAAAGGCTATTGCTGAGATCATATTAACCGTTCAAAATAGCGATATTGTTTCGGTTCTGAAACAGTGACTGACAAGAGATGAAAATTTGGTTGCTCGTTAGGCTTTTACTATCATGAAATATGATAGCCAGCTGGCCAGCTGATGAAAAACACTAGTCCTGGAAATCAGACGTGCTATTTTCAACGAAAGTCACTGAAGACAAGACATAGGAGTTATTTTCTGCCAGTGGTGGTGGCATTAACATAATATGTAAAAGCTTTATCATTAGCTGAGTTAAAACAAATGTGCACTTGATGAAGAATGGGCAGGCTGCAGGTGTCCACAATTGGTTTCTAGATGATATCTTTATTTTACCTCGACCCATTCATAGAAATTTCGATATGTTGTTGATACTGAAAACCCTTTTTATTTTGGGGTCAACCAGTGATATGGTTTTGGGGGAAAAAAGTGGATTTTTAACTCTTAAATCACAAATTTTGAGAATTTGACAATTACTTCAGTTAGCCTAGAACAGAATATTTTTATTGTTCCAATCATGGGCCCTCACATGTTCTGTTTGATTTGAAGAACATTTTTCACATATTCTTTGCCAACGTTCTATAAAGGGTTTCTTATATCGATCCCTTTCTATTTTCAGTTCATGGGCACTTATTCTTATTTGACATAAAGCCCTTCTCAATTGAATGTTGTTAATAGATAAATGTTTCTTGAGAAAAACATTTTTTGATTTTAAAGTCGGTATTAAGTTTTCCCTCTTGTTCTTCTGACTTTTTGATCCAGTACTTTAAAAAAACTATGACATAATTTTTCTCTTACTGACTTTATTGTCGAGCCTTCGACTTTTGTCGAAAAAGCGAGACATAGCGATCCTACATTCCGTCGTCGTCGGCGGCGGCGGCGTCCACAAATATTCACCCTGTGGTTAAAGTTTTTGAAATTTTAATAACTTTCTTAAACTATCCTGGATTTCTACCAAACTTGGACAGAGGCTTGTTTATGATCATAAGATAGTATCCAGAAGGAAATTTTGTAAAAAAAAAATTCCAGTTTTTCCGTATTTTACTTATAAATGGACTTAGTTTTTCTGCCAGGAAACATTACATTCACTCTGTGGTTAAAGTTTTTAAAATTTTAATAACTTTCTTAAAATATCCTGGATTTGTACCAAACTTGGACAGAAGCTTGTTTATGATCATAAGATAGTATCCAGAAGTAAATTTTGTAAAATAAAAATTCCAGTTTTTCTGTATATTACTTATAAATGGACTTAGTTTTTCTGCCAGGAAACATTACATTCATTCTGTGGTTAAAGTTTTCAAAATTTTAATAACTTTCTTAAACTATCCTGGATTTGTACCAAACTTGGACAGAAGCTTGTTTATGATCATAATATAGTATCCAGAAGTAAATTTAGTAAAAAAAAAAAAAAATTTTCCGTATTTTACTTATAAATGGACTTAGTTTTTCTGCCAGGAAACATTACATTCACTCTGTGGTTAAAGTTTTTAAAATTTTAATAACTTTCTTAAACTATCCAGGAATTTTACTATTATGTGCATTCACCTATCACACTGAAAATATAGACAACATCAAAAGTAGGCGAGACACTGGGTTCCGCGGAACCCTTACGAATTTTTAACTCATTCATCTTTATTTGTGAATGTTGAATATTAAGTGTTTGTAAGATAAATTTAATGGATGACAACCAACATTCTGTGTTGTCTGAAACCATACTTTGATTCGCAATGTATGCATCAAATAGTATACCACTTTCCATTTGATCTATTCTTAACCAGTATTTTAACATTGACAAAACAACAGAGAAATACAATGGGTATCTGCCCAGTTCAGACTGTACAGCTAAATTTGTGGATCTTTTATTTACACCCAAAATGAGATTTGTCTAAAAAATCATTTATATAAATCTGTTGAAACAAGTACTCATTTTATTTTTTGCATGCTGCAAAATTTGTTTTAAACATTCCTGTAATTTCACTACCATACATCAGAATTGGTTTAATTGTATGATCATATAAATGAAGAAGAGTGGAGTTACTTGGATTGGATGAAGATAAGGCTCTTTTCAATTTGAATACGGCCTTCACAGATTTCTTATACATATCTTCTTTACCTTGTTTAAAAAGTCCACTTGATGTAAATTTCATTCCCAGATATTTATATTGATTTACAAACTCTATAATATCATTATTGAAAGTGAAATTGTCATGAAGGTGTTAAAAATCAAAACCTGAGTTTTTGATAAATTGACCTCCAAGCACCACTCTTCACATTGTTTGTGTAGTTTATCAAGTTTATTTTGTAAACTAGTCTTAGTATTGGAAAAAATAATAATGTGATAGGTATACATAAGACAATCAATTACTTGGCCATTTAGGTTAACAGCATCTGGACACTCTTTGAAAATATTTGGCAAGTCATTTATAAATATCTTAAACAGGTTTTGGCCTAAAACATCCCCTTTCCTTTTTTATAAAATTGTCCTGAAATGTTATATTTTAACAGTTTATATTTTATAACATTTCAGGATAATTTTATAAAACACTTAGTGATATGTATAATAAAAGTCAATATTACCAGGGACTGCGCTGGGCTTCGCCAATGTCCCCAAATGCGATTTTTTATCCAATCTGGGGACAGAATTTTATAGTTGTCGATATTTCTGGCAACAGAATTTTTCGATCTTTTTTTTATTTAAATCTGGCACTTATGTGAAAATATTTTTAAATGGTGACTCAGAAACATCATTTGTTAAGTTTTATATAATTATCTATGATAATTGAACAGTTTACATCAGGCCAATAAACACAGCAGGTGTTTCAACAGTAAACAAACACAATAACTCGCATATCTCTGAGGACAATTCAATTTATACACTAAGATAGTATTTATATTATCCAAATTTTTATTAGGTAATTTTATTAGTCATAAAATTAAATATGCATGCTTTAAAAGGTGTCACAAAGCATAATATCATAAAATTTCAAATCTGCAAAGATTGTGATGTCACTTCCGGTTTAACATCAACAAACACATGTGGAACAATTGATGTTTTATTAGGCTTGCCATCACAATAAAGGTAATTTCAGATGAAAATTTACTGTCATTAAAACTATTTCATCAAAAATATGTTTGAGTGACTTTGTCACATTTTCAAGATTAGGTCCATTTCTCAGCAACTTTAATACCTAGACTCACTATATTTGGTCAATAAATAGTTCTTAGTGGATAAATGTCGGTATGACACTTGCCCTTTGACCTTGACCTCAATTTCTTTAAACACATTTTCCTTTGACTTGCAAAATATTGGGTGTCAGATAATCATTATTCTGTGTCCATGTGCATACTCAGGCGAGACATGTAGTGTGTCCACTCTTGTTCAGTTTCAAGATTACCTTTACCAATGGTATTGGTGTACATATATGCTTCATTGAGGGACCTTGTCACTCTAACATATGACACCTCAATTTCTTGGTTGTCTCAAAATAATAATAATAAAGATAAACTAAATTCCTTAAATGAACATTTGTATAAATATCTGAAAGACAACACAGAACCAGATCATAATTGGAACTAGAGTAAGGGAGACATAAGAAAATTTCACGTCAAAACAGATTATGTAAATTCTGTAATAAAAATTCTTTCTTAATTGAATAAAAATTCTTTCTTAGGCCTTTTATTTTTATTTAATTGGTTTACGGATTTTTTTTAAAAAAAATAGGGTCAGTCGGTCGGGAAAAAAAAGAAAAAAAAGAGGGAAAATCATGTACTTTTGAACAATCTTGGTTATATTGCCAAATGTACAAAGGTTGCAAATGATCAGTTAATTCCCTCTTTTGAAACCCAAATATCAGAACATCTATCTTGAAAGGTGTTGTTCAGTAGACCGTTCCCCTTTTAAGGGACCGACTCGTCAACTACAAGTTGTACAACATTAAATGAGTGGATTCGATATCTTACGGAATCAAGATTTTCATACAAAACGAACTTAAAAGTGGCATGGATTCTATTAAGAAATTCGTTTCATAAAACGTGTTTCGGAAATTGGCATCAACTAACGTCTATAAATAGATTTTTTTTTGGGGGGGGGGGGGGATCATGTTTACAAGTATTTTATTGATGGATAATCTATTTTTAGACGAATTGGAATATAATCTTCTATGAAATTTTGATACAAAAAGGATTTTAATTTATTTTTATTTTTGGGATGGCTGATTTCAGAGGGTCGACGGTAATAAAAAACCAAAATTTTCAATTTTATTTTTTTTCTTCAAATCGGCAAAATCGGGTCGGCGGATCCGTAAACCAACTAATTAAAAATAAATGGCCTTAATTGTAATAAAAATTCTTTCTGAATTGTAATAAAAATTCTGACTTGCGCTAAATATCAACTCAAATTTCGATAAATTAAATATAATCTTAAACCCAACAAATCTTAGACAGGTACATGTACAAAGTCTAGTAACATTTAAAATTATAAATTTTTCTTTAAAAAATTGTAGTTGAACTAAATACATGTAGTATTGTTTGCTATCATATCCACTACTGAAAATATTGATATTTCTTGAGCGTTTGTTTGCCAGGTTACATGCTAGCCTTACAAACTGATAAATGATGATAAAGGCAGAAATGATTCCAAACAATCCTATTATATGTTAAAAGCGGAGTTGAATTAATTAGTAATGGATTGTTGTCCAAAATGGAAATAAATACACATTTAGGGTCTCGAACATGATTTAGATTATCTGTAGTAATTTGTCTTTTCCAGAGGGTTGAAGTAGTAAAGATATCCTTATGCCAAATCTGAAGAGAAAGTGTCAACATCAGATAATAAAGAAAGGTATAAAGCTTTTAGAACATACAATGCACATTCATCACTGACCAAAAGGGCCTTTTCATGACATCATATGAAGTAGAGAGGTCAAATTTAGAAAATACTATAATTACTTATTTTGAAGGCAACCTACTGTAAGTTGAAACCCAGTATCCAGTTTTCACCTTTATAGCTCACCTGGCCAAAGGCCGTGTGAAGTTTTATTTTTCCCCATTAGTCCGTCTGTAAACTTTTCACATTTTAATATTCTCCTCTGAAACTGCTGACCTGAATGGAATCAAACTTGGCAGGAAGCATCTATGTGAGGTCCTTTATAAAGTTTGCTCATTTTGTCCTGATCAGACAACAAATATGGCCACCATTGGCAATGACAGGAAGCATCTATAGGAGGTTCTTCACAAAGTTTCCTTTGGGCAACAAACATGGCCGTCATGGGCAATTCTTGTTTCTCATTGGTTGATTAAAAAAATTGTTTTAAAAAAACTGCTTGGCCAAAATTGTCAGCCAAACTTGACAGGAAGCATCTATGGAAAGTCTTTTATGAAATAAATTGTGTTCATCCTGATTGGATGACAAGCATGGCTGCCATGGGCAATACTTGTTTCTGATTGGCTGATATAAAGAAATCTTCTTCTCTGATACTGCTTTGCCAAAATGAACGAAACTTGACAGGAAGCTTATGTGGGAGGGTTTTTACAAAGTTTCCTCATTTTGTCCAGATCAGCCAAATTTGACAGAAAGTTTCTATTGGAAGGTCCTTTATCCCTCATTTTGTTCCAATTGAATAACAAACATGGCTGCCACAGACAAGTCTTGTTTTCTGATTGTCTGATTTACAAAAAACTTTTCCCCTGAAACCACTGGGCCAAATGAACCAAAACTTCACAAAAAGCAGCTGTTGAGGCTGTGGAGGGTCCTTTGCAGATTCCATATTAGTTATTTCATCTCAACAAACAAACATGGCTGCCACAGACAATTCATGTTTTGATTGGATGATTTTATAGAGCCAAATTTAAACAGATCAAAAAGGGTTCCTTGCAATGGTATATTCTCCTTTAATTAAAACCAATTTTCAAAGTGCACATATTGATGGTCACTTTTTTAGATATGTGTTTTGTTCAGTCAAACAACTTTGATTTAAAAATAAATCAAGTGAAATGTGTAGAGTAGAGGTGATTATTATAATAAAAAAATTGTAATTTTGCATTATATAGTACCGGTATGAGACATAGAAAATAGGTTCTGGTACAACATTTATTTTACACTTTAACATGTAAGGTGCTGACCAAGTGTTGTTTCTTTGGTGTCAATCCCTCATTCAAGATCGTAGGACCCTATTGGAAATACATGCAAAAATCTTCTGGATATCGGCTGAATATTAGAATATGTTGACCTGTAAGTAGCACCTTGTTGCAGAAAAATTTGGTCCCTCAAAGGCTGAGTGATACAAGCTCAGCCCTCTGAGCCTCTAATGATGCAGTTATATTTTGTGGATTGTTTTGATGTTTGAGATTTATTGTGCATGTTTTTCTTAAATTTGAAGTATTCCTATTCATGAGAATAATTCATGTACAATGTATAAAGAACATGTTTTACTTTTTATGGCCCCGCTGATTTTTGATGAAATTATGGGTCTTGGACTTTTGCGGGCAGGGTCGTTTGTGTCATTCAGATACACCTAGTTCTTATAATAATAATTCTATTTGCATCTATATGGGTAAAGCAAACAAAATACAGAACAGATGATAAGATAAACAAAAAAGAATATTAATTATGAAGTGAACTCTTGGCTTATGCAGACTTAATTTTCGCAATTCTAGTGATCGCTTTATAAAGTTTCCTAGCTACCGGTACTTCAGACAAAGTTCAATAATTGGATTTAGCATGATTTTATGAGCCATTCCTTCTCATGGTAGTCCATTTGTGTACTTTACTTTTTTCTGTTAGTTGAAGAGTTCCACTGTATTAGAAAATATATTATAATGCAATAAGACCTTCACCTGGAAAAAGATATAAACATATTTTTATACTGCTCATACGTTTTATTTATTGCCATTTCCCCTTAAATCTTTTCAGGTCATATATATATATGGACAAATGATCTATTTGGGTTTTTGCAGTTACTTGAATTTGCCTTTGTCCTGTCAGTTGACTTGGAACTTTCACAAAATCATTTGCTCAGTATCCTTTTGGTCAATTTGAACCAAACTTGGCAGCAGTGGTCATTATATAGTATTATTTCAGTACTATATCCAATGGCTATTACAGACAAGCTTAGTTTACTTTAAAATCTTGTGGTAAAATTCGTTTAAGGATTCTTCTAGTATGAAACTACTAGGCCAGCCGGGAAAAAATTTTTGTCCTTGAGTTGAAGTGTTTCGGATATTTATTTCATTTGTTCTTTCTGTATGAATGTAGAGAATTATTGAATTGCAATTACTATTAAAATTGTTTTGGTATCATTAAATATATTGATTGATTGATTGAATGTCGTTTTATGCTTTGTCGACGCAAAAGGTCATATCGAGGCAAAAACTGGTTATCTGAAATTAAAAATCAATCATTAAATGAACCATTTACTATGTTTGTATATTATTTTAACAGTAAGTATGCCAAGAAAAAAGTATTGGAAGAAATCTGCAATAAAGAAGAAAAGTTCCAGTAGAGATCCTCTGAAAATATTTAGGAAGACAATACCTCGTGGTAGATTAAAGGTAAGGAAAACAAGTAATTTCTTATGTGGATAATTTTATTCCATTTTTTAGTGGATTTCCACTTTTTTTGCAATCCGGATTTTGTCACTTATGGTTTATTACACATGGCAATATTGCTTCCGCTACAGCATTTCCATTTTTTATTACCTGTATTGCCAACGGCGAAAGCAGGTCTAGTAACCGCTTGACATGGTTCGTCCGTCCGAAAGATCTTGTGTAGGTAACTTTCAACCAAGTTTTCTTGGCTTCTACAGAAGGGAATGATTTTATATTTTGTCTGCAGCTTGTTAATGTTGTAGCGTGTAAGCTATTTTTGGATCTGTCGTGCAGCCACATTCTCTTTGCCTATCAATAAAATGCATGCTGCAATGCAAGTCCAAACCAGGTTTTGGTCTTGTTTTTCTTGGCTGGGTAAAATCATCTCTGGTTATTAATTAATCTATCTGGGTTATTGTTTTGCCTGCGTTACGCAGAGGCAACATATAGGGATCGCTATCCGTTGTTGTCGTTGGCGTCACAAAATAATTTCTGTTACATTTTTCTCAGGAAACACACGAGCCAGCTTCCTGATATTTGGCATAGAGAACTGTATCAAGGGAGTTTCGAATCTGTCGCATGTCCACTTCCTGTTTGACGGAACTTAGAATATTTTTGAGATACAAAAACATGTCACATTTTTCTCAGGAACCACACAGGTTAGCTTCCTGATTTTTGGCACAGAGCATCAGTATGGAGAAGTTTGCAGGCGACACATGTCTTCCCTGGAAGACTTACCACTAAGTTTGTTCCAAGGGATAACTAATTTTACTTTATTATAGTTTTTGGGTGGTATTGGATAAAGTATGAAGGTGTGATTTGATGTTTCAGCAAGAGTTCAATTTGGCAACACCATAAGTACAAATGTATATGCTTATTCTGTCTAAGATATACATAGCTTGGGGTACCATATAGAACTCTTTCCAATTTTTCAATTAGGTCTTTGCACACGTCTGTACAAACTTTCACATATGCTCTTCCTAGTCATAAAAGCAAAATTAGATATCTATAAACCTATCCTCAGAATTGTTTAGTCTGATAGCCCCCACTGACTCCCCCTTTTGAGACATAAAGCCAACTTAAGAACCTGCCTTATTCTTTATTTCATATCTGTTGATTTCATACAAACCCATTTAAAAAGATTTGAAAGTGTGATACGTATATGTATTCAAATGAAGGCATCATTTAATATACAATAAAAATCTTTTATTTCTGTTAAGACTACCAACTTATGCTTGTATGAAGATCTGGAAAAGACAGAGAAACGTCTGCAGTATATAACATCACGGGATGAAAGACGTTTGTGTTCTGATGGAGGTAAATACCACAATAATTTTTTGAAAAAATTTAAAGAAAAACTATGTATTCACTCCTGATAAGAAAATTATATCATTCACTTAAGAAATATAAGATTATAATCATATTACTTGTTTGTGTCATTGAAATACGTAATTTTTATTGGAAGACGCTAGTCACATGGTTCTGAAAAGTGATGTATTATAAACCCAATAAAAGTCAAAATTGACCCCAGTTTCAATAATTTTCTTTTCATACTAAATATCCTCTCTCTTAAGTTTTATTTTTTAAGACTTTGTTGAGAAAAAAAAACCATTGAGTTCAGAAAGAATGTTAGAGGGCCTTATTGTTTTACATGTGATTTTATTCTTCTCTGTCAAGTAGTAAATTTTTGGTCAGTTCAGGGGTAATTTATGGTACATTTGTACTTATATATTATGATACATTTGTAGCTTGAAAATATAACATTAATTTACATGGAAATAAAAGATATAACTTAAATTACCTTTAAATATGGTAAAAAGCTGTTAAATATATGCAAGTTTTCAAACTTTTGAAATGGAATATAGTACAACATAGTTCAAGATCTATGTGTGTGTATAAGCATTAGATAACAAATCAATTTTTTTTTGACATTTTCTTTCAGATGATCAGGCTGAAACTTCATCAAATAAAATTGCTGAATTAAAACAAGAAAAACAACAAATGAAGGAAGAAATAGCCTTATTGAAGTTGAAGATTGATATTTTGTTAAACCTGGTTTGTATGGTTTTGTCATTTGTATTTATCAACAAACTTCAATGTTAAATTTTTGAGTGATAATAATAGAATTTCCCCAAGATCAACTCAGATAAAACTGTAATAAAATAGTATATACGAGGAGGTGGTTACTTTAAAAATAAATTTATGATGGAGTATATATTAGGTGCAACATAAAATAACTACCTAGATAGAAATATATTCACATGTAAAAATGATTAATAAATTTGACATAACAAGTTTATATTTGCACTAATAACATTTCCTTTGTACATAATATCACTTCGACACAACCGAAATTTCGACTCATTGAATTTCGAGATAAAAGGAATTAAAATACATAAATTATACTGTTGAGTGGTCGGGACCAGAAAAAAAGTTCGACATAAACCGAAATTTTGACTCAAGCGATTTCAAGATAACGAGATTCAACTTTATATTAATTTGCGGAAAAATCTTAATCAGAAAAATATTAAGTGACCAAATATTTTGACTAAATGGATGAGGAACAATGACAATTTGCTGTGCCTTGAGGATATTCGGCAATACGGCAATGAAACTGAAATCGTTGAGATAAGAATTTTCATGGAGACCTACATGTATAGCTATAAAACACCAATGTTAAAGTATATGATAACAATATCATAACATGTCATTATTCATATCAGACCCATTATCAGCCCATGGTCAAAATCATCCCATCAAGCCTGGCGGCTCTCGGTCTGATATCAATCTAGGGCTGTTAATTGGTGTGATATGAAAAATGCCATCTATATATATTAACTGGTTAAAAATGTATTTATATAAATTTTCCTCTTATGGTACAGGGACACTTAAGATTCACTTGGTAGAACAATAAATATGATGATTCATTTTAGAACAATTCAGTTAAACTTTTAAATATATCCCCACAATATACTGGAATACCCTTGTCTGTTCATCTGCCCAGCCACAGTTTGTGTTCGAAACTAGTCATTCATCTTTTTGGCACATTTTGTTTGTATTTTGTAAAATGTTCATATTGTATTGATGTCTGTGCAAGACTTACTTGTCCTTTTCATATCTGTTATTGATTGATGGGTAGCGAGTGGGGGTATAGTAGCATGACAACGGGTGCATTTTCATTTCTGATATTCTATTATTCGAGACATATTATTTTTGTTCCAGATGGCCCAGGCTACTGCAATAACTAATTACCAACAGGATGAATTGAAAAGGCTAAGAGCACAGATTGGACAGACCTGAAAGAACCTCTAGAAAAGACACCAAGATCTGAAACAAAATTTTAATTGCTTTAATGGCTTTATTAAAAAGTAATGTTATCTGGAAAAAAAATTGTATTTATAATTTTTCTCGTTAAAAAAGATTAAAATTGTATATTTTCAACTTGGATCAATAACTTTCTATTCAGTTACATTCTTTTGGTTGAATTATATTGTATGATACACTAATGAAATTTTGATAGATGATGGTTTTGTATTTTTCACTTTCTATATCTCTCTGACCACACAATGTAGTTACTTATATACATGCAGATATAGATTTAATTAATGTTTGCCAGCCTTTTTCATATCAAATCCAAATTTAAAGAGCCTTTTAATGTAAATTGCAAAGCTGGATTTTTTCAACCATTAAAACCTTGTTTCTTCATTTTATAAAATACAAACTGGTTGGCTTGACAACAGGCCTTAATTTTTATTGAAAAGGGAAATCTAAATGTGTAGGAATCAACAATTTAATGTTTGTTTTCCAAAGCATAAAATTTGATAACCTGGGGTTTTTTAGCTTTAGATAACAAAATATATGTTCTTTGTATGTTTATATTCTGCTAGCACTTGTTGAGATTCGTAGTATGAAAAAAATGTCTTAGTATTTGAAAGAAAGCCCTCTTGATAAGGCAGCATTTTAAGCTTATTTGACAGGGATGCTAATTCTTGTAATCACACATTACAGTAAGATCTGAAACAATGGAATAGATAGATGCAAAAAAAAATCTTTTTAATAAGTTTTGAATAAAAAACGTATTTGATAATTGTAAAAATCACAGTAAGTTTAGTTAAATGGTCACTGCCATAATTCAAAGTACATGTTATACTAAGTTATTAAATTTATAGGATTTACTAAGAGATTCTTATAAACATCATAGATTTTTTTTTCCACTGAAGATATTTCAAAGCTCAAGACAAAAGTGTGTAGTTGATCGTTTGGCTATTAACAACTACTCTTGTGCAATGATTTGTCTAAATATTTGGGGTCAATTATTGCAGTGTTTTAATAACAATGAACTGATTTGGTTAATTTTTATATAAAAAAAATTGAGGTGGGCAAGAAGATTTCTGCATTTCTTCTACTGATTTTGCAGCCTTATTGTTCAAATTTTGAAGACATTGGTAACTCCGTAGTATTTCATTATGGCTGATGCCGGAAATAGCATGCAAGACATTTTGTGATTATGGCTGCTGAGCCTTTAAAGTAATACTGAATATTTTCATGTTATTTAACAGAAATATAAATTTACAAAAATAATACTAGAGTTAAATGCAGGACAGGGATAAAAATTAATTTCCTGTGGCCATAAAAATTTCATAGTAAGAAATAACATTGCTACATCATTTCAGCAGTTCATTTGGAATACAAGAATGAAGAATCTTTATCAATTATATACTTTATCTATGGAAACAAATTTAATAAATGTATTGAAAAAAATATATAGAGCTAACTTCAGTAGTATGTTAATATTTTGTTTGTCTTTTTTCTTGGCAGTAAGTATAAGTTATTGTTAAATAAATTAAGAATTACAAATTATATTTTGGTATACTTGTTACTGTTATATCGCAGTACTTAAAGTTGTTGTTGTAATTTCAAAATTAAAAATTCACTACAGCATAGAAAAGATATTCCTATTTTATTCATGCCTTTATTGATAAATTGTGTCTATTTTCATTTTTAGCTTCAACATTTAAACTAGAAGCCATATGAGGTTATGCCATCATCATCGACTTTTCACATTGAAATCTTTTTTGCACTTAGCAAGTTACGGTACTAAAATTGGCAGCAATATTCCTATTGCAGGTTTGTGTATGATGGCCTGACCTGCTAAACTGTATAGCTACTATTATTTTGACACATGAACCTAAGGGAAAATTTGCTGTAAAGATCTTATTTGAAAACGCTAAGGTAGATGGCATCATTGATTTGTATGTGGTTCTCTTTCAGTGTTGTATCCATTGACCAACCAACCAATATGGCTACCACATTTATAGTACAGATTTTTTCCCTCTTTAAAGCGGAATCCCTCTTTTGGAAGTCTGTATTTGTTCATTACGGTTTCTTATTATACATAGTTAAATGGCTGCAGAAGTATCATTTCTGCTCTTTTTACACGGTTTGTCAAAATCAGGTCTGATAGTTATCAACATGGTTAGTTTTATTGTTAACCAAGGAAAATTTGCTTGGTCTTGTCTGAAATTAAATTAAGTAGCTATAGTGCTTTAGGATGTCCTCTTTCAGAAAACTATTATGGAAACCAAGAATTTATAAACATACATTTGCTGGAAAAGGGTTGACAATAGAACTTAGTGATAGAACAAATGAAGAATCACTTTCATTTAAAAAGGGAATATCTCATATAAAATGAGAAGCAAGCATTATCACCATTATGTGTAATGGAATGAGAAAATTGAATACTAAAATGAAATGATATTTGATAGGTTATAATACCATCAGTAGATTGCAGAAATTCTACATGGTACTTCACAAATTGTTATACGTTGAATTATATTTCGTTTTTGTAACCACCTCTGAGGATAAAAATTTTAAACAACCTCATCACATAAACTTGAATCATAGAAAGGTATCTTGAAAAAGAAATTGTAGCAATTTATCCAGATTATATGAGCTATATGTATCTGGTATGATCATTACTTATTGATTGATTGTTATTTAACATCAAGTGGCATACATTACAGGACAAGAACCAGTTCAAAAATACATAAACAAAATTCAGAAAAGTACAAGTGTGTGGTTGGATAGGGACAGATAATTTAACCTCCTTTATTGGCCTTTTAGAAATCTATGGAAGGGGTGTGGCATTCTTCAAGCATGATACCCGTTGGACTTCCTGTTATGAAATGACCCCGCCTCCCTCCTCCAAACAAGGTCTGTCCTATCAGCCACAAGGTTTGCACTAGGCAGCTATGTTGGTTAAGCCCCATGATCTATCAAAGGTACCAACATGAACATGACCTACATAAATCTTGTATGTACATCATCAACATATGCCTTGTATGAATATGAACTACATATGGGACGGTGGACAGGAAGAAAGGAGAAAGGTACCCCCCTGTCCGCCCGCACACGTATACATGTATCTGATAATTTCACTTTTCGTTATATAGATGATGTGTTATCTTTAAATAACGACAAATTCCAAGACTTTCTACATCTTATCTACCAAAGTGAGCTTGAAATTAAGGATACTACAGATACACCAAAGTCCACTTCATATTTGGATTTGTTTCTTGAAATAGACTATGAGGGACATTTGAAGACAAAACTTTATGACAAACGTGATGACTTCAACTTTCCTATTGTTAATTTTCCCTTCTTGAGTAGCAATATACCAGCATCGCCTGCATATGGCCTCTATGTTTCTCACCTTATCCGATTTTCAAGGGCATGCGTGAGTTACCCTGACATTCGACAAAGAGGATTACTGCTGTCACGAAAGCTTCTTAACCACGGTTTTATCAGGGATAAGTTTATGTCATCACTTTTTATAGTCGTCATCACGAATTGATTGACCATTACAGTGTTCCAATATCTAAGATGATGTTGGATCTGTTCCCACTGTCGTAACCTTTCATGTGCCTCCACCTATTTGTGAATTCCCCAGGATTGACTTCGTTGAACTTCACGACGGGTGCCATATATGGAGCAGGAACTGCTTACCATTCTGGAGCACCTGGGTTCACTCCTGGTTTTTAGAGTTCATGTTGTTCATTGTTTTTTAGTTTTCTGTGTTTATTTGTGTTTATTTGTTGTCCTTGTAGTTGTTTATTTGTCTTCCCGGGTTTGTCTGTCCAATGGATTATGTTTTTTTTATTGCTCCTTAGGTATATTTGTCCTTTTTCTTTTAACATCTATTTAGCAAGAACACACCTACATGTATCTGCTTTGAATATTATCTTATACATATATTAGCTGCAAATAGATCTAACTGTATCTGGTATATGAACATGATCATGAACAGGTTTTTGTGTACCTTGTATAATCAGACCTACATGTATCCGGTACGAACATTATCTACATGTACATGATATGCATGTATCTTGTATAAACACGATGTAAATGTGTATTCACTGATCTACCCTTAACCCTTGATGAACATAATTTATATGTTTTTGTTATGATGGATGGATGGATGAACTGTTGACAGTGGCAGCCATGTGCATATCAGGACGAGAAAATGAATGATAATGAATATGATCCCTGCTTTGTACGAGACCTACATGCTGAGCTGGATTTTTATTTTAATGTCCTAGGTCACGAGGTAACTGTCCGCAGGAAGACATATCACCACACTTGGACACCTTAAACTGACTCAGAGCCGACCAGTAGATCTTTGCTCTTACTCCTAGATGCTGCGTGCTTGGCGGAGAAGGAGCAAATACCAGTTTTAATGTCTGGTTTGACCTGGCCGGGGATTGAACCTGCGACCTTCCGCACTCGAGGCGAGCACGCTACCACGAGGCCACCGAGGCAGTGTTTTTTTTTGTTTGTTATGAACATGATCCAAAGGCAAGACCAATACAAACATAACACTTGGTAGTAAATATACTTTATATAAAACAAAATGTAACAATTATCACAGTCTCCTACTTGTGTGGACAACTCTTCTTTGTATGTCCTAAAATGAAGAAAATTAGTCATAAGTAAATCCATCATACAAAAACTATGTTCAAATTCTCCTGTATTCTTTATTTCAATCTTCAACCAAAAATTGAATTCTGTCTTGTATTGGCATACTAAAATGATTTATGAAATTTTGTTGTCAAACCAACAATATGGACATTCAGAAACCTATCAAAAAATCTAAAATTTCTGGTACTAATTTCAGCCATGATCATTTCCTTGATGAAAAAGTAAAGTAATTTTGGGTATAAAAAACATAAATCTTAAAGTATGAGACATTACATAAAATTCCATATTACCTGCAAAACTGTAAAAAGCAATGTTCAGTTTCAGTTAAAGAAAAATCAATGCAAATGTAATACATGTATATATGTAATTTAAATGCTTTTCAATATTTCAATTTATTTACTTCCGGTCAGATTTCAGTACAGATACGATTTAGTCCAGAACCTCTCAAAATTTCTACAGTCCCATAACTGTTCGGTTTACAGGTTCCAATTTAATATACAAACCTTATACACTAAACAAAATAAAATAATATACGAACCTTCTACACCACAAAGTCCACACTTCCTTGGTTTTTTGGCACCTGGTTCACTGGAAGTTGAACTGTTTCCCCTTTTCTTGCCACCTCCACCCCTGTTACTGCCCCTTCCTACTCCTCCTCCCCACCCTCCACCACTACTGGAACCTAGAAAACAACAACAAAACAGTAGATATGGGCAGATTTTTATCCTGCAATTAGCTGATTTAACGATGTAATCAATGGGGTTGAATAAACTTTAGCTTTATTAGCCTAATCAGTCTCCTGATACCCTTACACTCAATGAAAGTCTGAATTGTGTCCTGATTAGCACTCTTTATGTCATGTTTTCACTCAATTACAGGCCAAAAACAGCTATCTTCAAATCAGCTAGACATGTCCGATTTTCATTGCATATCCGAATTACAGATTACAATCTATCATTGCAGGATAAACAAATTATATGTAAATTGTTGAAAAATATAAAGTATACAATGAATATGTACTGTATAGTTATCACATTGAAGATTGTCAGGTAAATGGTGCACACTGTGGTATGAAATAATTATAACTACTATATATCAATAAATAGTTACTAAATATTTTATGGGTATCAATCATTACCATATTTGCACCTAATTACTGAATAATTTCATATGTGGTACAACTTAAAATTTTCAAGATTTGACCAAATATAATCATTTTAATGTATAAAAGCCAAGTAAACCTTGATGAAAATTTTCTTATTCAATGGGTCTAGTGAGTGAAAATATTTCCAAAGAACAGCACAGGAAGAGGTTGATCGGACTTGAAAATGCCACATGGGTTAACTAAAACTAAGTAACATGAAAGGAATGAATAAGAATGCACAATGACACTGCACTATCGTTATCCTCCCAATATACAAATAAGGATAAAAATGTTATATATCCCCAAAAAAATATGGTAAAATAATTATACATTAATGTAATAGGTAAAAATCTTGCTAAGTGATACCTTGGAAATATGTCACATCAAAACTATTGCATACCTGAATTTTCATCTGCCCATTGAAAGAAATTACAGCCCTCTCCTCTTGGTTTTGAACAGCCATAAAATTGTCTCCCTTTGTTTGGACCTTCTTTCTGGACAGTTAAGCTAAAATAATAATATTTGTTCATTTAAGAACTATTGCTGTGATCAAAAATTTAATGTTTAGTGTCCAAATTTTTTTATTGAGAAAACAAGATGATTAGATGTGAGTAAATGTTTCAAAATTTTAATCAATGTATTTCATTTTGAAAATTTTGCATATAAATGCTAAAACGTTATATGTTCAAAACCTGAAACAGTAGCAATATTCAAAGTTGATACCAAACAAGATTTTTACTGTACACAGTCTACAATGACACTACTGTGTCTTACAAAAGTGTTGATATGACAATCAGAGAACAAAAGTTGTCTGAGTAACAGCATACCAGATTGTCCTTCATCAATGTTTTCAACCAACATCTGCCAAATTAATACAAAATATTTTCCATTGGAATCCAGTTAACAATTAAAATATTATTTCCGAGAAGATCGCAGCATGGATATATAATTGGTCATGAGTAAAAACAATGGCTTTTGTTTCAGTTTTGATTCTAATTTAGTTGGAGAGAGACTTCAGAAAGTTCTAAAGTAAATGTATTTATGTTACTAACCTTTTGCCTGGCATTCCACAATTACAACATGGAACATCACCATTACTTGTTGAACTCTGAAAATTTCTCTGTGTTGATGAAAATCCAGAGTCATTTCCTCTATAAAATGATTAATGTATTACTGTTCAGGACGTATATTTTACCAAGAATCTATTCTCACTAATTCATATGATTTGAATAAACTCAAACAAAATATTTTCATAAAGTAGGTAAAAATGTATATAAATTTGTTACCAAAGTCTATGTGGCAAAGCACCTGCATTCTATACAAAGAAAAGCAATTGTAAGTATTGCTACTTTACAAGATTTGGCTAATGGATTTTTAAATCAAATTATATACATATATACATACATAACAATTGAACCAATTGAAAAAAAATTTATTAACTCATTTTTAATTTCTACAGTTGATACCATAGATGTCCATTTTAAGAATTTATTCCTTCTTAAAGGATCTTGAAGGTAAACAATCAAAATCAAGACTTTGAACCTTTGAATCCATTATAGGGAAATTTTTTTTTTATTAATGCTTAAAAATGCAACTTTTAAGTAATTATTAGATATATTTGATTACAAAATTTATGTTTTAATTAGGGCAATTATCTATATACAATTTTTTGAATTACCCGGTTCAGGCAGTTTATATCTTGAAGAATTTGAGGATAAAATTATGGTAAAAAAAATACAAAATTTAAAATTTTAACTTTGAAAATAAATTTACAATATTAATATGTTATTTATCCAAATGGAAGGTCTATCTTTAAAAGAATATGGGCATGTCTGGTAAATATGGATATTTATGAATTGCTGCTTGGCAAAGCAATGAATTCAAATAATGTAAAAAAATCAATGCAAAATGTAGGATATCAAGGAAATAGACAAACTTCAAACATACAAGTAAAGTCAAGAAATACCAAAGGGATATTTGAAGGAGAGAAAAATCATAACAACTGACAAGAAGTATATTTGATATCTGTGTTTTCAGAGAACATTTAACAAAATGCTTTAAATTTAATGTATAAAAAGTTGTTAATCTTTCAAAATCATTTAAATAAATAATTTTCAAAATTTTTCATATTCTTACCTGTGTGAGTTATTTCCCCTTCCTCCAAATCCACCATTTTTATTACTGCTACCATCCCCAATTGCCTCATCAGCCCAGAGGAAGAATGAACACTTTGTACTGCCACATTTGTAAAATTGTCGCCCTGAATAGTTAATTATTGTATTTTAATAATACTAGTAGATGTATAACATGGTTTTAGAAAATGATCAGCATTATTTTTACCAACAACAGATTTCTAAATTTTCAACATAGAAAATTTGTATCCATCTATTCAGTATATTTTATTTGCATACAGATCTGTATATTACTTAGAACACCTATCAATGATATGTGTGGCACACATCCAAAGAAAGAAATATGCTTACAGGATGCATCTACATGTGTTACGAGGATCCCTGAAAAATTTGTCATTGATTGACACCATTATGATTTCATTCGTTCGATTATTTAAAATATTTTTCTTTCGTTTAAAAAGCAGTATGTTGATATACTCGAACAGCCAATACACCTGCATAAAATTATTAACTCTTTGATAGGAGTAAAAGTAATTAAACAAATGGTTTTATTAACAAAATTTCCTATTTTTTGTATCTTTCTGAAACCATAACATGTCACTCAAGAAAAGCTCACATGGCCTTTGGCCAGGTCAGCTAAAAAGAGTCTCCACATGTCACGTGATATTTGTAGAGATAAAAATTAATGTGATCAGTTGTTAAGGAAAACAACAACATTGCAGTACTTACACGCGCACATGCACATATCAAAGGAAGATGAAATATGGCCTCGAACAGTAATGTACGTGTGGCCATACTTGGGCTCCTCTACAGCTTCATAAGTTTTGCTTATTTTACTGCAGCATCACTGCAGAGAAAACCTTGTGGTTTCTTTTCTTTTCACAATTCTCTAATACCTGTGTTGGGTCCTTCTTTCCTAACTGTTAACTGGAGAGCATCTTCACCACAATTACACACTACAGAATTATTCTCTGACTGTCCATTACTGGATATATTGAAGGGTTGAACAGGTAACAATGGAACTCTGGGATTATCTCCGATGTTCTGACTTCCTGTGAATCCATTTGGCACCCGAAAACTGTCTTTTCTATTTTGATATGGAGTGTTTGTTTGCTGTCGTTGACTTGGGGTAGAATTAGGAGAAAGAAATGATGCAGTCTGTGTATGGTAGTTCCGCGACTGCCCCGAACTGCCGTATCCACTGTCTGGTATAGAGGTATTCAGAGAGGTATTAAGGTTTTGTCGAGAGGTGTTATTATTAGGAGGTCTGGAACTTTTTACTGCTACAACAGATAATGATAGAATATGACAGTGTAAATTTTGTAATATACAGCAAAAAGGTTTTCTTTTCACTGAATGATCAGAAAAACATTTTAATTGAAGAAAGCTATACCAGGCTCGGATTCAGACAAAGGGGGGAGGAGGGTCAGGATGGTGAGTACCCGGCACCCCCCCCCCCCCCCACTCCTTTACGTCAAATCATGGATCCGAGCCTTTACACCTCTATTTACCAAACGATTGGTCAAGAAGATTTTCTTTGCGAGTGATAAATAAAAATTCTTAAATTTGTTTGCTTAAATTAAAATTTTCAAATACATGTAGTTTTCAAAACCATAATCCAATTTTGGGGTGCAAATATTTTTTTACTTGAATAAAAACTATTTCAATGATACATCAAATATAATTTGGAAATTGGGGTGATACAAAAAGGTAAAGACAGTCTGTCAATTTAATGTTCTAACATGAGCCCTCACTAACATGTCATGTGTTATATCTCATGTATAAGGGGTGTGATTTTTTCATCACAAAACATCTTAAAAATTTTTAAATTCTTGAATATTCTGTTAACTTTCACAAGCTTAATCCAAACACCCATGATCATTTTGTCTTTATCCTATGAAAGACATTGTCGTATGCAATGCGAGGTAAATTAAAGTATTAGAGCCCATGGATGTGAGATAGCCAAGTCTGCCCAAAAAAGGATCTCACATTAGAACTATGTTTTTAACTGTTGCTATGGGAAGAGGGTAACAATGCTATCTCAAACCCTAGCAATGGTGTGACTTCACTGTCTCAAATGTGAGAAACATAGCACTGAAGTGCTGATCTGCAGCGCTGCTGCTAAATTTTTCGCCCTAACGTCATTTTCCTATGCCTTATTGTTCTTTTGAGTCTTAACAGGGTTTCTGATACTGCACTAACATATAATAAATTTACTTCAAATCTACCATTGTGCAATAGAATAATTGATCATTGAACAAATTTGGAGACATTTATACTATTCCATTTAGAAGGGATATCTTTAACCAGAAATTCAACTAATGGATAAGCTGAATGGTTGATGAAAGACCATCACAATCCATGAATAACTAAAACTGTGAGTGACCTCACTGAGTGATACCCCATTTCCAATACTAGGACTTACGCTTACAAACTTTAAACCTACAAGTTGGATTATCTCCCTTTGCAAGCAACCGGCGATAATGGTCTTCTTTCATGTATATCTACATATGCTGCCCAACCTTCATATAACCTTTCATCAAAATGCATTGAACGGTTAAGGAGTTACGCTGACAAGATTTAAATTTGTAAAACCCTTAAGTTTGATTACCTCCCTTTGCAAGCATCCAGCGATAATTATCTTGCATCATAAACATCTACATATGATACCCAACCTTCATATAAAGTTTCATCAAAATGAATTGAACGGTTTAGGAGTTACGCTTATAAGCTTTAAACATGTAAAACCCTTAAGATGAACTATCTCCCTTTGCAAGCACCCGGTGATAATTATATTGCTTCATGCACATCTACATATGAAGTCCAACCTTCATAAAGTCTCATCAAAATCCATTGAACTGTTTAGAAGGAGTTGCGCTTACAATGTACATGGACAGAGACAGACAGACGGAGGGACAATTCCTATATACCCCCAAAAAACCAAATACTGTGTTTGCAGGGGGTATAATAAATGCTACATTCTGACCATTTTCACTTATTCAGTAATTCACTTAAATAACTCATGTAACTGTGAAGTAATAAAGTTCAATATTTTGTTCAAAAACAGGTAAAACTAGAACTGTGAGGGGCCCTCACTAACTATACCCCCCACTGCTGTTAATTTAATGGACCAGGGCATCCTTATCATGGTGAATTGTCTCACAATTTCTAAGTCCAACTGGGTATAACTGAGGGAACAAAAGGGTATAAAGTTATGGGAAAGGTATTTGACCAGGACATACTATGCATGCGCACATCTACATACTAGGATCTAACAGTATGCAAAGTTTCATTAACCTCTGATAAGGCATGTTTGAGAAACTGGGTACAATAAAAATTGGGGGATAGACTGAATTTCTAAGTCCAAAAGGGTATAAAATTATGGAAAAAAGTATTGGACCAGGACATACTTCGCATGCACACGTCTATGTTCTAGGATCTAACAGTATGCAAAGTTTCGTTAACCTCTGATAAGTCATGTTTGAGAAACTGCGGGTAAAACAAATTCTGGACAGACAGACAGGCTGATTTTGCAGGGGGGGGGTATAACAAAAGACTAACAACATTTAAACTATCGTACAACATAACATATTCTTCAGTGTAAGAGTAAATAGTCACTTTCTGAATTATGAATCATCAGAGATACAATTCTTTGATACCAATTTTGATGTACAAGATGTGATATATGACTCATCAGTTGTGCTCAAGGCCTAAAATGTTGAAATCCAAAACAATAATCTAAAAGGTTGAAGAGCAATTCAATATTTCCAAAATTACTAAAAGGGGTTATGCCAAAACGTTTTAATGACATAGCACGCACAAGGGAGATACTCCATAGGTTTTTGCAATTTTTTATATTTTTGCAACAGTATACTCTAAGTATCAGCTTCGGGTTAGTATCAAAATACTAGCAACTGAGCTGGGGATATCATCGGGGACTTGGAATTCACCAGCAGTGGCATATCGACTCCAATGGTAAAAATACAATTCTTTGATACCAATTTTGATGCACAAGATGAGCACATTTCAAAAGGTTGAAGAGCAATTCAAAATCACCAAAATGACCAAAAAGGGTTATGCCAAAACCATCAAAGGTCAGATCACTGCACAAGGGGGATACTATAATGAAAAGGGTTCATGTAAAACAAAGAATTAACATAGATAATTAAATTGATTCAAAAAACAAATTACAGTTGTATATTTGTTCTATGTTTACAAAACTAAAGTTAAAGATAGTAGCAGAGAGTGGCATCCAAAACATCACATGCGCAGGTAAATAAACCACCTCGTTCACCTGATATTTCCATTTGTTCATCGATAAGGGACCTTGAGATTAACAACATCCATGCCATGTTTGGTTTCAATCCATTCAGATATTTTCAAGAAGAAGCCGTCTGTATGTATTTTCATAAGGTCCTATGTTGAACTAAGTCTTCCGCGGAAGGTCATCATGGATAACGATCGGCACCAAAGTAACAACTCTTGGCCAGAACGTCATAAGGAACATTCATGCTATGTTTCGTTTCAATCCATTCAGGGGTTCTCTAGATGAAGATTTTTGTATGAAATTTCCCGTAGGAGCAATCGGAATAAGTATAACGGACCGCGCAATGCCAAAGTTTTTTTTTAGAATTGCCCACCAACTATCCTATCCACGTCGGATTGTTATTGACTTCGTTGAACGTGGGCATCCTTTTTCTGATGAAACTTCGTTTTGACTGTGGACAAATATGGTAGATTGTCAGCAGATTGATATAATAAAACGGTTAAAAATTAACGTTATGGTTGCTTATTAACTTAATTCCAATCCTTTTCATAATTTTATAATTCTTCCTTTTGATGCAGAGGTAACTCTTAGCTGAGTTTGGATACCTGTTTGTTTTAATTGTTTTGATTTTTGATGGTTTGTGCTTATTAATTCATCATTATATCTTTAACCGGTTTTCCAATATTTTGATCTCGAGCACTGCTGTTGAGTTGTCAGTCAACGAAATGGCCATACAGTAAATCAAGTTTTATGTATGTACGTGTGTCTTTGACAAGATCACAAAAATCTCCTGCAAAAACTGGCGGCAAAATATACCACGGTACGATAAAATCTTCAATCAATACAATTTGGAAAAATAATTAATGTATGCCATAAAAGGGTAGACTTAAGGATGTTCGGAACAAATATTGAATTTGGTTATATCGTCAACGGGATAATTTTATATGACCTATTGCAGACCGACCAAGAATGAATGAAATGGATAATAGATAGATTGTCAATAGTTTTTTTTAATTGTTGTATTCGTACTTGAGGAAAATTCCAAACACAGGAAACGTTACATTTTGTAAACAGACGGCGAAATTTGATTTCATCTTAGAACGAAATAAAGATTAATAAATGACATCTATTCCGTTATGTACAAAATGTATTAGTATAGGAAGCATATAAAATGCTGTTATTACATTTTTTTCAAAAGATAACATTTTTAATAACCAAATACGTGCAATTTGACTATATGCATTAAGAAAAAAGTACTACAGACTAAACAAAAAAAATATCTCAATTGATGAAATAATATTTCGTAATAATTTGTAATCTAATTTGAAGAAAATAACGAAATAAAAGACAGACAGACAGCGTTAAAAAGTTAAACGGGGAAATTTAAGGAACAGTATATTTAAGACAGTGTTTCAGAGATACACGGGAATATTTGAGGAACAGTATACAAGACAGTTCAAATTTATAAAGATCCCGAATGAAGTTTTTTTTAAATATCCCCGTATTTGGGACGGGACGGGGAAAATTGACGATATAGCCTATTTTGTTTTTGCCGAGGATAAGTGAGAACAAAATTTGATAAATGTAACCAGAGACATGTTTTATATGTCTCTAATGTAACGTCATTCCAAAATCGTTCAATAACAAATAATAATTTCAAAAACGATTGATAAGTCTTGTTCTTGGATATATATATCGTCATCCAAAACCACCCCATCGAGTCAAATGGTCGCTCCATAGGAATTTCCCGTGTTGCCAGATTGTCGATATTATGACCAAACACTGTTCAGATAATTTATATGCTCTACTAATTGTTGAAAATAGCCGAATGATCTTCGTGAGGGTCAAATTAGATGAATCCAGTATGGAATCGACAAAAATAAATTGGGTCAATAATTATAAAAACAATACATGTGCTTTATTAATAATCCTCGTGTTCTCTCCTAACGGACCAAGTTCATGGGCCACCCAGGGCACACCTCCCAACCCCAGTAAAAAGTGAAGTCCTAGCTAAGGAATTGGAAGGATATGACCTTGAGACATATAAATTTTTAGTTACTGGTTTTCTGGTAGGTTTTATGTTGGGTACAGATGGTAAGTTACCTTCTACAAATGGAATTCCCAAAAATCACAAATCCGCATTAGAAAATCCAAATATTGTATATTACAAATTAGCAAAAGAATCGTTAAAAAACAGAATAGCCGGTCCCTTTGAACATCCACCCTTTAAGAATATGGTTTGCTCGCCCCTGGGGATTGTTCCAAAATCAGTTCCTGGAAAATTTCGTTTAATTCACGACCTTTCCTTTCCTAAAGGTAAATCTGTTAATTCGTTGATACCTCCAGAGAACTCCATGGTGAAATATGATGGCATTGACACTGTTATACAATTAGTCAAGAAATTTGGTCGTAATGCAAAAATGGCAAAATGTGATATAGAAGATGCTTTTCGCATCATTTGTATGCATCCTTCTCAATACCCTCTTCTTGGTTTTACATGGAACAATTATTTTTATTATGATCGTTGTTTAGCTATGGGGGCAAGCAGCTCTTGCCAGATTTTCGAAAGCTTTTCTTGCACACTTCAGTGGGTAATGGAAAATAAATATAATGCGTCCGGTATGTCACATATTGATGACTTCCTTTTTGTTGGTCCGGGCAATTCCACTAAGTGTGTTATAGATTTGCATAATTTTCTATACCTTGCTCAAAAATTGGGGGTCCCAATTAAGGACGAAAAAACAGTGGAACCAACCACATGCATAACTATATACGGGATTGAAGTGGATTCTAATCTTATGGAATGTAGGCTACCTCAGGACAAAATTAACAAAGTGAAAATGTCATTGAAAGCTATGTATAAAACGAAAAAAGTAAAGTTAAGAGAATTGCAGTCAATTATTGGACTTTTAAATTTTGCTTGTTTGGTTGTCCCTCCTGGTAGAACATTTTTACGACGTTTAATAGATCTTACAGTAAAGGTCACAAACTTTTCAACTACATTGTACTATAAAAATTACTTGACCTTAGCCATGGAAAAATTTTTCGGAATGAATCATCTGATGCGAATCATTAATTCTGATTGGTCGGTCACTACGACATTGATTTTCTATCTAAGATGCTCCTGAATAGCGTAATGTGTGTACACACACGTGATTAAGATGACCGAAAAATAACCTAGTGTTGATTACATAATAAACAAGGGTTCAATCTCAATTAATAAATTAAAGTAAAAAGAAGTCACTCGGACAACATAAAGGGTTTTTATTTGTACCAAACAAAACTGATTTGTTGTTTCTTTCATTCCATTCCGTATAAAACAGTGTACCTTTCTAAAATAAGAACGTACTGCACACTTTGCATATTTTTTTTCCTTCATATAATGAGAATTTATATTTAGACATTCTCCGTGAATTCCTATGTACTTACTATTTCTGAGCAAGCGCGATGAATTGTCCGCAATCTGATTAAAATGCACGCCTGCAAAACCCATCTTTTTGGGGAATTTGTTTACAATTATTTAATATAAACAATATTTTATTCATAAAAATTATCATGAATAAGATTGGTCAACATGCTAAATCTATAAGTCCTCTCCGAAAAACACTAAATAGTCCAGAAAGATGTGTACGAACCTGATAAATTGATACCGCCCAGTTTGGGGAAACAAACAATTATTTATTTTTTTGGTCATACGCAAAAATATTCGTGAAATTATTACGGTATCAATTACTCACAACAGCACACCTTAGCATGGGAATTCATATATGTGACGACCGATATTGACCATGAACTTGTTTAAATTTTCAACTGGTCGATGTGACGTAGCATCAAATCGTATTAATAGATTAGGTGATGGACTTGACCTATCTTTGATACACGCTTTCTAGATTGTAAACATCGAAATTAAAGGCTTATAACGAGTCGTATTGTACAAGAATTATGTAATTAAATCTATTTAAAAAGAAAGAGATCAAAATGTCCCCAGGTAATGCACAAGCCTACAACTGAGACTGGTTCAGGTTGAACGGGGCCCTGATAATGGAGACTGCATTACTTTGTATCAATACACAAACAGTAAAAAATGCGGAAGCATTCATAGAAAGAGGTTAGATGGCTCATTACAAAGTTATTGCCAGCGTGTTAACAATCTTACGCACAGCGTCAGCTAGATAAGCTAAAGCTTATCTTCGCTGCAGCAGCGCTGCAGAAAAACACTATCTCACACCCTAGCAATGGCGTAACATCACTGTCGCAAATGTGAGAAAAATAACTGCCAAACAGACAGACTGTAACAGAATTTAAGACATTGCTATATTAATACACAGTTGGTTTATCGTGATTTTACCTGTTAAGTTCAGTGCTTCATTTATTATCTCATCACATCCTCCTACACAACCAATGTATCTGGAAAAAAAAATGTTATCCAACAATAGAATTTCCATACAAGGTTAATCACATCAAACGTTTGGGCTACAAATTTTCTTTATTAAACTGTAACATTACAACTGAAATTTTGTTTGTAAAGTGTGATCTTTTATTACACTAAGAGTTATGAAATCCTACAATTTCCATCCAAAAAAATCTGATATTTCACTCAAGGAAATGAAATAGAAATATATTTAGCCAACAATGATGCTATATAAACATGGACATGTAGTACAAAATATATATATATCATTTCTCATAATACAACTATGGATATATCCTCTCAGATAATATCCACATAACCTTACTCTGTAGGTACCATTGGAGGTACTGATCCTCTTTTAAACTTGAACTTTATCATTTTTACTTCATTTGGCAAACACTGAAGATAAAACAACAACCTTTTTGAAGTGGTCACTAAACAGTAAAAGAACCTCAAACATATTACATGTATTATGCATTACATAGGTATTTCCTTTATCAGTTCCTGGCTAAAAGAAATATAATATAAATTTGAACAAAAAAATAAAATAAATGATTTGCCAACAATTATTGAATCAAACTTTTTTTAATATTCAAAAGCAACAAATATTATACATTGAAAAGCATTTAGTATTTGTCAATTGCAATAACAGAAACATTTTGGACTGCCATAAGTGTTTCCAATTTAATTCGAAACATTCATTTATTACAATCAACATTATTTCTGTTATAATATGCATGATTAAGTACCAGTATGGAATCGACAAAGCCTCTTAAGGAGTGTCACAGTCTTAATGAAAATTCAAATATCGGGAAAAAACTCATTCAAATATATCAGTGAAAACTAACCATTTCATTGAAATATTTGACTCAAAGAGAATATGATGTCATGAGATAGTTCTAAATATCAAATAAAAAGTCTGTTACATGAAGTCTCTGAAGAATTTACAACACAATTTAAAATGATAAACCTGATTTAAATTGCTCAGAACAAATCTTGGCACTATTAATGTTCTAATTCATACCATCAATGCTGATTGTCTGGAGACCAACAACAAATGTAATTAATGATTATAATAATATTTAGAAAAAAATGTATGATACAATTTTTACTCAGATCAATTATCTGCATGTCTTACTTTTTTGTTTTGAGGTTTACATACTCAGTTTTTTTTCCAGAGAAATGCTGTATCAGAAGCCATATTGCTATGTGTAATAAACCAGAATCAACAATCTGGATTGCAAAACCAGACTTCTGTTTTAAAACCAAAAACATCATGCCTGATGAATGGGTATGCTAATTGCAATTAAGAAGTATTATTTACTAAGCTACAACAAACAACTACCACCTTACACATACCCTTTGACAAACAGAATCTTCTACAATGGCCTCTAGAACAAAGTCAGGAAACCAAATAGCATTTTTACATGTAGGATATCCCATACATCCTATATAATATCTGAAAATCATTGTAAAAAATTAAAATAACAAGACTTGAAATGCAATAAACACTGATCTCACTTTCTGTGAAAAACTATTAAAAGACAGGAGGTTCTCATTTGATTAAAAAATTTCACAATTCTAATATGGCATGCTGCATTGGCTTTGCATAAAAAGCCATGCTCAAAATACAATAATTATGATCCCGTCACAGTCAAAAGTGCCACATCACAATAAAAGGTATAACATCCTACATTCAATGATGCATTGGACAATCATACAATGTACAGGATTTAGAACATTTTGACTTGAATTTAAATCTAACAAACATATAAGTCTATTTTCACCTTATTAAAATAAACATGGCTGCCCGTAGGTGACAACTTGTAGGCTTTGCTTAGAATACAGAAATGATGTATATTGCCTATTAGAATTGAAATAATTCACTGATGCCATGTCAGGGAAAAATATAAACAGATATAATGCCTACCCATGTTAAAATAAGCATAGAGCATGGCATCATTGAATTACTTCTTAATTTTACAACAGTCAATTTCTTTTACGTATTAACTTCAAGCTAGTACTGAAATACTAGAATATGAGCTAGTGATATCCTCAGATACTTTGAGTAAATGATGAAAACTACAGTCCATAGAATTTTTTTTTTAAAAAAGCTCCTGTCTTCACTTACCCTTTCCCATCCTTCTTAGTCTTCAGTGTCATATCTTGACCACAGTTACGACATTTCTTTACTGGTACAGATGCCATTACATTCAATACTACAAAGAGGTTCAAAACTATTTTGAAGTAATTATATAACATCTTCCCATAATTACTACATGGCCACCATGACAGATAGGATTCATTATAAAGGGTCAAATTCAAACATGCCATGTTCTTCTTCTTGTTCCTTTCCGTCCGTCATTTTTACAGCTGTTGTTTAATACAACTTCCAATAGGAAAATAGCTCCAGTTTAAATGACAACTGACATATGGAAATAACCTACCATGTTTAACAATGGCGTTGTTAAATTATATTTAATAAAAATTTGATGAATTTATTATGATTGCTAAATACTGGTAAAGTGTCAGATATTTTTCAATACAAGACTTGTATGAATACATACTATTGACCATAGTGAAGGGAAGACGTTGTGACAATATGATGATGTTGACCAGTTTTTAAAACGTTTTGAAAATTGGAGAAACTGAATCTTACATTGTTATGAGTGGATTATCGGATTTCTCCATTTGAGATAGTTAAATTAGGGAATTTTAAGCATGAGCCTTGAGAAATAATGAAATAATAATTCTCTAAAACTATATAACTAGCCCTTCAGTATAAAGCTAGAAATTCACCTAAAATGGACATGCATGTACCTATGACTAAATGTAGGAATCAATGAGACAATATCCCATAGAACTGAATATGGGAAAAGATTCTTCAACAAGGAGAAAAAGATCACACAAGAATACAAGCACTAATTGGTCAAAGAAACACTGTTTTCAAAACTTCACAAAAGTAGCTTAAAAGTACAAATAACTTAATACCTTCTTCAATTGGGAGGTTCTTAGCCTCACCCAAATACTGTGACAGGGCTTGATCTATTTTAACAGCCTGTGAAAGAAAATAAGAATATTGACTTGTTGTAGAATGAAATCTGGTTATTCTGTAGATTTCAAATTCTATGTCTAGCAGTAAATTGTATTTTGTTAAATACTGTACTTTCACTTTTTGTTTTTGAAAAAAAAAAATTTGCGGTATATGTGAAACCACAAATTTAATATTAAACAAATATGTATTTCAATTTTGTTATAAGAAAACTAAATTATTGAACAGATATACATTAAATATTTGGAATGTACATGTAGACTGATAAAAATGTTTACATTTCTGATATAAAATTATTGCTCATTGCCATGTTGTTATAATACCCACTCATTATTGATTATAGCATTTTATTCAGTTCCTTTGGGAATAAATATTGACAATCCAGATTCATATTATGTGACATAGATCATTTTGTCAGTGACATAGATTGTTATTTGTTTATTGGGATATTACAACACTTTTCATGTAGTTTGCCTTATTGTGGCTGTCAGTTTTTAAGGAAACAAATTTACAGTAGCTGAATAAAACTGCTTTCCTTTGGCAGAAAACAGTAACAAAAACAAATTCTCAATTAGACTGTATTTTATTTTACTACACTCACATTCTATTCTGTTGTCACTCATAACATCAAAATTTTATATCCATTATTTCTACCTAAATTACTTCTGGAATTTGAGGCATAGGAGAGAATTACTTTTGTATGTGATTTCTTTGAGAACATTTGTGTATGACCAAAATGTCTACTGCATAATTACCTGTCTACAAGCCTGCATAAATACTTCTTTATAATTTGCAACTTGCTGTTGAAGAACCTCTGAAATTTGGAGATAACTTTACTGTATATTTATAAATACACTATAGATCATAGGAATTTTCATTAAAGATTTTTTACACTTTTTTACACAAGAATTACACAAATTAACGTAATTTTATAAAAATTATATGTGTTTGGATTTTTTCAGAAAAAGCTCCAACTTGGTTTTACTCAGCAAGTGAATTTCAACAGCATTTCTGCTACGAAAACCAACAGCCTGTATGGAAATACATAGCATCTTAAATATAAGAGACTTTTAATAAACATGAAGATGAGTAGTATTTATACATACCTTCCTTTGTTTTCTTTCCTTCACATATTCTGAAAAGAATAATGAAACTTACTTACAAAACACTGGACAAAAGACATATGGCTTCATTAGGTCTCTAATTATAGTCATTACTTTGACCCTTCAATTATAAAATATTCTGTACATGTGCTCAGCATGTGTTGCATCAGTTCCTATTTATAAATGTACATAGATTCTAAATATAAAACGGAAAATTAAAAGTCCTCAGCCCATAGTTCTACACACCAAAACCAAATATAAACTTTTACTGTACCTACTCATGTTGTATTTACATATCATATAGACTATAGTGTACAATGCATAGTGTGGTACAATATAAACATAGGAACATTACCTTTTAAGGTCAGCCTCAAGTTCAGATCTCAAGTTAGGTTTGGACATCTCATATCCCATAGAATCATATCCTATAAATAGACAAAGTACGACAGATACAGTCTGTCTTTAGGCTGTTATTGTCACATAATAAAAAGGAAAAAGTTTTAGTATTTGAACTAAATTTTTTATTTGTTAAATGGTTTTAATCAATCATAGTACTGATTTTATTTTATATTATGTACATAAGTAACAGTTTGGATGGTTGTAATGGAACAACATCTTATTACACCAGAATCACACATACCTTCCACAAGTCCCATTCCTAATTCTCCTGGAACAAATCTACCATCTGAATTTACACCAACGTACATTCGACTTTTGATTGTTTCTATGTGCTCAGCATGTGTTGCATCAGTTCCTATTTATAAATGTAAATTATATATCATTTTTCATTTCCAATATTCCAATTAAAGTTAAAGAGCAGAATGTGAATAGCTACATGTATGAACATAAATTTTAATAGAAACTCATTCTGGTAAACTTTAGCAAAATTTAACCATATAAACAGAATATTTCAATATATTCAATGAGTAACAAACAATTTATCCAAACTTTATTTTGTGCCAATAATATTTCAAGTTTTTAACTTCAATAATGGCCATTCTTTAACACTATACAATAACATTACATGTATTTTTTAATGGAATCCATCATTTTTATTACAAAACTAGAATCATGTGGTTCTGACAAATGATGTTTTATATCCCATTCAAACTCAGCATCTACTATTGTACATGCTTTCCCACAAAAATGTCTATGATGCTAGACCAGATCATAGGAATATGCAAACCAAAATGAATACAATATTTGATTTAAAAAATGAAAATTTCAGTTTGATATGTAAAATTTAACTGTAAGACTTAAATACTCTTACTAAGTTAATTGATAGGATTGTAAAAGTGCTGGCAGTGAACAAATTTTTTGATAAAGCGTATTTCATAAATAAAAGATGAATGTGTCCATGCCCCTGTTTATAAATATTCAAGAGTCAATGTACTAATTCAAACCTATTGATGCTTTGTTTTCTTTGAAACTTAATGAGTAAAAGTCATAGTGTGCGCAAAACGGCAAATTTGGCAATTTTCAATTTATAAAGGGGCATAGCACAAGAATGATGAAAGTGACGCCACCAAAATGTGAACTTGATCTGTGTTTGGAGGTAATAAGGATTCTGTATAAGTTTCATAACATTTGTTTAAGGCAAAATAAAGTTAGAGTGAGGAAACAGCAACTTCAGCAATTTTTCCATTTATAAAGGGACATAACTACAGAATGGTGCAAATTCAAACTTGATCTGTGTTTGCTGCATTGTGTATAAATTTCATAACATTTGATTGAGGCAAAGTTAGAGAACAGAAACCAATTTCGGGATGTACGTATGGACAGACGGACAAGGGTAAAACTTTATGCCACCTTCACCTAGCGGCAGGGGCATAAAAAAAAAATCAATAATTATTTAATGTTACCTTTTGGTTTATAAGTGAATGATAATAAAAAGAGTTTTCACTTAAATACATTAATATTTATACCTATTCCATGTTTATCCATTAAAGCTATAAGATCTGCTTCTGTCAATAAAGGTGGAGGTTTAGTCTCACTGGCAACCATCTATAAAAATATATGATATACATGAAGAGTTCTATTCAGTACTTTAGTCCAAGACAAAACAATATAGGAATTCGGAACCATTGTGAAATCAAATAAGCACACAAATTACAGCTCAGTATCATAAACTTCAAAATAAAAGAAATGGAAAAAGCACGCATATAAAGATTTGCAGAATCAATTTAAGATTTTGAAAGTCAAATAACTTTTTTATTAACATTAATAAATTACCTTCTCTTCCAACTCATAGATAAAAAATCACAAGGATCAATAAAAGACTTTTAGGTTCCATTTAAATGTACTAACTATGGCCTTAATTTGATCATATTAGAACATAAAGCTTTAAATTCATTAGTGGACAACAATTTTTGTTGATTTATGTTAATGCAGAAGAAGCACAAATTTAAGTATTCCATAAAAGGCAATTTCCATAAAGTTCTTAACTATGAAAGTAAAAAGCATAAAATTGAGTTTCATTTAATCTATGAATCTTTGCAGTATCATAAAAAAAAGCTCTTTATGTAATTTTTTATTTTAAATTTTTTTTCTTCAAAATAACTATCTGTTTTTTTTCAGTATATAGAGAATCACAAAATACAGAATTTTAAAATTTGCATACCTCTATCACATTTGGCTGAAAAGTATCTCCTTTGTTATATACAGGGATAACCTGTAGAGGGAAGTAAAAAATAGTAAATCAGCAAATATGGTGGTTATAACTAAACTTTTGTAAACAATTAATAATTACATTGACTGAATTCTATCGATAAAATATAAACTGCACAGTATTACAAAATACAACATTTAGTAAAACAAGATTGCTACTCATAGCCATATGTCCCCCGCCGCAGAGAAAAGTCGAAGCCCCACAAGATATACAAAATGTGTATTATTGAAATGGTGGCATAGGATCAAGTACATGTTGTGACTAACAATCCTACAAAATTTGTCGACTCAAAATTCTGTTGCGATAGGATCAAGTACATGTGGTGACTAACAATCCTACAAAATCTGAATAAAATCTGATCAGCAGTCTAAGAGGAGTTGCGTCCACATAGTGTTCCTATGGTGTTGAATGCAGAAAAAAGTTAAAATCCCATAACTCCCGTAAAATTTGTGGAATCAAAATCGCTGTTCGACAGGATCAAGTGCAAAAGGTGACTAACAATCCTGCAAAATTTGAACGAAATCCGATCAGCGGTCTCAGAAGAGTTGCGTCCACAAAGTGTTCCTATAGTGTCAAATACAGAAACTAGATATGGACAATGCCCATCCCCCCCCCTTTTTCTGCCCTGCTATATGCATGAGTATAGCTCCACATTTTTTAGATTTGACAAACAGTGATGTTGGCATACAACTTGAAACTGTTAAGCTGTCTGTAAGACACAAATGATGCCCCTGCCTGACCACAGGAAATTATAAATTCAAAACTATGTATGATGATATATGTTCATTTTCGAAATATTTGGAAATAATCAAAATCCTGTGGCCATGCACACCTTCATTATGAATATGAACATCCTACAAAATATTAAACTTGTATCTCCAAAACTTTGGGAGGAGATAGCCGGAAAAACAATGTATCCTAATGCAGATGGACGGACGGACAGACAGACGGACACGGGTAAATTAATATGCCCACCGACATTTTGTCGCAGGGGCATAAAAAGTTAAAAACCCATAACTCCCATTAAATTTGTCATATCAAAATCGCTGTGCGATAGGATCAACTACAAAAGGTGACTAACAATCCTACAAAATTTGAACAAAATCCGATCAGCGTTCTCAGAGGAGTTGCGTCCACAAAGTCTTCCTATAGTGTCACATGCACAAAAACGTTTAAGTCCCATAACTCCTGTAAAATTTGTCGAATCAAAACAGCGGTGTGATAGAATCAAGTACATATGATGACTAGCAATCCTACAAAATTTTAACAAAATCCTATCAGCGGCCTCAGAGTAGTTGTGACCACAAAGTGTTCCTATAGTGTCAAATACAGAAAAAAGTTAAAAGTCTGATAACTCCCGTAAAATTTGTCAAATAAAAATGGCGGTGCGATAGAATATAGTTCATATGGTGAATAGCAATCCTACAAAATTTTAACAAAATTCTATCAGCGGTCTCATAGGAGTTGTGTCCACAAAGCGTTCCTATAGTGTCACATGCACAAAAACGTAAAAGTCCCATAACTCCCGTAAAATTTAATAATCAAAATAGTGGTGTGATAGAATCAAGTACATATAGTGACTAACGATCCTACAAAATTTGAAAGATATCTGATCAGCGGTCTCAGAGGAGTTGTGTCCACAAAGTGTCCCTATAGTGTCAAATTCAGAAAAAAGTTAAAGTCACATAACTCCTGTAAAATGTGTCATATCAAAATGGTGGTGCAATAGGATCAAGTACATATGGTGACTAACAGTCCTACAAAAGTTTAATGAAATCTGATCAGCAGTCTCAGAGGAGATGCGTCCACAAATAACTGTGACAGACAGACAGACTGACGCAGACCATTACAACAGTTGACAAAGGGACAGTGAGTTGTTAAATGGGGTAAATTTTATACGTCCTTAAAATTTTGCAAAGTTTCCAAGATCTATTTGATTAACATTTTAAAGTCTTAATGTTACTTTCAAGATGAAGAACAGCAATGTAAGTCCTGTGTGTATTATTCTAGTATTTTCAGGTTTATTTCTTATACAAATAAACAAAATATTTATAAAGTCTTTAAAATACATATTTATGTCTACAGATTATATACCTTTGCATTCCATTTCTCATAAGTATACACTTCTAAATAGTTCTTAGCTGTGATCATTAATCCTTGTGCTGTAAACTGGAAAAGAAAATTCAACATTTAATGCTGTGTATATTACATATAAAGAATGTGTATAAAACTATCATTTCATACTTATAACTAAAAATGTAATTTCATTTCTGATCTATCTATTTCCATATAACATACTCTTCATTCTGGATGAAAGATAAAAAATCATGCAGGAAACAGCATAAAAAGAAGGTGCTAAGATGTAAAAATTAAGTATTAGCTAGTGGTTCATACAACAATAAAAAATGCCTTTGAAGAAGCAGTATAGATGAATAACATGAATCTATGTTCAAAACAAAAAATACAAAACAGCAAAAGTTATTCTAATAACATGAAACTGAGAAACAAAACCATTTTCATTTTTACCCTTTTGATTTGTCTAAATTATGAGAAGGGATCTGAAAAGGAGATCAAGAGATCAAGGGTGTAAAACTTTGAGTTAAGATACTAAAGTTCTGTAGTATTTGTAATTACCTTTTCATCTGCTATTTCAATTTCTACAGTTGTTTCAAATCCCTGAGCATCTTTGGATACACATGCTAAAAAATGTCTCACAACAAATTCATAAACTCTATGCTCATTGCCCTAAAATATATATGTACCATAATAAGTTTTTAAGAATTGCTTTTGATCATTTTTCACCATATCCAAAACAAAGGCCACTGTTTGTTTTTTGCAAGACTCTAATAATTTTAATGTCTAGATGACTGTCCAATAAAAAAAAAAATTCAAGATACAAAACTACAAAAAAATCTTAAATATTGGAAGTAATAATAACAATAATTTGTTAACTCTTGATTTACCTGTAAACTATCACTGTTTGTGGATGAGCCTAATTTACCCCTAAACTATTGGTATATTTTGTTGGGTGTATGAGAGGATTAGCCTGATTAACCTGTAAACTATCTGAATATTTTGTTGGGTGTATGGGAGATATAGCTTGATTTACCTGTAAACTATCTGTATATTTTGTTGGGTGTATGGGAAGATGAGCCTTATTTACCTGTGAGTAATTAGTGTATTTTGTTAGGTGTATATATGTATTGCCCTTTCCAGAAACTTATTTCCGATATCACGATTCTGACTCTAAAATTATAATTTGAATTAAGTTATTTCCTTTGCTGGGACGTAGTACTGGTTTGCTGCAATGAAGAGTAAAGAATTAGCTGTTTTTAATACTGGTTATGTTTAGTTTATATCAATTTAGGAACAACTTACAATCCTTTTGCTTCCAACATACTTGTAATCAAACTTGATTATAAAGCTGGAAATATTTGTATATCAAAGTAATAAATAATTTCTATCTACTTCCTACTGGTTGCTCTGCACTGCAGCTAACCAGTACTATGTCCCAGCAAGGGAAATAACTTGCTTCAAATTATAATTTTTGAGTCTGACAGATGAGTTTCTGGAAAGGGCTATATTTTGTTGGGTGTATGGGAGATTAAGCCTGATTTACATATTAATTATCAGTGTATTTTGTTGGGGGTATGGGAGGATGAGCTTGATTTACCTGTAAATTATCGGTGTATTTTGTTGGATGTATGATTTACCTGTAAATTATCAGTGTATTTTGTTGGGTGTATGGGAGGATGAGCCTGATCAGTTTTGTTTCCATTTCTAGGATTAGGTCCATCATCCAGTACTCTACGAGCAAAATCTGAAATAATGTACAAAACTGATTTTTCTTGTTATGAACAGAACTTAATAATACATACCATAATATTATTTGTTTAAATCCATCTTCACAACTACAAATGTATCTAACAATTTAAAGTTTATCACTGAAGCATAAAATTTAGGTCTACGTGATCAAATCTGCTACCCAACTGAAACAACTTCTAAAATAAGTTTGATAAAGTAAGGAAATACATCCAATTTCAACAAACCACAAAAATAATCATTTTAACAATAAAAATTCAAAAATTTATATATAATTCTGGTTGTGTTTCTCTGTATGAAGATTGAGACATGATGTGAAGTATTTCACATCACGCAACCATACTCAAGCTTTAATATTGTCCAAGAGATAAACTTAAATGTTATCTGAACAAATAAGCAATAATTTGGACTAACACATCTTTTTTTATTTTATAAACAATCATTTTACTGCATGTCTGCACATTAATTTTTGTGGCATTTTTTTTCATTGATATTGCTAAGGCAATCAGCACTGTTGTCTGGGCTGTTTCAAATCATAGAAAGCCACGGTACAACTGCTAGATATCATTATCCTTCTTCGCCATACTAAATTAAGTGAGATGTTGTCTCACTGACACATACCCCATATCCTTTCGTTTTCATATTATATACATTGTATTTGTTAGGAACCATGGTTGATATAAAATCCATTATCACATACAGGTGATTTTCCTTGGAACTGTCTAATATAATCTGAGATAGATGGAATTTTAAATTTGGGTGTTATTTGGGACCAACAAATTAAATTGAGATATCAGTAATTTTGTAAATTTGTATTACAAGGAATAATATAATTCTTTGGACTTACCAGTCAATTTGAGAAATCCAGAATTTTGAGTTTGCAGCAATTACACATTTTTTGACAACTAAAATTAACTTCGCACCCCATATTGTTTTGTTAAACATGGATGAGAATCTACACATTATTTCAATGTGAAATTACATGAACTAATTGAAGTCAAACTTTGGTAGCTCGATCTTGGACTCAAACACAACAGATGGATCGAACCATTTTGAAAGTCCCATCAATATTTCCTTCATTTTCATGTTAATAAAGCCCTAGTTTCTCAAACACCAATTTCTCGAAAAAGTCAAGCAAAAAGTCCCGACAATGACAAATTATGTATTTTACAATGGAAAACTCAACCTCATTATTTAAATGGACATGAGTTTTACCTAATATTTACAAGTGTGATAAAAAAAGATTAGTACAACAAGTAAATGTTTACAATTAGGTGTAATCGAGATTTCATGTTAACTAGTGATTAACCAGTGTAATTTTCAGTTAAAAATATTACATTATTATAATCAGCTATACAATCCTGTATTATCCTTCTTTACCATATTGCCATTGACAATTTTCTGTAAACTTCAGTAACGTGAACTTCTGATAACGTGAACAGATTTTGACAGTCCATTGAAGTTCAAGCCATCAAAGTTCTACTGAATATAATACATACCTCCCCAGTTATTGTCTCTGGTTTGTTGTTCCACTAATCCAGCTAAATCTAAATCTTTAGGAAACATATTAGTTTCTGTACGAGGATAACTTATATATCCCTGTGTATACAGTTTCTCTGCTATTTTCATTGTCTCTTTAGCATTAATTCTAAGCTTTCTAGAAGCTAACTTTTCTAGTTCCTAAAATAAAATTTGATTTGGCATTAATTTCATGAAGTGAGGTATATTTCTAGGTAATTCTTTAGCTCATACAATTCAGAAAATTCAGCATTACTAGGCAAAGACTTCAATATGATCTTTCTATGACTGTTAATTCTTAATGACAAAATTGAACAAAGAAAAAATATTTACCAAACTAACCCTAATTATTTGACACTTTTGAAAATTCCAGGAAAATTGAATTTTTTAATACTGTAAAATGCTGTGTATTATACGCACAGTGGATTTGTGTCTTATAATCCTGAAAAAAACTTTGTATGGATAATACGCGGCAAGATCGGGGGCCAAGATTGAGTTGAGATCGTCATTACTGAGAGTGTACTTTCTTGATGAAGTGGTGTTTTATGTTAATCGAGTCTTTAAATCTCTTCATTAAAACCATTAATACATAAATATAATACAGAAACTTCCTATATTTGACAAAATTTAGGATTTTATTGTCGGTGGAGTTGTAAACGGAAGAACATAGCAAAATTAATAACAACATTTTTCCATACGAAAACCTGTTTACCATTAAAAACAACATTAAATTTGATCAGAGAGTCAAATTTGTAATTAACTGTAGAGAAAATGAGATTTAGTGGGGAAAACACATCAAATAGCCATTTCTCAGTTAATATTGTTCAAGAGATAAACTTAAATGTTACCTAAACAAATAAGCAATAATTTGGACTACATCAAATTTTTTTTAATTTTATTATACATCATTTTGTTGCATAATTGTAAATTGTGGGAGTAATTTTTGATGCAAGTGTGAGATAAATTCCCCTGATTAATGGTGTTATAAAGTTACGAAATAATATTATATCTGTTTTGCCACCAATTTTTTTCACTTTCTTTTTTTTATTCTATTGACAGAAAATATTTCCAAATTTAGAATAACTTTAAAATTTTCAATACACCAGATAACTTCCATCAGTTTTTAGTTTTTTTTTGCATAAAAACAGTATAGTATGGCCATAATAAATTTGCTTAGCACACAAATTTTGTAAGGTCTTCTTTTTTATCTACATAATTACCACTGTGTCCAAGGCTACTGGTCTCCATTTACTTTTTGTTTTTGATTTAACATCAGCCACTTTAGCAACTGGATTCTGAAAATAAATATCATAATACTGATAATTTTCATGTCAAAAATGTCAGAAAATTTAATACTTGCTTTTCTTTAAACTATTAATCTGGAAAGTATTAAAGTTATTTTGTGAGTTCATAGATCAATTTTATACAATCACCAATTTTAGGATGCAATTCATGATTATCATTCTTTGCTGACAAACAATGCTGAGAGATTAATAAATGTCATTGATATTATTTTCGTAATATACAATAATCAATAAAAATCAACACACAAGTTTCAATTATTATTATCTTCTTTAAGTTTTGGCCAATTTAACAGTCTCTCGACTGGTATTGGAAAAATAGTGAGGTTTTTGATTCACGAAACATGATTGTCTTCGAAAAATTTCCTTAGTTACAAATAAATAAACACGATCCCCTCGTCTGCTTTGTAATAAAAGTTATCCTTTAATGAAGTTTTGCAATCCTGACAAAAATCAGACTTGTCAGGGTACAGATAGGATTCATTAAGGAACATATTTGAACATGCTGCGTCCTTCTTTTTGTTCCTTTCTATATGCCACTGTGACAGCTGTTGTGTAATACAACCTCCGCTAGGAAAAAAAGTTCCAGTTTAAATGACAACTGATATTTGAAAATAATCTACTGTATTTAACAATGACGTTGTTAAATTATATTAAATAAAAATTTGTATTGATAATGATTGCTACATACTTGTAATGTGTTAGATATTTTTCAATACAAGATTCACATGATTACATACTGGTGACTATAGTGACGGGAAGAAGTTCGGAGAGTTTTACGCTGTTGACAAGTTTTTAAAGCATTTTGAAAATTAGAGAAACAACGTCTTATGACTCTTGGATTATCAGATTTCTCGATAGTTAAATTACGGAATTTTAACTATCTCGACTGAAGAAATCTGATAATCCACTCGTAACAATGTAAGAAGCTATATTTCATCTTGCTGCGTTTTTCACAATAACAAAAACATCACATTTTCTGAATTTACAGTACTTGGTTTAAGTCTATATTCTAATTCAATTTATAGGTTAAGGTATTTATCATACACATACAAATCTTGCCTCGAGAGATCACCTTCTAGGCCATAAAGGGGTCCTTTTAGACAGTTGGTCTCTCAACATAGGTTTAGTCAATGTGAATTTCACAAAATAGTGACACTTTCTTGTGGTATTCTAAATGAGGAGGATTTCTCAAACCACTTTCTAAAGTATAATCAAGAAGGACTTACCTCTAAACAGTGTTCATATAAAACCATGCAGACAAAATGATCAAATAAACGATTCCTGAAAGATATCAAGCATACAGTTCAAGAGACATGATTAGATCCATAAACATTCAACTCAAATTATATATATCTACTTTGCTTTACTGTTGTTGTTTGCTTCTTCAAATGCAACATATAGCAAATTTTTTTACAGTTTTAAAATTATTTGAAACTTTGTCAGTTTGTTTATTTTAATATATAACAAGTTACATGCACTTCCCAATGTATAGGTCCATTTTTTTCTTAATTAGTTCTATTCTAGAGTATGTGCAATGTAGCCTTTCTTCAAAAGATCATTCAGTCTGCATATAACCCTTTTGTTTGTGCTAAAATGTTCCATGATTGCTGAGTGTTTGTCAGGAACAGCATGGGTATCATCATTCTGACTGACAATAGACTTTGTAGACATTTAATATTGTTTTCAAATTCAAGTTGTGTACAACAGAGGTACATATCTGAAGTTATGATTTAAATGTTTTACAATATATCCACACACCTTTTCCAAGTAAAGTCAACATGCCCATCTTCATGAGTGTGAGAAACTGTAGACAAAACAAGATCAAAATTTGAAAAGGAATAATTAAAAAAATAAATCAAATTTGCATTTTTGTAATCTAATTGCAATCTTTGCAAATTTGATATATTGAAATGTCTCCTTTTTTCTCCATGTACAGTATAGGGAATAAATGTAACAGTAAATTCCTTATTTTCACAAATATCACTTTTTGTGGGTTTCATGACACAACTTTGCTTCCTATGATACTGAATTTAATTGTTTTATTATTTTCTACTGATAAAATCTAACGACATATATATTTTGTTGAATGACCAAATTTGTGGTTCAAAACCTTCAGAAAAACTTTGAAAATTGGTACCAGTATCCAGTGAAAAATAGCGAATTCACAGTAAATAATGTAAATTATCAATGTCTCTTAACAACATTCAAGATATCACCGGGATATTTAAGTCATAACAGACATGAGGGATCTAGTAAAGAAATCCAAATTGATGTCTTTATTACCTATTGTCTACCATTGTTCTGAGGAAGACGTATCAAAGAAAAAAAGCAAAGATAAAGTGTCATATCTCTTGCATTGAGAGTATTCATTATCCAATAATTACAATGATTTCTTATTCAAACTAAAATGTATATCATGTCTACCTTTTAATTTCCAAAAAGGTTCTGGTACAAATTGTTGGACTTGTTTATATCTCTCTACCACAAACCCCATCGTGGGAAACTGACAACTGCCATAACTGATCAGTTGATCAGCTAGTGCTGGGAAAATTTTCTGTAAACGTAATGTCTGAAATCTGGTAAATGCAGCACCTTAAAAAATTGTTTGTCAGCTAAGATTAATATGACAAAAAAAAACAAATCAAATAACAGGTCAAATAATTGATACACATAAAAAAATTGTAGTTATACTGTACCCAAAAAATAGTACTACAAATTTGTAAATGACTGTCTGCGATCATTATTGGGGACCTGATAAAAAAGCGAGTAAATAATGCAATTCATGTACAATTGTAACAGAATGTAATAAATAAGAGTTATAATTGTGTTTCTAATTTCTGTTGCATTTTTCACATTAATAAAAATATAGCATTAATTTTAATTTTAAAACAACAATCAACCACCGAAAGAAAATGACCGGAACGAAGTCGCTAGGTCTCTCTAACACTAAAATTTTTGTATCGCCAATTTTTTTTTCTAGAATTGAAATTTTTGGATGACCTTTTAACCCTTTTTATAACCTGACAAATAAAATTTTCCCTGCCATGTCTGGGCAATAGAAGGCTTTCCAGATCCTTGGTCTTTTAGTTCTCTTTGGTGTCAAAAACACAGGACAACTAATCTCAGATTATATTTTCAGAAAACATATTACATTCTCTTTGAATAAACTAATTGTTTGGTTCAAGTAGCTGAACCTGACCATCTTCTAAAAATTTTCTTTCTAAACTCCAGTTTTTCCTCAAGTTAACAGAATTGCCTCTTTTAAATGTGAGGAAAAACAGATATGGAGTGAAGTTACAAAGAAAGCACAAAATCACAAGTACATCCAGAGCTTACAACACGGTCTTTAATGGTGGAAAACTACATCATGCTACAAACCTTGAAGGGATAATAAATTTACCTATTCTTAAATCTAATTCTTGTCTTACATCTACAGCATCACTAATTCTTTTATCTGGCTGAACAAGGTTCCTACAGGCTCTTGTTATAGCTCTGTGAAAAGTAAACAAAGATACAACCAACTGGAAAGTTGTACATGATTTCATTACCATTTCAGACTCACATTTGATTCTTTTAAAAGTCAATAAATATCTTAAATAGCTAGAGGTAATTGTGATACAAGTAAACTTTTCAATGTTTTCAACTCACATGATTATCACATGAGAAACTAACGAGTGAAAAATACACAATATTAACCCTTAGTTGTTTTTTCACACGAGTTAACAAATTAAAATAATGTTGAAGAAACGTGTACATAAAAATTTTGACTGCCATTTAATAAAAAAACAAGTTTTGGCAAATTCAAAGATACATCATAATATACAGACCACAGGCTAACTTTTATTTTGTTTAAACCAACTTTCAGCAGCATAATAAGCCACATTAGTTTTCATTTGATAAAAAAGATGAAAGTATCTGGATCTTAATTTTATGAAGCCACCAATAGCGTTTTCTGTCAAATATCATAATTATGACATTTATGGATTTTTTTAAGACCTTTCAAATCATATCGGGAAAAATCTGCATGGTTTGTTTTTTTTGTAGCCATTTGACATTGACAAAACTATAATTATTATATACTCTTATAGATATCACCATAAAATGGCCAAAAATGGATGGAAAATATTAATTAATCTATACAAGTTTACTTTATGTCTTTTCTACAAAGATAAGAACAATTTATGCCTGCAAAACTAATCAAAGTACTGAAAGTATTGAAAGACAATCCTTTATGATAGTTACAAGGGTTCAAAAATTGACGGGAACAATCGAAATGCAATGGAACCACACATCAAGTGAGCAATTAATTCACATTCAGAGAAATTCAGGTAACTGTCTGCAGGAAGACATATCACCCCACTCAGATACATTAACTGACTCCAAGCCAACCAATCGATCTTTGCTCTTACTCCTAGATGCTGCGTGCTTAGCAAATACCAATTTTAATGTCTTTGGTTTGATCCAGCCGGGAATCGAACCCATAACCTTCTGCACTCGAGGCAAGCTTGCTACCACGAGACCACCAAATTGGTTGAAGATGAATTAAATAATCAAAATATCAATTGTACGCACATTATAAATGGGAATGAACCCTTTTACATGCAGAGAGTTATTTACACAAGTGTTGTCCTAATAAAATCTTCAATGATCACTAGATGTGTATCTTAACCTACAAAGGACATTTTTTAACATTCTTGGAGCTGAAATTCCAAGTCAAAACTCAAATTAAAAATCCATGTTTTTGTTGTTATCAATAAAGGAACAGGCAAAGAAAACAAAGTTAACCATTATGGAAGCTAAAAAAATTGAATTAAACTATTACAACAGATACTTACTGTGGAGTTATTTCAGAAAATTTAGCTCTATAGATGTGAATATTTGGTTTAACTGTAAAGAAAATGTTACCATCATTTGATTATTTTCCTCAATACCATCTTACTGCAAAACTAAACTACATTCTAAATAGATGGAAATTAAATGATATTAGTAAACAAATGAATTTTTAGCATAAGGAATTCATTTTTTGAAGTGTATAAGATATTACTAATAGCAACCTATTGTAGTAAAGTTGAACCTCTATTGCTTGAACTTAAATAACTAAAACACCCTCTGTATCTGAAACTAACACTGTCCTTTCACTAAGATTTCTACTGTTTAGAAAAATATTTATTTCCTTGAATACCTGTAACTTGAACTGTATTTGTCAAGCCCTTGGATGTTTGTTCAACAAACTTTGTTGTCTAAGGGACGAGATCAAAAGTTCAATGTAGGATAAACTAGAGGCTCAGTGGGCTGAGCCTGTATAGCTCACCTGACAAAATGCTTCTACAAACTTCCATTAATTCTTTGGTTGAATTTGCTTCAAAAGTTTTAGAGCAGATGATCAAAATATATTTTTCTCATAGGGTCCAAAGTTAAAAGTATTTCCCCTCTGACGGCCATGTTTTTCTCAGATTTGAACATAATGAGCCAACTTTGTAAAGGACCTTCCATACATCATTCCAGTACAGTTTTATTCAATTTGCTATTATAGTTTTAGAGGAGATGATCAACATATGTTTTTTTCCATAGGCAAGTATGTTAAACTATGTTCCTGCTGTCAGCCATGATGTTTGTCGCATTCGAACGAAATGAGCAATCCCTCTAAAGGACCTTCCATACATCATTCCAGAACAGTTTGGTTAAATACGCTTCAATAGTTTCAGAGGAGATGATCAAAATATGTTTGTACCATAGGGTCCAATGTTAAACCATGTTCCTCGTTGGTGGTTATGTGTGTTGTCGAATTGGAAGAAATGAGCAATCTTTGTTAAGAACCTTCCACACATCATTCAAGTACAGTTTGATTCAATTTGCTTCAATAGCTTCAGAGCCTATGATCAAAATATGTTTTTCCAATAGGGTCCAATGTTAAACAATGTCCTGCGCTGGCGGCCATGTTTTTAAACAGATCGCAAAACATTTTTATTAATCTTTGTGAGGGACATTCCATGCATCATTCCTGTAAAATACGGTTTAATTTTATTTAGTAGGTTCAGAGAAGATGATCCTTAACATATTTTCCCATACGGTCCAATGTTAAACTATGTCCTGCGCTTGCAGCCATGTTTTACTGCGGATCCGACAAATTTCGGCAAACTTAGTAAAGGACTTTCCATACATCATTCCTGTAAAGTTTGGTTAAATTTGCTCAAGTAGTTTCAGAGGAGAGGAACTTTAACATGTTTTCCCATAGGGTCCAATGTTAAACTATGTCCTGCGCTGGTAGCCATGTTTTATGGCGGATCGGAAAAATTTTGGCAATCTTAGTAAAGGACCTTCCATACATCATTCCTGAAAAGTTTAGTTAAATTTGCTCAAGCAGTTTCAAAGGAGATGAACTTTAACATGTTTTCCCATAGGGTCCAATGTTAAACTATGTCCTGCTCTGGCAGCCATGTTTTTTTGGCAGATCAGAAAAATTTCGGCAGTCTTAGTAAAGGACCTTCCATACATCATTTCTGTAAAGTTTGGTTAAATTTGCTCAAGTAGTTTCAGAAAAGATGAACTTTAACATGTTTTCCCATAGGGTCCAATGTTAAACTGTGTCCTGCACTGGCAGCCATGTTTTATGGCCGATCGGAAAAATTTCGACAATCTTAAGAAAGGACCTTTCATACATCATTCCTGTAAAGTTTGGTTAAATTTGCTCAAGTAGTTTCAGAGGAGATAAACTTTAACCTATTTTCCATTGGGTCCAATGTTAAACTAAATGATGGCAAAAGCTCACATGGCCTTTGGCCAGGTGAGCTAAAAACTTAATACACATAGTTTTTTCACTGACCCCCCCCCCCCCTCTTAAATTAATTTGGGAAAAATTGATTGAACAATATGGGAATATGCTTTGAGAGTATACTTTATGTATCATGGGTCCTGTTTTTCCTCAACAATGTATGTTTGTTCTGTATATTGACTTGGACATCACTTTTAAAATATATTGGAAAAAAGTGATGTGTATTTTTAGTATGCTCCATCAAACTAGAGGCTCTCAAGAGCCTGTGTCGCTCACCTGTATCTAATGTGATTTTGGAAATTATGTAAAATTATATAATGATTGAGACCAAGATTGGTTTAATTTGACACAGTATTTAAAATTAAAAACAGGTCATCTTAGTGTAGTCTTACAATAGCTACTGAAGACATCTTATCATTATTATTTTTGAATATGTGGTCAAGTTGTGACCATTCAGAATTTTTTTTACAATTTTCTGATAGACTTCTAAACATCTTGGATGATGGATCGGCAACAAAGTAACAACACTTGGTCAGCACCTCATAAGGAACATTCATGCTATGTTTTGTTACATTCCATTCAGTGGTTCTCTAAAAGAAGTCATTTGTATGCATTTCTTATAGGGTCCAATGTTAAACTTAGTCCCCCGCTGGCGGCTATCTTGGATGATGGATCGGCTACAAAGTAACGCTTGGTCAGCACCTCATAAGGAACATTCATGCCAGATTTAGTTTCATTCCATTCAGTGGTTCTCTAAAAGAAGTCATTTGTATGCATTTCCCATAGGGTCCTATGTTAAACTAAGTTCCCCGCTGGCAGCCATCTTGGATGATGGATCAGCTACAAAGTAACAACACTTGGTCAGCACTTCATAAGGAATATTCATGCCATGTTTGGTTTCATTCCATTAAGTGGGTCACTAAAAGGAGTCATTTCTATGCATTTCCCATAGGGTCCTATGTTAAACTAAGTCCCCCGCTGGCGGCCATCTTGGATGATGGATTGGCTACAAAGTAACAACGCTTGGACAGCACCTCATAAGGAACATTCATGCCAGATTTAGTTTCATTCCATTCAGTGGTTCTCTAAAAGAAGTCATTTGTATGCATTTCCCATAGGGTCCTATGTTAAACTAAGTTCCCCGCTGGCAGCCATCTTGGATGATGGATCAGCTACAAAGTAACAACACTTGGTCAGCACTTCATAAGGAATATTCATGCCATGTTTGGTTTCATTCCATTAAGTGGGTCACTAAAAGGAGTCATTTGTATGCATTTCCCATAGGGTTCTATGTTAAACTAAGTCCCCCGCTGGGGGCCATCTTGGATTATGGATCGGCTACAAAGTAACAACAATTGGTCAGCACCTCATAAGGAACATTCATGCCATGTTTGGTTTCATTCCATTCAACAGTTCTCTAAAAGAAGTCATTTGTATGCATTTCCCATAGGGTGCTATGTTAAACTAATTCCCCCTCTGGCGGCTATCTTGGATGATGGATCGGCTACAAAGTAACAACACTTGGTTAGCACCTCATAAGGAACATTCATGCCAGATTTAGTTTCATTCCATTCAGTGGTTCTCTAAAAGAAGTCATTTGTATGCATTTCCCATAGGGTCCTATGTTAAACTAAGTTCCCCGCTGGCGGCCATCTTGGATGATGGATCGGCTACAAATTAACAACACTTGGTCAGCACTTCATAAGGAATATTCATGCCATGTTTGGTTTCATTCCATTAAGTGGGTCACTAAAAGAAGTCATTTGTATGCATTTCCCATAGGGTTTTATGTTAAACTAAGTCCCCCGCTGGCGGCCATCTTGTATTATGGATCGGCTACAAAGTAACAACACTTGGTCAGCACCTCATAAGGAACATTCATGCCATGTTTGGTTTCATTCCATTCAACGGTTCTCTAAAAGAAGTCATTTGTATGCATTTCCCATAGGGTCCTATGTTAAACTAAGTCCCCCTCTGGCGGCCATCTTGGATGATGGATCGGCTACAAAGTAACAACACTTGGTAAGCACCTCATAAAGAACATTCATGCCAGATTTAGTTTCATTCCATTCAGTGGTTCTCTAAAAGAAGTCATTTGTATGCATTTCCCATAGGGTCCTATGTTAAACTAAGTTCCCTGCTGGCGGCCATCTTGGATGATGGATCGGCTACAAAGTAACAACACTTGGTCAGCACCTCATAAGGAACATTCATGCCATGTTTGGTTTCATTCCATTCAGTGGTTCTCTAGAAGAAGTTCAAAATGTAAAATGTTAACGACGACGCCGGACGACGGACGCCAAGTGACCCTTTGGGTCAGGTCAGCTAACAAGAGGCTCTCAAGAGCCTGAATCGCTCACCTGGTAAACAATGCACTATAAACTAAATTAATATATTAATGTTTGTTGTAAACTAAACTGAGTATTAAAGGTCACGTAAAATGCTGAAAATACCTTTAAAAACCTTTAAGAACCTCTGGAAAGAAATGGGCATGAGTTCTCCCTACGCTTGATTAAGATACAGTCATGGTCAATCTGATGATTCATAATACAAAATACAAGCTTTAATTGATCTTCAAATACAAGTATAAATCTTTTGGTCTATATGTTGTCTTCATTTTTAAAATGTTTGAAAGAAGTTATGTAAAAATTGTGGGTTAAGGCTTTTTATTGTACTTGAAAAGGAAATATTGCAGGAACAATCATGCTAAGTTTCATCAAATTCCCCCAAGTAGTTTCAGAGGAGAAGATGTTTGAAAATTTGTTAACAACGATTATGACAGACACCAAGTGATGGCAATTAAAAGCTCACATATTATGAAGTTTAATCATTGTTATACAACATTCTCATCATCACCATTCACTAAGGATACCATGTTTACTTTAAAAACCAAATATTGTTGAAATCCGAGCAAGTGTAAAAAATGGCGGGAAAATGGCAGCCATTTTAAAAATGGCCGTCCAAAACAAACTTTCATCATCACCATTCAACTCGGGTACCATGTTTGCCTTGAAAGTAGCTTTCATCTTCATTTTATTTCTATAATTCAGGAAAGAATAGCAAAAAGCAGCATTTTGACCCCTATGTTCTATTTTTAGTAAGGGCGGACATGTTTTTTGACCAATCAAAAATCCAAGCATTAACTTTTTGCAGAATACCCTAAGGAACAATCTTACCAAGTTTCATTTGATTTTGAATAGTAGTTTTAGAGAAGAAGATTTTTGAAATAATAACATAAGAATGCAAACAACAGTTTCGTATAAAATTCCAGTGGTTTTTTCCAAAATATATTACGTCATAGGTATGGAATTCCCTCTATTTATAAGTTCTAGATATTGATCTTTGATTGTTTTTTGGTTTCATTATTTAAATTAGAGTCTTGGCTTTATTTTAAGTGTGACAAAATGTGTGAAATGTAAAAAAATAATTTTTTTCATAGCAGTTTTATTAATGGGAGACTACTCTAAAAACATCCGGAAATAGGGTAGGTGAAAACACAACATTTTTATATCAGTTCATGTAGCAATTTTGGAAGCCGGCGAATGTACCCTGAAACTACATGTGCTGAAACCAGTTGGATGTGTACTTTGGAATTCACTTATACTAAGTTCTCTAAATTACGCAGCAATCCTTGCTAGGATGCTCTGAAGTTGGTCTGTTTTTGGGATATTTGGAGGGGGGAGACCTATTTTTTGCCAGTTTTCTTTCTGTTAAGGTGAGAATTTGGAAAGGATTTCCTTAAAAAAAATTATATACAGTGAAAGCTTGAAGAAATATGTTTTATTTGATATATGGTTGTCTATGGGTATATGATACAGCCAATTGTCCAGCTATCAATCTTTTGAGTATGTACCTTCAATTCATGACGTCATGAAAAATACTAAGAAAAACTGTTGTGTGCACTCTAAAAAAAAGCCAAAAATGTCAAAAAAGGGCAATAACTCTAACATCAGTTGACAGATTTTCACAAAAATCAGCACGCAGGTAGCTCTCATCATGCTGAACACTTTCAACCTGCCAGAATTTGGCGTAACCTAATGATTTTTGAGATATTTGCGAAAAACTGTTGTTTGACACCTATGTTCTATTTTTAGTAACAGTGGCCATGTTTTTCGACGGATCAAAAATCGAAGCAAAAACTTTGTGCAGGATACCCTAAGGAACAATCATGCTAAGTTTTATCCAAATCCATTCAGTAGTTTCAGAGGAGAAGATTTTTGAAATAATAACATAAAAAAAAAGCCAAAAATGTCAAAAAAGGGCAATAACTCTAACATCAGTATACAGATTTTCACGAAAATCAGCACTCAGGTAGCTCTCATCATGCTGAACACTTTCAACCTGCCAGAGTTTGCCTTAACCTAATGATTTTTTTAGATACTTGCGAAAAACTGTTGTTTGACCCCTATGTTCTATTTTTAGTAACAGTGGCCATGTTTTTCGACGGATCAAAAATCGAAGCATAAACTTTGTGCAGGATATCCTAAGGAACAATCATGCTAAGTTTTATCCAAATCCATTCAGTAGTTTCAGAGGAGAAGATTTTTGAAATAATAACATAAAAAAAAGCCAAAAATGTCAAAAAAGGGCAATAACTCTAACATCAGTTGACAGATTTTCACGAAAATAAGCACACAGGTAGCTCTCATCAAGCTGAACACTTTCAACCTGCCAGAATTTGCCATAACCTAATGATTTTTGAGATATTTGCGAAAAACTGTTGTTTGACCCCTATGTTCTATTTTTAGTAACAGTGGCCATGTTTTTCGATGGATCAAAAATCGAAGCATAAACTTTGTGCAGGATACCCTAAGGAACAACCATAAAACGACTTAAATGTACAAAATGGTTGTTCCTTAAGTTTTATCCAAATCCATTCAGTAGTTTCAGAGGAGAAGATTTTTGAAATAATAACATAAAAAAAAGCCAAAAATGTCAAAAAAAATGGTGATAACTCTGAAATGAGTGGTTGGACCTTCTTCAAAATTTCAGGGCAGGTAGATCTTGAGGTGCTGATCACTTTTACCCTATGCCAGAATTTTGATATCTGTGACCGTTTCTGACTTATTTGCAAAAAACTGCGATTTACCCCTATGTTCTATTTTTAGCCATGACGGCCATGTTTTTATACGAATCAAAAATCCAAACAATAAATTTGTAGCACCCATACCAATTAATAACTGTACCAAGTTTGGTTGCAGTTGGACTTATGGTGTTGGAGGAGTTAACGTTTGAAAAAGTTAACAGACGACGGACGGACGGCGCGACGACGGACAGACGGACGACGGACGGACGACGGACGCCAAGTGATAGCAATAGCTCACATGACCCTTCGGGTCAGGTGAGCTAAAAAGGCACTATTAAATTATAATTTTATATATATCATTCAAAATTCACGATCGATAAAGTGGTTGAACGACGTAGATACTATGGTTGATTTCGCCCCAATACTCTTGGCCAAAAATTTGATTTTTGGAACTATTTGATGGCTTTTATTTGCTTTAAAAGTCCAAGCATATGTTAGGGCTGAACTTGAATCCGAATTTTTCAATCTATAAATCAATGTCGGATAACAAAACTTGCAGCGATTTTTACTCCCCACCCCAAACTATTTAAATTAAGTTTTTTATCCTACATTGAACTTTTGATGTCGTCCCTAATGTTTTGTTTACTTTCAATATCTCTACATATATTGTTTTACTTTAACAAAAACCAACTGTTTTCTATGGTATAGAAATATCTAAAATTTATAATCAATATGATTGACATTTTTACCAGCTTTACAAACTTGGATAGCTTCAAATCCAATGTTTTCTCCTTCTCTGTCACAATCAGTCCAGATTATCAAATGTTGACATCCTCTTATTTCACGTTCTAAGGTTCTCTGCAAAACAAGTAACACAAATACAACACACAGTCATTTACAGAACATAAATTTACAATGTAAGGATTAGAAAACATATAAAAGCAATGGAAAACCATGCTTTCTTTGTTTTTTGCTGAAAGTAACTGTATTTTCTTTCAATTACCATGTATTGTCTACCTTCTGAAAATTTACTTCAACTTACATTAAAAGTACAGAAAAAACATTTAAATTGGATGTAATAAATTAAACTTCATGATGTCACAATGTTTATTCTGCAGGCTGTATTAGGACACTGTAAACATGTTTATTATATTGTAGTTAAATGATTATATGAAAAATATTCCACAAGATTATCAGTGATTTTAATAAATACAAAACAATTCTTGATATTTACAGCCAAATCTGTCATCTTCAATGATAGAACCATTTCGTGTTATTTTGAAAGGGACTGCATAAGGGTCATTCAAATTAAAATATTTCTATTTGTAAGTTGATCAGAATAGAAAAATGTAAACAGAGATAACACGTCCCCTTGGCAGGACAAATTTTTTCCACAGTATTTTTGTGGATGGCATTTTTATTAAAATTGGGAATTTTATCAATAAGCTAGTTAGTCTGGGCAATTTCTTAAAACTGGTTCTGATGATGAAACTTTTATCATGTATACTAGTAAATATATATTTAGGGACTTTGTGTCTATACCCTTCTTTCCTATTATCATGTTTAAATAAAGGTTACATTTATTGTATATATTTAGAGTTACCAAAGATAAACAAAAATACTTTAAAAGAGAGAAATACAATAAAATAATAAGAAATCAATCTGACAAAAAATAACTGATAGTGCATTTTTCAAACATTTTCGAATATTTGACCCATGAAAACTATCTCAATAATTAAGGTAAATACATTGTATGTTGAGAAACAGCTCATACGACAATAAAATACGAGGAAAATAAATGGTAATGGTGAGCTGTTAAAAGGGCCATAAAACGACTTAAATGTACAAAATACACAAGTCGAACAAAACCAAATACAAAAACATAAGAAAACAACCGAAGTTAAAAATAATTTTTTTATTTTAACTATGGTTGTTTTATTATGATTTTGTATTTGGTTTTGTTTCACTTGTGTACCTGAATAATTGATGCAATGTTATCTAAAAAGTCAAAATAATCATTTAAACCCAGCATCTGTAAACCATTTCTTCCTCATATAGTAAAAACAATTCCTATCTGTATCAATGCAATGTATATTACCTTAATATCGTTCATATTATCAGGACAATACTTCTCTACAGGAGCATCAAATAAGGCAGCAGGACTACAGCTATACCTAAAAAACATTCATTTCTATAGATACATGGGCAAAACAAAATTTACTGCCAAGATTCTTATCACTTCTTGCTTTTGTATTCGCCCTGTCCTTTGTCTTTTTATTTCATAATTTTATCATTTAATATGAAAAAATTTCAGGAGGAAATAAAATCAAAATCTACCTAACCATGTATCTTAGTTTATATTCAATTATTCTTGTAGCCTTATACGTACAGTCTGTAATGGTTGTCTCATATTTAGTCCAAATTTTTTCCAAGTAAACTTTTTGAAAATAAAATTTCATATTTTTCATACTATTTCTTCCTTCAATATGGTGCCCATTTAATTTATTTCTATATAAACAAGTAACTGAAGCAGATGTAAACAACATCTAATCCCCTGTCCCGTATTTTCACTTGTTTTGAACATAAGGCTTAAAGACATTTTATAACATACATTGTAAGATAATATTTTTTCTTGATACAAAAGAGTGTACCTTTTATTGTTTTTATACATATGTATCATAGAACTAGAATGCAAAACTTAACCAGAGTCACTCATGCATAAAATGTAGGTCAGGGTGATCTAATTTTTATACAGACCTTCATTATTTTCCAAGATCCATCCACTGGTGTAATATTTTACCTATATGACTTAAAGTGTCTTTAGATCTAGACCTTTATAAGGTGGGACATACTGGCGGATGGACGAACAAACCAAACGCTATATCCCCTCCTCAACTCTGTTGGTCGAGGGGATAATTATAACAGTTAGCATTTTACAGAAAAGAATTTAAAGTAAAGAAACAAACTGTGAAAATAAAAACTCCAAAATTTCATTGCTTTTATAAAGAAGTTGAAAAGCCCCAACACCCAGAGGTAGTAACCATTTGTTTGAACAGAGTTGGTTTTAAAAGGAGTTAGATATTTTTTTTAATGTTTTCATTCATGTTCAATTCTTTTTCTCAATTCATGACTGATAACCATTGGGTACATATCAGGACAAGAACGTTGATATGATATGATTCCTGCTTTGTACTAAAACCAACACGCTAAGCCAGATTTTTAACATGCTAGCTCACTAGGTAAATGTCTGCAGGAAGAAATATCACCCAACTCGGACACATTATACTGACTTAGAGCCGACCAGTCATTTGCTCTTACTCCTATATGCCTTGTGCTTGGGGAGAAGCAGCAAACACCAATTTTAATGTCGTTGCTTTGACTCGGCTGCCAGGGGATCGAACCTGTGACCTTCCGCACTTGAGGTGAGCACTCTACCACGAGACCACTGAGGCGGTTTTTCTCAATTCTCAGAAACAAAAGAAAATATGTAACATGATAATGACTATCACCTTAATATCACACCTGTAAAGTTGGGTAAAAATGTATAAAAATTAAAAATAATAAAATCTGGCCTGCTATGATGCCAAAGGATAATAACTAGAGGCTTTCAAGAGCCTGTATCGCTCACCTGGATTTAACTTTTCACCTTGAGCAGACCTAAAAATTTAAATGTTGCAGTCAATTTGGGTTGTTTTTCTATAGGATTCTATGTTAAACTAATTTCAGCTGTGGCAGTCAAGTTGGTTGACAGTCCAGTTCAACGGATACATTTCTAAAAGAGAACCATCTAAGGACCATTTCTGCTAAGTCTTGTTCCAACTGGCTAAGCGGTTTCAGAAAAGAAGATTTTTAAATGAATTTTCCTATAGGGTCCAATATTTAACAAAGTTCGGTGTGGCAGCCATCTTGGTTGACAATCCGGGTGATTGGACACATTTCTGAAAGAGGACCTCCTAAGGACCAATGCTGCCAAGTCTGGCTCCAATATGTCAAGTGGTTTCAGACAAGAAGACTTTTCAATGAATTTTTCCATAGGGCCCTATGTTAAACTAAGTTCTGCTGAGGCGGCCATCTTGGTTGACAGCCTTGGTCATCCCACAAAATTCTGAGAGAGGACCATCTAAGGACCATTGCTACCAAGTCTAATTCTAATTGGCTCAGTGGTTTCAGACAAGAAGATTTTTGTGTGAATTTCCCATTGGGTCCTATGTTAAACTAAGTTCTGCTGTGGCGGCCATCTTGGTTCACAGTCCATGAAATCAGACACGTTTCTGAAAAAGGACCTCCTAAGGACCAATGCTACCAAGTCCTGCTCCAATATGTCAAGTGGTTTCAGACAAGAAGATTTTTCAATGAATTTTCCTATAGGGCCCTATGTTAAACTAAGTTCGGTTGTGGCGGCTATCTTGGTTGACAGTCTGGGTCATAAGACACACCTCTGTAAGAGGACCATCTAAGGACCATTGCTGCCAAGTCTGATTCCAATTGGTCAAGTGCTTTAAGACCAGAAGATTTTTCAATGAATTTTCCCATAGGGCCTTATGTTTAACTAAGTTCGGCTGTGGTGGCCATCTTGGTTAACTGTCCGGGTCATTGGACATATTTCTGAAAGAGACCCTCCTAAGAACCATTACTGCCAACTTTGGTGCTAACTGGCCTTGTAGTTTCATATAAGAAGATTTTTGAAAGTCACCCCCCTTTTTTTCTATTTTAAGTAACAGCAGCCATGTCGGTTGGAAGTCGGGGATGCCAGACATAACTTTTGAAGGGGGCCACCCAAGGACCATTCTACCAAAGTTTGGTCTCAATTGGCCAAGTGGTTTGAGAGGAAAAGATCTTTAAAGGAAAGTTTACGCTGGATGCCGTCATTAAAGGGCAAAAACTCCTATAAGGGATCAATCAATGATTTTGGTCATGTTGACTTATCTGTAGATCTTACTTTGTTGAACATTTTTGCTGTTTACAATTTGTCTTTATCTATAATAATATTCAAGATAATAACCTAAAACTGCAAAAATTTCCTTAAAATTAACAATTCAGGAGCAATAACCCAACAGAGGATTGACCGATTCGTCTGAAAATTTCATGACAGGTAGATCTTCACTTGATGAACATTTATACCCCATGTCAGTTTTGCTCTAATTGCTTACCCCTATGTTCTATTTTTAGCCATGTTGGCCATGTTGGTTGGCAGGCGGGGTCATCGGACATATTTTTTAAACTAGATACCCCAATGATGATTGTGGTCAAGTTTGGTTACATTTGGCCCAGTAGTTTCAGAGGAGAAGATTTTTGTAAAAGTTAACAGACGACGACGGCGACGACGACGGACAACAAGTGATGAGATAAGCTCACTTGACCTTTCAGGTCAGGTGAGCTAAAAAGAACTGATAAGGATTACCAAATTCAGTCTTACATACCAGATTAACTTACCAAAAATCAAGGCATGCTACATGTATTTAAAATATTGGCTAAAATAGTTCTGAGTATAACATACTTTCTCATATTCTTGGAATGTCTTACATAACCTTTTTACAATTTAGTCCAAGAAAGTAAGATAAATTTCTGACCACAATGTAAGAAAATTTCTTTAAATATTTGAGATGGCTGTAATTTTCTACATTTGCTTACCATTTTCTATATTGGCTTGAAAAATCCATCCCTAATAAATGTCCTGATAAACTTGTCATTGTCATCGTACAGTTGGTCATATTCAGGATGTTGTATTCAAATTCATAAATCTTATTAAATCTTGAAAATCCTTCCCTCTAAAAAAAAAACAAATACATGTATTATTAAGTTCTAACAGACATTTGATATTATTTTGTAAATATTCACAATCTACACTATAAGTAACATGATACAAAAGCACTGAATATGGTCTTTTCAACGTGTATTACCTCCCCTGCTTTTTAATACGGTTATCACAGTGTTAATAACTTATTATGTAAAGGGGCATGTAATTTATAAGTATATTTTAATCTGTAAGCAAGTATTTAACATATACTGTAAGCCAACTTTTCAATGGGTAAATTTATGTAACAGGAGTAAAAAAAAAAACATAGGCCTGTTTTCACCTTTTCATGAGGTCTGATGGCTGCATCTAGCAAGTTAGGAACAAACACTCAGAAGAGGGGTAACCCCTCAACAGAAGGGTTATTCCTTTTATATGGGATGAATTTAAAGTGCAATTAAAGTAATTTTTATAAATTATGAATTTATATTAAAAGGGCACATCTGCATAGAATTCACTAAATCTTTTCCTGTCTAGATCAATGTAGTTAGAACAAAACATGTCCATGAAATATTGCTTTAGATAGGTGATCAACATTTTTTAACCGTTTTTAAATAACAGCTCCACCTGGTGTTAGTTGAACATCCTACGTATCAAATTGTAAGTTTCAGGCCTAATCTGGGGGTTTGTTCCCAACCTGTTTAGAATTAAGGGTTATTAGTAAGCATTTAATTGGAAGTGCTCAACTTAACCTTCCTACTGCTTCCTCTGGACATCACATTTGCAATGGACTTCGCAGCATCGTTTTTCTCTGCAACATTCAATATTTTAACCATATCTGCAGTGTGCACTGTAGTAATAGTATGCTTGCCACCTTTAGAGGAAAAGAATCGGTAAAATATCTTCAATAAATACATTCACATTTGATACATGAAATATATCCATTAAATTTTTGTATGAAGGAAACATGACATTTTGATAACAGTTGTATACTATATAGTATTATATCAGACTACACATTTAATTTACTCCGCCACTTTCTGGTACCCAATACTGGTTAATTTTATAGAGATTTAGCAAAATATTACAGGAAACTAGACAAAGGGTCAAGGTCGATTAGGACAAAAAAAGTGACTGTTAATTTCGACCCACAACGCAGTAGGCCCTTTGAAATTACAGACGTGGAACACCCCAAGGATACAATTATTATAAAATATAATAAACTAAACATAATTAGAGGAAAAAAGCACAGAAACTAAGACACTAGCATTTTTGGGAAATATGTAGTCCCATTTGTGTGACGACAAATCAAATCGTGATGACAATCGGTAAAAAAAATCGGGTTGTTGGTATCAACAATGACGAAGCATAAGCCTGATTTGGTAGTTTATGCGACATCAATCTTGCCCTGCTGAGAAAGTCGTCGTATATATCACATGAACAGCAGTAACGAATCAAGTGTAAAATGTACATACCATACGCTAGAGACCTTTGTATGTCAGAGCTAAGAATTGGGAAGTTTACAACTGGAAAGCCCAAATCATCACGTTTGTCATAAAATGACAACACTTTTTGGATAATAAATCGGTATATCTAGAGCTATCAGTAAATTTCTCTTATTTGTTCATGCAGAACATCAAGGCAATAAATTTCCAGAAGGCACATCCATACAATATATCCATTCATTTGATCAATTACATAAGATGTTCAATCATTGCATAAGATGGCGGGCAAATTTTAAATCGTAAAATTTCTCATAATGTTCAGTTTACAAAATCATTTTTTAAAATTAAGTTAATTGGTTATGTTAATAGAAATTCTGTATTCCAGTTTATATTAAGGAGCACCATTTGATTTTTATGGGGGGGGGCCTAAGATCAAATTTAAAATTAAAAGACAGGACCAAGATTTTGCCTAAACCAGAAGACAGAACCATTTTAGGTGTGAAAAAATTCATGACCTATGTGAATAAGGAAATTTTGGGGTTTAAATAGAAATGAAAATTTCGACGAAAAAAATAGGCAGGATCAAACATTTCATCCTAGCCCCCCTCCCCCCCCCCCAGAAAAATTAAATGGTTGCTTCCTTTCTGAACACGACAATAATTTCGAGAGTAATCACATAAATTGAAGAATAGGGACGATCAAGATGTATCATACGGAAAACTCCACGGAGAGACATGGAAACATGAACGTTAACAGCAATATATAAATATATACATTTGAAATTACTACATTTTACAAATGAAATGTATTCTTTGAAACATAAATGCTAAAAAATACATCATTAATGGTCATTTTAATATATTAAACAGTTTATTAAAGTTTTTAAGTAATTATATAATTAAAAGTCTTCATATTAATATATAGATGTATTGCATCTTGTTGTATGCATGCATGATTCTGGTCTTGTCAGGCAAAATAATAAGTAAGTACTTCCATTATCTTATATTGTATGTTGTACTTCATTTATGAGTGTAACTTGATACATTGTAATACTATCTTTTGATTTTCTCTCTATACCCGATATGTTCTCTTTGTATGCCTCTTGTGGCCCCAGAACTTGGTTAATAAAATTTAATTTCCTTTGTACTTTACTTATAAATCTTAAATACTAATCTATATACATATGATATACACACAAAAATTTAAACTGTACCAAGAATCAAATTCCTTAAAAAATGTATTAAACAACTTGAACCTGGGACTATTATAACTTTATAATAGTCTCAGCTTCAATCTAATTAAAAACCGATCTCTCATCGCTCCCGTTTTCTCGCGACATATCAGAAAACGGGAGCGGTGAGAGATCGGTTTTTAATTAGATTGTTTCAGCTTGAACATAATATTCTAAAAAAATATCCGCACACTTTCTCCGGCTTTCCTTCCATTTTTCGTCCAAAACAAGATTTATAAAAAAAATAGCATTCCCATTTACAACGACTTTTTCTGAGTGACGGAGTCCTTTTTAACAATCTATGGCACGATTTACTGGTACGCCGTTTTTACTAGAATTATTCAGCCAAATCAAAGACGTATATTAGTTATGTTAGTTATACGTCGGTCCTTGGCCAAATGAAACCCCCTAAAAGTAAAGAACTTTTGGCAAGACATTTCATACATAGATAAATTTTAATATTAATTTCATACATAGACACATTTTAAATATTAATTTCATAAATGAAGTTGAATTGTTCAAATTTATCAAATATTAATACTCAAATTTTGAATTTCTTTTCAATTACTTGTTTTAATCGCGCAGTAGTGGCGAGTTGTCGTTGAGACGACTGGTCGTCTGAACGAGATTTCCGGCATCGGTGGTTACACAACCACAAATGATTGCCACAAAATTGCTGTATTTCAAATAGTGAAATACAGCATTATGTCGTTTTCTGTAACACTGCTTTCAAGTCGTTTTTTGTTGGTGCCTTGTAGAAAAATTTCGTACAGGTACCTGCTCCTAACGAGAAATCAAAGGTATATAGTAGATCATACATAGACATAGAAGTAGATTACACAAGTCAAATGAACAGAAATTATGTGTCCTGACAGGAGGGGATGGACAGGGTGTATTCAATCCCCCCTCGACTCCCGCTTCTCTCCTTTAACTTATCATTTCGTTCAGATATGCCTCTTATCCCCCTTCAGACAAGATAATCTAGAACTGTGAACATACCTCCGTTTCTTCAACCAGTCCTTGCTGGTGAAGGCCAGAAGGGGTTGATCTCAATGGACTTGAACATCGTCACATGCACACGAGTATCTAACATACCATATCAGAGGAGTGATCATGACAAGATGCACAGGGATATAATAACAAAATCTAAGGGTTATAACTTTGGGAAAACTTGGTGGACCGGGTCATTCTATCGAAAAAATCTACTAATTTTCATGTGTATCCAAAGTATCCTGTAAGAGGAGTTGTGATGTCAAGATAGATCAAGGTGCATACTGGATAAACTCAAAATTTTTGTCCAAATGGCTATAACTCGGGGAAAACTCAATGGACCAGAATATTCTACCTCCAGGCACATCACGAAGTTCTAACAACCTACTGAATTTTATGTGTATCCAGTAAGCCATGTCAGATATGTCAGAGGAGTTGCGATCACAAGGTGCATACTTGATAGGGTCAAACTTTCTAAGTTCAAATGACCATAACTATTGGAAACTTAATTGAACAGAACATCTTATCTATACTGAAGTTTGCATGTCATGGTCAACAGAAACATATAATGCAAGAGATTGGAAAGTCAACTATAAGGCTTGTTAATCACAATAAACAAGGTACGATCCCTTTTTAGCTCACCTGGCCGAAGGCCATGTGAGCTATTGCCATCACTTGGCGTCCGTCGTCGTCTGTCGTCGTCCGTCGTCGTCGTTAACAATTTTTCAAAACTCTTCTCCTCTGAAACTACTTGACCAATTGGAACCATACTTGGTATGAATGTCCTTTGGGGTATCCTGCATAGAAGTGATGTGGGGATTTTTGATCCGTCGAAAAACATGGCCGCTGTTACTAAAAATAGAACATAGGGGTCAGACAACAGTTTTTCGCAAATATCTCAAAAATCATTAGGTTATGGCAAATTCTGGCAGGTTGAAAGTGTTCAGCATGATGAGAGCTACCTGTATGCTGATTTTCGTGAAAATCTGTCAACTGATGTTAGAGTTATTGCCCTTTTTGACATTTTTGGCTTTTTTTTATGTTATTATTTCAAAAATCTTCTCCTCTGAAACTACTTGACTAATTAGAACCAAACTTGGTATAAATGTTCCTTGGGGTACCCTGCGTAGAACTGATGTGGGGATTTTTGATTCGTCGAAAAACATGGCCGCTGTTACTAAAAATAGAACATAGAGGTAAATTGCTGTTTTTTGCTAATAACTCAAAAACCATTACAGATATCGAAAATCTGACATGGGGTAAAATTGATCAGCATGACAAGATCTACCTGCCCTGAAATTTTGAAGGAAATTCCAAAACCCATTTAGAAGTTATTGCCCTTTTTTCGTCAAATTTTCAAAATTTTAACATTTTTCGTCATTTATCTCCAAAACTATTTGAGATAGAAGTGAAATGTAAATTTGAAAAATGTTTGCCATGTTGAGATCTACCTACCCTGAAATTTTAAAGGAAATCCCAAAACCCATTTAGGAGTTGTTGCCCTTTTTTTGTCAAATTTTCAAAATTTTTTTATTCAAAAATCTTCTTCTCTGAAACTGCTGGGCCGATTGGTTTGAAACTTAATAGGAATGATCTATGACATGTCCTCTACAAACGATCCTCAATTTATTTTGATCTGACATAAAACATGGCTGTCGTAGCTAAAAATAGAATATAGGGGTGCATGTGTTGTTTTTGGCTTATAACATAAAAAACCCTTACAGATATCAAAAATCTGACATGGGGTAAAATTGATCAGCATGACAAGATCTACCTAACCTGAAATTTTGAAGGAAATCGTAAAACCCATTTAGGAGTTATTGCCCTTTTTTCGTCAAATTTTCAAAATTTAACATTTTTCATCATTTATCTCCAAGACTATTTGAGATAGAAGTGAAATCTAAATTTGAAAAATGTTTGCCATGTTGAGATCTACATACCCTGAAATTTTAAAGGAAATCCCAAAACCCATTTAGGAGTTATTGCCCTTTTTTTGTCAAATTTTCAAAATTTTAACATTTTTGAATATCTCCAAAACTATTTGAGATAGAAGTGAAATATAATTGAAAAATGTTTGCCATGTTGAGATCTACCTACCCTGAAATTTTGAAGGGAATCCCAAATTCTATTTAGGAGTTATTGGTTTGTGTAATTTGAGGTCGGGTCCTGTTACATTTATTTAAGGTTCACCCATATTCCTGGTCAATTTTGTCAACTTCCTGCCAGGACTACCACCACCAGGGAACATATTTTAACATTATTAATAAACCTTATGAAAAATAAATCTTCAACAAATTTTCCCTGAACAATTGAACCAATTGCAACAAACTTGGTCAAATAGTTGATTAATTGTCCAATGAAAACAGACTCCAGGTGAGCGATACAGGCTCTAGTGAGCCTCTTGTTTACCTTTGAAACTTCTTTTTATTCATTTAACATATTTCTTAACCAATAAGTGAATAATTGTTCTTAATTGTGTCCTGATATAGTTTAAAAAATTTGAAAGAAAAACATTGAAAAACAAAAAAGATATTGGGGAAAAAGTGGAGACTTGACATGAAAATATTAGATTAAAACTACAAACTTGTTGGCTTTGAAACTCCTTTTTTATTTCTGTGAGCACAACTTTCTGGTTTTTTAAAAAAACTTAAAAATCTGATAATTTGTTGATAGAGTTTAGAAAGTTTTATTTTGATTATTTCTTACGTTTTCGAGATATTAGTGATTTAATTTTGAAAATTAAATTTTCTATCGAAGTCTTGATGGCCGAACGTTTTCACGACAAGTTGTGGACCTGCAAATCTCATTTTTAGCTCACCTGGCCCAAAGGGCCAAGTGAGCTTTTCTCATCACTTGGCGTCTGTAGTCCGGCGGCGGCGTTAACATTTTACATATATAATTTTGAACTTCCTCTAGAGAACCACTGAATGGAATGAAACCAAACATGGCATGAATGTTCCTTATGAGGTGCTGACCAAGTGTTGTTACTTTGTAGCCGATCCATCATTCAAGATGGCCGCCAGCGGGGAACTTAGTTTAACATAGGACCCTATGGGAAATGCATACAAATGACTTCTTTTAGAGAACCACTAAATGGAATAAAACTACATCTGGCATGAATGAACCCTTATAAGGTGCTGACCAAGTGTTGTTACTTTGTAGCCGATCCATCATCCAAGATGGCCGCCAGAGGTGGACTTAGTTTAACATAGGACCCTATGGGAAATGCATACAAATGACATCTTTTAGAGAACCGTTGAATGGAATGAAACCAAACATGGCATGAATGTTCCTTATGAGGTGCTGACCAAGTGTTGTTACTTTGTAGCTGATCCATCATCCAAGATGGCCGCCAGCGGGGAACTTAGTTTAACATAGGACCCTATGGGAAATGCGTACAAATGACTTCTTTTAGAGAACCACTGAATGGAATGAAACTAAATCTGGCATGAAAGTTCCTTATGAGGTGCTGACCAAGTGTTGTTACTTTGTAGCTGATCCATCATCCAAGATGGCCGCCAGAGGTGGACTTAGTTTAACATAGGACTCTATGGGAAATGCATACAAATGACATCTATTAGAGAACCGTTGAATGGAATGAAACCAAACATGGCATGAATGTTCCTTATGAGGTGCTGACCAAGTGTTGTTACTTTGTAGCTGATCCATCATCCAAGATGGCTGCCAGCGGGGAACTTAGTTTAACATAGGACCCTATGGGAAATGCATACAAATGACTTCTTTTAGAGAACCACTGAATGGAATGAAACTAAATCTGGCATGAATGTTCCTTATGAGGTGCTGACCAAGTGTTGTTACTTTGTAGCCGATCCATAATCCAAGATGGCCGCCAGCGGGGGACTTAGTTTAACATAGAACCCTATGGGAAATGCATACAAATGACTTCTTTTAGTGACCCACTTAATGGAATGAAACCAAACATGGCATGAATATTCCTTATGAAGTGCTGACCAAGTGTTGTTACTTTGTAGCCGATCCATCATCCAAGATGGCCGCCAGAGGGGGACTTAGTTTAACATAGGACCCTATGAGAAATGCATACAAATGACTTCTTTTAGAGAACCGTTGAATGGAATGTAACCAAACATGGCATGAATGTTCCTTATGAGGTGCTGACCAAGTGTTGTTACTTTGTAGCCGATCCATCATCCAAGATGGCCGCCAGCGGGGAACTTAGTTTAACATAGTACCCTATGGGAAATGCATACAAATGACTTCTTTTAGAGAACCATTGAATGGAATGAAACCAAACATGGCATGAATGTTCCTTATGAGGTGCTGACCAAGTGTTGTTACTTTGTAGCCGATCCATAATCCAAGATGGCCACCAGCAGGGGACTTAGTTTAACAAAGAACCCTATGGGAAATGCATACAAATGACTTCTTTTAGTGACCCACTTAATGGAATGAAACCAAACATGGCATGAATATTCCTTATGAAGTGCTGACCAAGTGTTGTTACTTTGTAGCTGATCCATCATCCAAGATGGCCGCCAGCGGGGAACTTAGTTTAACATAGGACCCTATGGGAAATGAATACAAATGACTTCTTTTAGAGAACCACTGAATGGAATGAAACTAAATCTGGCATGAATGTTCCTTATGAGGTGCTGACCAAGCGTTGTTACTTTGTAGCCGATTCATCATCCAAGATGGCCGCCAGCGGGGGAATAAGTTTAACATTGGACCCTATTGGAAATGCATACAAATGACTTCTTTTAGAGAACCACTGAATGGAATGTAACAAAACATAGCATGAATGTTCCTTATGAGGTGCTGACCAAGTGTTGTTACTTTGTTGCCGATCCATCGTCCAAGATGTTTAGAAGTCTATCAGAAAATTTAAAAAAAAATTCTGAATGGTCACAACTTGACCACATATTCAAAAATAATAATGATAAGATGTCTTCAGTAGCTATTGTAAGAATACACTAAGATGACCTGTTTTTAATTTTAAATACTGTGTCAAATTAAACCAATCTTGGTCTCAATCATTATATAATTTTACATAATTTCCAAAATCACATTAGATACAGGTGAGCGACACAGGCTCTTGAGAGCCTCTAGTTTATATGTCCCTGTGGTCAGTCAATGTATAAAGTTTAAACAAAGGACACAGTAATTTCAGACAGGCAGACAGACAAAGTGAAACCTGTATACCCCCAAACTTGTTTTGTGGGGAGTATAAACGCCATCATGCCAATAAACGATCATTACATAAAAGATTTCCATGTTATATAGCTGAATAATGATTTAAGAACAAATATTGAGTCATTGTTAATAATTGTTGCTTGTTCATCATCCATCTGAAAATATGATATGCATATTCAGGACTTTCCTAGTTAAATAAATGGCATTAACAATTTTTCCTAGGAAAATAAACGACACGGACATTTGTACCCATTGTGTGTCCTTATTCAATGTGGAACTATTTTTTTTTAAAAGGGAAATATTTCCTTTCTGCAGTGAAAAGTAGTGAAACAAGAGTGTTCAAAAGAACATGTCGCCTGCAAAGCAACATATAATAAAAGTGTAAAGCAGTGAAACCACAGTAATATGTTGGACACAGCAAATTAATGAACACACCAGCCCCTTGTTGGTTGGAGATCATAAAAGACCGATCAAAAATAAATATTTGAGGTACCTTATCCATTTGACATTTTGACCCCCTTTTGTCTGTTATAGTTAAACAAGTGTGGACCCTAATAGATGTCTCACCCGTCTGCACTTGATTCAAAAGGTAATGGGGTCACTCATTGAGTAATCTTATTGTGATACATGTAATGGTAAAATATGGCACCCATTTCAATATCAGTTTTACAAGATATCAACTTGTATTATCAAAAATGGTCACTGAATCCTGAAATTGAGGTCAAGGTCAAAAGGCATATGACAGACTGTCATGTAATAACCAAGACCAACCTATAACCAGATATTATTGACCAACCACTTATAGTTACTGAGAAACTTACAAAATCGTCAAAACTTAGCGTGGTCACTAGACCATGAAATTAAAATCAAGGTCAAAAGCCATATATGTAAGACTGTCATGTACTACCAAAACTAACTTACATACCAAATATCATTGAACTACCACTTATAGTTATAAAAAAAAAATTAACATAAAACTGAAGTTTACGCCATCGCCATACTTTGTACGCATATGTCTCGCTTTTCGCGACAATCGTTGCGGGCGGGGCAAAAACAGTAACATCTACACAAAATCTGTTGATTTACTACTGAAAGGCCTTGCAAAGAGGAATCCAAAGAAAAAATCCAAATACTATGAATGATACACAAATTGTACTTTTAAATATTTACTTTTACCAAGGTTTCAGTCCCGCAAGTAAGTTAGACACACAGTAGGAAAATATGTCTCGATACTTTTTTAACTAGTGAAATAAGTAATCATGGACTTATTTTACAGAATTGACAGAATTTATCAGGACTTATATATATCACTTACAGATACCCCCAGGGTTAAATGAAATTATATTTTCAGACAGACTGTCTGTTCTCCAGTCGTTCTGACCCAAAGTTGATATGACCCCTTGTTTATCCGGCCTCAAATTAAAAGTTGTTCTGGACCCATGGTAAACACGACATTATATTCGTGCATACAATATACATTATAAAGGAAATAAACATATTTATATAAAATTTGAGTAAGGAAAGATCAAAGAAATTAGACAAATAATTGATTAATAAATTGCTTTTTAGATGATTAAGGGTTTAATCGAAATGCATTATTATAAGACAAAAGCTTTGATTCACCATATTTATATTATAAATCAAACTTAATATATCAACTTAAAAAATATCAAAAAATAAAAAATGTTGTTCACGTGCTATGATATTTCACATTCAGAATTTTCTGGGGAGAACACTGATGCCAAATGTCTTGTTTATTCCTGCATATTTAAATTGATCATTGTCATTTTGCTTAGATTCTTCTGTTACCTTTTTAACATCGGACTCAGACATCTTTTGAAATAAGTTTTACTGTGTATAACACCGTTTTTGTTTATTCCATATTGGCTAGAGGTATAGGAGGAGGGTTGAGATCTCACAAAACATGTTAAATCCCACCACATTTTTGTGCCTGTCCCAAGTCAGGAACCTCTAGCCTTTGTTAGTCTTGTGTGTTTTTTAAATTTTGGTTTATTTGTATGTTTCGGAGTTTAGTGTACCGTCCATTTTGCTGAACTAGTATGCATTATTGTTTAGGGGCCAGCTGAAGCCTGCCTCCAGGTGTGGGATTTTCTCACTGCATTGAAGACCCATTGGTAGCCTTTAGCTTTTTTCTGCTCTTTGGTCAGGTTGTTGTCTCTTTGACACATTCCCTGTTCTCATTCTCTATTCTACTAATACATGGGGTTGATTGCCCATTGTATAGGGGTATTTACATATCATGTCACGTACATATTAGGTTTTACACTATACAGGTAATATTCAGTATATTACAGTCCCTATACACAATTAACAAAACCATAGGTGAAGTTAGAAATTTGGAGGTAACAAATGTTTAACCGTAATTTGAAAGTGTTCAATTATCTTAACCGGCTTGGTGGTCTCGTGGTAGCTTGCTTGCCTCAAGTGCAGAAGGTCATGGGTTTGATCCCTGGATTAAAGGGGTAAAGAGTAAAACGCATCTTAAGTGTTACTACATTGAATATCATTAGTCACAATGACTTCATACTGTTTTCATCCAAATTCTTACTGTTTATCAATGTTCATAAAACCATTACCAATATCTTCAGTTCTTAAACATGGTTACTATTTCTCCCTTATTCTATGATATGAGATATGAGCTTTTTTACACAGTCATAATATCATCAAAATTTTTTCATATTCATCCCCGATTCTGAAATGAGAATATGTTGTATTATTGATACATAACTTCCTACACAAATGTTTTGCTGTTTGCAGTGGTCAGCAGACATGTTTCTTAAGCTTTTGTGAATTAACAAAAACACCAAATAAAATCCTCTTACACCATTTTTCCTGACCAAGACGAATGAAAATCTTCATACAGGTGTTTACATACATGCCAATGCTCGGGATTCCTCCTGGAAAATCCAGAAATTTGATCCAATTACCGGGTTACTGGGTGGTCTGTAATATTCTCCGGGATTTCTAAATTACTCAGGGATTTTTTCAGTAATGTAAAATAGACAAAATCCCTTCTCTTAATGAAGACACCAATTCAAAAGTCATCACAAGGGCTTCATCCCATATGTATTTACATCATGTGTTTTCATTACTGCTGTCCCAGTCAAAATATCAAGAATTAAGATAATATTTTACATCAAAATACATTTATTCAAGTTTTTGCACTTGACACAGCTTCCAAATACCTTAAAATTGTTTTTGACCGGGAGGTTTGCCCTGGACCCACTGTGAACCTTGTGCAGTCCCCAGATCCCCTTGTCGATTTTATCAGGGATTCTAGCAAAAATATGTTGGTAAGTATGTGTTTAGTTGGCCTATATAGAACCAAGTTAGAAAGAAAAACGAAGCTCTGAATGTAAAATATTTTATTTGTCAATCTGTAAGGAATAATTTTGCATTTCTGATATTTTTTACAGAACATTGTCCTGTAAACTAATTCTAATAATGTGGGATAGCAAATGCTTGCAAGGCTTAAAGAACTAATTAGAAATATTTTAGAAACAATTAATATAATTCGTCATGCATGCATTGTGATTGGCTAAACCCTTTTCTTTTATACAGGACAATGTTCTTTAAAAAATAAGAAGGGAAATTGATCCTGTTGCAGTGTCTGTTTTGCAAAAATGTATTAAAATGACAGATAACATGGTATGGAAACCAATATAAATGACTGGGTTTACTATGGATGTGCCCCAAAACAAAAGTGCCCCCAGACTGACAATTTACCATGTCTTACCTAAATCCTGGAGAAAACACTAGATGCACGTCACTATAATTTTTTGTCATTATAAGAGAAAAACTCTCAAGCCTTATGTCACTGTCATGCACGTTATCTGGGGCTCTGAAGAGTCCTATGGAGGAATCTGAAGATGGACAACTGGAAATTAAAAAAAAAATAATTTCATTGAATGAAGCATGAAAAAATGGGTCTACAAGTAGCAATTTTTATTAATTTTCCCAAGACACAGTGAATAATGACCTACAAGCAAGAAAGTATGTGAATAAAAACTACAAAATGTTTTGGAAATAACCCTTTACCTCCCCATCAAATCTTATTTCGCCAATGTAAAAACAACCAAAAAAGTGTGAGAATCATCAGTCAGTTATCTCCCTTAACCAAGTTACCCCGGGGAAATAATAAAATGGCTTTTCTTTAGGTTTAAAACCACTATTACGGGAAATCCCCTTTTAGAACCTACCTGAAAATAGTGCATATAAAAAACATAGTTTTATTTAAATTATCTAGTATTTTGAATCTATGGAAAGCTTAAGGCCTTGGCAGAATTTTGAAATTACAACATGTACTGACATGAATTTATTCCAAACTATTATGGGTTTACAGATTGTCAAAGATGACCATTGAGTTCCAAGGCACATTGCTTTCTTACATGCAAATTAAGGTGAGGTGAGATTTTGAGTAAAAGAAGTGACATAATGATGTTTTCAAATGATATGCCTCTCACTTTATTCAAAATTAACATAAAGTTTCCAAAGAAGATTGAAATTTGACATTTTAACATAGAATGCTATGGAAAAATCTAATGGTTGTTTTACTCGTAGTCTTTAGGACATATGGTAAGAGGAGATAATTGATTAATGTTTTTTATGATGCACTTGACTTATGAAATAATATGCATAATGACTCTAAAACAGATATATATGGAACATGACAAGAGGGCCTTCTGTAGATGCTTCATACCAAGTTACAGTTCATTTAGTTCAGACTTTTCAGAAAAGTTTCAAATGTGAAAAGTTAAAAGTATCAAGAGGGATAGTATACACCAAATGAAGTCAATAGAGTAGATTACATTAACATTACTATTTTTGGTCAGGCAGGCTGGATAATTATGCCTTACTTTAACAGTTATTCGTTACACATGTGACAATGATGTCACTGTGAAGAGTTTTTATTGATTAGACTTGTGAAGTTCATACATATCTATAACCTTAATTATATAATGTATATGCTGTATTGTTTTTCTTCCAGAACTAACCATACAAGATATATTCACAGATCTGAAAGACTATCAGAAGAGGAATTGGGACCTACTAAATTTTCAACAAGCCAAGCATCTATTCTAAAAAATAGTTTTTCAATGCATGATGATAGTCGTCCACCATTGTATCAAGCTTTCTCCATATTTGCAAGTTTTGCTGTGTTTTTAATTTATTTCTGTATATTAAGAGAAGAAAATGACCTTGATATAGAGCTTGGTGAGACATTCGACAGACTTGAAGAAGAACAATTAAAACAGTATATTGACAGCTGTAAAGTTAAAAGGGTACCATGTAAACAATATGAGGAAAAATTGCTGAAGCTACAGGAGAAAAGAAAGTCTAAGGTGGAATCTGTTCTATGATCAAGTACCTAGTATACATTTTGTAGTATAATGATAGAGTTCAAGTGAATATTATTGTTAACACCTTTCCTTTCAGAATTTTGCTCTTATTTACAAATCGCCTTTTACTAAAATTAACTTTTAGTTGAATTTCAAGTGTGGAAAATGTTATAAATATGTTTGATGCATGTATATCATGTTTCTATAGTGAAATTGTAACAATAGTGAAATAATAAGACTTTTGTTGATGTTTATAAGTGTTTAAATATCTTTAATAAGAAAATGACTTAAACCTACAAAATAACTTGATATATACATTGAGTGGAAAAATAGAATTGTAGAAGTGTTGATAACAGGGTAACTAAATTGAAGAATTGCAAATGAAGATGCACACCATTGCTTCTTCCTCCACTGTGGTTTGAGGTATTTATTGCTTTGATGTGTCGATATACGGTAGCATTTGTCTCTTTAACAAGTTTGTTCATACAAAAAGTAGAGTTATTTGGCAGTTCAAAAAGAATTTTAAAAAGTTTGGAAGTAACCATTTATTTGGGGGGGGGGGGGGGGCATTATGAAAGTGATCCTTGAATTTTTTTTTGTAAAATCCATTAGCCTGGAAATTTAATATTTATTATAAAGCATGCCCATCCAGGCAACTATTTTTTACTACTAGTATTACAGTCAACTCATTCAATTGGATATCTGTAAAGTAGAATATTCTCCCTTTTGCATAAGATTTTAAATCACTAAATCATTTACCATATAGTCTTTGTTAATTACTTATGATAATTACATATTGAATTGAAGAAAATCCTCTTAAGGATGCTCGCTGGTCATGCTTTTGTCTTTTTGTCAGATTTTCAGAATCCTCAGGTTTTATCCATTTCTTAAACATGAAATGTTTTGCCCATGAACCACCACTTTTTCTTTTAAAATTCAATCATATATACCTTAAAATGGTATTTGACAAAATTTTATGAAATCCTTTAGTTATTTTTTCTTACATCTTTGAGAGACTGAAGTTGTAATGCTAAGACAATGAAAAATCCAGAGAAAACCCATTTTCTGAAAATTTTCAAGGCCTTATAGCTCTAAAATGAGCAAATGAACCTATATTTTTTTCTTGCTTATTTGTTTACTATTCATATGTTCTCTCAAACTAAAAAACCTATTTCAAATCCTATTTATTTCCTATTAGACCAGCAATCATCCTTAATTGCATTTTTTTTTCAAAATGATGAATGTTTTACAAAAGTGAGTTACATTAGCTGAAAATATATTATAGTAGTTAATAAAACACAATTTAGTGGCTTTTGAGATCAAATTAAAATTGTTTACAAAGTTCACGATACACATGTTTATATTGCAGTTATAATTAGTGACAATAGGAATGACACATATTGTGTTTTTACATGAAAGTAATTCCATTTATTAGCATACTCCAGTTAATTGCAAAATTTATTCTGACAAAAATGGTATCCAGTTAGGGGGAGTATGTTCTATATGATACCAAACAGTGATCAATCCTGCCTTTTTACACCACATTTACAGTCTTCTTTTCAAATCCCCTCTTTTCCACCCAATGAACCTAGTGGTTTAAGGAAACAATACACTGTATCATGTGTATGGAGATAACAGACCCCCCTTCCCATAAAAAAATGTTTTTACCCTCAAAAAATTTAATGTTCATGATGTTGTTGACAGAATGAAAGATGCCATATTTCAGGGTTGTTTATGCCATATAAAACCATTTCACAAGGTTTACAGTTATACAGGCAACAAGGGCTGTCGAGGTATAAGGTTTTTGATACATCTGAGACAATACTGTAATTTGAAATTAAGAACAGAAAAAAAAACTAATTGGTAAATGTTGGGATTCACTAAATCACTTCTTACATTTTGTACTTGTGAGATTCTTATCCCTGGTATCCCAGAATTTTAAGAAATTCTGTCCAATTTTTTTAAACTAGCTGGCCAATAGGGTCGTGCATGCTATTATCATAACTCAGTATAAATTGTACTTTCCTTTAAACATCCATGACACCTGAAAATTGATGTGAATCATTTAAAGAAGAGGAGTTATATGACATATCATGTAACTGCAAGAAAGGCGTTGAATAACATAGAGGGTTGTATCAGGAGGATATGAAGAAAGATGAATGATAAATTAAAAGCTAATTAAACGATTTGGTTTATTTTTCGGGTCCTGTAAACTGTGTACATAGCTTTTATTCAGCAAAAACATGGCAAGGTGAAAATAGAACTAAACCTATAGGGCTAGTAAGATGAGAAATTTACTAGTAGCCCATAAATCTACAGAATTTTACTAGACTCCAACATAAAGTGTTTAATGTTGAGGACTTAATCAAAAACATGTGTTGATATTTCACACTACAATCATCTTACAATTTCAACTAAGAACAAACATTTGAGTCACCATGATCTACATTTTAGCACTTGGGTCAAAAAGTCAGATACTGAATTTCAATAGTACATTACTGCGGATGCCAATTTGTTTTTAATTTCTTTTAGTTCACCTGGCCATCACTTGGCATCCGTTGTCCATCGTTCTAAACTTTCCTTTAAAGACCTTCTCCTCTGAAACAACTGGGCCAATTGAAACAAAACTTGACAGCAGTGATCCTTAGGTGATCCTCTTTCAGAAGTATATCTGATGACCCCATCAGCTATCATAGTTGGCCGAACATAATTTAACATAGGACCCTATGGGAAAATTGACTTATTAATCTTCTTGTCTGTCAGTATAAACCAACTGGAACCAAACTTGGTAGCAATGGCTCTTATACGGTCTTTTATTGCAGAATTTTATCCAATTACCTGGACTGCTATCCAAGATGGCCGCTACAGGCAAACTTAGTTTCACACAGGACCCTGTGGGAAATTCACTTAAGGATCTTCTCCTCTAAAACCAGTGGGCCAATTAAAACAAAATTTGGCAGCAAGGATCCTTACATTTTGTAGGTGGTCCTCCTTCAGAATTATATCCAATGACCCTCTGCCATTCAAGATGGCCACCAAAGCCAAACATAGTTCAACATAGGACCTTATAGGAAATTCACTTAAAATCTTCTTGCCTGAAAACACTCAGCCTATTGGAACCAAACTGTGCAGCAAAAACTGACAGCAATGTTAGAGAATGCCAAGCAAAATGGATATAATTGAATGATTTATTTCGCTGAAAATGATATCTTGGTGAGCGATACAAGCTCCTGAGAGCCTCTAGTTTGATTTTTTGTGTAGTAGGAAACCACAAATTCAAATACTCAGTGAAATACAATTAATTAGTCAAGGAGTGATTGATCAAATTATGGAATTAAGTATTTTAAATAACTTATCCCATTGTTAGTATATCAATGCACATTAACAACTTGAATGAGCAGGATATAACAGTGGCATAGCTTCCATTGAGGCATTTGCCTGAACTAACAAATTTTTAAAAACTGTTAAAATTGTAAAATAAAAAAAATTTAATTTTAGACAATTTTTTAACCATGGCTTTTTTCTCTAAAGGATATTTTCCACTTGAACAAATGAACTGAGAAATCCAAGCATGATCTGGAAGGAGAACGGAGCCAAAAAGTTTCCTTGTTTTGATTGACTTATTTAAGAATGCGAGAAAGAAGGTTTTATAACAGTTGTAATATGGTAAAATTCCCAGTACAGCTCAATTTAATGGGCATTGCTGAAACCTTTCCAGTCTTAAAAGATAGCACTTGGATATCGATATGAATATCTTATCTGGCCGATTAAAAAACAAATTAGTTAAAATATCTCAACTATATGTAATGAAATGACAATACATTATTAAGGCGGTCTATCATTTTCTTACAAAATATCTACTGCGACTACATGAAAGAGTAACAGAAGAAGATTGCAAAGTTGATATATAGTAGATAGTTTGGATAATATAGTTTGATATCACTGAATGTTTATTGAATGAGCAATGGATCAAATCATCAACGTTATTTTCTGAAATCTATAAACGCTTCTTTGGAAAAATATTAATCTATTTTAACACTTGTCATGTAGGGATTAATATTACTGCTTTGACCCCTCCAATCTCAAATATGGTGCTGTTTTTTACCAATTCATGAAGATAGTATGTTAACGCACAATACTTCATAATGTAGATAATCAGCTTATCTCGGGGGTCATCAGATACAATTCTGGAAGAGGATTACTTCAGGACCATTGCTACCAAGTTTTGTTCTAATAGGCCAAACAGTTTTAGACAATACTTTTCATTAAATTCCTCATAGGGTCTTATGTTTAACTATGTCCGGATTTTACAGCCATCTTTGGTGATGGACAGGGTCATCGGATACAATTCTGCATGAAAACCATTGCTGCCAAGTTTTGTTCCAATTAGCCCAGTGGTTTCAGAGATTTTTAGTAAATTCACCACAGGGTTAAACTATGTTTGGCTCATCCGGCCAGAGTCATCGGGTATAATTCTGGAAGAGGACCACTTCTGCCAAGTTTTATTCCAAATAGCCCAGTGGTTTCAGAGAAAATCTTTAAGGAAAGTTAACGACGATGACGGACGCCAAGTGATGGCAATAGCTCACATGGCCCTTTGGGACTTGTGACGGATGGACGGATGCGGCGACTAGACCTGCTTTCGCTGTTGGTGCCGCATGTAAAAATATTGGTTCAATACAGTCATAGTTACAGATTACACAAAGTATGGACCGTTCATAACATATATTGCTGAAAAATTGACTAAGTTCAATATGCAAAAGTTTATAGTAAAAATGTCAAATTTGCCCCAAATAGGAGATGTACATCTTTAATATTTATATAAACACAATGCAAAGTGGAAGAGGACAAATATACCCAAGGTGCAATCCAAAAGACAGACAAAACCCTTGAAGACAAATGAACAACCACAACAAATAAACACTGAAAACTGGATTTTAGGTGACCACAACTAACAAAGCGCTTCTACACAAGATCTGTAAGGAATTGTTCTACTGTGCCCAGCACTTCTAGAATAGATATGTAAAGATTCTTCCAATGTCCAATGTTAAAATAAGTTCAGCTGTGGCAGCTAGCTTGGATTCCGATTGGCACGAAAATATGACTTGTACAGACATTTGTCCAAGGATCTTAATGCAACAAAAACATTTCAATTGGCTTAGTATTTTCTGACAAGAAGACCTTTCTACAAATTTCCCAATAGTGTCAAATATGTAAAACTAATCCGGCTGTGGCGACGATTTTGAATTTCAGATCGGCACAAAAAACATATTAACTTTTGTAGAGGTTCATCCAATGCTTGTTCATATAAAAAATATTTCAATTGGCTTGGTAGTTTCTAACAAGAGAACCTTTGTATAAATTTTCCATAGGGTTCAATGTTAAACCAAGTCTGGTTGAGGCTGTCATATTGAATTTCCGAACGGCACATAAAACTTACATTTTATAGTGGTATATCAAATGATCATTCACACATCATAAACATTTCAATTGTCTTGGTAGTTTCTGACAAGATCTTTATACAAATTTCTCTATAGGGTCCAATGTTAAACTTATCCGGCTGTTGCGACCATCTTGAATTTCCGATCGCCACAAAAAACATAACTTTAGTAGAGGTTCATCCATGCAATAAATCAATTCAATTGGCTCAGTAGTTTCTGACAAGAAGAGCTTTGAAGATAAGTCCAATCAGAATGAATTATCTGCCCCTGGTAGCCATGTTGAATATCCAATCGGCACAAAAGAAAACATATTCTATACAGAACCATCCAATTAACATTCCTGCCAAGTTCGGTTCAATTTGGACTGGTGGTTTCAGTTTAGAAGATGAAAATGTGAACGGGTGGACGCAAAGTGATGGCAAAAACTCACATGGCCAAGTAGGCAAGGTGAGCTAAAAACAATGAACAACACGCTCCTATAAAAACCAGGATTGAACTCAGGTGCTCCAGAGGTAAGCAGTTCCTGCTCCGTATATGGCACCCGCCTTGAAGTTCAACAAAGTCAATCCGGTGGTAGTCACAAATCGGTGAAGGTACATGAAATGTTACGACTGTGATATTGGTTCAATAGTCGGAGTTACATATTACACAAAGTATGCACCGTTCATAGCATGTATTGCTAAAAAATTGCTAGGAGGTGCACATCTCCCGGCACATCTTCAATATGTAAATAATAAATTGCTTCGCTGAGCGCAGCTGGATACGACCGCAGAGCTCCAACCCTGAACAATTGGGGCAAAAATGGACACAATATTCGCACTTGATACAGGTCTGAATTTGGATTGTAATTAAATATTTGACACATTATAGGTTTCTGACACAGAATAACTGAAATCAAAGAACTTAGAATTGGTCATATGATTTGAATTTATATTCAATTTTCTGCTTCTTGTGCAATACAATATGCTGTGAAGAATTGCCCACCCCCCCCCCCCCAAAAAAAAAAAATTTACCCCTTTTTTAGCTTTTGTGCAATACACTATTGACCCCCTTCCCAAAAAAAAAACAAAATTCAATAAAATTTATTCTAACCCCCCCCTTTTTTTGCTAAAAAAAATTTGAAATTTTCTTTTTAATTTATGAAATATGAAATGAGAAAAAAATTGCCCCCCTTCCCAATTTCTCAATTACCCCCCCCCCCCCCCCCATTTTGTTTTCAAATCCCCCAGCCATTTCTTTATACTTTGCAACCATAACAGCCCATTTAAATACACCATAAACGTATTAAAATAGAAAATGACATCATAGTCATGGATGGCAAATTTTTTATATACATAATTTAAAAGCAGTTTAGATGAGATAAGCAAAAAAGCTTCATCAGCACATTTTATATTGGCAAATTTCCAATCAAGTTCATTAAACTAAAGTTATTGGCAAATTTCCAATGGAATTTGTCAATCAATTTCTTGCTATTGCGCAATATTGTGCAATTGAAGATTTCTTGCTATTGCGCAATACTGTACAATTGAAAATTTCTTGAAATGATTTGACACATAATAGGTTTCTGACACAGAATAACTGAAATCAAAGAACTTAGAATTGGTCATATGATTTCAATTTATATTCAATTTTTTGCTTCTTGTGCAATACAATATGCTGTGGAGAATTGCCCCCCCCCCCCAAAAAAAATAATTTACCCATTTTTTAGCTTCAATTTTGGACCCCGATTTGGACCAACTTGAAAACTGGGCCCATAATAAAAAAACTAAGTACATGTTTAGATTCAGCATATCAAAGAACCCAAAGAATTCAATTTTTGTTAAAATCAAACAAAGTTTAATTTTGGACCCTTTGGACCTTAATGTAGACCAATTTGAAAACGGGACCAAAAATTAAGAATCTAAATTCATGGTTAGATTTGGCATATCAAAGAACCCCAATAGTTCAATTTTCGATGAAATCAAACAAAGTTTAATTTTGGACCCTTTTGGCCCCTAATTCCTAAACTGTTGGGACCAAACTCCAAAAATCAATTCCAACCTTCCTTTTGTGGTCATAAACCTTGTGTTTAAATTTCATAGATTTCTATTTACTTATACTAGAGTTATTGTGCGAAAACCAAAAAAAAATGCTTATTGGGCCCTTTTTTGGCCCCCAATTCTTAAACTGTTGGGACCAAAACTTCCAAAATCAATCCCAACCTTCCTTTTGTGGTCATAAACCTTGTGTTTAAATTTCATAGATTGCTATTAACTTATACTAAAGTTATAGTGCGAAAACCAAATGTCTTCAGACGACGACGACGCCAACGTCATACCAATATACGACCGCAAAAATTTTGCGGTCGTATAAAAACTATGCAGTTTTAAAAATATTGGTTCAATACAGTCGGAGTTACATATTACACAAACTATGTACCCTTAAATGTGACAGCTTGACAGTCAATCGGCTTCTAGACCTGCTGTCACCGTTGGCAGGTAAAATATATAATAAACAAGAACAACACAGCACAGAATCCAAAGCACTAGCAATGTGAACTCCCATTATAAACCAGATTTTTAAAAGTGAAATTCCCCATTTGGAGATCGCATTTAACCCTGTATAGGATTGTTATTTCCAAGTTTAATAGTAGTTACCAACATCTATGAGAGCCGCAACTAGTTTTAGTTAAAACGAGCACATTCCGACCCAACTAAATTATGTACCATCCACGCAGTTCCTTTGTTGATAATCAATGTTATAGCTAGTGTTTAAGATGGACAAGGGTTAGGTCTGAGTATCGATAATACCAGTTTAACACCACCATTGTTGTGTCTGTACCAAGTCCGACTACTGTATTCACGTTCTGGGCTCTTAATAGGCTATATTTTTGTTAAGGTTCTGTTTGGTGACCTTCATGGATTGGTATGTCATTATCAGACCTTTTCTGTTGTCCATCTCTGTTTTCACTTTAACCAATCCAAAAACTTGTCCATATCAACAAATGTTACCACAAATCCCCCAGGAAACAGAATTACATAAGAAATAAATAGTTCATGTATCAGGGTTGAGTCTTTAAACTCAGTGGTAAGTCTTCCAGGGAAGACATCTGTCGCCTGCTACTTTTCCATACTGATGCTGTGCCAAATATCAGGAGATAACCTGTTTTTCTATTCCATCAAACAGAAAGTGGACATGCAACAGGTTCGAAACTGCCTTATACAATTCAGTTCTCCATACTGATGCTCTATGCCAAATATCAGGAAGCTGGCTAGTGTGGTTCCTGAGAAAAATGTGAAATTAATTTGTGATGCCCACACCAACAGATAGTGATCCCTATATGTAGGTAGCCCCTTAATGCATGCAAAACAATACACAAATTTAAGACAAACATACTGACCAATCAGATTGCTTTGATACACCATTTGAGGATATTGTTATGACACTGCTGCAAGTTTCAAATGTTCATATGAAAAAATAACTCCATATAATAGACTACATTTATTCCTGAATTACAACATGAATGTGAGATGATATTTTAGTAAATTTACAAGAATGGTCCAAATGGTAGTCTGTCAAAGTGTCTGCAAATGAGTGATGGAATAAATACACACCAGGAAAATAAAAGTTATAATGTCCAACTGTCTACAGACAGGCATCATGATTTTCGTATTAAAAATATGTCTTCAAAAACTATGATTGTAAAAAAAAAAATAAATAAAAATATGTCAATGTAAAATGATGACGATCTTTATGCTCTCTCTCCTCGAATTCTTCTGGCCAGCTGTATATCTTTGGGCATAATGGTCACTCGTTTTGCATGAATTGCACACAAGTTAGTGTCTTCAAATAACCCAACAAGGTAAGCTTCACTTGCTTCCTGAAAAATTAAAATTTTAAAATTAGTACATGAGTAATTCTTTATAAATTATGCCATTTTAAGGCCACACCAAATTGATTCTAACCTCTTGATTTTTATGACAAAAAATGTGAGCGAGTGAAATTTTAATTTTTTTTCATGAACACTAGTTTTCAGGTGACATAAAATGTATTAATGCACAATTGTTTAAAATTAGGATAACTGGGGAAAAATTCCATATTTTTAACCAATTTCAATGTCCAAAAATTGGAGAGACGAAATTCAGAGAACTAAAAATCCATTTTTACACTTAAATCTTTTCATAAATTTGTTGGATTTAGACATTTTTTGTCCCTTTATATTCCTATACAAATAACTGAAATTCTTCCCAATTTGGACATGGACATGGTGTAGTGGGGATGCCATTTCACTTATAACAACCTCACCAGTAACTTGAATTTTTGTTTGAAAATCCAGAACAAGAGTTGACACACAAAAATGTCTCGCCTGTCGTGTATTTCTAATGAAAGCAAATGCTGTCAGACATATTGCATACAGTATTCGAAAAACAGGCCAAAACACAAAAACTAAACTATAACCACTGAACCATGAAAATGAGGTCAAGGTCAGATGACACCTGCCAGCTGGACATGTACACCTTACAATCCTTCCATACACCAAATATAGTAGACCTATTGCATATAGTATTCGAAAAAACAGGCCAGAACACAAAAACTAAACTATAGCCACTGAACCATGAAAATGAGGTCAAGGTCAGATGACACCTGACGGTTGGACATGTACACCTTTCAATGCTTCCATACACCAAATATAGTAGACCTATTGCATACAGTATTCGAAAAACAGGCCAAAACACAAAAACTAAACTATAACCACTGAACCATGAAAATGAGGTCAAGGTCAGATGACACCTGCCAGTTGGACATGTACACCTTACAATCCTTCCATACACCAAATATAGTAGACCTATTGCATATAGTATTCAAAAAACAGGCCAAAACACAAAACTAAACTATAGCCACTGAACCATGAAAATGAGGTCAAGGTCAGATGACACCTGACGGTTGGACATGTACACCTTTCAATCCTTCCATACACCAAATATAGTAGACCTATTGCATACAGTATTCGAAAAACAGGTCAAAACACAAAAACTAAACTATAACCACTGAACCATGAAAATGAGGTCAAGGTCAGATGACACCTGCCAGTTGGACATGTACACCTTACAATCCTTCCATACACCAAATATAGTAGACCTATTGCATACAGTATTCGAAAAACAGGCCAAAACACAAAAACTGAACTATAACCACTGAACCATGAAAATGAGGTCAAGGTCAGATGACACCTGCCAGTTGGACATGTACACCTTACAATCCTTCCATACACCAAATATAGTAGACCTATTGCATACAGTATTCGAAAAAACAGGCCAAAACACAACAAGATCTTTGGTTTTATGATCAACAAAATACTTTTTCTCAAATAGATTATATACATAATCATGTAAGTTTTGTATCAATTATCTTAGGTATGCCATTCGAAGAGAAAAAACTAGATGGAACTTTATACACAAAGTTATACTTCTCCCCCCCCCCCCCCTTCCTGTTTGTCTATCCCCTAATTAAAACATTAGTGATCAATCTGAAAATATGAGGTGGGCAAGTTCTTATATATATGGCGAGTCTAGATATTGCAGTTGCTGAAAAATGGACTGTAAAAGAAAAAAATTGACAAAGTCACTGAACCATGAAATTGAGGTCAAGGGCACATGAAAGGTGTCAGACTGGCATGTACCCATACAGATCTTGCTATAAGCCATGTATGATGAGTCTATTCATTGTAGTTGCTGTAAAATAGACTTTAAAGAAAAAAATTGACAAAGTCACTGAACCATGAAATTGAGGTCAAGGACACATGACAGGTGTCAGACTGGCATGTACCCATATAGATCTAGCTATAGACCATATCTGATGAATCTAGTCATTGCACTTGCTGAAATATAAACTTTTGAGGAAAAAATTGACAAAGTCACTGAACCATGAAATTGAGGTCAAGGGCACATGAAAGGTGTCAGACTGGCATGTACCCATACAGATCTTGCTATAAGCCATGTATGATGAGTCTATTCATTGTAGTTGCAGAAAAATGGACTTTAGAAGAAAAAATTGACAAAGTCACTGAGCTGTGAAATTGAGGTCAAGGACACATGACAGGTGTCAGACTCCCATGTACCCATATAGATCTTACTATATACCAAATATGATGACTCTAAACATTACAGTTACTAAGAAAGGGACTTGAATGTAAAACTATGTCGCAGATTTTCGAAGTTCACTGAACCGTTCAATTGAGGTCAAGGACAAATGACAGGTGTCAGACTGGCATGTACCCATATAGATCTCACTGTAGACCAAATATAATAACTCTAGGTATTATAGTTTCTGAGAAAAGGATTTGAATGTAAAACTATGTCGCAATGTTTATGTGGGTATTGAACCATGAAAAAAAGGTCAAGGTCATCTAAAAATGTGCTGCTGAAAAGGTCATCACTTCATGCACCTGTGGACCAAAGATGAACATTGTAAGTATTATACTTTAAAAGTTATTAAGGTTTTACAAAAAGTTAACGCCGTCGCCGTCGCCTTCGCCGCCGGATTGCTATACCTATGTCTCGCTTCCAGCGACTTTCGTCGCAGGCGAGACAAAAAGTACCAACCTGTAACAAGAAAAACTTGCTACATTACCAGTTAATCACACTTCATGAGTAGAAAAAAACAAAACTATGTATCAAAGGCTCACGAGAACAACGATGCTTTAAGGGCCTTTATATTTGCAGTGATTATGTTACATAATTAGTCTAACCTGTAATGCTCCAATAGCTGCACTTTGAAATCTCAAATCAGTTTTGAAATCTTGAGCAATTTCTCTCACTAAACGTTGAAATGGCAACTTCCTAATCAACAATTCTGTGGACTTCTGGTATCTCCTGATTTCTCTTAAAGCTACTGTTCCAGGTCTGTAACGATGTGGCTTCTTTACACCACCAGTTGAAGGTGCACTCTTTCTTGCTGCCTTTGTTGCCAACTGTTTCCTTGGAGCTTTTCCTCCAGTGGACTTTCTAGCAGTCTGTTTAGTTCTAGCCATTGCTTATAACTGAAATGTATAAAGATATATATACAGTCTGCACAAATTCATGAAAAATTCTCGATTTTTTATGGTAAAAAAGATGTGAGCAAGTAGAATTTTAAACAATAGAAAATTTTTTACTTTTACAACTCAATGCTGATTAACCTAAAAAAAATTTACTTCTGCACTGACCAAGTGTTTTACTTTTACAAACTGCCATAAAACCATCCCACTAACTGCAATTCAAATTACCAGAGTTGAAAACAATCAATATTTACTCAAAATTTATGCAAGTTGTAAATTATTTCAGTATGAAATATAGAATTTTGATACTATTCTACTGATGACCATTAGAATTGAAAAATAAATTTCGACAGAATGTTTTTAATCACCTATAATAGGCCCCAAAACTAGATGCATTATTTAAGGACAAAAGATTTTATATTGTGGCCCACAAACTAGCATATATTGAACGGGGTAACGTGTAAACAACTTGGCGGGATATTCCCATTGTTCTAAAAATAGCGATAGGCATTTTGATGAAAAAGAAACTTTCTTCGGATAACAACAACAAATCAAAAATCTAGTCTAGTAACTTCAACTGATCTGACCACTGAAGCACAATCAGACAGGGGTAGATTTAAACTCGAGCGAAGATACAATACTGATCACCAATTTCTGAAATCATAACAAACATGGCGACCGGCGGTGGAAAATATCTTTAGATTCAGATTTTAAAACTGTTTCAAACCAACTACGGAAAAGGGAACTAGCACTGTTTTAATTTGACATTGATCTTTACAACTGATTCTAAAATTTTACATTCTAACAAACGATAGACTTCTCTTACCTTCGAGGTAGTTTTGCAATTTACCGCAATTTTTTACAACTGGACTATTGTGAATACGTAATGATGTATATTGGGTACAACGTCATGGTACAAGAGGTCATATTATTGGTTTGAAATATTTTAAGAGAACGGTTTTCATTAGTCAGAAAAATATTTTTTCCATTGGTTATATGGGTGTGCATTTTTCAGTTTGATTGGATAATATTGCTATATTTTCATTGGGTGGAATTCTGTACAACTTCAATCCTTTTTATTGAAATGTTGGTACCATTTTTTTCTTCCTCTCCGATTTTGTTCGTTCGAGTTCTCTAACCGTCAGAGATATGGACCTGAGATTTTTCTTGATGAAAGATCAATGTTTCTAGATGTGCCTAATTCTATTCTTTTTTTGATGGGGGTCACTGAGACGTATAATGAGCAGTTCAAAGAGGCTAGGGGTTTATTGTAGGACCCTATGAGGAATTGTTTTTCATAGAAAACTTTGAGAGAGTGACCAATAACAATCTCATATCATATATATTATTACACACCGTGACAACACCTATTAAATAACATATACCTCGTTCCACTAGGCCGAGGGTCATCCCCACTCCCCAAAGACGATAATTTTTAAAAATTTCATATAGGCCTACACATTAAAATATATATCTTGAAATTATATATTTTATTATTCTCCGTAACAAGACGCATTAAATGACATATGTACCTCATTCTTTCAGTAAGGTGATCCTCAACACCATAAACCAAGAATATTCAATTATTTCAAACCGTTAAAATCCCCACCCCTAAACCATGTATTTTCTTATTCCCCATGGTAAGACGCACCAAATAAGGGACAGTTCAATATTTATCAGATGGGTGGGCCGGTGCAAAATGGGGCGGGGAAAGCACTTTTTTGTGTAAATATTTGGATGGGCGAGATTTTTTTTTAATATGTATAGTGGATGGGCCAGAACTTATTTCATAGGAAAAAAATTTGCTATAAATTTTGTCGGTGTTTAGGAAATTTCTTTTGAAGGCACACAAAACATAATAAAAACAAAAATAACAATTTTAATGTATTTTAGAAATAATTAAATCATGTAACATGAAAACATAACATTTTAAAACTTTGGTCAACTAACAATGTTCATATGAATAGAGTTATCTCCCATGTATTTAAGCTTGTAAAATTATACTTGTTTAATATAATATTGTTAGCACTTCTTAAGCCTCTATTAAAGGCTGGCTGATATAGTATACTATTACTTATGTATTGAGATGTAATTGTGATGTTTATATTCAAATCTATACATGTATATTCAAACTGGATTTAATTATACAATAGTTGCTTATATAGAGGGCATTATCATGATATAGTGACTGCCCAAGGGACTGATATTGCCTGAAACATTGATAATGCCCGAGCCGTAGGCAAGGGAATAATTATCAATGTTGAAGGCAATATCTGTCCCGAGGGCAGTCAATTTATCATGATAATGCCCTTTATATAAGCAACTATTGTGTTTATTTCATTGAAGAATATAAATCTGCTGGGTGTAAGTTCCTTACATGTACATGTATGTTGAATACCTCATGATGACCTCCGGGTGTGTGTAAATAAGTTTCTGTCATTACTTTTGGTGCTATGCTGGTATATTGTACATTCATGGAAGTCCTTCATATATATTCTTTTTTCTACTTCAAGCATTACGGACAAGAATTTATTATTCGAAATATGCATACGTACTAAGTACATAAAAAAGGCACCCTGTTATATAATATTACAACAATACTATTTGAGCAAGTATTGTTTTTATTTCATTGAAACCAAAATTTCATCTAGAATATTATTGTCTAGAATTTAATTAACAACTGCTGCATCACGTTTACGTTAAATAAAAGGGGGACGTAACTCTAAATTGCAAGCAGGCATTACCGTGTGGTTAATGCCCACGGGCATTATCATGATAATGCCTGCTTGGCTTTTTAACGCAGATTAATAAATACCACATGACCATGTTTTAACCAATAAAAACAACTAAATTTTCTCTGATATGAAATAAACAACAATAAAATTTATGATTCTGATACATATATATACACACACAATATATATATATATATATATATATATATATATATATATATATGGAATTAACAAGCACATTTTGTATTTCGTATTACACCAAAGTCTATTCTTTGATTTCCAGACATAAACATGCAAAAATTAAAATAGAAAAAGAACCTAAATCATTATTGATACAAATTTTGAGATGGGCAAGCACATTTTTGCAGAATTTAAAGGGATGGGCATCAAATTTTTTAATGAAACAATAGTAAGAATGCACCGGCCCATCCCTCTGATAAATATTGAACGGCCCCTAGCACCTACCCCGCTTCCCCAGGGGGGGGGGGCTATCACCACTAAGGGAACAACCATTTAATTTCAGAGGGAGGGGGTTATGCTTTTATATGAAAAAAAAATATTCTGATTCCAAAGGGAAGGAAAAAGATAATCTGTTGGTACGGGGGCCAAAAGTAATAATCTGTTTTACCAAACAATGGAAACAAATTTTATGCCACCATGGGCAATTTGTTGTTTCTGATTGGACGAGTTTTCCAATTTTCAATTACAAACGGGCATTTCGGGACCTTAATTCCGATGACCTCAAGTTTAAACCCCCTGACTGCTCCTGTTCGACATCTCCATTCAATTATAGTCCTGTGGGTCATGTTATCACTGTGGATCTCAATCTAGTTGATAATCAAAAGCACCTCAGATATTTTTTATTTTAACTTATAATTATTTCATTTTCTGTCCTTAAAAACAAATAATTTATTGAATACAGTGTAAGGCATTCGAGATATCAGTTACTTCGTTTGTGAGACTTCGTAACAGTTCACTGTTACAGTTATATACTAATGTCTCTAGTTTAAATTAACTTTGGTACATCCCTTTTCCATGCACATAATTCAGACCCATGAGACAGGTTGATATTTTTAAATTTATACACCCAATCATTTAAGACATATCCCCAATGTCAACAGTTTATTTTTCTTAGCTTAAGCTGGATCTAAACTATTGTTAGCCTCATCCAAAACAAGAAAAATAACTGCAGTGGAAGAACTGTAATAACCTCTGACAAAAGATGTTTTAGTTTAAACATATTTTATTTACTAAAATCCGGTAAAATGAATCCTATACAAGTTAAAATTATATGGTCTGAAATCTGGTCTCGCCCGGTTTTTGTCTTGTCTGCGACGAAAATGTATTACTTTCCGGCGGCGTGAACTTTTTAAAAACTTTAATAACTTTGCACACATAATACCTACAATTAAGATTTTTGGTCCACACATACTCTATCGTTTAAAGTTTGCCGCAGTATAGTTGTCTTGTGACCATGTTCTTGTTTTCTGCGTCCAAGGTTCGTGGTTAAATCCATTTCTCAGCAACTGTAATACCTAGGTCTAGATAAAATGAATCCTATACAAGTTAAAATTATATGGCTGAAATCTAGTCTAAAATAGGAGGTGCACAATGCCATCATGGGATGAAGATTCTCTGAAAGTTTCATCAAATTCCATTCAGTAGTTTAGGAGGAGTTGCTGATACGGACGAAACGGCGGATGGATGGACACAACGAATACTATGAACGAAATTAGTGTCATCTTTTGATAGATATCAACCTGAAACAAAATTTCTTCTCTTAGTAAGTAACCATGTCGACCTTTTAACCGCTGTGGTCAATAACAACAGGATTTTTCTTTTTCATTTTCATTCATTTGCGGAAGGACGAGGCAAAATTCAGTATACATATAAAACTGTAAGGATATGTGGTAAGCATCAGTGAACTTATCACGGCCCCTTTGACCCTGTTATTTTGGAAATGGTGAAAGATACAAAAAGTCTGCAGTAACTTTTGTTGGGTTTTTCGTGAGGAATCATTTTTAATTCGATGAAGAATTAAAAAGTTTTAAAAATTAGCGCGTCACCTTATATCTCAAAAACGATAACACATATTGATAAAAATGGAAAGTGATTTTTTTCCAGAAAGGAACATACTAAACAAGCCCATTAAAAATTAGACAAAAATTAAAAAGTTAGACCAATACAGTTTAGAATAAAATATTATTGGAGAATTTTTTATGATATATAACAATTTATTATCTTCCCATATGCAACTTGTCGGTCATAGTTAGGTAACTCTGTTTAGACTTATTAACTGGTTACCCAATATCGTGACTGTACTGGTCCCGTTCATGCCAGGCATTCAGCGTACTTCGATAACTCTGTATTGATTATAGCACGTACTCCTCGTCTTCACTTTAAAAAACTGTTCATTTGAAATATGTAGTAACATTTCACATGGATTATAATACCAATATATGAAATTGTGACAATAATTAATAATATGAAATTTATCACCAATTTATACAAACTGTCAAAAGTACATAATTACACGTTATAAAGTGTTATGGTGCAACTTTTAAAAAAAAATTTAAGCCACGAGAAAAGCGATTTTTTTTTGGGGTAAAATTTATTTGAGTTTTACCTGAAGTAATTTTACGTGGAAAGAAATTTGTTCTGCGCAATTAACATGCTGTGTGTTTCAGGTAATTATAACTAATTAACGATTTGACATGTATAGTGTACCTTGACTGTCCGCATGTTTATTGTTCCAACCCTTAATTAAGGTACACAGGTACATTGTATGTATACAGGTAAACTGTTTGCTGACCAAAAAAAGCGTGATTTCATTTTTAACGATACATTTTTCGATATTTAATGCAGCATTTTAATAAAGAGGTGTGTGTAAGGAGGGACCACAAAGAATGCAGAGATGAAATATAATTTCAAATGTCAGATAAGTAACATTTAAATTTATTTTAAATTAATAATTTATCTTTTTGGTATTTATATATATATATATAACATTTGACATATTATATGATCAATTCTATTTACTCGTATATATATTTACTTTGTTATGACAAGGTAGAAGCTGATTGGGATGGGCGCCATCTTGAATAATAATAGTAAAAAATAACACATTTCAAAATAGCTAATTTTCAAATCAATTTGGAAGTGATATAATCAAAATTTAAACTATTGCAATTACGATATTTCGAAAAGTTATGAATGAATAATTAGTACAAAGCACCAAAATTTTTCCATCAGTTTTGGTTAAATCGCAATTTTATGTTTAAAAACGACAAAGAAGCCAATTTATCAGAATTAGATGATTTAACAGTATGGACTTAACTAAAAAATATGACAAATTTCCGAAAGCATTTGGAAGGGATACGACCAAAATTTAAACTTTTCCAAATAGCATAAATACATTACTATATAGCACCAAAATGTTTTGAGCACGAACTAAAAGTAGTTTATTTTCTCGATTCCTGATCGCCCCAGTGCATTTCTATACAATTTACTTGGGCATTGTATAGGTGATGTGTGACGTCACCAAAGGTCACTTGATGACTTCTATAGTTGGATATGCGAGAATAGTAAATTATTACGGCCCTCATTTGAGTTAGACATTCAGATTTGGCAATCCGAGAGAGGTTGTTTTCCCGAGGGCTTGCCAAATCCGAATGTCTACCTCAAATGAGGGCCGTAATGGTTTTATTTTTTTTACAAGAGCAAGACATTGTTTGACTCTCATGACTTTTAATGCAGACGAATTACGCAGTTGTCTCCCTTGCAGGGGAAAATCGGGATTCAATTTATTTTTGAATCACATGACAGTTTTCATCAAATGAGAGTATTTTAAAATAATTAAAATATAAGAATAACAATTGTGCATTCATAACTTATGTTAATTAATATAAAATAAATCATATTAAAATAAATCGTCCGTGCGAGACCTATAAATATGTAGTCAAGGACGTTAAAAACTTCCCAGTCAGTCACTGTGCATTCACTAGGTCTTGTTCATTATCGCGGCCAGCAGTTTCGACTGCTATTCAGAAACACTGACGATACATCCAGTTTTTAAAGGGGTGGGACATGAACTCTGAGGATATCTGAGCTTTTCACAAAGAATAAGAATGTTGCGTCTCATTATAGACAATTAGACATATATGGGGTTACAAATGGATGGATGGATGAATTATTCTGTCCAGTGGCAACAAGCTGCATACAGGACGAGAACATGTTTACATAATACATGTAATGAATATGATCCCCGCTTTGTACAAGACCGACTCGCTAGCTCACGAGGTAACTGTCCGGGAAGACATATCACCCCACTCGGACACATTATACTGACTCCGGGCCGACCAGTCTTTGCTCTTACTCCTACATGCCGCGTGCTTGGCGGAGAAGCAGCAAACACCAATTTTAATGGCTTTGGTTTGACCCGGCCTGTAATCGGCCTTCCGCACTCGGGGCGAGCACGCTACCACGAGACCTGTTAGGTTTTATCAATCTGTTTGTCTTATCGTGTGAGAAGAAAAAATATGATTTTGGGACAGGGATTTTAATGCTTTAAGAGATAGTTTAAGAATAATGATTCGAGGGGGTGGAGATCGACCGTTGGGTAAATGAGGTATATATGTGTATATATATCAGTTCATGCGTTTTGTCATGAGGAATAAGAAAATATATATACGGTTTAGGTGTCGGGTTTCTTACAGATTTTTAATTTTATATAATTCAAGTGCCGATATTATGCCGTTTTTCATTATGTTGTCGTGCTTGACCGTAGAAAAGTTATGAGATAATTGAACATTATTGATTTGATGGGAATGGTGATAACCCCGAGGAAGCCCGGTATTTGTCAGTTGGTTCGTCTTACAATGGGGAATAATAAAATAAGAATAAGAAAATATATGGTTTAGGGGTGGGAATTTTTACGATTTATGAGATAATTGAACATTATTGATTTGATGGGAGTGGTGATAACCCCCTGGGGAAGCGCGGTATGTGTCATGTGGTGCGTTTTACCACGGGGAATAAGAAAATATATGGTTTATGGTTGGGGATTTTAACGGTTTGAGATAATTGAACATTATTGATTTGATGGGAGTGGTGATAACCCCCTGGGGAAGCGATGTATGTGTCATTTGGCGCGTGTTACCATGGGGAATAAGAAAATATATGGGATAGGGGTGGGGATTTTAACGGTTTATGAGATAATTGAACATTATTGATTCGATGGGAGTGGTGATAATCCCCGAGGAAGCGTAGTATTTGTCATTTGGTGCGTATTACAATGGGGAATAAGAAAATATATGGTTTAGGGGTAGGGATTTTTACAATTTATAAGATAATTGAACATTATTGATTTGATGGGAGTGGTGATTTCGTGGGTCTTACCATGGGTAATAAGAAAATATATGGTTAAGGGGTGGGGATTTTAACGGTTTTTGAGATAATTGGACATTATTGATTTATGGATTAATTTTTATACAATTTTTTTAATTCTACCGCCGAAAAAAATAATTTACCTGGTTGTTAAAAAGTTGTTGTTTACGATAAACGATATACGCAGGTAGGTTAAGGCTGTTCCTTGAAAATACATTGATTATAACATACAAAAAATATTGACTTTTAAAGTCTTTAAAATCTATTTAAATACATTAGAATCATAAACATAAGCGATATGTATTTGTTTCTTATGTCCCGAAGATCAAACTTCTACTTTCGTTTTATTGTTATATTTAGGCAGTGCTCGATCACGTGACTTTTATCCCCCCTTAATGTCCTTAATGAAAAATTGAAAAGTTCTAGCGTTTGCCGAGACATGATATGTTTATTGTTTATATTAATCGATAGATAATTTTTGTCTCTTTTAGGAAAGTGCTATGCCAAGAGTGAAAATACCGAATATATTTTTTAATTAATAGACAAATGCTGCAATTCATGGAAAGTAGGACGTTGATCCCACTTTGAATGCATCGTTTTTCTATTTGAATGCGATATGATGTTCGGCATAGCAGAAAATATAAATTACATTGGAGTTTGTCCATATTCGACTTCATTTAATCAGAGGAGTGGACACGCTAGAACTTTTCGTTTGAAGTTAACGTCTTTAGCCTCGATTATACAAAATGGCGAAACGCCCAATACTGTAAAGCGCATCAAAGACTTGACGTCAGACTAAGGGGAAACAACCATGCATAAGTTTTTTGGCGCTGGAATTTGAAAATTATTTATCGCATACTAAATATGGTTATAAAATAAAATTAATGAATATTTTTCTGAGTTCTAAATGTAATATTTGCTTTAATCGAAGAAATTTTAAAAGTCAATCCATGTATATTATACCTATTGACGATTGCATCAAAAAAGGGGGAGGGGCACATTGCCAATAAAATAGAGTGCACATCCTATACAAAAGAATGTTGATATATATTTCATACCGAGTTGATAACTTTTCTTCTTTCATAAGTTAAACTTGCTAAATTAAAAACTAAAAATATTTTTATATAAAGTATGTCAATTATGTTCCTTCTTTTTATCCAAGAGAAAATAATGTTGTATCACCTAAAAAAAACTTTGCTAACAATTAATACCAGGATAAGGCTTGTAAAAATCAGGAAAAAAATACTAGACACCTGTTTTAATTTTTTCTGCACATATTTTTTTTTTGGAGGGGGGGGGGGGCACAAAAAAAAAAAAAATAGAAAAAAAATTCTCTTTTTACTTTGAGTGTTTTACAGTGATTTCTATCCTAATTCATCAATATAATTTCCTTTGTTGCTGTTTGTTTTTATTGGAATTTTTTGGAGGGAACTTGTTCTTCATTTTCTGCAGACTTCCTTCACTTGCTACATTCCTCAAGAAGAATATGATTTGAAGCTATTGAAAGACTTTTTCTTACCATTTCACATTTACTACTCAGTCAACTTAAATATTTGTTGCCAAGATCCACCTATTCAATTTAAAAGAAGGCAAAATTTATCTGAAACATCTCATATGAGTCAAATTATGACATATATATAAATACCAATGTGATCCTGTGAGCAAAGGCGACAAAGGATCAGTATGTATACGTCTGAATGCAAATATTTCGTCGAATACAATCTTGAATTATTTTAACCAATCTCAACATGAATTTCTGTAATTTTGCAAAAGTTATCATATCCAGGGCAAAAAAAGACAAGACATCAATAGATATATTTAATAATGGATCTGACAAAAAAAATGACAAAAAACCAGCATTATACAACACATGTCTATCATTTACTGACAGATATGATAATTATCAAATTTTTATGGAAAAATATAACAAAATGCATCTGATTTCAAAACATTCTTCAAAAAAGTTCCAAATCTACAAAAGTATGTGTATGAAAATAAATACGGTGCAGAATCCACAAGAACACCAAAACAGATTCTACGACTCCATAATGTATGCTTCAAGTTTTCCATCTGGTCAAAAACCCTCTTTAGCAATCCACACAAGTTCCCTCCAAAAAATTTTTCGGTAGTCATTATCACAGTCTTGTAACTCATTTACCGGAGACACTCCGTGTTTTTAATACTAAATCCATCCTAACTGAACAGGAAGAAAGATCTTTTGGAGAACTCCGAGCTGAACGGACCACAAACAGAAAACCTGGTCAGATCATTCAAAATCTAATGATACGTTTCCATGCACAACAAAATACAGAAAATCGATTTGATTCATTTAAACAACAGGATTCAATGATCAGCAAACAATCTCATTTTCTGCCTAAACGAACCCGGACGATCATTACAAAAAATTTCATCCAAAATCATTCGTATCTTCTTCAATGTCACCTCTCGAGAATTGCAGATTTTCTACTGCCTGGAATAAATGTATGGTGGCAGTTTGAAAATGATGATCTTGTTTTCTTTGATGGTGAAGATGACCCAAACTTTAAAGACGAAGGAGCACTACCAGAACACTTCCGATTCAAATCTGTAAAAGAAGAGTGTCATCATGTAAAAAATATATGGGATGAGTGAGTCACCAAGGTCAATGCATAGACACTTCTCCTGCCAATAAGTAGATTAAAGACCTACAATGAAAATGGAAAAGCGTCTTGGTTTTACCTTGAAGAGAAAAAAGACAACCAGGGTCAAAGTATGTTGAACAAAACTACTTACTGTATGATGAAATAACTTGCATTCCATTGTTTTAAAGACCCTTATAGGCCGTACAAAATTACTTATAGACTTGAATGAAGAAAAGAGCTATCATCTTAATATAAAAAATAAATTTTAACAAAAATTTCAATTACACATCAAATCATGAAGTTATATAAATTAATGTCTGTCATTTCACATACATGTATTCACTTACCAGTAAAATTTATCTGTAATAATTTAATAAGGTCAACCAGTTGCGATAGAATTCTTTTCCAAGCTGCATCATTTATCTGTAAATATACAATATTTTTCTTAAAAATTGATCTACTCAACAAAATACATATATTTACTTAGCTTTCAATCATGTAGAGTTACTTCCCTTGACATTTTATAAATTTCTTGAAAACATGACATTTTAAAGATTAAAATAACACTTTTTTCGTGCCCATAATTACAATAATCAGCATCCAAGAATTTTATAATAGCCAAAATTGACAAATTACAACATAAAATAACCTTTGTCAATTTTGGCTATTATAAAATTTTTGGATCCTGATTATTGTATTGTTATTTTACTTCAAAGTTTATACATGTATACACATGAATCTGGTGTAAAATCAACACTTTACACCTTTTTAGATTAACTGATGTATTTTTCAAAATTACTGTGACTTTTAAATGCAGAGTAACCACCAAATTGTTCAGCACAAATATTTTTTTTCACATCATAATAAAAAAAAAAATGCAAAAATGATAAATCCAATATCTGAAACTGAGATTTCAGCATTTTCTGACCAGGTTTGCTTAAGTCATACAATTAAAATCTATTAGAGAATCAATTTATTTCTTTAATTCAGCAGGGAATTCAAAGTAGCCAAATTTCGTATAATTAGTATTTCAAAAGGAATTTCATATGCCAGGTATTAGTTACAGTCCATAGACTTTTGTAGTAACTACAGCCAAAGTTTTCTAACACACTGTGCATTATGTGTAATGAAATTAGGTTTTTCTTTTCACGGTTTTCATCTATTTTTTTTATATATATCATTTTTCTCAAAAGTAAGGAATGTATGGCCATGGGTTCATTTATAATCACGAGCTTAAGGACAAACATTGAAACATTTATTGTTGATTTATAAATTCATTTTAGAAAATAATATTCACTATTGAGGTCGGGGTTGAGGTAAATTAGTGATGTGATAGTGTATATAAAACTATGAGTATGAGTACAAGAATAAGAATATAATTTTATTTCCAATCAAGGGCCCAATAGGGACAAAATATTTCAATGATTAAGAACAATAAGTATTGTCATAAGCCAGACAAGGGTATATCCTATTTATATCATTCACTCTGAAAATTGCAAATGGAAGGTTTTGATAAATTTAGGAAGGGGTCTTTCATGAATAGCACCTTGTGTGATAAACTATGATAAATGCAGGATATCTGGTTACCTTTTATGTCATATATATAATGATATAAATAGATATACCGACTACAGTTGATGCATCTCTGATGTATATATATAATTATAAGCCTGATAGTGGTATATCTGTTTTACATCATGCATTCTTTGAAAAGTGCAAAATTGGAAAGGGGAGATCTTTACAAATTTCAGCTTATATTTTTAACAAACTAGGAAAGTTAATTAAATGTCCATTACAACTTGGAACAGAAAACATTGAGAGTACTAACATATATAAATATCTAGGTATCACATTTACATCAAGTGGAAAATTTAAGCAATGTAAAGATGAATTATATAAAAAATCTCTTAAGGCCTGTTTTAAATTGCAGCGTTGTTTGTCTTCATCAAATCAAAGTGTCTCAACTTTATTACACCTATATGACCACACAATAAAGCCTATTGTATTGTATGGTAGTGAAATTTGGGGCGTGTTTTCCCCTGAATCTTCTGCTTGCAAGAAAAATATTGTAATTTAAATTCTATTGAAAATGAAATACATTTCCTTCTGGAATGCCCTCTCTATGAGAACCTTAGAAAAGATATGACTAATTACATTAAAAAATACCCAAATTTACTTTTTCTAAATTCGTATGATCTCTATATCTGGATCATGAGTAACGAAGACAATAGCTTTTTATCTATTTTATGTGAATATCTTGCTAATGGTCTGGAACTAAGGAAAACCAAAAAAAATATGAATATTTAATATCATTATTATCTCCCTTTGATCACTGACCCTTTCCTCATACAGTTGACATTCAATTTATAAGCTATGTTCTTTTAATTGCATTGTAATGTTTTGTTATTGTACTGTTTGTGTTATGCTCTTTATGGGCCCTATAATTTGGAAAAATAAAACTAAACTATATTGGAAAAGGTATTGTCAGGTGATATTTCTGAGAAATCACAAATAAAATTTTTGAAATACGTCCTTGGTGTTAATAAAAAATCCAGTAATATAGCAATTATGTCTAAGCTTGGCAGAATCCCTGCATATTTTACTATTATTTTGTCAATGTTGAAATATTATCATAGACTAGAAAATTTAAAGGAAGGTCTATTGTATGATGCCTATATATGTAACAGGCAATTGCATTCTTGTAAAGTTAATACTTGGTATTCTAGTATTATGTTCATATTGAAAGAGATAGATTTACCAATATCAAATTTAAAGGAACTAAAATTAGGTCGTTTATGCAAAATTGTTAAAAAAAAACTATCAAAAAGTTTCCTCAATTTTTGGGATGGCTTTAGAGAAAGTAGTTTAAATTCTGACAAAGGGAAATTATTAACATATATACATTATACTTCACTGTCAAAAGATGTTTTGAAAGAGAGAAATATCTTGATTTAAATGATTTTAAAATTAGACAATCAATTTGTAAAATTAGAGTTAGTGCTCATTGTTTAAAAATAGAAACTGATATATGCTAAAAATTATATTGAACGTTCACAAAGACTATGTACTAAGTGCATACTCGGCGAGGTTGAATATGAGGAACACTTTTTAGCTCAATGTCCATTGTATGAAAATGAAAGAAAAGTATTTTATGAAAATATATCTTTATTTTGTAATAATTTTGGGAACTTGAATAAAACAGCAAAGTTTATTTGGCTATTGACTAATGAAAATATTATTGTCCTAAAAACATTGGGTATATAAATTTATAAATAAGTGTTTAGAAATAAGAAATTCTATATGATAACATGCAAATATTTTAATTGATATATTATGATAATATAGATATTGTGCATATAGTATGGCTCTGACCTGACTGCAGTTATTGTGGGTTTAAATATATATATGTATGTAAACTGTGTATGTACCTCCAATGATATAAATCATTTGTATTTGATTGCTTGCTCTTAATAGGCCCTTAATTGGAAATAAAATTCTTATTCTTATTCTATTCTATGGTAATGGTAGGAATGCAGAATATCTGGTTTCATTTTCTGTCATCTTGGAATAAATAAGTTTGTTCTCTTCATCAATCAATCAATGAATATAATAATAAAAAAAAACAACTTTTTTTCTAGCTGTTCATGAGAAAATTATGAAATTCTTATCCAAATCTTAAAACAACCAATGGAAGAATCATAATGACCTGAATTTTGTTAGTGTCAGTGACAGTGATGAGGTAACACCCCCCCCCCCCCTTTTAGGAATCCCACAGTGCATGAACTTAAAAAACAGATATATAACTAAATTTTTTTAAAATTTTTGGGACTTTACTTGTAAACTGAACTTGCTTAGGGTGATGCGGGTAATGCATAATCCATGTACATTAAGAAGAAAGCTCAATATTGACACACGTGTTGCCACGTGGACGGTCACCGTAGGCAGATTCAACAATTCAAGGGTAGTTTTAAATAATGTTTGACAAATTTTACCTGATAAAAGATGTATATAAATATCATCCTGGCACCAATTAGATCAATCAAACATCTTAGCAGGAGAGCAAAATCTCTAAATCCCATTCAGCTACTCGGCGTCATAGCAGGTGCTTCTAATATATTTCCAAGCTTCTCAACGAATTAGTTTTTCCATATAAGGAAATTAAACCCCGCCTCCCCATTTTGTCGCCTGATTTTATTTTCTGTACATTGTGGCTTTTATTGATAGCATATTGGATACTTTCCCATTGAAATTGGTACATATAATTCAGGTTCTTCATATGATATCAAAAGTCACGCAAAAATAACCGTTCAATAAATAATATCGTAAATTTTCACGCTTCCAAGACAGAAGACGCCGACATTGTCGTCACGCCATTACTAATAAATATTCATAAGCGCACCAAGAGTTACCTCCCCATTGAAAAACAGCCTTAACATACCTGCGTATATTATCCTTTTCTGATTGGTTAGTTTATTTAATGTGCTCACCTTTTTTTAATTTTTCTCACCTTTGTATTGGAAAAAATTATTTTGGTTCAGTTAGACGTAATTTATTTTAAATCATAATTCATAATTAAAATGAATATTATGTATATAAATGTATTTTCTGCCAATAATAATTATTTATCAAAACAGTGTTGTGTCTTTTGTTCAATGAAAGGCTTTGAGAGCGGAGGAATTGGGGTTAGGATCACCCTACTGAAAGAATGAGGTACATATCATTTAATGCGTCTTGTTACGGAGAATAATAAAATATAAGATTTAAATCTATGGATTTTAATTGCATATGAAAATTTTTCAAAAGTATCGACTTAAGGGGATTTGGATGACCCCCCCCCCCCCTTAGAGGAATGAGGTATATGTCATTTAATAGGTGTTGCCACGGTGTATAATAAAATATATGATATGAGATGGTTATTGGTCACTCTCGTAGTTTTTTAGTTTTTTCGATGAAAAAAAAATTCCCATAGGGTCCAATAGTAGACCCTTAACCTCTTTGAACTCCTCATTATACGTCTCAGTGACCCCCATCAAAAAAATAAAAAGTATTAAGCAAATCTAGAAACATTGATCCTTCATCATGGAAAATCTCAGATCCATATCTCTGACGGTTATTGAGAAGCCGAACGAACAAAATCGGAGAGGAACGGGAAAAAATGATCGATTAAAATCGCAAATGAAATCTATAAGGGACGAGATCAAAAGTTAAATGTAGGATAAAAAACTTAATTCACATAGTTTTTTCACTGACCCCCCCCCACCTCGTAACTTAATTTGGGAAAAATTGATTGACCAATATGGGCGTATGCTTTGAGAGTACTTATTGTATCATGGGTCCTGTTTTTCCTCAACAATGTATGTTTGTTCTGTATATTGACTTGGACATCATTTGAATCCGTATGTTCCAATCCGAAAATCGATGTCGGATAGCAAAACTTGCAGCGATACCCCACCCCAAACTATTTGAATTAAGTTTTTTATCCTGCAGTGAATTTTTGATATCGTCCCTAAGTCTCCCACTTCGTTTAGGAGACTTAACTACCCACCCCAACCCTTTCAAGAGATCAAACAGGAATCATTGAATTCCACCACACCATTAAGGTACACTGTAAATACAATCTGATGACTCAAATAAATGCTAAAGTCCATTTATCTCCCATTCAAGATGCTGGCCATGAATTATTTTCTTCCCTTCAGAACTAGTATGAAGTGCACTGAATTTCAACAGATCGTTTAGGATTGATGAAGTTTATATAAATTTCAGAGAAATTGGCAATACCATGATGGCCAGTTATTATCGTTGGAGAAAGCCAGAGAACACAGAGAGAACCACCAACGTACAGCAGGAAAACTGACAATCCTTGTTAATTAAAATCAGAGTCAAATGTGCCACGACCTGGATTTGAAATCAGTTTTAATGGGCATGATCAGTAGTAGTTACGATGATCTACCTAGACCACTCTGCTACCATGGACCTTGGTTCACGAGTTGTGCTTACAAGATTAATGGACAGAGAAGGTCCGATAAATTTTGAAATTAATGTGTGTACTTCTCATTTAAAAAAAAATTAAATGTGACAATTATTGCAATCTACATCATGTTGCAATATTTGCATTAATAAAAACATTTATGATATGCGGTTCCAGTTCAATTGCACTGATCTAATCAGAAAATGGAATAAGAAAAACTTTGGTCAATGCAAGTTGTACTAGTGCATAGGGCTATAAATATACTGATAATAATGAAACCAAGAAACAAGTACCACTGAAGTAGATTATAATATTTAGATGCAGCAGCTGTTGATGATACGGATACCTCAAAAGCGATTCATATGAGCAATACATGTACGAAAAACAAGTGTGGACACACTAAATGTCTTGCCTGAGTATGCACATGGAAACAGAATAATGATTATCTGATACCCAACATTTTGCAAGTCAAAGGAAAATGTGTTAAAAGAAATTGAGGTCAAGGTCAAAAGGCAGGTGTCATACCGTTATGTATCCACTAAGAACTATCTATTGACCAAATATTGTGGGTCTAGGTATTAAAGTTGCTGAGAAATGGACCTAATCTCGAAAATGTGACAAAGTCACTTAGCATGCAATTGGTCAATGTCCAGAGACAGGTGTCAGATTTGCATGTACCCACTATCTATAGAACAAACACGGATGGGTCTAGGTATTCCAGTTGCTGAAAATAGGACTTAAGAAATTTGAATGAAAGTCACTTAACCATGAAATTGAGGTCAGGGTCCAGAGACAAGTGTCAGACTGGCATGTACCCACCGAGAACTATCTATTGACCAAATATGGTGAGTCTAGCTGTTCTAGTTTCTAAGTAATGGACTTAACCACGAAAATGTGACACAGGTCACTCAAGCATGACATTGAGGTCAAGGTAAAAAGGCAGGTGTCAGACTGACATGTACCCACTAAGAACTATCTATTGACAAAATACAGTGGGTTTAGGTATTACAATTTCTGTGAAATGGACTTGGCCATGAAAAAGTGACAAAGTCACTCGAGCATGAAATTGAGGTCAAGGACCCAAGCCAGGTGACAGAGTGGCATGTACCCACTAAGAACTATCTAATACACAAAATATGGTTGACCTAGGTATTACACTTGCTGAGAAATGGATTTAACCACGAAACTTGGACGCAGATTTTAAATTCATGTTTATGAAGTCAGTGAAATATGAAAATGAGGTCAGGGTCACAAGACAAGTATACTGCAGCAAACCTTGTACAAAAAGCTACCTTGTGGACCATAAATCTTAATTATAGGTATTACATGTTCAAAGTTATTAAAGTTTTTAAAAAGTTTATGCCGCTGCTGCTGGAAAGTAATACCTATATCTCGCCTTTTGTCGCAGGCGAGACAATAACAAGAAACTCCTAATTGCAAATGATACTCAATGAAGAGTACTTTTAATTTATGATAATTTACATCACTTCAAAATTTTTTTTTGATCTAGTAGTATAATAAATCTGATCAGTTGTAAACTTTAATGGAATAATGTCACTTAGCATAGAATTTGGACATGAAAGATCATCCTTTATCTCAATGTCTCAAACCTATAATTGATTTCAAACACTATTTCAATGTGGTACATGCATATGAAAATTACTTGAGAAATACCTTTCATGTCCAAATTATTCAGTGTTGCATTCAGGCCAGAAAAAATATAATATATATAAATAACCTTTACCTTTCGAAAATATAGCACTCTGAGATGTAATTCAATTATTAAGTAATCAATTAGCACTCTATACAACCTTTTCACCCTCACAAATGGATTTTTTTACAAGTAAGAATTGCCAGCAACCCTTCTTATAAATGCACCAAAATCACCCTGCATTTCTACTAAATACTCTCTCCCTCTCTCCCACTAAAAAAGGCATCAATTCAAAATATACTCATTTAAACAAGGAAAGAAATATATTGCTTTGAGATCTTAGCTTAACGTACAATAAAATCAAACTGATTACGTACATTTATGTTTGGAAATATTAATCAGAAAATAAACTTCAACTAAGATTAATAATAACAAATTGCCAGTTATGCTTCTAATGGTAACTTATTATTCCTTTGCATCACCGACATCAGTAACATTTAAGCAAATTGCAAGTTTCCCACAGAATTAATTTCCGTTTAAAGATAAGTGATCACTTCTACTTTGTGGATTTTGAAATCAGAAGCAGAGGCTTAAGGGACCTGTATTACAAAACATTTATCAGGACTTAAGTAACTAATTAATAGTTTCATTATGCACCTTTTTTTAGTCTTATCTAAGGGCACCCAACCTGGAAAGCATCAGCTGCAAATTCTGAAATGGAATCACCTAGGAGTCATTTCTGCATAATATGCTGGGCCAAATAAAAAAAATATATATATACAATCATTCCCACTGACCAGACCAACCCCATTTTTAACAGCAGTTCCTAAATATTTTTTTTTGAGAAATTAAATTACCGACAGAATTTTTGCCCCTCACTGGTTTTTCACTTCTTATAGTCCTTGATATAAAAGATGAATTTGCATAGATACAGCATGGCTTCGGTTTTCGGCATTAGGTTTAACAAATATAGTCATTTAATTTTTTTTCTGTTTCTAAACAATACCAAAATATTTCAATTATTTAAAGAACTACCATATTAAACCTACAAAGATCTTGTATTTTTCTTTCAGGCAGTTAGCAGAAACACAGAAATTTTTTTTGGCCTCAATTACTGCAAGTTTAGTTTACTGTCCATCATATGACAGATTTTTTTGTATGTGTGGACAAACAACAGACACAAAGAAATGCAGATTTGTTAGATAGATGACCTAAATAACACTAGTATCAAATCTTTTCCAAAGCCGTGTGCTAATTCTAAAAAAAAAAAATTTTTTTTTTACCAAACTGAAGTATTTAATATTTTTAAAATAAAATGCTTTCTATTCAAAGAAAAGTGTTGGTTCTAAAGACACTACTCAAAACAGTGACAAATTATGAAAATTGCAGTTTGGTTATTCACAAAAAAGCTTGATGGGCACACATGTTTGTTTTGTGGACACTACAAGAAATGCTTCTTCTGAGACTGGTGACTGTACAGATGTCTGTAGACATATTCAATTTACTTATTGACATGTTTTTTCTCCCTATTGTACAAGAAATCATTCTTCCCATAAGAATCAATAATGTAAACGAGTAGGCTATATCAAAAGATTACAATTTCCATTTGTCACAAAAATACCATATTTCACTTCCTAACAGAATTTTAAACTGCCTCCCCCAGTAAATATCAAGATTTCATTTTAACCCTCCCCTCCAAATGTGTATTGAATTAAATGAATTATCTATTCAATTGTCTACTTTATCAATTTTGGTAACTTACATGTATAAGCCTTCAGTATATGCTTCAGTTCCTTAATATTCTGTTGTACTTTTCAAAAAAATCTTAAGAGCAAAATTACTCTCAAGTCAGACATATTCTAGTATAACTTATCAGTGATTCACCCTTAAGATTTTTTATGAAAAGGACTCCTGATATTTCATATCCTCTTTATGTAACTTTCATTTAAATGTATTCTAAAGAATAAAAATTATTAAAAAAAAAACCATAAAATTAATAGATTTAGGGATACCAAACCAATGCATTTAGAACTGAAAGAATTCATGATGTATAAAGAAAAATCAATTGAAACCAGAGTGGACACTGTACATGTGTCGCCTGACAATGCACATGGACACAGAATAATGATTATCTGATACCCGACATTTTGCAAGTCAAAGGAAAATATGTTAAAAGAAATTGAGGTCAAGGTCAAAAGGCAGGTGTCAGACTGGCATGTACCCACCAAGAATTATCAATAGACCAAATACAGTGGGTCTAGGTATTACAGTTTCTGAGAAATGGACTTAACAACAAAAAAGTGACAAAGTCACTCAAGCATGAAATTGAGGCCAATGTCCCAAACCAGGTGTCAAACTGACATGTACCCACCAAGAACCATCTATTGACCAAATATGGTGGTTGTAGGTATTCTAGTTGCTGGGAAATGGACTTAACCATGAAAAAGTGACAAAATCACTCAAAGATGAAATTAAGGTCAAGGTCCCAAGCCAGGTGTCAGACTGGCATGTACCTACCAAGAACTAGCTATAAACCAAATATTGTTGGCCTAGGTATTAGGTTCTGAGAAATGGACTTAACCACGAAAAAGTGACAAAGTCACTCAAGCATGAAATTGAGGTCAAGGTCAAAAGGCAGGTATCAGACTGACATGTACCCGCCAAGACCTATGTATTGACCAAATACAGTGGGTCTAGGTGTTAGTTTCTGAGAAATGGACTTAGCCACGAAGAAGTGACAAAGTCACTCGAGTATGAAATTGAGGTCAAGGTCCCATTCCAGGTGTCAGACTGGCATGTACCCACTAAGAACTATCCAGAGACCAAATATGATTTTAAATTCATGTTTATGAAGTCAGTGAACCATGAAAATGAGGTCAAAGTCACAAGACAAGTATACTGCGGCAAACCTTATACAATAAGCTACCTTGTGGACCATAAATCTTAATTGTAGGTATTCCATGTGCAAAGTTATTAAAGTTTTAAAAAAGTTTAAACCGCCATTGCATCCGCCGCCGGGAAGTTATACCTTAACGTTTTGAGTGAGTTCAGCTATATCTTCGATCAGTTTTTTTAGATGCAAATTAATGCTTTTTAATGATTGTCCTTGTATACTGAATTCCTGCAAACCAAAGAAAACATCTGAATCATCAAATTAAGTTTCACAACTTCTAATTAAATACCTTCTTTGAAATCACTGAAGCAACATAATGTTCACAACACTAAAATAAGGGAAATTATAATATCTATACAAATCTTAAATAAAATAGCATTAAATTGTCATTAATATACAGCTTACATTGCTTCAGAATAAAAAAAAAAGGAACTTAACCCACTGTAACAATATTCAACAGTTGAAATATACATGTTTCAATATATTCCTTTCTACCATCATACAAAAACACCTGCTTTTCAGCTTTTCGGTGTAAGATCTTACTGACATTGGTAAACAATCAAAATAAAATTACAATATAATCTAAATACTTATAAATATTCTGAAATGGAAAATGTGCCAAAATGATTAACATTTATATTTTAAGCAAAGGACAACAAGACAAAACTGATTAAACTCAATGGACCATACTCCAGTTACATAAGTGAAATGAAAATTTGTACAATATGTTGAAAATTGCACATCTATGAAATTAATGTTATAATCTTTTAAATATCTACCATATTATATTGTAATTAAAAAAAGCTACAAGACAGCAGCAAGTTCCTTTAAAAATACTGGTTTTATATGTAGTTTTTAAATGTTTAATTCAAGAAAAAGACTGGCAAACTAGTATTTTTAAAATATTTTCCACAAAATGAACTTTGAAATATCTGCCAATCATAATTTTTTATACAAAAATATATTCTAATGAGTTGCAAACTCTCAACTTATGCTATAATTTTGTTATGCTCATGACAAACAGTACAGGTAGTCGAATGTGAACCTGTATATTTCAAGATATTATGCATGTGACTCCCTGACTACAAATATCCTGTTTTTTTTAATATCCCCTCCCATCCTCTTGCTGGAGATTTTAGAAAAGAAAACACCTTTTTATCAGGGTACATGTATATAATTCATTATATAACTACTGTTTGGCATTCAGTAAGTACATTTTTCGAATAGGTTTTAAATCTGTAGCCATAAAGCAATGGCAAGTTGTTCTCCTAATATTACTATCTGGGATCCAGAAAATTTATTTTGTATGGCTTAGTACAACGAAAGGAATTTCTTTAAATCTCTTCAACATATATTACGTCCAAAGTTAACATCATCCAAGTGTGTTGCATGGAAGTTAACAAAATTCCCTGAAATGTTTTTCCTAATTTGATTTACAAAAAGGCACTCTTGGATATAATACAAAGATAAGAACTTATTTTTCAAAACTTGTATTTCTTCATGACAATAGTAAACATTGGTATGAATTAAATTTCTGTATCAATCAATCAAACCATTACAAATTGTTATATGGATTTTTTTCAATTGTATTTTACATCCAATTGTTTAGAACAATAACAATAACACTGTCATTCTACTACCCTCCTTTAAGGAATAAAAGACAAGGAAGCAATAATTAAAATCAATTGTTTTATTGGTAAATGATGCAATATACTTTTAGATATGCATTTGTGATAGTAAATTCTTTTTATATTATGTATGGTAAACTATTCAGGTATTAGTCTGACATCATATATATTTTGTGTCAAAATCATAAATTTAAATTGTATAAAAATTTTTGGGAAATTTCTAGCAAAAGGCAGTCAATTCTGTTTTTGATACTGCACTAACCATCTCAAATGATAATCACAATGATAATCATTATCAAATGCTTAAATACCTCATGTATCATGATATTTTTCTGTCTTAACTGGTGTTTTTCAGCTGTCTTAACTGACGGCTAACAGAAGTATTCCTGGGTATACTCCAAATAGTGAAGGCCTACATTTTAAACGATGACTGTTGTGATTAACTTAACAATGAAATTATGTACCAGTATGCTAAGAATTTACAAGAAAATGCTAATGAGAAAACTTTGAAATACAAGGAATGAAACAATATATACAGGTCCATATGTCCTTTAAAAAGAGTGAGCACAATATATAGTGCATGTAATGCATATTCCCCTATGCTTACACAAGTGAAAATGAAAAAAAAAAAACCAAAACAAAACTATTCAACAAGAATTAAATTGTTCACTATCTAAATAAACTAGGATACAACTTGAACAAACTTAACAAAAAATACATATTATTCTTGAAACTATAAAATCTGTTTCAAAATATTAGCACTAGTTTGCTTTTTGATTTATTTTTCATAAGAAAAAGAAACAAGTTAGTAACAATGGCACATCAGTAAGTAAAGCTTGTTTATAATTATCCAATGATTTGGTGATCACAAAATTCTACTCAATAATTCATATCACTGAGATAGTTTTCTTAAATAATTTACCAGTTTGTTATATTTGGATATACATGTATGTGGTATACATTTCATCTTTTCTAGATCCAAACATAAGTTTTGAAAAAATTCAGTAAACTTAATGCTTGAAAACATTTACTTTTTATGCATTTTTTTTAATATTGAAAAATCTACCGATATTCAAATTTTGTAACTTTCAATTCTGAAACACTATTGGAACAACTGGTTACTATATTATTAATGAAAAATTCTAATATAACTAACTGTTTTAGATCTTTTTTCATACCACTACTTGCTTTTATCAAGCTTTACTGATGCTGTTAAAAGATAAATAAAACAAATATTCTTTCGAAACTGTATTTTTGAGATAAGCATTAAAAAGTCTTATGTTCACAGAACTTATGTTACACACTATTCGATATTACAGATTATAATTTATATTCAACAGCCATGACAGACTTGGTTATTTCAATAACTATTAATTTGAAAATCTCATATACATAAAAACAAAAAAAATTGTCCCTGCCATTTGAATTTGCAGTACAAATTTTCTAGTCCGTAGACAAATCACAAAGGCTGATAAATTGAAAAGATACAATTCCAAATAGCTAACATGAATTTGAAGATCCTAGACAAACCTATATTACAACCTATATCCACCAACATTTAATGAACGTGGTATCTGCGTGTGACAGACAGGACAGTTCAATGCTTTGGACGAACATGTATCACATAAAACTCTATGATTACAAGGTAAAAGTGCGGAGCCTTTTAACTTGTCTTGGCATAATACACATCTTATAGACTGCTGATACATAATCATCTGCAAAATAAAAATACATCTTTTAAATCTCTATTTACATATATATTTTCCAACAGGGTGTCTCCTAGAACATTTTCTTTTTTGTCAACTTTTTTCAATCTTTCAGTTGTGGCAACCATCAAATATTTCCATAAAAAAACTTTCAGGCCATAAAGGAAAGAAAAATGATAATCTTTCAATCAAATTTGTTCTTTACTTTGACTCTAGAAACAATGTATTCAAATTTGAAAATGAATCCTCAAAATTTATTGCATGGAAACTAACAAAATTCAAAATTTTGCTCTCAATATAGGTGGATAACTCAGGAATGACAATTGTCATAATTGCCAAGATCCAACTTCACCTTCATTTTGTCACTAAAAGGCTGAAAAAGATCCATTGAATGCTTGTCAAGTTATTGCTTGAAAACTGTTGTGTGCCGTCTCTGACAGTAAAATAAACCCAGCAGAAATGTTGACAATCATTATAATGATTACAATATAAACCTTATTCAGTTAAAATACTGACAACATTACCTTATCCATTCTATCCATATCCATTTTCAACTGTTGTTGTAGTTGCCTCATCTGAGACATTGATAATGTATCTACTTCATTAATCCTAGTTAAACACCTAATACTGTTACTACTAACTAGTTCCATCTGTTGCTGAAGTTGTTTACTTCTCTGCAATGCCTAAAAAATCAATCACATTTTATTGTCTTCAATTTCAATGCAGTGTTATACTGATTAAAAATCTAATTAGTCAACTCCACTTAAGTGGATATCTGTTAAAAGAATATTCCTCTTACCGGCTTAAGAGTTTGCAATACAACACAACTTACCATATAGTCTATGTTATCAAATGCTTCTGATAATTGCATATGGACTTAACAAAACATCTTAATTGCACAATTTTTTTCTCAGCCAAAATTTGTTATAAAATTGTGATATGCTGACTGAAGCATTTCAAACAGGCACTGATACCAAACAATTGTTTACATAGTTTATTCTCTAGTTATAATGAGAATTAGTGATACATATTGTGTTTTTACATAAAAATAAGGATTTCCTTTATAAGAATACACCTCTAAATTGCATAATTTCTTCAGACAAAAAGCCTATGCAATTTAGTGGACGTGTATTACATTTCATGTAGGTTTAGAACATAACTAATCTATTTTTCACTGGTAATCTTAAATCAGTTTTGATGACTGATATTTTATATCCAAATAAAACTAGATATCAATGATTGCATGCACTCCAAAAGACACCAATGATGATACAACAGAGCATATGAATATTGAAAACCAAACCTGGAAAAAGAATTTTGGAGTTTTATCTGCATATTTCCCAACTTGATATGTAAAATATTATGCATCTTTTATAGAAATTATACCAAGCTGTAAAAGCATTCCCCAAAATTTTCATTCAAAATGTAGTTCAGTAAACAATTTTACATCCCAATGAAACTACAGAAGAAGCATTTAAATAAAAATTCAATAGATATATAGTCTGATTACTGTTAATTTACCATACCTCATCTCTATGTTTATAAGCTTGCATTTTTTCTTCATCAGCTATTCTGGCCTTTCTTATTGACTCTTCAGCTTCTTTTTTCCATGCTTCACAAGCCTAAAATAGAATTATAACTGAAGATAGTGGGAGCTCACAAAATGATACCACTTACTCTAAAATATGTTGCCCAGGTCAATTTATCTCCCCTTGCAGATGTCAGAAAATATCTTGTGCTTTTTTCACTGAATTCCACTAGACAGTTTCAATATTTGTCAATTATTATGACTGTCAGCAATTTCTATATTATCCCAAAACTAAGTGAAGGGAGTCTTGAGCCTTTATTCAAAACACCGTTCTGAAAGATGGGCTGATATGTTATTTATTTCTGTACACATCATATCTACAAATAAAATTTGTTAAAGATTTTAAGGGATAATTAGGCCAATTACAGCAAAAATTAAATGATTGTTTCTTAAAGTTTCTTTTTTCCCATTTGAATGTACTCTGTCTGAAAAAAACTTTCTCCATGTATAACTAGATAACCCACAAACACACTGTACATGTAACAAGACTATAAAAGAAATAGATACTGAAGAAATCAAGGAAGTAAATTATCAAGGGTCCCCTGTCCTCACTGACTGATTCATTATTAAAAAGAACATTTTTCATTTTTGTCCCTTAACTAAGTTATACAAATCGAATACAAGATTACCTTCTTTTGACCATTTGGACCAAAGGGAGAATAATAATTGTTAAACATCGACCTTCAAGACACTTCTTATTGGTAAAAATACTTGTCTAATTACCTTATCAAATTTTTCAATTTGCTGTAATACACACAAATAAAAATTCACAACCAACCAGATAAATTGGTCAAGAATATATCTGTATGTCAGTAGACAATTATTATGACTGTCATTACCTTTTTTTGAAATTTCTAACAATCTGGAAAATACTTTCATTCAATAATAAGTAATGCATTACATGGTTTTAATAATCTAATTGAATACACTTACACATTTAGCCTGTAAATATGCCTGTTCCCAATGGTCAATTTTTGCTTTGTTAGTTGCAGATTCTTCTCTTAACTTCTGTATTTCAACAGAAGGACCACTACTTGACAAACCAGAAGAGTAAAGAGGAGAGTGTGGTCCAAGGGGTCCACTTCTTGGAGATATAGAATTCAGATCAGAATGTGTTGTACTTGTATTTGAATATTTGCTGTTATTATAATTCAACAGAGTTGATATCTGAAAAAAAAAATATAATACTTGAATATGCTTTAGTACTTTAAATAATCCTTCCTATAAAGTATTTTACGGAAGTAAATGTTTAAACACACATAAAAATCTTTTGTTTTCAAATCTGATTGAAAACCTGTTGCAGTAATAGTACTAATTGTAGAATATAAAGGCAAATAAAATCTGTCATTCTTACATGTTAACTGCCTCAAAACAGATACAACTGTATTCTTCTATATACAGATGTGATCTTCCTCTCAAACCAGTGTTATAGGTCATGTATTACACCTATAGTGAGGATGACCTCACTGTGACCAAGAAAAGCAAAAATAACACTACTTTTTTGCATGATCTTTTGACACACGATGCAAAGCACCACGATCATGTTTTTTTAATAGCTAGACTCATGTTGTTATGTTTTCTGAAGAAATGTGGATTCACTAGTCACCTCTGCATTAAAAATACATTACAACTCGGTAAAGGCAAACAAAACTTGCATGCCTTCTAAGTCACTTTCTATGAACCTATCATCCAAAATGTGTACAACACAGTCAACATATCTAAAGTTTATAAAACTTAATCATTACTTCATTCCCATTCACATTCTCATTATCACTATGGCCTGAGTGGCGCTTAACGGCCTAAATGATTCTTACTATGATCCAAATTGCCATGGTCCTAGTTTTAAGAGGGCAGAGTTAACTGGTTTTTTCCCCCATTGGATTACTTCCCTTTGTTATTGATTGAAAAAATGGCAGCTTGGTTTTATTTTCATTACATGAGTTGCATGTTTCCTAAAAAACTGCTATCAATACTCACAATTTCAACCACTGAAATATATCAAGCGATTGATTAAACTTCCCTTTTAATTTAGGCGACTGACCAATTTGCAGGGTGACTCAAACTTTGCTTTTGACAAGTTATAAGATGACTTCTTCGCCTCCAGTGTGAGCCCTGCTTGTATTTAATTATTTACTTTCTGTTGTACAATATACCAGTACACACAATTACCCTTAACAATGAAGATCAGACTTGAACTTTGAATTATACATACATGATCATCAGGTTTTTGTTGTATACTCATCAACTGATGAGGGTAGCTGCCATAAGGAGACGGTGGAGACTGTGACAGACTGCCTACGCTACCCCTTGGTAATCCTCCTGGTATACCTATTGGTAGTGATGAATTTCCACAACCATAACCTAAATTAAACAAATACTGACATCAGCTGGTTTTAATTAACTGAACAGGGAACCAGTTGCAGGTCAAATAAAATCCAGTTTTTTCAATTTTTCAGCAAATCTGGCAGTTGGCAAGATTTTTATGGTTACAAAAATAAAATCCCATCTGTTGTGAACATATTCCTCCAAGTACTGTCTACTGAGATCACAAAAAAAGTCATATCTAAATCTTCAAGTGCAAATGCACATACATGTATGAATTTAAATGTAAATCTTTATAAAATAAATGGATTTAGTTCAATTTACCTGAAGAAATGCCTGCACTAATTGAACTGCTCAATGAGTTTGTATCATCACGATCTAGATCTTTGTCTATACTATTAATATCAATGTCATCTAAACACAAATCTTCTAATGCATGGCCTGTACAAAGAGGAGTAATAAAGTATACAAAATATTTGTGCTTGATAAATTAGGCATATATGCAATCATCCACAAAATGTTGAAAAAAAAGATTAAAATCAATCCAATTTCACATTGTTTTAATAATTATTAGATATCAGCTAGAGGAAATACCAAACTAGAGGCTCCCAGGAGCCCGTTTGGCTCACCTGGTTTTCAATTTGGCAATCAACAAACAACAAAGCATTAACTGAAAGGCTACTTGGTTGGTAGATGGGATCAATGGACATTTTTTTATATTACATTATCTACAGTGAAACTTGTTTTTAGAGGTCACAATTGGGACAAAGGTAAAGTAGCCGCATAAGACAGGTGACCGTTTAATCAAGTTTTACACTGAGCGGCAAAACCGGATTTTGGTTTCCGGTGCAGAACTGTCAAGATATTATCGTTGTTTATAGTGGAACGAGTTGGATAGAAAAGCCCCTGAATGAGGAGCATCCAAGTACTTCAGACAATAAGACTTTTTAATAAATTTTCTCTCTAATAGGGTACTATGTTAAACTAACTTTGGCTGTGGCAGCCATCTTGGTTGACAGCAGGAGTCATTGAACACACTTCTGAAAGATGACCACCTAATGATCATTGCTGTCAATTTTTGTTCAAATTTATTTTGTGGTTTCAGACAATATTTATCTACATAGAAATGTGTTTGGCTCTGGTGGCAATCTTGGATGATGGGCACGGTCATCGGATACAATTTTGGAAGTGGATTACATGGCTCAAGACCTGCAATGAACTTTGACCTGAGGGATACAAAAGAAGTCCATTAAAAAATTTATAATTGCACCATGACATATGGACCTACTGTAACAAAACCAACCATGATAACAGAATAACTAGTGTTGTTTTAAAGGTGTATTTACCTGAGACATTTGACATAGAAATATTGAAAGGATTAAATGAATAAAACCAAGAAAATTTTTATTCTACATGGAGAGCATGAAGGAGGTACATTTTACTTTGCGGAAGGAGACTTTTTTACCACGGCTCGTGATTTCTAAAATTACGGAAAAAGTAGACTGACTTCACACCCCGAGATTTTAACTGGATATGTGCCATTGTATGGCGATCGTTTTGAGCCATCTCCCATGTTTCAACGAAACGTACAGACTTAATGGCAGCCTATTATTTCATGACTTCTGTAACAGGAAAACAATTGCGCGGCTTGACCCAACTTGACGTCATGATCTCAAACGTGTGCAAAGGAATATTTTGTGATGCTGATCCATCCTGTAAACAACTGGTGGAGAAACTAGGGTCAGTATAATTCCTTAAGTATGTATTTAACACAAAAAGTATAAAATATTTGCATACGGTCCAAAACTTTAAAAAAGAATGCAAAAGAGGTGAAAATGGGGTTTTCTAAATTTGAACAGTCCATATGTAATGTAAATCTTGTGCAATAATTTTTTTAAATATATTATAAAGTAAAATGAAAAAATTATTGTTTTTTTTTACTAAAATCTTTAAAAAAAAATTGTCATTCCTTAAAATTCTAGAAACCCAAATACACCCCCCCCCCCCCCCAACCGGAAGTTGTAATATGTATGATGTAAACATTGAAACACATGTGTTTGTGTGAATAAATACAGAGGGATTTTGCATTGCTATTAATAATATATTACAGGTCAGTTATTGTATGATGAAAAATTCTCACTATAAGCAGGAAACACATGCTTTTTATTTAGATGTATCAATTTTGGCGAGACTACATACATGTCATGTAACAAGGACAATTGTAAACACGAACAGGTGGTTGCATTGAAAACCACAGCTAAATAATTGTAACATTAGATGAATGTATTTAATGGAAATAGGTGCAAAGAGACCTATATCATCCACAAATCCCTTTGAACAAGAATTTTAAACCAACATTTACCAATAACAGGTTGAATAAATTCTTGTGATTTAGAATTTGCAGTTTGTCAATTGTAAAGGGGAGTAACTCATTATGACAGCATGTAACTTAAATGTAAATGTATTACTGAATTAATTTGATTTTTAAACTTTTAATATCAGGCAGCAAAATGGACTGTCCTATTGTTCCTGTAAATTTATAAGCTTATACACTTATACACATACTGATGAATTATTTAAAAGTGCACATGTGATTGTGTAATGGAAAAAATTCATTCTCCTTGGTTGCTATGCATTTTTTCCTCAATGCAAATCCTTGGTTACTACTTGTAGATTAATATTTTTTTCTTTAATCATTTATCGTTGAAATGTTAAGGATAGGACTAATTGTGTTTTACAATACTTGGTGACGTCATAAAGTTATGACATCATAATTCATATAACATCATAATTTGTTCGCCTTCAAGATGTTTACATTTCTCAGACATAGAAACTGCAAATTTTTAAATAGCTGTAAAATTGTTAATACTGGGCAGATTTTGACATTTGACCCCATTTTAGATTCGTCTTTACATAATCTAGCTATTAGTTAAAAAATATTGAACTTTTTTGTGAGCATGTGAAAATTTCAAGCTGAAACTTTTAAAATGACGGATAATAATTTTCAAAATTTGCAATATTTCAGCCTAAAAAAATATAAAAAGTTACCTTTATTTGTCTGTTATATGATTTTTTTAAAAGTGTAAATATTAATGATAATTTTAGAAGGCATTAGTGAGTTCCAAAGAGTAAACTGAGGCTCTAAATATATCAGTAATGAATCTTGGTTTTTTCACTGATTTTTGGTTTTTATTCATGAAATAAACATGTTTGTTTTACGCCCAAATTTATGTTGAATCTTTCTTATTTTCTTTCAGATCTGAAAAATATTGCACAGTTATGTTCAGGAAAAGCTTCCGCACCAACCAAATACCATAATGTAGAGAAAATTTATATATCATATTTCAATATGGCTCAAGACCTGCAATGAACTTTGACCTGAGGGATACAAAAGAAGTCCATTAAAAAATTTATAATTGCACCATGATATATGGACCTACTGTAACAAAACCAACCATGATAACAGAATAACTAGTGTTGTTTTAAAGGTGTATTTACCTGAGACATTTGACATAGAAATATTGAAAGGATTAAATGAATAAAACCAAGAAAATTTTTATTCTACATGGAGAGCATGAAGGAGGTACATTTTACTTTGCGGAAGGAGACTTTTTTACCACGGCTCGTGATTTCTAAAATTACGGAAAAAGTAGACTGACTTCACACCCCGAGATTTTAACTGGATATGTGCCATTGTATGGCGATCGTTTTGAGCCATCTCCCATGTTTCAACGAAACGTACAGACTTAATGGCAGCCTATTATTTCATGACTTCTGTAACAGGAAAACAATTGCGCGGCTTGACCCACATGAGGACCATTGCTGAAAAGTTGGGTTTCAATTGGCTCAGTTGACTCGAGCATGAACTTGAGGTCAAGGTCCAAAGCCAGGTGTCAGACTGGCATGCACCAACTAAGAACTATCTATAGACCAAATATGGTTGCTGAGAAATGAATTTAACCACAAATCTTGGACGCAAATTTTAAATTCATGTTTATGAAGTCAGTGAACCATGAAAATGAGGTCAGGGTCACAAGACAAGTATACGGCGACAAACCTTATACGATAAGCTACCTTGTGGACCATAAATCTTAAAAGTAGGTATTACATGTGCAAAGTTATTAAAGTTTTACAAAAGTTTACACCACCGCCGGAAAGTAATACCTGTATCTCGCCTCAGCGACTTCACAACCATATTTTTAAGTTAATTTCCCATAGAGATGCTTATGTTAAATAAGTTCACCTCTGGTGGCCATCTTTGATGGCGGGCAGGGTCATTGGATACAATTCTGAAAGAGAATCACCTCATGACCATTGCTGCAAACTTTTAGATCAATCAACCCAGTGGTTTCAGAGAGGAAAACCTTTAAAGGACTGATTACCGAAGGATGCCAAGTGATGGCAATAGCTCACATGGCCCTTTGGGCCAGGTCAGCTGAAAAAATATTCTGGAGTAAGTTGTAAATCTTAAGATACTTTAACTAAGTAAATATTTTTTTTGAAATTCACTTTGACACATTTATTTTTGATTGAAAAATTTTGCAATTACTAAGTTGCAATCTCTAAAATATGCCTAACACTGTAGACAAGTGTTATCAGCAACATGACAACATTCTTTCAGTATGACTTTTTGGATTGAATTAAGTTTCTACAATAAGTGCTACTATAATCATGAAAAATAAACTATCACAAATCCACCTCCATCACCTGGTAGATAAAATGTTTGTGAGAACTTCTCTAACACACACCTTTTTGTTAACCTGATGGATAAAATGCAGCTGCTACCAGAAATATTAACACTCACCTATCACAGATCCAACTGTATCACCTGGTGGATAAAATGCAGGTGCTAAAGGTGACATGTTTGATGTTGACATTCCTGTAACACTTGCATATGAAGAAGAACTAACAGCACAGTTTACTGTATTTACTAATATTAAATTCTGTTTTCGCTTGGCCTTTTCTACAGTATCTATTGTATGATCACTGTCTATGGCTGCTAACTGTTGCTTTAATTTTATCTGAAAGAGAAAATTTGTTTGCAAATAATGGCTTATGATAGGGCATATTTTAACAAATATATAATAAAAAAACAAAAACAAAAATATGACTTGTATCATAATACATAAATCAGTACTGTTTTCCATTCCATCTATATAAGAAGTCAATTAATTATAAACTTTCTTTAAACAATCTATAGACATTTTGTTGACAGAATGCAAGTGGACTGAGATTTTTCAAATTCTTTTTGTGAAGGAAATGTTGTGGTGTATGGGTGACTCAGTGACAATGAAGTGGATATCTATGTATGTGACGATGAAATGAAAAGAGTTATACCTGTGAATCCTCCCTTTCTGAACCAGGTGCTCTCTGATAAAATCCACCAAGCCCTGAATCAGATGTAATGCTGCTAGAAGTACTACTAGATCTCCCCTTTCCTATAGGTTCAGGCAATGGACTACTGGTATGGCTGCTTGTTATACTGTTATTCTAAAAAAAAACAAAAAAAAACTTAAAAATATTTTCAACCTTCCAGATTTCATATACTTCTAGGAAACACAAACAGGTGTTACATTGGTACTATTTTGTAATGGTCTTTTGTAGTTGAAATTCAAAATATTTGAAAATTAATATGAAGTGATACTACTATCAAATCAAATTGTTTTTAATTTTAGAACAGGTAATACAATATAACTTTGAGACTGTTTACACTTCATAAACTGAAATACAATATTGACAAAACTCAACAGACCAAACCAAGTTATGGAAGAATAACCTATTCTAAAGATGAAAACAATCCTTATAATTTGATTTTACAAAGCATTCTCTGTATAAAATGCTGAAATTCTTTAAATAATAAATTTAACTAGGTAATACTTTAATTCAAGACTGCAAAACAATCGGTTAATGACATCAAATATCCACATACACTTCTGTTAAAATTACTTTAATTGCCAAACAAATTGCTTGTTGTACACCCCAAATCAAATTAAATACACCGTAATTCAAGATATATATGTAACACTCAGAGATGAGTTCTTCCTCTCAAACATGTCCAGTTCGCTCAAATGTATCTATTTTATGTCACAGTACAAATGTATATCCAAATACATCCAACTGGTGTAGACGCTGAAACCTATCCGTTGAAGATCGCCTAAATGTGACCAATTTTATTTATAGATCGTCTCTGATATTTTATTGTGTGATTTATCCTTTCTTTTTGCCCATGTATCTTGTCATTCAGTGTTATTTTTTTCCATACTGAATGCTAAACGGTGCCAGTTCAGCAATATGAGAGAAGGCAGCCATCTTCAATGACAGAGAGAGTCATAGGATACACTTCTGAAAGAGTACCAACAAAGGACAATTGCTGCCAAGTTTTGTTCCATTTGAACCAGTTGTTTCAGACTAGTTAATTTCCCATGGAGTCCTATGTTTAAGTATGGCCATCTTGGATGGGGGGGGGGGGGGGGGGGGGGAGGGGGGGTCATCTGAAACACTTCTGAAAGAGGACCACCAAAGGACCATTGCTGCCAAGTTGTATTACAGATGCATACATGTCTGTCAACAACCTGCTCAACTTGCATGTATCATCTATCAACAACTACCAGACTGATAATTATGAGTAAATGAACATGAGTGGACACACTTCATGTCTCGCTTGAGTATGCACAGGGACACAGAATAATGATTATCTGATACCCGACATTTTGCAAGTCAAAGGAAAATGTGGTAAAAGAAATTGAGGTCAAGGTCAAAAGGCAGGTGTCATATCGACATGTATCCACTAAGAACTATCTATTGACCAAATATGGTGGGTCTAGGTATTAAAGTTGCTGAGAAATGGACCTAATCCCGAAAATGTGACAAAGTCACTCAAGCATGCAATAGAAGTCAAGGTACAGAGACAGGTGTCAGACTTGCATGTAGCCACCAAGAACTATCTATTGACCAAATACTGTGGGTCTAAGTATTACACTTTCTGAGAAATGGACTTAACAATGAAAAATTGACAAAGTCACTCGAGCATGAACTTGAGGTCAAGGTCCCAAGCCAGGTGTCAGACTGGCATGCACCAACTAAGAACTATCTATAGACCAAATATGGTTGCTGAGAAATGAATTTAACCACAAATCTTGGACGCAAATTTTAAATTCATGTTTATGAAGTCAGTGAACCATGAAAATGAGGTCAGGGTCACAAGACAAGTATACGGCGACAAACCTTATACGATAAGCTACCTTGTGGACCATAAATCTTAAAAGTAGGTATTACATGTGCAAAGTTATTAAAGTTTTACAAAAGTTTACACCACCGCCGGAAAGTAATACCTGTATCTCGCCTCAGCGACTTTTCGTCACAGGCAAGACAATAAAATCAGAAATATTCAAACTTTATTATTGCAATCTTTTTAAACAGACTGGATACTTACAGTTACCTGTAAATCGTGTTAAATAATGTTAGTTCGAACAAATTCAGTACACGTTTTTTAATATTTCAACAGTTTTGAGTTTTGAAATGTGTGTAGTAGCATCAGAAAAATTCATTCATGTATCCACAGAAAGAAAGAAATTTCTATTTAAAGGAACAAGAATTCCAAATTATCCTAACTTATCAATATCTCTGTTATGTGAGGCTATAACATTTAACTTCAAAGATATTTCCAAAATACATGCAAAGGCATCCTTGTCTTTTGCTTTCTGAGCTCCAATATAGTAGTGAAAGGGTGTTTGTACATTTCATTTGCAGTTTGGCGAAACTGTGTTGAGCACACTCTGGAAAAATGAAAATCAGCTTCACAAAAGCTATTCAACACCAGAATTGGTTTCCTGCCTGTTTAAAATGTATTGTTCTGAATAAAGAATTTGCACCTTCTATGTCAAAAGTTACTTTCAAAATTTAGTATCTATGTTTAAAATTATTTTTTAAATTCAGGATACGTCTCATGGATTCCTCTGATCAAATCAACTAATTTATATTTAGTGAGGCATTTTCAGTGTTGGACTTCAATGTTTTCACTCCGTCAGTACACATATTCCCTGTCCTTGTTGAAGAAGTAAAGCAGAGGTACTTCTTTATCTGTTCATCCATCACCTCTGACATTTTAGGTCCCGAATTTGGATTTTCTTCTTTCAGTTTTGTCACTTTATTCATCTCCATTAACTGTGCCCAAAGCGACTCAGCATTTATGTCCTTATTCAGTGGTTTAAGCATTTTTTCCCTATCAAAAATCTATTGTCTTCAAAAGTGTGTGAGACATCACAAAATAGATGTGTCATTGTGGAAGTCAGAATGGGCATGTTTTTGTGTGTGTTCAATTTCTGGACATATACAATGTAAACTGAAATATTTCCTAAGTTTTTGTTTTGTTAATACTTACACAATTAAAAGGTACACTATTAGCTCTTTCTTTGCCTATAGGATCAGGAAGTTTCCATTGACTTGACCCATTTAGGTCCTGAAAACAAAACCAGAAGTATTATGATGACAGTGGTGAAATATCGTAATTTCCAAGTAACAGAAAAATAAAGTTCAATATTGAATTGATTGGTTAAATTTCAGTTTAGTTTAGTTTTCAGATAGTCCAGGTCATCAGACACAAATCTGAAACAGCACAATGTAATAACCATGTATGGTTCTAATTGGCCAAGTGCTTTCAGACAAGATTTTATTTTTCCATTGGATACTAGGTTAAAACTAGAAATACTGTGAGCAAAGCTCACTACTTGATACCCCCGCCTTACGTAAGATACATGAAAGGAAATGTCAATATTTTGGATAGGAAAACAGCAGCGAGATGAAATTTTTAAAAAGCTGTGAGTAATGCTCACTTAATGATACCCCTACTTGCAAGATAAAAGACAGCCTCTTCGGTCTGGTGGTTAGTGTGCTTGCCTCGTGTGCTGAAGGTCGTGGGTTAGATCCCCCGCCAGGTCCAACCAATGACTTTAAATTTTGTATTTGCTGCTTCTCTGCCAAAAGTTGGTCAGATCAAAATCTTAAATAGGAGGTGCACTATGGCATCATGTGATAAAGATTCCCTGAAAGTCTCATGGAATTCCCTTTAGTGGTTTAGGAGTAGGATGGCATACTGGTACCCCCTGTCACAAGGAATGGCAAGGTCCATGTTTTGGTATGGAAAACCCCAAATGTTGGTCAGATCAAAATCTAAAACAGGAGGTGCACTATAGCATCATGTAAAAAAGATTCTCTTAAAGTTTCATCAAATACCATTCAGTGGTTTTGGAGGAGTTGCGGATGGCATACTGGAACCCCCTATCACAATGAATGGCAAAGTCCATGTGTTGGTACGGGAAACCCCAAATGTTGGTCAGATCAAAATCTAAAATAGGAGGTGCACTACAGCATCATATAATAAAGATCCTCTGAAAGTTTCATCAAATTCCATTCAGTGGTTTAGGAGGAGTTGTGGATTGCATCATAGTACCCCTATCACAATGAATGTTTTGGTACGGGTAACCCCAAATATTCATCAGATCAAAATCTAAAATAGGAGGTGCACAATGCCGTCATGGGATGAAGATTCTCTGAAAGTTTCATCAAATTCCATACAGTGGTTTCGGTGGAGTTGCGGATACAAAGGTTGGACGAATGGAAGGACAGACGGACACAAAGAATACTACATACCCCGCTTTTCAAAAGCGGGGGTATAATAAGTTTGGCTGAGGTGACAATCTTTGTTGACAGTCCTGGTCATCGGACACAATTCTGACAGAGGATCTTCTTAGGACAATTTCTTCTATGTTGGTTCCAATTGGCTCAACAGTTTCAGCAGAGACAATTTTTCTGAGGGTCTTATGTTAAACTAAAGTTTGATTGTGGTGGCCGTTTTTGTTGACAGTACAGGTAAACGAACACAATTCTGAATAAAATGCTCCGCTGGGCGCAGCTTGATACGACCGCAGAGGTCGAACCCTGAACAGTTGGGGCAAGTATGGACACAACATTCAAGCTTGATACAGCACTGAATTTGGTTGATTGATTGATTGTTGCTTAACGTCCAGTGGCAAATATTTCATGCATCTTCATGACGAGAACCAGTTCAATTTATCAAACAATTCAATTAGGGGTGGGATGGGACACAAAGGGGAACCAATTTTGACTGCCACTGTAAAAGGAGGATGGTTGGGTAGGGTCGGATAATTTAGCCTCCTGTAGCGGCCATCAGCCTACTCTTTTTCGAAAACTACAGAAGGGGTCTTTAGCGTGCAGGGAGTGTGGCATTCTCCAAACACGTTACCCACTATGGTCCGCGGTCAGGCTTTCCGTATTATGACCTGACAACCCCCCCAACGAGACTGAATTTGGATTGTGAATAAATATTTGACACAGCATAGGTTTCTGACACAGAATTAATGTGGTCTAAGAACTTAAAATTTTTTAATTTACCTATTCAAACAATATCAGTATTATTTGTTTTTATATATAAATCAGAAATAACCAATTTAAAATTTAAAATTGGGCACACATATCAATTTCTTGCTATTGCGCAATACTGTGCAATTGAAGATTTCTTGCTATTGTGCAATACTGTGCAATTGAAAATTCCCCCCCCCCCCCCAAAAAAAAAAATAAATAATTTACCCCTTTTTTAGCTTTTGTGCAATACACTATGAAGTTGCACATTGACCCCCCCCCCCCAAAAAAAAAAAAAACCAAAAAACAATAAAATTTATTGTAACCCCCCTTTTTTTGCTAAAAGAAATTTGAAATTTCCTTTTTAATTTATGAAATATGAAATGAGAAAAAAATTAAATGTGTTTGGATTACCTCCCTTAGCCCACCAAGATAATATCATACATTTCTATTTACTTATACTAAAGTTATTGTGCAAAAACCAAGAAAAATGCTTATTTGGGCCCTTTTTTAGCCCCTAATTCCTAAACTGTTGGGATCAAAACTCCAAAAAATGGTCATAAACCTTGTGTTAAAATTTCATAGATTTCTATTTACTTATACTAGAGTTATTGTGCGAAAACCAAGAAAAATGCTTATTGGGCCCTTTTTTGGCCCCTAATTCTTAAACTGTTGGGACCAAAACTCCCAAAATCAATCCCAACCTTCCTTTTGTGGTCATAAACCTTGTGTTTAAATTTCATAGATTTCTATTAACTTATACTAAAGTTATAGTGCGAAAACCAAATGTCTACAGACTCCGACGGACGACGACGACGACGACGACGACGACGACGCCAACGTCATACCAATATACGACCGCAAAAATTTTGCGGTCGTATAAAAAGGTCCACTGGTCCACTTAAGGACCATTTATGCCGAGTTTGGTTCCATATGGCCTATAGTTCAAAATAAAAAGATTTTAAAAATTAATCCTCCCTTTTATTTTAGTAACAGCAGCCATGTTGGTTGAGAGTCAGGTATGCCGGACTTAACTTTGGAAGGGGGTCATTCAAGGACCATACCACCAAAGTTTGGTTCCAATTGGCACAGTGGTTTCGGACATGAATATATTTAAAGGAAATTTTACGATGTTGGATGCAAAGTGATAACAATAGCTCACATGACCCTTTGGTCCATTTGAGCCAAAAACGAATTAGTTCTTATTTTCTATTAGATTGTAAATTTATCAATGAAATGAACAGAAAACTAATTCTGAAATTGAAATTCCAAAATCTACATCCTGTGACAAAACACTGATAAAATATGTAATTATTTCCAAGTTGCATATTCAAACTTTGAAATTTAAAATTACATGCATCATGAAACTGTAAAATAAGATAAAATAGGAAATGAAGAAATAAGGTTCAAACTTACCACTTTTAGATAGAGTTGACTCTCGGTAGTATTCATACCATTACTACTTGTGCTAACTATAGTAAGCGTATTTATATCACTTGAAGAAGATGGAGGTAACACCGTCGAGACAAATTCAGCCAGAGAATTCTCATTACTGGTACTCACATCTCTGTGAGTAGTTATTTCATCTGGAAAAATAAATTAAATAATTACTGTACAAAATGTTTTACATTATCGGTAAATAAATTAAAATAATTTAATAATTTGTAAACATTAAAAGAAGGATATATTGTCTGCTTCTAATATATTTGATTAGATTAATATGATTCGCAGAATAATTTATGAAGGTAAATTATTCTGTGAATCATATTAATCTAATCAAATATATTAGAGTGTACATTATATCCAATCTATTTCATATCAAGTGAAACTTGTAATGGACCTTCCATAGATGCTTCATACCAAGTATCTGTTAATTTGGCTATATGGTTTCAGAGGAGGAGAGTTTTAAGAAATTAACCAATTAAAAATAAGAATTGTTCATGGCAGCTTCGCATGTTGTCTAACCGGGATGATTTATTTAAAAGGGACTTTCCATGGTTGCTTCATACACTTCATTTGGCTATGTAATTTCAGAGGACAACATTTTTGAAATTTTGACCAATCAGAAATAAGAATTCATCACAGCCGCCATATTAGCTGTCCAATCGGGACAAAATACATGTATGCGACCTTTATAAAGGTCCTTCCATAGATGCTTCATACCAAGATTCAGTTCATTTAGCTATGTCGTTTCAGAGGAGAAGATTTTAAAATTTGCCCAATCAGAAATAAGAATTCATCACTGCGCCCATATTAGTTGTCCGAACGTAACTAAAATGCAAAATTCATATCAAGTTACAGTTCAGTTGGCTTCAAGATTTCATAGGACAAAACTTTTGAAATTTTGACCAATCAGAAATAAGAATTTATCTTATTAGTTGTCCGACCGAGAATATGCAAACTTTATAAAGGTCCTTCCACAGATTCTTCACTCAAAGTTTCAGTTTATTTTGCTCAGGGGTTTCATCAGAGAAGATGAAAAATAAAAGTTTACGGACGCACCATGGATGCCATGTGATGACAAAAATTAATACCAGTAAGATAATATGCATTTGGCTCTATTGAAATGCTCAATTTTCATAAGGGCTGAATTACACAAAATGGGGATGTGTTCTTTGTGGTAAGATTTAAGATAATATGTCAGAAGTGCCAAGTTTTTGATGTTGGAGTTTCAGATTACAAACTAGGTACCAACCTAATCAATCTAATTAAAAACCGATCTCTCATCGCTCCCGTTTTCTGATATGTCGCGTGGGAGATCTAACGAAATCCCCTTTGAGGTCACATGTGAGTGAACTGGAACTTATGAATTAATAATGACATGCAAATGAGTTGACTTCCTATCAATAAGCCAATCAAAAAAGTTTATGAATTCTGGGGACTGACGATTTCTTCGTTAATAAAATGAGTTACATCCCTTTACCACACGATCAACGTATAAGATCGCCTAAGCCGAAATTTCATTGGTCGAACAGGACACACCTACGAAGTCACTCACATGTGACCTCAAAGCGGGTTTCGTTAGATTTCCCATGCGACATATCAGAAAACGGGAGCGATGAGAGATCGGTCTTTAATTAGATTGCAACCGAATGTGCCTAAAAATGAGTAAGTTCAACAAATCAAATTTTTTTCTCAAATCCCTCTGAAAGGGGAGGTGTGCATCTTTCACGTGTTCAGAATAAGTGTGCAAAATTTAAGAGTGCCAGATTTTTGGGTTAGGAGTTCCTGATTACACAAAGTAGGTACCCTATTCTGTGACAGACAAACAGAGTGACCCAACTCTGACTTGCTTCTGCCTTCGGTGACAAAGGTAAAAATACATCTTTACTTACTTTCCACATGGGCAAAGGCACAGAATGGTCCTCTAGGACAGTGACTTGTTTGTACCATATCATTGCATTTTGTTGATTTATAAATCTGAAATATCAATACCAATCTTCATCATTAACATTTATGATATAAATGCCAATATTTTTTATGCATATGGTGATGATTTCATCTATTGCAAATTTCGTTAAGGTTTCCCAAACCTTTTTCTGATCAAAATTTCATGATTTTTTCAGGATTATTATAGTCAGTGCTTTGTATAGGCAATATGTAACAATGTTAATAAATGCCACCTTAACGATGGCATTAAAAATGTATTTCTGACCTTTATTACACAAAACAAACAAATACAGATGAAGCAATAATTTCCATTCCAAAGTAACCTATAGCCAAAAGTGAACACAAACAATCAATGCCTTTTCATGACATTCTTCAATTCCATGCCTTACTTAGACAAAATAAATTTCCTCAATTTTCCAAGGATTCCATGATCTGTATGAACCATGTGTTCATATCAAAATACATTGTATTGGGTTTTGCTAAATCCAAATAAAATTTATAGTGCTGAATAAGGCCATCCCAACATTGGAGTAATAAAAGTAGTTACAGAGAAGTTTTACACATTTCCATGACAAATCTTGATAAATTTATTACAGTTTATGGTTGGTTTAGAAGTTTGAAACAAAACAATGTTATTTTTGCTTGATTACTACAAAAAATTATTCGTTAGTATCATTTTCAAATGTACATTGTACGAGTTTCTTTCCTATTCATAATTCAAGTAAAATGAACCCAACACATACTAAAATACAGCCTTTTTTGTTTATTACCTCAGGATGAAACTGTTGTTCAGTCCTTGTATGACAGTATGCACAATTATCACCATTTTCACACTGTGTTGGGTCACTCCAATCATCTCCATGTTTCACATTCGGACAGGGAGTTGACCTATTTTTATAAGAAAAAACAAATAAAACCTGAAGAAGAAGCAGCATCATTGTAGATTCTGAAAACTCCCCTTGAAACATTATAGAACAAATCTCAATGTTTATTATCTCCTGTACAAAATGCATTTTATTTACTTCTGAGGATTGCCAAAATTTAATTACATATATAGAAATCTGTATCCTGGCATAATACAATCATGTCATTCAAGGATTTAAGGGCAGAAGGATATTTACTGATAATAAGGGGCACTTTAACCCATTTCCAAATCTGAAAAGGAGAAACAAGATCAAGTCAACTTTTATCTACTTATTTAATGCCATTTTATGAGTTCCTTTAGTTTTTCTCCACCCTTCAATTCAGTATTGAGGGCAAAGGGGTGTATAAGAAAAGGGGCAGGGTACTGAGCCCTCTATTTCAAGCTATCCAGAACACTGTACAATGTACATGTATAAGCAAACACAAAATCAGAACCAGTAATTTATTTGGCCTCATATTATAACATTCCATCAAAATTAATTGTAAATGCACTACAGGTAAACAAATATTATATGTACCAAATGTTGTTGAACTATGTTCTGTGTTATGAGGAGTATTAGTACCTAATATTTTTACTTGGGGAAATCTATATAAGATCAACATTCATACTGGTTAGCAATTTACATGTACCTTGCATATTGTAAATCAAACTCAAGCTACCTATAATAATATCAGAAATGTACATACAATACTTAATCTTTAAAAAGTTTAACTGAAGTAACGTTTCTGTCAACACCAAAAATGTGAGTGATACAATGTAGCTATGTATAATATGGTCAATTAAATAAACGTATCACTGAAGGCTAAAGAGCATTTTTCCTTTACACACAAGATTCTTATAATTACTTCAGTTTAAAGTTGTAAACAAATAAGTTTTATTTGTTAGAAAAGTCAAAAAATGTTGGGCTGAAAAAGTAGCAATCACATATTAAATATATATTCTAAAGTTGTACATGTAAATCATCACCTTAACAGGGTAATTACCATAAAATTGTCTTTATTACAACAGTACTTTTTTATATGCATTTTGTTAATATCGAATAATATGCCCAACATATAAGCTAATTGCTCAATGCCAAGTTTCAAACCCAGATGGCACTTTGTTTGAAGATTTGTACAACAGTAACAAGAATTTTTGCATGTCCTCGTATGTATCAAATCAATACTGTCTGTACCAAATTAACAACATAGAGAAAGTGATTCTTCAAAGTTCAGCAACTCAGAAATTAGATTAGACTCTCCATAGTAACTAACCTGATAAGGGCCGTATAAGAATTTGGTGAAATTCTGTTCAGATGTTTTTCAAAGTTTAGACACTCTGCACTGTTATCTTTCGACGATAGGATAAAATGTCTTTTTATTCTGACAATTAGCCATATTTCCAATGTAGAAACACAAAGTTTAAATTGCAAAAAGTTGAAGTTTAGTAATGATACATTAGTATGATTGGTCATCAAGGGGAGATAATTACAGGAAATTATATGAATTCATGGGTTCCAGTTGGGTGGGTTTTGTGAACAATTTTTATCTGACATGGTAACCTGAAAATTAAGCCAGTAACTCTGTGATATACACCCTATATATTCTCATAAGTGCCAATGAAACATAGGGAAAAAGCTATCTGACATCCAGTTAGAGAGCCATTTTGGTTAAAATACTATAGAAGAAAAATTAGGAGCCTGGAAACATTCCAATGTAAAATGTAGATTTTGCATTAAAAACTTTTGTAATGGATAGACACAATTACTTTACAAAAACAATATGTCTACCCTGAAGAGGGGAGAGATATAACAAGAATGGACACACTAGATAATTCGCACTTGGACACAGAATAAACATTATCCAGAGTAAACATTATCCAATACACAATATTACAACTCTAATGCAATAAAATAAAATCATTATTTTCATGTTTGTCTGAAAAATCTGATAAAAGTTACTTATGCCTAAAATTGTATTTAAGGGTGTTATGTTCCCAAAAAAAAAGTATTTATAGACCAAAAATATTAAGTCTTTGTATTACATTTGAACATGCATGTATTTGTGAAAATGTGACAAGAATTGGGCCATCCTTATAACTAGAGGCTCAGAAAGCTGAGCCTGTATCGCTCACCTAGCAAGAAAGCCCTTTCAAGGCCAAGCAGTTTCAGAGGAGATTTTTGAAAACTCAGTCAATCAGAAACAACAATTGCCCATGGCAGCCATGTTTGTTGTCTGATCGGGACGAAATGAGCAAACTTTATATAGATGGTTCCTGCCAACTCTAATTCCATTTGGCCCAGTGGTTTTAGAGGAAAAGATTGAAATCTGAAAAGTTAACATACAGAGGGACGGACC